>OX467286.1:19466346-20082452 GCA_950108345.1 Malthinus flaveolus | reverse complement strand
CGTAATAATGTCAAAAGTTGTGCGTTGACGTTGAGAGTGATCGGAACTTCTTTGAAATTGGTTTGACAATCTAATCCCGTTTCATTACGATTTAAGATTATACGTTCTTATTAACTCATGAATATGTATCGAAAATTAAGATTTATTTAGATTTGTTCATAATGCTCGTAAGCTAATTAGAGAGCGCGTCTAAAGTCAACAATGAAACACGGGTGTATTATGACTTTATTTTAGCTTCCTACGATAACTAATAACATTATCTTATCTTCACGAACCACCTGGATCCAGGACTGAACTAGAGGGGAAAAATGTTATTTTCAGCTTTAGATAGACGAAAAGGTTTGCGCCAAAACCGCCGCTTTCGAAACGAAATTCAAATATTAGTTTCCATTAGGTACCTACTGAAAAAATTTAAACAATGGAAAACTTACCTACGAACGAAATTGTTCAATACAAAAGAGAGGCTTGCTTGGTTGGTCAACCGAAGAGAAACATTTTATTTTGTTCAACATGTGGTAACCCCCAATTTCGGCACACTGAACACTTGGCCAGTTCCATAACACTGAATTAGGTAAACTTTTTGTTGAAGAGTTAACAGTTAACATTGTTGTTATAAGTTAATTTGCTCTGGTACGTAATTAATTTTAATAATTAATTTCTTACATTTATTCAGTAATGGAAAATAATTTTTTTTGAAACGTTTTCGATTAAAAAAAAAATTGAAAAAGAATTAAGTACTACATTTTCTCGTAAAGGCGAAAATACAATTTTTTTCTACAAACGTCAATAAAAGTATAATTTTCAAGGCACGCCGTTAGTTTCTAAAATGTCATTTTATAACAACAGTGCTAAAAGTAATTTACTTTTAGCGCCAATGCTAAAAGTGAAAAAGTGGTGCAATAGGCCAATCAGTAGGACCAAAACACCCTTCTATGATGCAATAAATGGTGTAGAAGCTTTTATTTTTTTAACTTGTTTATATGGGTGTAAAAATGTAAAAAACAAAAATGCTAACACCGGCAACCTTGGGAGACTTTTTGGCAGCCAAAAAAACCCAAAAATTTTACGAACTTGTTTTGTTTTCCCGCTTATAACTCCTAAACGGTGCATCTTAACACAAAAGTTTTCATATAACAAATTGAAGAGCATTAAATTCTACGTCGAATGAGTACCAACTCTTAATAATTCGGTCAAGCGGTATAGTCGAGAACCGCGGTCAAAAAACGACGATTTTTTCCAACTTTTTTAAAAACTGACGTATATAGCTGATATATGAGTCTGCAGTTTAGAAATTAGTACTCTAAAAGAAAAGCTCATTAAATTAAAGTTGTATAGAGCATCTAATTCTGCGTTCACGTCTCACGTGCACCAAAAATTTTTAAATTCGGTCAAGGACACCTCTCCAAATTGGCAATATTCTGAAGTCCGGCAGTTATAGTAGGGTAGGAAAATATCGTAGTCCAGTCGAATAAGAATTTTTGGTCAGAATATTAAAGAATGTAACTACCTGTTCAGGTATTCTTTGTCAACCACATTTTTCGTTTGTAATTTCTTGGCGCCAAAGATGGCAGCCTTCTATGTATTAGTGCCATTGTTAGATATCCGGCTTAACTGGCACATGTTTTTCCTTTGTGTTTTTCCCAATAACCTTCATTTTGTACCCCTAAATTCATTCAGTCTCGTCCTTCTAGTCATACGGCAAACATCTATTTCAGTATTTCGTAAATTTAAATAAACGTACAAAAAACATTTTCGTAGTTTGTGTAGTTCGAGGACATAATTCGAAGAAACATTCACGATGAAGAATCAATTCGAGTTTTATTCACCACTATACTCTTAATACCTGCGTTCTCACATGATGAAAGCTAAGTTAAACATTCTCCCACCCAAATTGCGTGTAGTTTTTGCTATAAAGGTAACTTTTACACATTGAAAAAGTTCAGTGTGTAAACTTAGTGCTTACGTACGTAATATTAGATAGCGAAGAAGAAGCAGATATCAGATATTGCATATATATGCAGCGGAGTATTTAAAACTGGTTGAGGAAGCCGGAAGCGACCCAATTTGGCCTGGTCACATCAACAGCGATCAAAAAGCATCAATGGATGAAGAAAAGGAAGAAGTAGAAGAAGATACCTCGCCTGAAGAAGATCCAATATCCATAAGATATACACCAGAGTTTTACTGCTAGATGAGACCGGGAGTGAACCAATTTGGCCTTTCCCCGTCAACGGGAACAAAAAGCGCTTACGGACTTGAGCGTTTCCAAAAATACGAGAAGTGAACAGGAAACACCATTAGATTTACGAATTTGGAAAAAATAAAGAATCCATAGGGTTTAAGACGATTAAATTAATTTAACTACATATTATTATTGTATATAAAATTTGGTAAATAAATAATTGTTAGTAGTTGCATCAATAAGTTATTAGCTAATAGGCTAGTAGTACAGTGCAATTAGCGCAAAAAATTTGGTTGCGATCGGAATTATTCCGGTAGTCCCAATTATTTAAAATTGCTTTATAGAATGGTCTCCTAATGTTAAATCCAAAATCTCGACCTCCGAGACCCTGTGCTCGAGTCGCCATCTTGAAAAAGCAACCGAAATCAAGTCAATGACTAGTTTTTGTCAATTTTGACCCACAAGGACTACATTTTTGGCAAAGGCCGTTTTGAACGTTCTAAAAGTAGGCTAAATTTTCTACAATTGAAGACCAAAATGATCTATGTAGACCCTTGGATCTTTGTCAAAAATCTAAAAATAAAGCGATTTAGTTTTGTTTAATTTTTGATTTTTGACAATGATCCGCATTATTTACCTTACATCAAATGGGGTAGTTATGAATTTTTGGTATGTTATACATGATGGATGCCTAATAATAAATTCAAGTTTTTGACCTCTACGGACCTCCGGATCTTTGTCAAAAATCCAAAACTAAATCGCTAGCAAATGTTCCAACAAAATTGTTTTTTAACTTCCTCATAAAAGCCAAAGATGAAACCTGGCACCACTTTGGTTATCAAAAATCTTCAACTACGTCCTTATTCTATGTGATGTGATATAGCAAATGGTTGTTGTACCTCCAAGTTGTGAATAAGAAGCTTCTTAAGTTCAATAGAGCGGTAACGAATGTTACAATTTCGAACAAAAGTGTTTTCACTTCTTCATAAAGCCAAAGATGAAACCTGGCACCACTTTGGTTGTCAAAAATCTTCAACTACGTCCTTATTCTATGTGATGTGATATAGCAAATGGTTCTTGTACCTCCAAGTTGTGAATAAGAAGCTTCTTAAGTTCAATAGAGCGGTAACGAATGTTACAATTTCGAACAAAAGTGTTTTCACTTCTTCATAAAGCCAAAGATGAAACCTGGCACCACTTTGGTTGTCAAAAATCTTCAACTACGTCCTTATTCTATGTGATGTGATATAGCAAATGGTTCTTGTACCTCCAAGTTGTGAATAAGAAGCTTCTTAAGTTCAATAGAGCGGTAACGAATGTTACAATTTCGAACAAAAGTGTTTTCACTTCTTCATAAAGCCAAAGATGAAACCTGGCACCACTTTGGTTATCAAAAATCTTCAACTACGTCCTTATTCTATGTGATGTGATATAGCAAATGGTTCTTGTACCTCCAAGTTGTGAATAAGAAGCTTCTTAAGTTCAATAGAGCGGTAACGAATGTTACAATTTCGAACAAAAGTGTTTTCACTTCTTCATAAAGCCAAAGATGAAACCTGGCACCACTTTGGTTGTCAAAAATCTTCAACTACGTCCTTATTCTATGTGATGTGATATAGCAAATGGTTCTTGTACCTCCAAGTTGTGAATAAGAAGCTTCTTAAGTTCAATAGAGCGGTAACGAATGTTACAATTTCGAACAAAAGTGTTTTCACTTCTTCATAAAGCCAAAGATGAAACCTGGCACCACTTTGGTTGTCAAAAATCTTCAACTACGTCCTTATTCTATGTGATGTGATATAGCAAATGGTTCTTGTACCTCAAAGTTGTGAATAAGAAGCTTCTTAAGTTCAATAGAGCGGTAACGAATGTTACAATTTCGAACAAAAGTGTTTTCACTTCTTCATAAAGCCAAAGATGAAACCTGGCACCACTTTGGTTGTCAAAAATCTTCAACTACGTCCTTATTCTATGTGATGTGATATAGCAAATGGTTCTTGTACCTCCAAGTTGTGAATAAGAAGCTTCTTAAGTTCAATAGAGCGGTAACGAATGTTACAATTTCGAACAAAAGTGTTTTCACTTCTTCATAAAGCCAAAGATGAAACCTGGCACCACTTTGGTTGTCAAAAATCTTCAACTACGTCCTTATTCTATGTGATGTGATATAGCAAATGGTTCTTGTACCTCCAAGTTGTGAATAAGAAGCTTCTTAAGTTCAATAGAGCGGTAACGAATGTTACAATTTCGAACAAAAGTGTTTTCACTTCTTCATAAAGCCAAAGATGAAACCTGGCACCACTTTGGTTGTCAAAAATCTTCAACTACGTCCTTATTCTATGTGATGTGATATAGCAAATGGTTCTTGTACCTCCAAGTTGTGAATAAGAAGCTTCTTAAGTTCAATAGAGCGGTAACGAATGTTACAATTTCGAACAAAAGTGTTTTCACTTCTTCATAAAGCCAAAGATGAAACCTGGCACCACTTTGGTTGTCAAAAATCTTCAACTACGTCCTTATTCTATGTGATGTGATATAGCAAATGGTTCTTGTACCTCCAAGTTGTGAATAAGAAGCTTCTTAAGTTCAATAGAGCGGTAACGAATGTTACAATTTCGAACAAAAGTGTTTTCACTTCTTCATAAAGCCAAAGATGAAACCTGGCACCACTTTGGTTGTCAAAAATCTTCAACTACGTCCTTATTCTATGTGATGTGATATAGCAAATGGTTCTTGTACCTCCAAGTTGTGAATAAGAAGCTTCTTAAGTTCAATAGAGCGGTAACGAATGTTACAATTTCGAACAAAAGTGTTTTCACTTCTTCATAAAGCCAAAGATGAAACCTGGCACCACTTTGGTTGTCAAAAATCTTCAACTACGTCCTTATTCTATGTGATGTGATATAGCAAATGGTTCTTGTACCTCCAAGTTGTGAATAAGAAGCTTCTTAAGTTCAATAGAGCGGTAACGAATGTTACAATTTCGAACAAAAGTGTTTTCACTTCTTCATAAAGCCAAAGATGAAACCTGGCACCACTTTGGTTATCAAAAATCTTCAACTACGTCCTTATTCTATGTGATGTGATATAGCAAATGGTTCTTGTACCTCCAAGTTGTGAATAAGAAGCTTCTTAAGTTCAATAGAGCGGTAACGAATGTTACAATTTCGAACAAAAGTGTTTTCACTTCTTCATAAAGCCAAAGATGAAACCTGGCACCACTTTGGTTGTCAAAAATCTTCAACTACGTCCTTATTCTATGTGATGTGATATAGCAAATGGTTCTTGTACCTCCAAGTTGTGAATAAGAAGCTTCTTAAGTTCAATAGAGCGGTAACGAATGTTACAATTTCGAACAAAAGTGTTTTCACTTCTTCATAAAGCCAAAGATGAAACCTGGCACCACTTTGGTTGTCAAAAATCTTCAACTACGTCCTTATTCTATGTGATGTGATATAGCAAATGGTTCTTGTACCTCCAAGTTGTGAATAAGAAGCTTCTTAAGTTCAATAGAGCGGTAACGAATGTTACAATTTCGAACAAAAGTGTTTTCACTTCTTCATAAAGCCAAAGATGAAACCTGGCACCACTTTGGTTGTCAAAAATCTTCAACTACGTCCTTATTCTATGTGATGTGATATAGCAAATGGTTCTTGTACCTCCAAGTTGTGAATAAGAAGCTTCTTAAGTTCAATAGAGCGGTAACGAATGTTACAATTTCGAACAAAAGTGTTTTCACTTCTTCATAAAGCCAAAGATGAAACCTGGCACCACTTTGGTTGTCAAAAATCTTCAACTACGTCCTTATTCTATGTGATGTGATATAGCAAATGGTTCTTGTACCTCCAAGTTGTGAATAAGAAGCTTCTTAAGTTCAATAGAGCGGTAACGAATGTTACAATTTCGAACAAAAGTGTTTTCACTTCTTCATAAAGCCAAAGATGAAACCTGGCACCACTTTGGTTGTCAAAAATCTTCAACTACGTCCTTATTCTATGTGATGTGATATAGCAAATGGTTCTTGTACCTCCAAGTTGTGAATAAGAAGCTTCTTAAGTTCAATAGAGCGGTAACGAATGTTACAATTTCGAACAAAAGTGTTTTCACTTCTTCATAAAGCCAAAGATGAAACCTGGCACCACTTTGGTTGTCAAAAATCTTCAACTACGTCCTTATTCTATGTGATGTGATATAGCAAATGGTTCTTGTACCTCCAAGTTGTGAATAAGAAGCTTCTTAAGTTCAATAGAGCGGTAACGAATGTTACAATTTCGAACAAAAGTGTTTTCACTTCTTCATAAAGCCAAAGATGAAACCTGGCACCACTTTGGTTGTCAAAAATCTTCAACTACGTCCTTATTCTATGTGATGTGATATAGCAAATGGTTCTTGTACCTCCAAGTTGTGAATAAGAAGCTTCTTAAGTTCAATAGAGCGGTAACGAATGTTACAATTTCGAACAAAAGTGTTTTCACTTCTTCATAAAGCCAAAGATGAAACCTGGCACCACTTTGGTTGTCAAAAATCTTCAACTACGTCCTTATTCTATGTGATGTGATATAGCAAATGGTTCTTGTACCTCAAAGTTGTGAATAAGAAGCTTCTTAAGTTCAATAGAGCGGTAACGAATGTTACAATTTCGAACAAAAGTGTTTTCACTTCTTCATAAAGCCAAAGATGAAACCTGGCACCACTTTGGTTGTCAAAAATCTTCAACTACGTCCTTATTCTATGTGATGTGATATAGCAAATGGTTCTTGTACCTCCAAGTTGTGAATAAGAAGCTTCTTAAGTTCAATAGAGCGGTAACGAATGTTACAATTTCGAACAAAAGTGTTTTCACTTCTTCATAAAGCCAAAGATGAAACCTGGCACCACTTTGGTTGTCAAAAATCTTCAACTACGTCCTTATTCTATGTGATGTGATATAGCAAATGGTTCTTGTACCTCCAAGTTGTGAATAAGAAGCTTCTTAAGTTCAATAGAGCGGTAACGAATGTTACAATTTCGAACAAAAGTGTTTTCACTTCTTCATAAAGCCAAAGATGAAACCTGGCACCACTTTGGTTGTCAAAAATCTTCAACTACGTCCTTATTCTATGTGATGTGATATAGCAAATGGTTCTTGTACCTCCAAGTTGTGAATAAGAAGCTTCTTAAGTTCAATAGAGCGGTAACGAATGTTACAATTTCGAACAAAAGTGTTTTCACTTCTTCATAAAGCCAAAGATGAAACCTGGCACCACTTTGGTTGTCAAAAATCTTCAACTACGTCCTTATTCTATGTGATGTGATATAGCAAATGGTTCTTGTACCTCCAAGTTGTGAATAAGAAGCTTCTTAAGTTCAATAGAGCGGTAACGAATGTTACAATTTCGAACAAAAGTGTTTTCACTTCTTCATAAAGCCAAAGATGAAACCTGGCACCACTTTGGTTGTCAAAAATCTTCAACTACGTCCTTATTCTATGTGATGTGATATAGCAAATGGTTCTTGTACCTCCAAGTTGTGAATAAGAAGCTTCTTAAGTTCAATAGAGCGGTAACGAATGTTACAATTTCGAACAAAAGTGTTTTCACTTCTTCATAAAGCCAAAGATGAAACCTGGCACCACTTTGGTTGTCAAAAATCTTCAACTACGTCCTTATTCTATGTGATGTGATATAGCAAATGGTTCTTGTACCTCCAAGTTGTGAATAAGAAGCTTCTTAAGTTCAATAGAGCGGTAACGAATGTTACAATTTCGAACAAAAGTGTTTTCACTTCTTCATAAAGCCAAAGATGAAACCTGGCACCACTTTGGTTGTCAAAAATCTTCAACTACGTCCTTATTCTATGTGATGTGATATAGCAAATGGTTCTTGTACCTCCAAGTTGTGAATAAGAAGCTTCTTAAGTTCAATAGAGCGGTAACGAATGTTACAATTTCGAACAAAAGTGTTTTCACTTCTTCATAAAGCCAAAGATGAAACCTGGCACCACTTTGGTTATCAAAAATCTTCAACTACGTCCTTATTCTATGTGATGTGATATAGCAAATGGTTCTTGTACCTCCAAGTTGTGAATAAGAAGCTTCTTAAGTTCAATAGAGCGGTAACGAATGTTACAATTTCGAACAAAAGTGTTTTCACTTCTTCATAAAGCCAAAGATGAAACCTGGCACCACTTTGGTTGTCAAAAATCTTCAACTACGTCCTTATTCTATGTGATGTGATATAGCAAATGGTTCTTGTACCTCCAAGTTGTGAATAAGAAGCTTCTTAAGTTCAATAGAGCGGTAACGAATGTTACAATTTCGAACAAAAGTGTTTTCACTTCTTCATAAAGCCAAAGATGAAACCTGGCACCACTTTGGTTGTCAAAAATCTTCAACTACGTCCTTATTCTATGTGATGTGATATAGCAAATGGTTCTTGTACCTCCAAGTTGTGAATAAGAAGCTTCTTAAGTTCAATAGAGCGGTAACGAATGTTACAATTTCGAACAAAAGTGTTTTCACTTCTTCATAAAGCCAAAGATGAAACCTGGCACCACTTTGGTTGTCAAAAATCTTCAACTACGTCCTTATTCTATGTGATGTGATATAGCAAATGGTTCTTGTACCTCCAAGTTGTGAATAAGAAGCTTCTTAAGTTCAATAGAGCGGTAACGAATGTTACAATTTCGAACAAAAGTGTTTTCACTTCTTCATAAAGCCAAAGATGAAACCTGGCACCACTTTGGTTATCAAAAATCTTCAACTACGTCCTTATTCTATGTGATGTGATATAGCAAATGGTTCTTGTACCTCCAAGTTGTGAATAAGAAGCTTCTTAAGTTCAATAGAGCGGTAACGAATGTTACAATTTCGAACAAAAGTGTTTTCACTTCTTCATAAAGCCAAAGATGAAACCTGGCACCACTTTGGTTGTCAAAAATCTTCAACTACGTCCTTATTCTATGTGATGTGATATAGCAAATGGTTCTTGTACCTCCAAGTTGTGAATAAGAAGCTTCTTAAGTTCAATAGAGCGGTAACGAATGTTACAATTTCGAACAAAAGTGTTTTCACTTCTTCATAAAGCCAAAGATGAAACCTGGCACCACTTTGGTTATCAAAAATCTTCAACTACGTCCTTATTCTATGTGATGTGATATAGCAAATGGTTCTTGTACCTCCAAGTTGTGAATAAGAAGCTTCTTAAGTTCAATAGAGCGGTAACGAATGTTACAATTTCGAACAAAAGTGTTTTCACTTCTTCATAAAGCCAAAGATGAAACCTGGCACCACTTTGGTTGTCAAAAATCTTCAACTACGTCCTTATTCTATGTGATGTGATATAGCAAATGGTTCTTGTACCTCCAAGTTGTGAATAAGAAGCTTCTTAAGTTCAATAGAGCGGTAACGAATGTTACAATTTCGAACAAAAGTGTTTTCACTTCTTCATAAAGCCAAAGATGAAACCTGGCACCACTTTGGTTGTCAAAAATCTTCAACTACGTCCTTATTCTATGTGATGTGATATAGCAAATGGTTCTTGTACCTCCAAGTTGTGAATAAGAAGCTTCTTAAGTTCAATAGAGCGGTAACGAATGTTACAATTTCGAACAAAAGTGTTTTCACTTCTTCATAAAGCCAAAGATGAAACCTGGCACCACTTTGGTTGTCAAAAATCTTCAACTACGTCCTTATTCTATGTGATGTGATATAGCAAATGGTTCTTGTACCTCCAAGTTGTGAATAAGAAGCTTCTTAAGTTCAATAGAGCGGTAACGAATGTTACAATTTCGAACAAAAGTGTTTTCACTTCTTCATAAAGCCAAAGATGAAACCTGGCACCACTTTGGTTATCAAAAATCTTCAACTACGTCCTTATTCTATGTGATGTGATATAGCAAATGGTTCTTGTACCTCCAAGTTGTGAATAAGAAGCTTCTTAAGTTCAATAGAGCGGTAACGAATGTTACAATTTCGAACAAAAGTGTTTTCACTTCTTCATAAAGCCAAAGATGAAACCTGGCACCACTTTGGTTATCAAAAATCTTCAACTACGTCCTTATTCTATGTGATGTGATATAGCAAATGGTTCTTGTACCTCCAAGTTGTGAATAAGAAGCTTCTTAAGTTCAATAGAGCGGTAACGAATGTTACAATTTCGAACAAAAGTGTTTTCACTTCTTCATGAAGCCAAAGATGAAACCTGGCACCACTTTGGTTGTCAAAAATCTTCAACTACGTCCTTATTCTATGTGATGTGATATAGCAAATGGTTCTTGTACCTCCAAGTTGTGAATAAGAAGCTTCTTAAGTTCAATAGAGCGGTAACGAATGTTACAATTTCGAACAAAAGTGTTTTCACTTCTTCATAAAGCCAAAGATGAAACCTGGCACCACTTTGGTTGTCAAAAATCTTCAACTACGTCCTTATTCTATGTGATGTGATATAGCAAATGGTTCTTGTACCTCCAAGTTGTGAATAAGAAGCTTCTTAAGTTCAATAGAGCGGTAACGAATGTTACAATTTCGAACAAAAGTGTTTTCACTTCTTCATAAAGCCAAAGATGAAACCTGGCACCACTTTGGTTATCAAAAATCTTCAACTACGTCCTTATTCTATGTGATGTGATATAGCAAATGGTTCTTGTACCTCCAAGTTGTGAATAAGAAGCTTCTTAAGTTCAATAGAGCGGTAACGAATGTTACAATTTCGAACAAAAGTGTTTTCACTTCTTCATAAAGCCAAAGATGAAACCTGGCACCACTTTGGTTATCAAAAATCTTCAACTACGTCCTTATTCTATGTGATGTGATATAGCAAATGGTTCTTGTACCTCCAAGTTGTGAATAAGAAGCTTCTTAAGTTCAATAGAGCGGTAACGAATGTTACAATTTCGAACAAAAGTGTTTTCACTTCTTCATGAAGCCAAAGATGAAACCTGGCACCACTTTGGTTGTCAAAAATCTTCAACTACGTCCTTATTCTATGTGATGTGATATAGCAAATGGTTCTTGTACCTCCAAGTTGTGAATAAGAAGCTTCTTAAGTTCAATAGAGCGGTAACGAATGTTACAATTTCGAACAAAAGTGTTTTCACTTCTTCATAAAGCCAAAGATGAAACCTGGCACCACTTTGGTTGTCAAAAATCTTCAACTACGTCCTTATTCTATGTGATGTGATATAGCAAATGGTTCTTGTACCTCCAAGTTGTGAATAAGAAGCTTCTTAAGTTCAATAGAGCGGTAACGAATGTTACAATTTCGAACAAAAGTGTTTTCACTTCTTCATAAAGCCAAAGATGAAACCTGGCACCACTTTGGTTATCAAAAATCTTCAACTACGTCCTTATTCTATGTGATGTGATATAGCAAATGGTTCTTGTACCTCCAAGTTGTGAATAAGAAGCTTCTTAAGTTCAATAGAGCGGTAACGAATGTTACAATTTCGAACAAAAGTGTTTTCACTTCTTCATAAAGCCAAAGATGAAACCTGGCACCACTTTGGTTGTCAAAAATCTTCAACTACGTCCTTATTCTATGTGATGTGATATAGCAAATGGTTCTTGTACCTCCAAGTTGTGAATAAGAAGCTTCTTAAGTTCAATAGAGCGGTAACGAATGTTACAATTTCGAACAAAAGTGTTTTCACTTCTTCATAAAGCCAAAGATGAAACCTGGCACCACTTTGGTTATCAAAAATTTTCAACTACGTCCTTATTCTATGTGATGTGATATAGCAAATGGTTCTTGTACCTCCAAGTTGTGAATAAGAAGCTTCTTAAGTTCAATAGAGCGGTAACGAATGTTACAATTTCGAACAAAAGTGTTTTCACTTCTTCATAAAGCCAAAGATGAAACCTGGCACCACTTTGGTTGTCAAAAATCTTCAACTACGTCCTTATTCTATGTGATGTGATATAGCAAATGGTTCTTGTACCTCCAAGTTGTGAATAAGAAGCTTCTTAAGTTCAATAGAGCGGTAACGAATGTTACAATTTCGAACAAAAGTGTTTTCACTTCTTCATAAAGCCAAAGATGAAACCTGGCACCACTTTGGTTGTCAAAAATCTTCAACTACGTCCTTATTCTATGTGATGTGATATAGCAAATGGTTCTTGTACCTCCAAGTTGTGAATAAGAAGCTTCTTAAGTTCAATAGAGCGGTAACGAATGTTACAATTTCGAACAAAAGTGTTTTCACTTCTTCATAAAGCCAAAGATGAAACCTGGCACCACTTTGGTTATCAAAAATCTTCAACTACGTCCTTATTCTATGTGATGTGATATAGCAAATGGTTCTTGTACCTCCAAGTTGTGAATAAGAAGCTTCTTAAGTTCAATAGAGCGGTAACGAATGTTACAATTTCGAACAAAAGTGTTTTCACTTCTTCATAAAGCCAAAGATGAAACCTGGCACCACTTTGGTTATCAAAAATCTTCAACTACGTCCTTATTCTATGTGATGTGATATAGCAAATGGTTCTTGTACCTCCAAGTTGTGAATAAGAAGCTTCTTAAGTTCAATAGAGCGGTAACGAATGTTACAATTTCGAACAAAAGTGTTTTCACTTCTTCATGAAGCCAAAGATGAAACCTGGCACCACTTTGGTTGTCAAAAATCTTCAACTACGTCCTTATTCTATGTGATGTGATATAGCAAATGGTTCTTGTACCTCCAAGTTGTGAATAAGAAGCTTCTTAAGTTCAATAGAGCGGTAACGAATGTTACAATTTCGAACAAAAGTGTTTTCACTTCTTCATAAAGCCAAAGATGAAACCTGGCACCACTTTGGTTGTCAAAAATCTTCAACTACGTCCTTATTCTATGTGATGTGATATAGCAAATGGTTCTTGTACCTCCAAGTTGTGAATAAGAAGCTTCTTAAGTTCAATAGAGCGGTAACGAATGTTACAATTTCGAACAAAAGTGTTTTCACTTCTTCATAAAGCCAAAGATGAAACCTGGCACCACTTTGGTTATCAAAAATCTACAACTACGTCCTTATTCTATGTGATGTGATATAGCAAATGGTTCTTGTACCTCCAAGTTGTGAATAAGAAGCTTCTTAAGTTCAATAGAGCGGTAACGAATGTTACAATTTCGAACAAAAGTGTTTTCACTTCTTCATAAAGCCAAAGATGAAACCTGGCACCACTTTGGTTGTCAAAAATCTTCAACTACGTCCTTATTCTATGTGATGTGATATAGCAAATGGTTCTTGTACCTCCAAGTTGTGAATAAGAAGCTTCTTAAGTTCAATAGAGCGGTAACGAATGTTACAATTTCGAACAAAAGTGTTTTCACTTCTTCATAAAGCCAAAGATGAAACCTGGCACCACTTTGGTTATCAAAAATTTTCAACTACGTCCTTATTCTATGTGATGTGATATAGCAAATGGTTCTTGTACCTCCAAGTTGTGAATAAGAAGCTTCTTAAGTTCAATAGAGCGGTAACGAATGTTACAATTTCGAACAAAAGTGTTTTCACTTCTTCATAAAGCCAAAGATGAAACCTGGCACCACTTTGGTTGTCAAAAATCTTCAACTACGTCCTTATTCTATGTGATGTGATATAGCAAATGGTTCTTGTACCTCCAAGTTGTGAATAAGAAGCTTCTTAAGTTCAATAGAGCGGTAACGAATGTTACAATTTCGAACAAAAGTGTTTTCACTTCTTCATAAAGCCAAAGATTAAACCTGGCACCACTTTGGTTATCAAAAATCTTCAACTACGTCCTTATTCTATGTGATGTGATATAGCAAATGGTTCTTGTACCTCCAAGTTGTGAATAAGAAGCTTCTTAAGTTCAATAGAGCGGTAACGAATGTTACAATTTCGAACAAAAGTGTTTTCACTTCTTCATAAAGCCAAAGATGAAACCTGGCACCACTTTGGTTGTCAAAAATCTTCAACTACGTCCTTATTCTATGTGATATGATATGATTCTAGTGTTGCTGCAATTCGATAACATGTGCGATTCGATAACCCATCGAGTAAAAATTGATCAAATTCAATTGACTAATAACAGGTTATGTTATGTCTGATAGACAAGATAAGCGAATAAGCGTCATCTCCATTTTGATTTCAGTGAAGAAAGGATTTAAAGCATTTTGCTTTAGGTATTTATAATTTAATGCAGAATAAAATTGTTTCGGATACCTATGCGACTTATGTACAAAAGGGTAACTTTGGCACTATTTTTATTTTGCTTTTTCGATTTAAATGCAGTGGCGTAGCTATAGGGGTTGCGGCGCATCCCCTAACGGCTAAGTAAAAATAAATAATAAGAATAATAATAAAATAGAAAATACATATTATTATAGGTATCTAGACTCTTGGTTTGAAATTTCTAACGCATGCATAAAGCTCCTATAAATAAATCTTATCTGTTTTGAATTCTAGTCTTCTGCAGAATTTAATCTACGGTTTCTAGTTTCCTTAGCTCTTCAGGTAAGCGCGATCCCCATGCTGCACGACGAATTTCAATCATCCTGTAAAATACGTATACCCTTTTGACTTTTATTAAAGCGAAATCAGTAATATACAGTGGCGACTGGTGAGGAGGGGTGCAAGAGCGTCGCCCCCCAAGCCTCAAGCAATATCAAAAGACAAAAGAATATTGTTTTGTTTTGGTGAAACACCTTCTTTGGGGACATTACTAACAGCTACTAAAATTTTTGAACTTCATTTTAAGCCTTTTGGCCTTAAACAATCCAAAATTTTCGCCTGCGGCGCTAACATTTATTTTTAGTATGTCCAAACTTGAGAGTTTAAAGAATTCTCTACCTACTCGAAGGGTATTTTAATCCCTTGTAACAATTGAAAATAACTAATTTTTACGACGACGACCAGTCAATTTAGGCAGGTGCAAAAACTTTCTTGACAATAAAATCATAAATAAACAATAGCAAAGTTTACCGCACTTTGCCGTAAATCGTATATAATACGTATTGTAAAAATTCTCTTTCAGGTACCTACCTAAAAATGCTTAGAATAGGCAAGTGTTTTATCTATTTTTATTCCCCTCTTTGTTGCTCTTACGTAGGTATACGAAAAAATAGTGGTACAGTCAGCCCAGAAATTATTAGGCAGGGTCGGCCATTTTTGCCTAACTGGAATTTAAATAGCAACCCACCTTTTCTTTTCTTTTCTACCTGGCCTCTGGCCAACGTAGATAAATTCAAGTTTTGTTATTTTACCTGAAAAGCACAGTTTTGCAAAGAAGCAAATATTTTATTTGTATTAGGTACTAAATACACTAGAATTATTAGAATTCAAGCTTTACTTTAATTATTGTAGGTAAACTGTACCAAACTGAGTATAACCATGTATAACGTACAGGTATATCATAAACTAAGGGATCAATAAGAGAAGTGAAAATATTTTTAGGCCATAAAATGGTTATAGACGTTTTATCATCTAATAAATTTATATAAACTTTAATCGAATAAACTCACGTTCGCATTTAAAGGCTTCATCGAGAAGGCTTTAAGTTCGAAATGCGTCAAATTCCGCAAAAATAAACCAAAAAGTGTTGCGAGGGTTTCTCTAACCTTCTCGATACGATATTTACTTTAATAGCTTTCCGTATTAATGCGCATCAGACTAATCCTTAAGCAATAACAATGCAAATTTAATTACGCACAAACTTTTGTCGGGAAAATTTATTAAAATTTTGCGTATAATTTAACAAACATTTTTGCTCATCAACTCATCGCGCGCGTCAAATTATGTTTAATTTCTAATTTAAATCCACGAGAACGAGAATAAAATGTTAACTATAACAATAACATAACTCGTTATAATCCTATACAGAGTTTTTGTTTATTAAGAGTGATTTTATAACGAGATACTTTCATTTAAACTTTCCTCATTTGAAATTTTCGCTCGTTAAATAGTGATTGGGCGACCCCTCCGAACCACAGAGGGAGATCTAGTTTCAATTCTTCATTTAAATTAAACTAATGGTATCGGTTCACGTTTTTTTTTTATAAATTTAGGCAAAGTCTTTAAAGTTAACAAGGAGTTTGTAAGATGAGGAAGGGACAATTTTGAGTTAAAAACCATTGATCATTGTATATGGAGCATTGCGAATAAGTAATAAAATCGACCGTTTGCTATTTCTAAGTGGCAGCATTAACGTGGTGACTATAAGAATCGATTTTTCCTCTTTTTTCAAGTTTTTGCTTATAATTCTAAAACTACGCACTTTATGAGAAAAGTGCTTGTATATAAAAATAAACTACACTAAATTTCCTATAAATTTTATTTGAAAGATGTTTTTCCTCAGACAAACAGTTTAGGCGCTAGAGCGCGACAAAGTTTAATAAAAATTCCAAAATTTTCCAAAAAACCAGTTGCTTTCGATTTTTGCTTATAACTCAAAAACTGCGCACTTGATGAGAAAAGTGCTTTATATAAAAATGAACTAAATTAAATTTCCTACAAATTATGTTTGAAAAATGTTTTTCTTCAGACGAACAGTTTAGGCGCTAGAGCGCGATAGAATTTGATAAAAATTCCAAAATCTGCCAAAAAAACAGTTTCTTTCGGTTTTTCGCTTATAACTCAAAAACTGCGCTTTTTATGAGAAAAGTGCTTTATATAAAAATAAACTAAATTAAATTTCCTACAAATTATATCTGAAAAATGTTTTTCCTCAGACAAACAGTTTAGGCACTAGAGCGCGATAAAGTTTGATAAAAATTCCAAAATCTGCCAAAAAAACAGTTTCTTCGGTTTTTCGCTTATAACTCAAAAACTGCGTACTTTATGAGAAAAGTGTTTCTACATGATAATAAACAACATTGAATTTTAAATGAATTACATTACTTAGGTTTTTTCCTCAGACGAATAGTTTAGGCGGTAGAGCGCCTTAAAGTTGTTTAACAGAAATTCCAAAACAACCGTTGTCGATACAACCGTTATTGACCAATTTTGACTTATAACTCGAAAACTATGCACTTCTTAAGAAAAGTCCTTCTTTGCAAAAAGAAAGTAAATTTAATTTCCTAAATATTATGTCTCTAATGGTTTGGATCAAACAAACAGATTGGGTGCTAAAGAGCGTAATAGAACATTAACTTGGGGACGGCTCGAGAAAAGTGTATTTTTGCCCTTTTACAGTAACTTCAAACCTACACACTTTTTGAGAGAAGTGCTTCTATATAAAAGTAAACTACATCAGATTTACTACAAATTATATCTGAAAGAATTTTTCCTCGGGCAAACGATTCAGGCCCTATTATAGAGCGCATTAAAGTTTGACAAAAATTCCAAAATCGGCTTTGATTTATCGCTTTCACTCCAAGTTAATGCTACCTTTCTTAGGAGTTGCAGACGGTCGGGTTTATTACTCTTTTTTATCGTTCAGTAAAAGTGCACGTTGTTTCCAGGAGTATAATCATTTTACGCTTGAAATCTACAACAAAATTGTAGAGTTCAAAAAGCTGTCCATAACATACCAAACTTGAGCAGTCATCCAAAATTAAAACTTTATTTGTTTATTTCACTTATTTACGTGCTCCCTATGTATCAAAATCGAAAACCATTCTATACCCAATAACCAGTACGCAGTAAGTTAACTATAGCTTAAGTTTTCTAATAATAAATTTTATGTGCTCAATAACCAACCACAGTTTATTACGTATCCAATTTATTAGGTACTCAAGTTTATGTTTATTTTCAAATTAATCTTAAGAGTGCTGTAAACTCGAATTATTACCTTCCACAAAGTATAATGTACAATGCCTTGTTCGGTAGTTAATGAGAAGTTCAAAACGATAATAGATATAGAGGGACAAACTAATCCATCCTACACAGTTGATGAGAAATGAAGAGTGAATTATTATCTCTTCCTACACACGTACACGATATATAATCTTAGAGCACAATCTTGCATGTGATGGGAAGAAAGTCAAAACCCCTGTTGAACGTAGAACGTAGAACTTCATGTAAGGCCGACGTGCTGTTAGCTCCGTGGAGTTATTTTACTAGAGCAAGCATTTTTATACCTTTTTTTCCGAGAAACCTTGTGTAAGTTGGCGACTTGAAAAATGCGCTCAGCAACAGGCCCTATCGGAAGGGGGTTTGCAATATTACCAATTAGAGACCTCAATTTGATTGAGACTACTACCACACTTGCATCATCAAGGAACCAACGTATGCATGTTTTTGTACAATTGTAAGGCCACAGTAAACTTTTTGAGAAAACGGTTAGTCCTACATAAAAATGTGTACCAACCTTTTTTGCGTAGAATTGATGTAGCAATATTTTTTGTAAAAAACTATTTTTTGTAATCCCAATAGTTACTTAGATAAATTGGAAAAAGTGTTTGCGATGTCGGTCATTTTGTTTTTGCGCACAGCACTCAAACGCCTCATTTTCGAGAGTGCCAACATTAAAATTATGTTTCTTCAAAGTCAAACAGAGAGAGTGAGACCACTGCCACACTTGCGGGCTTGCTTCGTTAAGGAACCTGCGGGACTCTGTTTTTGTACACTTGAGAGGTCTCCTATCAATTGGCGTTGTGGCCAATATATCGCGATCTATCCATTGCAACTCTATGGTTTCGGGGTCGTTGGACTCGTTAGTACTTTTTCTTCAAATGCATCTATGTCACGGTAAACGCTCTGATGCAGATATAAAAAACTTATTCGTGTTCAAACTTGAAAATTTCCTTTATCTGGCGGTTTTTTGCAAATCGTAGTTGTATTAGTTAAATTGTAGAAAATGAGAAGACACCATTTTTGGATCACTTGTTAACATTTAAGGAAAAATTAACTTTGGAACAAATCTATAATCCAGTCAAACTTTTTATTGGAGCTGTAAGTGTAAAAATTTATTCCACGGAATATGCAAATTGAGGCAGAACCCGCATAGACTATCTACTGACAAATTCGCTAATTACCTTTTCAGGCTTAACATACGCAATGACTGCGTGTACAATAATATTAGCGACAGTCTTAAGATCGTACGAAATAGACACTAAACTCACGCCAAAAACAATGCGTTTTAGAACGGAGCTTACCTCAAAAATAGAAGGTGGTGCCAATATAACTATTCAGAAAGTGTAGTTTAGGAAAAAGAAAAATCTCTGAAGCTTTGTGCTCAACAGTTCGGCTAAAAACAGTTATCTATTTATAGACAGTTTTACAGATATACTTTTTTATTATAAACATCCGGTTCGACCGGAAGCGCTTACAAGCTTATTTTTTTCAATAACACCACATTTATTTTTTTGATTTTTGTATTCTAGATTTTTTCTTTCTTTCTCTCTCGAGTTTCTCTCAAAAAAAGAGAACGAGAATACGCCATCCATTTTTCCATATCTCTTGTAGATTTCTCTATAACCATTAGACCAGGCGCCAAATGCAGTTGAATATGCAAAAATAGAGGAGCGCGAAATTTTGACGGATTCGTGTACCTGTGACTCTAAGCTACATAAAAGTGCATGTTGCCAGCAAAATCTATGGTTCCTTTGTTTTTTATTCCCACTTTTGTTTAGCGCCTAATTGTGTAAATGCAAAGAACCTAATATTTCTGTAACGGTTTTATCAATACCTTGGATACTTGTCATGCAAGTACACAGACGTATTTACAAAATTTATGATCTCTTGTTCGATTTCGTTATCTGCCATGGTTTAGGCGGAAAACAATAGTTTTCATGTGCTACATATTATAACCTGCATCATATATATATGTATATTTTAACAATAAAGCTCATATCTAAGAATAGGGTAGGTTTTCGATGAACATGTATAGAAATGAAGTTGTAGAGGGGAGAAATTGTCTATTTGTCTATGTCTGAATTAAATTTCTTTATTTAAACAATTTAACTCTCCCTAGCATATCCCACGCATGGTGTTTAACGTATAACTCGGAAACTATGGCTCGCACAGAAAAACCTCATAATCATCCTTATTGGAAACTTTGTATGCTATATTTCTATACTGAAGTATATTTGGCTTCCGATGCACCTCTTCCTAGATAATAGTCAAAAACCAAGTTTAGGGGTTCTTTGTTAAATTTAAAGACAGTTTTATCCACGATGCAGAAGAAAACTTTTTTCCAATCGTTTCCGATGCCCTAAGGAATGGGCGAGTAGGTAGGAGAGAGGAACGAAGATATTTGAGTTTGACGAATCCGTCAAAATTTCGCGCTCCTCTATTTTTGCATATTCAACTACATTTGGCGCCTGGTCTACATCGAATTTTACCCACTTTGTCCAATATAAAATAAAAAAATTAAAATTGATGACAGGTGACAGTTGACACTTTATGGTCAAATATAGTATATAACTCCGCCTTTTCCGGTTCCTGCGTAAATTTAAAATTTTACCTCGATAAAAGACGTCGATAAGATTTTATAGCTATGGACACCATTCAGTAAATAACGACATTTATAATTAATTGGTTGTTTGCTAGTTGAGTGAAATAATCGAATAAAAATTAGTGTTGTTAATTACTAACAGGGGGCAGGAGTAATTTTTAACATAATTTCTCGTAACACTAGTTGCTTGCAGCTTGCTAATTGCAATTCCCACGTTACACGTTACATTATTTACGCTGTTAACTGTCGCTTTATCAATTTACGGTGTTTACGCATTTACAATATGCGTTATATCAACAAAAACATGCAAATTTTACAGGCCGTATTTTAGTATTATCATTCCGTTTACTTCCTCTCAAAATATTTGTTCTCAAAGTAAAAGACAGTTTCAAATATGTAGGTGTAATAGAGCGAATGTAAACAATCCGAAACACAATCAAACTTTCAAAATTATCGAATTGGTTTATAAACTTACCCGTATATTTAATATTAAAATAAAACAACTTTCGCAGCTTAATATCTATATTAAAATTTAGGTAATTACATGTAATTTTAATTAACCCAGCAACAATTGTAACAAAAATACTACAATAAACTTATTCAATGTTTCTTTAAAAACACATAAACATCGAGTATATGTACATAACTTACATCTTTACGTAATACTATATTAATATATATTTCGGGAAACTTATATCTTTCATTTACTGCATTTAGTGGTATATTGAGATGTTTGTAAAAAATTAATTAAATATGTAAAGATCAAAAGAAAACCATCGAGTTGGATGCGTTTTTGTTAACGCTTTGGTGGCGAACATCTACTGTGATGTTTACAAAGCGGAAATTACTCCCAGTAAATATTGAACTCGAATATGTTGTAGAAGTTTTCAAATAATAAAGTGGGTACTTACTTACTAATTAGTTTGTAAAGTAAAATTTGATAAAATACGTGGGTTATTCTAGGCCTTTCGATCGGGCATTTCAATGTAAAGAGATTACAGAAATTAATAATTTCTTGGAAAAAAAAGCAAAGAGTTATTTTACCTAATACAGTCTTATGTTAAGTTTTTTGCTTTACTAATTGTTGATCATTGCAAATTGAAGTTTCTTGGTTTTAGCTGCTACGCGAAAATGTTATTTTCCGCAACTGTTCGATAAGTTTTTCGTGTGCGCGAAAAAGGAAATGTAACTTTAGTGTAGTAGCTTTCGGTTACTTTGATGAAAAGGATCAAACGCTACTACTGGCAAACACACACGGAATTTCTGGACTAAAATAAATGATGTTTGCTCATTGGTAGATTTTAAACTACTTAGAACTGCCACTAGAGGGAGTTTCGTTTCGAGCTTGTCGAAGCACCATCCAATTTCGATTTTTAGTTGCTTTCAATTGCAAACATTCAAAAAACGATCCTATCTATTGTTTTTGTGACTTGTAGAAAAATTTTAGTTCGCAGGATAAAGACAGTTGTTAAGAGTTAGCAAAGATTGCATACATTTCAAGTTTATGTCGTCCACGCAGCTCGTTCTGTTCTAACCAACTTATTACTTATTACCCACAGACAGACGGACAGAGCGAATGCTCGATTTATAGTATTTTGAAGAACGAATTTTGTAAGTCACGTAATGTAGCGCGACTCCAACTTTAAAATGCAAATTGCGTAGCGAGGAGAGTTTTCATGGAGGAGTGCTAGAATGACTTATGAAATGAGTTTTTGGTACAATTTTTTATATTTTACGCCTTTTAAACCCATTTTGAAAGAAAAAATCAAAATATAAAATTTTAAGGAGTTTCGTTATGGTGGCAGCGGTTAGCACTACTAACTGCAAAGCGACATTTTAAAATTTTAAATCCAAATAAATTTTTTATAGTTTGTATTGTTCGTTACTTAATTAATTTTAATTACTACATATAATAGAAAATAAACGAGTCACAAAAATTAAGGGATATTAAAAAAATTCCAAATTTTAGGGCAACTTTCAACAAGGAATAACTCGGAGAAAAGTGGTCGTACAGAAAAAAAAAAAAATTGTAGCCTCGAGTGTCTAGTTTTCAGATCTGGACTGTAAAATTTTTTAGCGTGGGCGGTTTTTACGTAATCATCCGAAAACCAACTATAAATAGTTTTTCCAAATTTTTTCTCGTCTTTGAAATGGTCTGTGGGCTTAAAAAAATTTTTTTTTAATAATCTCCACCTATTGTGCCTTATAGAGAATGTTTTAAAGTTTTAAAAACCCTACCTTCATATTCTATACGATCATTAGTTCTCGAGTAATCTATTCTCAACGCTAAAAATGGACTTCTTTGCTTTGATCGACGATTACTCCGCGGAAAATCATTTTACGGAGCTCATTAAGAGATCGAATTAAAGCTGATTAAATTGTCTAAAAGACCTTTATAGTCGCATAATGAAAAAAAATTTTTGAGGTCCACAGACTATTTCAAAGACGAGAAAAAATTTGGAAAAATTATTTCTAGCTGGTTTTCGGATGATTACGTAAAAACCGCCCACGCTAAAAAATTTTACAGTCCCGATCTGAAAACTAGACACTTGGGACTACAATTTCCCTCTTTTCATTTTCTGTACGATCATTTTTCTCCGAGTTATCCCTTGTTGAAAATTGCCCTAAAATAAGAAATTTTTTTAATATCTCTTAATTTTTGAGACTGGTGTAGAACCCGTTAGTTCCAAAAACAGTCGCTTTAGCTTTCTTCAATTTGACATAATATGTCAAATTAAATATTGCTACCAACTTTGAAACAGGAAATGTCACCAAAGTTACCAAACATTCAAATAAGCTATTATATCACTCATATGGGTGCTGCAACACAGACGCAATATATAAAAAATAATAATACGTACCTACTTCTAAAAGTGTGTCACAGTTGGTTAAATCTGAAGTGAAAGACAAATCGCCTAAACCAATAAACAACTCTTGTGATTTTATTACGTGAAATTTTACTCCTACGAGTAAAATGGGAATCCTATTACTGCTTATACAGTTATAGAAAGCTATTTAAGGTAGAGTTATATAAAAAGCATATAAGGCGTTTCTTGCAAAAAAACAAAAGTTTTTCAGAAAAATTTAAAAACTTTTTCTTTTTGCTGTTTTTTTTGTATTTCCAACGTCGCCGTAAGTGTAGGCTCATAAGCTGACGCTGTACATTCATTCGATTTCTAAAACGAGTGTGATTCTAGAGACAATTTAAATACTAAAACTTATAATTGGAAAGTACTCGCGCCTAACTGGCTCACGCCAGTTGATGGGGGTCAGTCAAAATCAAAGAGGAACTTTAAAAGTAGGTACCAAACGTAAGTTTTTTGCTCTCAAATAATCTATTTTCATCCGACAGATGCAGCTAAGCTACGCCCCCAAAAAGTGAGTGAAATTCGAATAGAATTTTTCTATTGACCAACTCACACAAATATAATTTTGTATACCGCTTATGTAA
This sequence comes from Malthinus flaveolus, assembly GCA_950108345.1. NCBI lineage: Eukaryota > Metazoa > Arthropoda > Insecta > Coleoptera > Cantharidae > Malthinus > Malthinus flaveolus. The sequence continues at coordinate 20,058,508 of OX467286.1, read as the reverse complement.
AATTATGTTCTTGCTTAGTAGCTTATTATACTATTAACTTGATTTTCAATTTTGTACAATTATTTGAGCTTGGCGCGCTTTTACGAATACATTATTGTATCGTGTGAAACTGGTTGTTGCGCTCAATCGTCTGCGCAACTGTAAATGTGTGGGGGCGTGGCTTAGAGCTGCATCTGTTGGATGAACAGAGATTATTAAATTTCTATTTTTTTTACATTTGATCGTGGTAAGTGTATGAGCCTCTTCTACTTTAACGAGCGGAGACGCGTGTTATCATTAACTTGGAAATGTTTTTGAAAAATTTTGGAATTTTTATAGTTAAACAATTTTTGATGACATCCAATCTAGTAAATATAAATAAATAAAAATAGAAACTTCAAAAGCAATAAATCTCGCTTTGGAGCAAAATGAAAAAATAAGGAAAAACACAAAACTAATTTCATTTCAACTATCATTGAAACACCGAAATGAGAAACACGCACACCGGAGAGTTTTCAACATTTTTTTAAACATTATTAGTTTTTATTTAATAAACTCGTTAATGGAATGAAGAATTGTAATCCATTGGTAGTCAAAATTGAAAAAAGAATTAATTTTAAATCCATCGAGTTGGATTGAAAAAAAACATAAATGAGTCGAGTTCTTAATCGCTTAACGCACAAAAATTTGTTCGAATTGGTTTTTAGAATTTACAAGTAATTGGAAAACGTACACACAATAATACACAAAGAGATTTGCATCGCGTCAATTCCTTTAAATCCGTTTATTATAGAAAATATTTGTAATTTCTTCCACAAAGTTTTTTTTTTACTTTTAAAAGTTAATAAATATCTTGCTTTCATCAAAATATTTTTTTCGGTTGTTCCTCGACTATACTAATATTTTCGCTAAGTATAGCGGTATAGGGTGTCTCAGTTGTTCTTATTTTTCATTTGACCACGCCAGCATAAATTCCAGTAAATGGACAATAAGCAAGAAACAACCCATAGTATAAAATTTTCAGATACCTGATTGCTAATTGATACCAGAGCTGATTCGTTGACCCACGTGTTGATCTAATAGCTAGTTATGCTAATCTGAATAGCGTAAGCTCGTTATTTGAGTTTGGCGTAATTTGGAAAATGTGCAAGAAAAAAATTTTCACCAATTGGAAAACCGCCCAATCAAAAATTTCAGCCGTCGATATTTATAGCAGCGCGTATTTTTAAATTAAAATTATTTAAATTTTTATTAAACTAGCAAATTTGCCGTTTCGCGAAAGAATATTCTTTGATACTGATACAAAATTATATAATTTAATTTTAGTTCGAAAGGTACAATTTTCTCTGCCGGTTCAATAAGTCAATTTTTCTTGTCACGTTTGGTATGAAAATAAAACGAAAAGCTTCATTGATCCAAAATTTCAAATTAATTAATTTAAACGTGTAGATTAAGTTTTAATTTGGTAAAGGGTTGATCGAGGATCGAGCGTGACGGTTTAACGTCTTAGCGGATGTGCAATAAATTTTCTGAAAATGGTTAAAACGCACGTTGGTACTTCATTTTAAGTTTTCAATAAATTTTGCATTTTCACTAAACAAAATAGTTTTTACGACTTTCATTCAAATTCAGAAAATATTGGAGGCAGCTGGCAGCTCGAGTGCTCGTATCTACATAAGCTTTAAAAAACCACTTGTGGATATTGTTTATTAATGGAGACTGTAGGTCAATAAACACAGTTATGGATATTATTACTCTATATAAAGCTACTTTACTCATTGCAGACTTTAATTAAGCCCACTTTGATGAAATATGACGAAATATTCGTTTGCGCGTAGGGTGAGTAGGGAGGGTAATTTTGGGAAAATTTCTCTTTTAAAAATTCTGGGTGGTCCGGCCAAGTATAGGAAAATTATTTGGGGGCCGATCGGAAGTCGGGGGCCCGAGGGAGGGCGAAAAGTGGAAAAACGCCTAAAAATTATTTTAATTTAGGGAAAGTTTTTTGGACGTTGGAATTGCGGCTGGGGGCCTAAATTGAGGTTAAGGGCCGTAGGTCGCGCGAGAGCCCGTAGAGCTGAGCGGAGGCCCGCAGGGCCGCTGCAGCTCTAGTGCGTATGTAATTTTCAGATACCTAACGTTACTAATTAGTATAATATTTAATTTCGGTTACAAAACGAAGCTGATGTGGCGTTTTATAACGTAGTTGTAGACCGTTATTTTTCGTTTTTTATACGGTAAAAAAGTACCACAAATAAACGAAGATGTTTTTTAAATAAATACTTAATTACGATTAATTAACGCCAGTTAACGTGGTTTACTGGCGAGCGGTATGGCGGATCCTTAAGTACGTAAGTGGGCAAGAATCAACCGTTGTACGCCATGAGTAGCGCCATCTACCTGTATCTGTTAATATTGTGTAATATTTACTCTTTGTAAAATACGTATTTTAATTGTAATGTTTTCTTATGCTTAAAATATGTAGCCTAACGTACGTTTATTTTATGTTTCCAAAATTACGATTGGTTGTTTTAGAGGTATTTTAAACGTTTATTTCAAGTATAAATTTAGACGTTAAATATACGTATATTTTCTAAATTTAATATACGTTGTCGTACAAACGTACAAGAACTGTAAATTTTAACTACCTTTGGTAATAAAACATATCTTACATTTCAGTATATTACTCGTTATTTGATTACGTTTATTTTGCGACAAAAAACTTACGTAAATATGCCAATTGTATACGTCTAAAAAGTATACGAGACACGTATGTTACGCCACGTAGACGTATTTTTACGCATAATAAACTTAGCTGTGTTTATTGGGTGTAGTTCGATGTCGCCGTAAAAATTACTCATCATCTCATGACGTATTTTACTAATTTGTAATTAGGTCAGTCACATGTACTCGCATTTAAAAGTTTAAATAAGTAGATTATCATTTAATTGCCTGCAGGCATGCGCTTTTTTTAAATTTGCTTTCTTTAAAATAACATACATTTCATTTGAATGAGGCTCTCTTCATTTAAATCAATTTTTATCAGAAAGGAGTGTATAATATCTGATGCTTAATTCGCATCGTGCATAGTAGAGTAAAGTTTGGTCGAATCACGAAATGTAACAAAATTTGAAAGTTGCGAGTAAGCGAAAGTTTGTTTGAACTTGGCAAACTCTTTAACTTTAACAAATATTTTTGATAAACTATGTACGTAAGGCTGTATAATTAGAAAAAGTTAAATGAAAATGTGGGCGTGTCAGTATTCGACTGTATTTTAGATCCGTTTTCGTACGCCAAACTCTTTGCTCGTCTGCAGGCATTTGATTTAAGTAAAAAAGAGTTGAAATATTTCAAATATTTTCTGTTGAAAATGAAAAACAAACAAAAAGCCATTTCTCTTATATACCTACGAGTATAAGGTGCTTACTGGCAAGAATAATAATTTTCACTTATTTCGCATAAAGGAGATTAAGACAAAAGGCAAAACTTGAGTAAACTGCCCGCAAAATTTCCACTTAGTTTTTTAGTTTCTTGGCGCGTAATGAATAAAAGTACGTATTTTTGAAAAATGATGCGTCGAAAGAGAGTAGGTAATTGAAAAATATTGAAATTGCCATCTTGTATTGCTTAAATGGAAATACAGTCGACCTCGTAAACGAACTACTAACTAGGTATACCAACAATTTAATTTTTCAAGACATTACCGTCGACTGTCGAGAGCATTTAATTTTTGTCCGTCTGCGTTCGACATCCCTCTATCAATTAAACGTCCGATATCATACTTAACCTTTACGAATGGTGCTTCAAGTAATCTCGTAACGATAATCAAGGACTATTCATCATCGTGCATATCGTATCCTCCCTCATTATTTATAAAACGCTCTTGCGATTTCAAAACTCGAATTTTTTAACCCCCACGACTATTATAAGCAATAAATTTGATCTGAGTAGTTTAGTTTTGTGCAAACATCAAATTTGAATTTAATAACTTATCGAACAAATAAAAACGACGAAAAGGTCGAAATTCGTACAAGATTGAATTCTTTGATGTGGAAAAGCAATGTTTGCATACTCGAGAAGTTAGCTTCAAACAATTCCTTCGTATTATCGTCAATTTGCAATGATCAACGATGTTTAAATTATTGTAAGAAACAAAATTTTAACCCCATCGTAATGGTTGACCTATAGGTCTAAACATTGCACGCGTTTCAGCACTAACTATGTCTAAATCGGACAGTGGCGGCAAAGGAACGAAATTTCTATTTATTTGCCTTATCGAAGTTCGCTGTTTTCCGAAATCGCTAAACGGTTTCATTCTTGCCAGTATCGAAAACGCTCTTTTTTGTTGTGATTTCCGATGATAGTGTTGTTGTGGTTCGATTTGTTCTAAAATTAATTCATAATGATAACCCGTAATTCGTCGATTACCAACTGAGGAGCTTTGTCGACGTGCAGGGACGAGTCGCCAAAAATGTCTTGGTCTTGGTCGATATCTCGTTCCAAATAATAGAAGAGACACTTTGAGGCACTTTTAGCGACTTGCCCTTTATTGTTGCCATTAGAACACTCCTCAATTTTTGTAAATTGCGTAAAAATAAAATTTACCGTTAATTTTGTGTGGTTGAAGTCGTTGTTTGATCAATTCTTCTAACGTTATTTGAAGATTTTGGGGAAGTAGTACCTCATTGTTCGACCATGATGATTCTTCTGAAGTTTCTATACTTCCGTATGAGATGTATAGAAGAAACATAAATAATAATACTTTCCACATCTGAAATGAATAAAATTGTATATTATTTTAAAGAAAAAACAAATTTGCAAAACACTAACAGAGCTTTGGGACTACGGAACAAAAGCCATCGATGCAGAACTACTGAACTACTTATAGCATAAGAGGTGTAAAAATGTGCATGGGGGGAGAGCAAAAATTTGCCAAAGAAGAAAAATTATTATTATTATTTTCGAATTCTAGAAAAATAACTAAGCTAATGTCGTTTAAACTTTTTTCCAAATAGTTATAGCCGTTTAAATAATTTCTCATTTTTAGTTTTTCGGCCATATTTATACAACTGAACCTCGCAACAAAAATTATAAAGCGTCAATGAATTAGTGTTTCAAAGCTGCACTATTCCCATTTAACCGATTCTCTAACTTTTATAATAAGCGAGATCTCCAAACGGAAAAAAAATAATTCACTTGGTAGGTATACACTAAACTTTAACGCGCTCTAGCACCTAAACTGTTCGTTTGACAAAACAAACCTAAACAACATAATTTGTTGGCAATTTAATGTACTTTATTTTTGTATAACAACACTTTTCTCTGAAAATGCATCATTTTCGAATTATAAACAAAAAACAAAAAAAAGCAGGTTTTTGGCCGACTTTAGAGTTTTTGTTTAAATTTAAAGTACTGTAGGGCCTAAACCGTTTATTTAAAAAAAAAAATCTTTCAGATATAATTTGTAGGAAATTTCACGTAGCTTACTTTTATATAGACGCACTTTTCTCAAAAAAGTGCGTAGTTTTGAAGTTATAAGCAAAAAACTAAAAAAAGCACTAGCCCACCCTTGTCGATCCGCCTCAAAGTTAATTCTGCCACTTTTAGGAATGGCGGACGGTCTGTTTAATTACGTCTGTGCTATGTTCTTTCAGTCTGTATCGTCAACGTCAAAAATTTTGTGTTTTACTACTATATCTGCACTCTGCCTACCAGACACGTTATGCCAAATATACATTAAACTTTAACGCGCTCTAACACATAAATTGCTGGTATTACGAAAAAGTTTACAAAACATAATTAGTAGTAAATTAAATATACTTTATTTTTGCATCAAAAAAATTTTCTAAAAGTGCGTATTTTTGAGTTTTAAGCAATAAACAAAGAAAGAGGGTTTTGGCCGATTTTGGAATTTTTTTCAAACTTTAACCCGCTCTAGCGCCTAAACCGTACGTGTAAAGAAAATCACGTAAAATATGTAATGAGTACAAAATTTGATGTAGTTTATTTTCATATAGAAGCACATTTCTCATAAAGTGTGTAGTTTTCGAGTTATAAGCGAAAACTAGAAAAAATAGTCTTCTTGGCTGATTTTAAAATGTTTTTAAACTTTAACCCGCTCTAGCGCTAAAAAGGTTGGTTTTAAGAAAAAAATGTAAAAACTATAATTTGTAGAAAATTTGATGTAGTTTATTTTCATATAGAAGCACTGTTCTCATAAAGTGCGTAGTTTTCAAGTTATAAGCGAAAACTGGAAAAAACAGTCTTCTTGGCGGATTTATGAATTTTTCTTAAACTTTAACCCGCTCTAGCGCTAAAACCGTTCGTTTGAACAAAAAAATGTAAAAATTATAATTTGTATAAAATTTGATATAGTTTTTTTTTTATATAGAAGCATTGTTCTCATAAAGTGCGTAGTTTTCGAGTTAGTATAAGCGAAAACTAAAAAAACAGTTTTCTTGGCTGTTTTTGGAATTCTTGTTAAACCTTAACCCGCTCTAGCGCTTAAACCGTTGGTTTGAAAAAAAATGTAGAAACTATAATTTGTAGAAAATGTAATGTAGTTTATTTTCATATTGAAGCACTGTTCTCATAAAGGGCGTATTTTTCCAGTTATAAACGAAAACTAGAAAAAACAGTGTTCTTGACTGATTTTTGTTAAACCTTAACCCGCTCTAGCGCTTAAACTGTTCGTTTGAAAAAACATATTTAAAAACTATAATTTGTAGAAAATTTAATGTAGTTTATATTCATATAGAAGCACATTTTTCATAAAGTGTGTAGTTTTCGAGTTATAAGCGAAAACTAGAAAAAATAGTCTTCTTGGCTGATTTTAAAATTTTTTTAAACTTTAACCCGCTCTAGCGCCAAAAAGGTTGGTTTTAAGAAAAAAATGTAAAAACTATAATTTGTAGAAAATTTGATGTAGTTTATTTTTATGTAGAAGCATTGTTCTCATAAAGTGCGTAGTTTTCAAGTTATAAGCGAAAACTGGAAAAAACAGTCTTCTTGGCGGATTTAAGAATTTTTCTTAAACTTTAACCCGCTCTAGCGCTAAAACCGTTCGTTTGAACAAAAAAATGTAAAAATTATAATTTGTATAAAATTTGATATAGTTTTTTTTTATATAGAAGCATTGTTCTCATAAAGTGCGTAGTTTTCGAGTTATAAGCGAAAACTGGAAAAAACAGTCTTCTTGGCGGATTTAAGAATTTTTCTTAAACTTTAACCCGCTCTAGCGCTAAAACCGTTCGTTTGAACAAAAAAATGTAAAAATTATAATTTGTATAAAATTTGATATAGTTTTTTTTTATATAGAAGCATTGTTCTCATAAAGTGCGTAGTTTTCGAGTTATAAGCGAAAACTAAAAAAAACAGTTTTCTTGGCTGTTTTTGGAATTCTTGTTAAACCTTAACCCGCTCTAGCGCTTAAACCGTTGGTTTGAAAAAAAATGTAGAAACTATAATTTGTAGAAAATGTGATGTAGTTTATTTTCATATTGAAGCACTGTTCTCATAAAGGGCGTATTTTTCCAGTTATAAACGAAAACTAGAAAAAACAGTGTTCTTGACTGATTTTTGTTAAACCTTAACCCGCTCTAGCGCTTAAACTGTTCGTTTGAAGAAAAATATTTAAAAACTATAATTTGTAGAAAATTTAATGTAGTTTATATTCATATAGAAGCACATTTTTCATAAAGTGTGTAGTTTTCGAGTTATAACCGAAAACTAGAAAAGACAGTCCTCTTGGCTGATTTTAGAATTTTTCTTAAACTTCAACCCGCTCTAGCGCTAAAACCGTTCGTTTGAAGAAAAAAAATGTAGAAACTATAATTTGTATAAAATTTGATGTAGTTTATTTTCATATAGAAGCACATTTCTCATAAAGTGCGTAGTTTTCGAGTGATAAGCGAAAACCGGAACAAAACAGTTTTATTGGCCGATTTTGGCATTTCTGTCAAACTTTAAACCGCTCTAGCGCCTAAACCGAGCATTTTAATGCTCTTTCAGCCTGAATCGTTAAAAATTTGAACTTATCGTTTAGGAAAAGTACACGCTGTCTCTAAGACAGCAAATTTGATACTGTGCATCACTGTGGCTATGGCCACTTGGCAAAACAATTTTTCATGCTGATACTCGCAAGTGTTTTTGGCTAGATCTTAATTTAAGGTAGTTCTATTCGTGTTTGGTGGGCCGCCATTTATTTAATATGCGCATTAGGGCACTAATTTAGCTTGAAATGCAGAAACAAACTGTTCGGGATAAGCTGTTACTAATTCAATTCGAATTCAGGGAAGTGCACCGCGCAGTAATTTTGTTTTCAGTTTTAAAAACGCTCTTCAGGATTAAAACTCGCTCTCTTGTATTGATATAATTTCCAGTTCGCATAGCCGATTAACGTTTATTAGGCTTCTAATTGATATTAATTAAACATCGAATAAATAGTGGAAATTGCAAAATTTTTCGAACTAAAAATATTTTACAATAAATTCAAATGTGAGGAAAAATATTAATAAATGGAGCATTTAATGTCACTCTTGCTGCTTTATTGCATTAATAAAAGGATCTCAGGTGCCAGTTACATAATATGATCTAAATTGAAAGCGTGGCTATATCTTTCATCAGTTTATAGAAAAAGCTCGAGTTAAGCATAAGCCCACGTCCCACGTCCTATACTAAAAAGGTTAAAAGCTCGACTGTGCCATTTTGCGCTCATTTTGTTGCCGTAATTGAATTAATAAAAATTCCTTTTTTTAATCATTTTCATTGCGAATTAAATTCTTTAATTAAAAGTGCTACTTCTAATTGCACCATTTAAAGCGAGAATATCTTGCTCTTAAGATAAATAATTGTCTTTATTTAGATTCGACTTCAACATCACATCGGGAGCTCGTTCCGGCGTCTTTTAGGGATGGATTTATAATTCTCGTACCAACTCCATCAATTTTGTTCGCAATGAAGAGGACTGTGCCGGAGTCAAAATTTTAATTTGATTTTTAGAGTGAGTCGTTCTAGGGCTTGTCTGTCGTACGGCATCAAAATTTTTGTTATCGACAAGTTTGTTGTTATTTTTTCCTAAAGAGATTTTAGGTGGCGCCCGAGACTATTGGGAGATTTTAACGACTCGGAAATTTCGTCTTCCTTTATTTTATATTCGAGAAAGTTGGAACGTATCGAGCTGATACCGAATACGGCGATAACAACTACCTGTTGGCTTAAAAAAAAATTTTAACGAATGTGACGTTGGAGACCTACCTACGAAATTGATCGTCGGGTTGTTATTAGATTAAAAAGATTTTTTTTCCATTTCAAAGGGCGGAAACTTAAAAGGAAACAGACGAAAAAATCTAACCGTTTTATTGTAAAAAATGCAAAACCTAATGTAGGAGGATTGAATGCGAATTTCCCCCGTAACCTAAAAACGTGCAAGGGTGCTAATCTGCGAGAAAATCGCCATTAGAGTCGAAATTTGCGACAACATCTCTAAGTGCTTTGTGTTTTATTAGGACGACGAACCAAAATTTGAAATCTCTCGCAGTTCGGCGTCGAAAAATTAAAAATTTAAAGAAATCGTTAAGTGGGGGATATCGAAAGTTTAATGCCGAACAACTGTAAGTCGATCTACGCATCACGTTTGCTTTCAGTAAAAAGCACATTTTTTACTTTTTCAATCAAACTTTTCACGGTTATAATTTACTTCTTAATCTTTTGGAAAAGAAAAGTTTTTCAATTTTGTACAAAAGAAATTTGTAATTATTTCGTGTCTAATTTTTTACTGAGTTGCGATTTTATTAATATTTGACCTTTCGAAATTCGCAAATTCGTTTTGTAGTAGTACTACGTATTGTGAAAATGTTAATTTCCTCAGATTAAACTTTTGATTAGTAAATTCTCTTTCTGATTTCTGACCTAAAAATAACTCATAATAAATTCAATACACAGCTCAATTTAGTATTTGTGTAAGTCTACGGTCTTCTTCATTAATTATTACTCGTTTTCAAACACGGAAAGCCGTCTATAAACAGGTCTATACGGCGGAAAATAACATACCGCGATAAATGAAATGATTAAAAACTGCAAAAAAAGTCAGGCAACCCCCTCAAAATTTTTTGGAGCATCCTGTATACATTCAAAAGCAATTTTTTGTAACTTTGTCCCGCCTTCAATTTTATTTCGTTTTTAACGATATTTTCCAAAAGTATAAGTATCAATATAAGAAAATGGAATTCAGAGACCTGCGATGATTGTTTATCGGCTTATCCCAAAAGTAAATTAAAGCAAGTGCAATTAGGATACACTAACTGTATAAATACAACAATACAAAGCTCAGCTACTCGTTAAAAGAAATAATTACACTTTTTACTAAAAAATGACGAAACTATTATTAAAATTGGAAAAACTTTCGACTTTCGAGATAACCCGACGAATATCACAGGTGTCTAAAAGTCATTTTCTTATATTGGTGCGCATTCTATCTAAATATGCTGTTAAAAGTAGTCACAGCAGTCATAAAACTGCTCAGGGAGGTATAGCGAATAATAAAAATGTGGATTTCACGAACGCATTTTAAGCTTTCTCGTATATTGCTCTATTTTCTCCATATCTCAAACGACTGTTGCCAACCTGTACTTACATTTCTGTTGCTAATTTTAGCACTGTTCATTCATAAAATTATAATCTTCAAGTATTAACCGAAATAAGGATAAGTTAATTATAAAGCTCTTTGGGTTGCAGGGTGCAGCTGCTTAAGAAAATGGATAATTGAGGTTATTTATATTTATATACGGATTAATTTGTAAGCTCTACCTATTTGGCTTAAAAAGACAAACTATTTTCGACGTTCGACGAGAAGAGCGAGACAGGAGAATTATTAAAATGTGTAGTAAGAAATCAAGGACTAATGACTAAAAATAAACAAGGAGCTGAAATTATTTAAAAAAAGATTTATTTATGACGGGAATTTCAAAAATATATAGAAGGTTCATGTTGAATTTTACAGCAGCTTAGCTACTACACGGAGATAACGTAAACTCACCATATGTTACAGAGAATAACGAATATAAGCCTAAAACAAATTGTAATTTTAAAACTACGATATACACTAGGCACATAAATTGAAGGATATTAAAAAAACTCCAAATTTTAGGGCTATTTTCAACAAGGGATAACTCGGAGAAAAATGGTCGTATAGATAATTTAAAAAAAGGAAATTGTAGCCTCAAGTGTCTAGTTTTCAGATCTAAAATCTGAAGTAAAAAGTAAAATTTTTTAACGTGGGCGGTTTTTACGGAATTATCCCAAAACCAACTAAGAATAATTTTCCAAATTTTGTCTCGTTTTTGAAATGGTCTGTCGACGTCGAAAAATTTTTTTTCTTCTTGTGACCATAAAATTCGTTTAGACAATTTAATCAGCTTTAATTTGACCTCTTAATGAGCTGCGTACGATTTTTTGCCGCGAAGTAATCGTCGATCAAAGCAAAAAAGGTCATTTTAATTTTGACAATTGATTACTCGGAAACTAATGAATCGTACATTTTTTTTCGATTTTGTCCAAGGTGTTAGGTTTTTAAGCCAAAAATATAGATTGTTGCCAAAAAACCATATTGAAGTCAAAAAAATGCAAAAAAATCGAAAAATTGCTTGTTACGCCGATACTATAAATTTAAACCTTCGGGCGCTAAGAAAAAAAGTCGCAGAGCTTTGCAACTTTAAAAGTTTTTTAGAGACACTTTGAGGGTAAAAAATTACCGACGATATCCTTGGTTCATCCACTATATCCAAAGTTATACCAAATTTTCCAAATATCCTTAAATTCGCAAATTTTCAACTTTTTTTCTGCCCTCATCATCGCTTTAAAAAATTTTTTTTATCAATCGTCACCAATTGCGTCTTATAGAGAATGTCTTGCAGTTTCCAGAAATCCACCTTTATTTTCTGTACGATCATTAGTTCCCGAGTAATCAATTGTCAAAGTTAAAATATCCTTTTTTGTTTTCATCGACGATTACTTCGCGGCAAAAAATCATACGCAACTCGTTATAAGGTCAAATTAAAGCTGATTAAATTGTCTAAACGAGTTTTATGGTCGCAAAATGAAAAAAAATTTTTGAAGTCCACAGACCATTTCAAAGACGAAAAAAAATTTGGAAAATTATTCTTAGTTGGTTTTCGGATGATTCCGTAAAAACCGCCCACGTTAAAAAAATTTACTGTTTAGATCTGAAAACTAGACACTTGGGGCTACAATTTTCCTTTTTTAAATTTTCTGTACGATTATTTTTCGCCGAGTTATCCTTTGTTGAAAATCGCCCTAAAATTTAGCTTTTTTTTAATATCCTTCAATTATTGTGACTAGTGTAGTTGACAATACTTTTGTCAATAAATTTGAGCAGTACCTCTGTTTCTGCCTAACAATCAGGGTGAATACGTGTGGTTTTATTGAGTTATTTCTGGGGTTTGTCCTTCTAAAACATGGATAATTGTCCAAAAGGTTCCATAACTGTTATATTGGCGCTTTGAACTATTCGTCGAGTGACACGCCAACGCTGGACGAAAGAATGGTTCAAGAAGAGAAAAGAATCTTCACATCTAGCACTGTTGACAGAAATCAGCCTCGGCGATGCTGAAGACTCCAAGAACTACGTTCGAATAAAGCAAAGTACCTTTTATAAAACTGTTACAGAGGAGGGAGGACACAAAAAATATGAGGGAAAGTATAACTGTTAAGGGAAAAGACTAGTCTAAGCAGTGGGCCACACATGACAGAAAATACGCAATGGATCTACCACAACAATGAATAACATTATTTTAAATGCAAATGAGCCGCATCAACTGCTGAAACACTCTAGCGTGGCAGGCTGCCATTTTTTAATGATTAGGGAGTCTAACAAGAAAAGCAAGCTCATCTTCTCAATTACAGGTCGCTCAGATTCAACTGAGCTATACGATGCTGTACGGTGCTCAGATGGGAAACAGACACAGTGCTGGTTGGAGAGAGATAAAGCTATTTACCACTACTGCTGCAACTGCGCACCTGGTCGTTGAATCTGAGCGACTTGTACAGTTGATGCAATAATTATAGGCCACTAGGCCACTATAAGTTGTTTGATGTTTGATGGCTACTTTATCCGCAAGTTTGCAATTTCTGCACTGCAATTGTTACGAATTACAACTGTGATGTTTTATAGTTATAGCACTCTCGATTTTTATGACACTATCTGCTAAAATGTAAGAAAAGAATAAAGTTACCACTTACTAGTACCCAATAACCCCAATTTTTACAAGATTCGACTCACAATTGCCCCAACGTGCTCTTCTGCACAATTCTTTATAAAAACAGGGGGTATTCCATCAAGTTCTAATCCCTTACGGACGTCAAGTTTGAGCATTTTATCTAAGGTCTGACTCTGCGAATGATGTGAAACATTATACTGCCTGGATACATCCAGATTTATTACAGAAGGCGTATCATTCGAATTTAATACACTCATACACTGCTGAAGTAGGTTTTAAACTCGTTACAAATGTCGGAATCGGTAGAACCCCTGTGCTTCATTTCCGTCGGAAGCCCGCCACCCTTGCTCTTATTAGATACAAAGCGCTAGAAAGTTTTAACGTCGTCACGCATCGTTTTTACTTTTTGTGTACTTTCTTTCCTCTTAGCAAAGGCCTGGTTCCCAAAGACAACCAGAGAGGACAACTACTACGTCGAATTACTATTTTTGGTGCCCAATTTTTAATGATGCCATTAATGACTTTTTAGAAACCTCGACATAATCAGCGATATCAAAACACGATTTCTGATCAAAAAGAATTTCGTATACGTTACATTAGCGATATCGACCAGGACAAACATGTAGAGTTGTAGAGACCTATGGTGGAGATCCTCCGAGACATGATGCTGTGTGTTTGCGAAACCGGAAAATATGCAATGTGTGACTTACTACTTAATCATGAGATCCTTGACCACTGGAAGAAATTTTGAATTAAATACTTGAACGCTACTACTGCTGTGATTCCGTCGGATCGTGCTGAACTGAATTCTCGAACCTCTCAAGAAATGACAAAGCTCATCGTATACTGTTTATTTTCTTTATCACCAATCGTTAAACAGTACCTACTTTCATTACATAATTATGCCATTTTTGACAAGTAATGTGTGTCATGTCATAAACTATCAGGTTTCATTACTTCAATAGGACAATAATAATCAATCTGACAGTAAAATTAACTAAAGGAATCAACTCCAACATGATTTGGAGTAACCTGAAGTAAACTCAGACAGTCCAAACGAACAGACCTTAAAATCGAATCAAATTCAGTACTACAGTACTACCAACTTAAATTTTTTAGTTCACTCACGTGCATATTGATAAATGTCAAATTAAAAAAATTAATTTAGACACAATTTCTAATATACTTATACGGTTGTGGATAAAGCATAGTATTCAACTAGTGGATAATTCAGCTTCGGCTCATGTCGTAATGTCGTAATGATTCGTGTTAGTAATGAGCATCTTTACCGGATCGTTACTATTTCTACACCTTCCCTCGTGTTCTCACCAGTTAGGGTATGAAGAGGTCAAGAACTGAATTTCTTGCTCTTTTCTTTAAATACATTGAGTTGGTCGGATTCCACAATTCTGAGGATAGTTCGTAGTGCTCAATGAAGTGATGAAGGGCATCTTGTTCCCTACGGGAACCAGATAAGCCAATAGTATCATTATCGTTGATTATTGTCACCTTCACAAGGCAACGACTTGAACTGAATTTTGCTCAAAATACTGACGATCGCCCCTACAAAGTCAATAATATTGAAAATATCTTCTCCCCTTGCTAGTAGTGACGCCTGAAAAGCATAAAATCCGGATTTTCTTAAATATTCTATCAATATCGATCCAGTCGCTAAACGCGAGCTCGCGACTTTATAATGAAGGCAATGTGGCTAGATTTACTTTTCGAATCGCCTATTATTACCATAAAGCGTAAGGTTACGAGTTACGAGCCCGTATACTCAATTTTAAGAGCCGAGGTCGAAGAAATTTCTAGTAGACATGATTCGAAGTCCCGGGATTCGAATCACTATAAGAAAAATAAAAAGTTTTAACCAAAAGTAAATGAAAATTTTGTGCCGTACTCTTTTTTAAGCTTCTTCACGAAATAATAAAAAAACGTCCCTTTTCATTTTCAGTAAACCATCCTTTTGTTATTTTCTACCGTATCTAGATTGTTTTAACCTCTTGACTTCTTGTCCGAAAAACGCACGAGTAAGAATTTCATAAATTCCGTTTGATTTGTTTGCAATAAAAACATATTTATTCGCTTTTATATTTGTATTGACTTGATAAGAGACGTTTCAATCTTTACATAAAAAAGAATTCGATAAAACGCCCGGCATTATCATTATTTGATATTCTTCTGCAGGACCGGCACTAGGGGGAAGCTATTTATTACCCAGTCCTATTAGCTGCCAACATTTTTACAACCTAAGAAAATCAACTCATTAAACATTGAAAACGTGCTTAGATCATTAATTTATTAACTATCAGTTAAACATAATTAATAAAATTTCTCCGATTACGGGGAAGTGATGTCAATTTCTTTATTAAGATCGCTACGGCTAACAGAACCGGAGATCGGAGATATTGGGTCGTAAAGGAGCGCCTAAACTGTCCATTTCCCTCGCCATTTCCTGAACAGGCAAAACTATAACCACACCTCTCATATCAGTATGTATAGTTTTTACAAGCCGAGCGCAGCGAGGCAAAATAACGCCAAAGGCGACGTTTCGATAGTAGGGAGAAAGTAGGGGCGTAACGGTTTTTAGCCAGTTTGCAGTTTTTGCGCCAAATCACTGTAGCTACAGGGACCAGATCAAATGTAAAATGCTGATCAAAACTGTCCTCAGGTGGCTGAGATAACACTGCAAGCGCGAGATGCTGATAATGGAGTACGTTAGGTATTCAAGCACTGGAAGGCTTAACTTAAACTTGGACACCGGCTCTGAAATTCGACAATTTTTTTATGATGTTCAGGCTGTACGTGTAGAAAATATAATTTTGTTTTGTTGCGGGCCTGTTGCTCGTAAACAGTAAGTTGTTCTTATTGCAGATTACGGCTTTTAAACAAGGAGTGTTAGTGACTGATAAACACAATAAATGTTGAACGTCGTATGGGGTCGGCGTATGAAAGAACTGCAATAGATTTGACATCGAAAGTTTTGTTGGACAAAAGTTTATTTTTAGTATAACAATGGTGCATATCACGATGTACGACAGTCTCTCAATGTAATGTCTCCAGAAAAATTGTATCTATTGTTATTTTCTAATTATTTTTTATTTCTCGAAAAATAAGAAAATTGTCATTTAATTGATGTAACGATTTTTTCGTGCGGATACTCACGCAATAGCGTTTAACTATACTGGATGGCCAAATGAGAGCTCGAGGCAATTAACAAAACTGCCACCAAAACTCAATTTTTCAAAGAATAGAACACGATTTTTAGTACCTACGGGTTTGTACAATTATTCAAATTTTATTGGGATAGTTCGAACCCAAAGGTTTTGGCGGAGAAGAAGAGTACAGTGATACTACTGTGATTTCCCGTCTAATACCGTCTGAGAAGCGGTTTTAAATAATTCCTGTAACCATGTCGTTTTTGTTATGGCTCGAAGTAGTTATGAATCCTGAGAATTTGGCTCCAAACTGACAAAATTAGCATCGATTATACGCTAGATCTTCGGTAGTCACTGAAATTCTCCTAGTTTCATACCCTGTAACCTAAATGTAACCCACAAGTTAGTGCAAGCGTTGATGTGAGGTCTACGTACAATCTTACACGCTTTTCGTTCAGTTTAAATTTAATTATCGTCGTTATATAAATTATAATTTGTTTTTAACTTCTATTCATTATCCTTTGTAACGTATGGTGAGTTTATGTTCTCTCCGTGCAGTAGCTGAGCTGCTGTAAAATTTAACACGAACCTTACCCAATATCTTTAAAACTCGCGTCATAAATAAATCTTTTTCCTTTCTCTGTTTAAATTAATCTCAGCTTCTTGTTCATTGTTTCAGTCATTATGTCTTAATTTTTTACTTTTTATTTTAATTAGCTTCCGCTTTTGCTTACCTCCAACTCCCGAAATCATTTAAAGCGAAGAGATTTTTTTTTTCTGGTATTAATTACAACATATTCAGTTCGGGAGTACATTCCAAATGCCTATATTATTATATTTTAATTAGAAAGATAAAGATTTGTTCGTTTTCAAACTGACACCCTGTATAACATGTTTTCCCTGTTCTACATTAACAAAAGAAGTTTTTACAATTTGAAGTTTTTCGAGATCTCTCGACAATTCTCTATAAACTCAATCTCATCTCTCGAGAAATGAAAAATGAAACAGCACTAATAGCCGCTATCCAATAATGGATAAAATTAATAAATGTGTCGACGGCGTGTCTGAAAAATGATTTTTGTATTTAAAAGCTCGGTTTTCATTATTTTATTTTTCAACAGAATCAAAACGTCTAAACCGTCAGTTAAAGAATTTTACTTTTTAAAAACAAATCTGTTCCGATTATTATTTAATTTATCGAGGTTTTGGGTCCGCCTAAATTTAAAACGGTTAAAAAATTAAACTATGAGAAGAAGTCTGTCTGTCTGTCTGTGGAAGGGTGGGAGTGTGTATGTAACGCCGCTAATTAAAAACTACAGAAGCGATTTTGTTGAAATTTGGTTTCGGTCACTTTAACAGAATTTCATCGACAAAATAAGCTTTTTAAAAAAATCTATACAGGGTGACCCAAAATAAGGGGGTTATTTTGGTCGTATTTAGGAAAATCTTGACCCACAGTATTTATACTCGGCTATAAGTTGATACACATCAGCCCTAATTATAAAAATACCTTTTCAAATTTTTAAATTCAAAATGGGGGCCAGTGCAACGCTCGGCTCATTTTCTCGTTTTTTATTATAACCTGTAAGGTAGTATTTTCTATATACATATAAAGCTTCCAAATAAAAATTATTTGCTCGCATATTTATTAGAAAATATCAATAATACAGTGTTATAAAGGTTCGGTCGATTTCGAATGATCGGCAACTGAAATTAAAAGGTATAAATTGCTTCGGAAAGGCAAATTAAAACACAACTCACCTGTGTCCAGTTGTAGTAATCATAAAATAGAGTCTTTATATCACTTCAAAATCATTAAATTCAATTCAGGAGGAATTTTGTTGTAATAACCAACGACAAGAAAATCAAGCTTCGGACAAAGTTATATTTTCATTCATAAATCTTCTTAGGTGCAATATATGTAAATTTAAACCACCCAGCGTGATTTACGAAATCAACCCCTTCATTTTAAAACCAATTTCGAAGCTGAAATCCAAAAATAATTTACACAGAAATTAAGGTTATAAAATTATAAATTCAACAAGGTAATCACGTGACAACCCAAGCGTCTGCGAATTCTTCTAGAATGTACTGGAATATTCTAGAAGCGTCCGAAATTATTAAGAAGGGAGAAATAACGCCTCCCATTGGTCGAATTAAATTTTAATGGATGGGGGAGTCCTATATAAGGCGTGATTTCGCAGCGTAAAAGTCAGTCCAGCTCGGACTCCCATCCGAGTTGCAACTCAAGGCCAGTTCCACTCAAACCCCGAGGTGGAGCTCCAATCTCGACTGGAGTCGAGAAAGCTGCAAGTATTAAGGTAGAAATTATTAAAAGTTAGTTCAACTCGAGCCCCGAGTTGAAATCCACACTAGTCGATTCGCGTCCAGAATCGAGGAAGCTGCAGATAGTTAGGTAAATATTGGTCCCCTGGGGTCTCTTGCGACTTTGTCTTTGAGACGCCGTCCAATTCACCGGACAATCCTTGGTCATTCTGGGGTCTCTTGCGACTTTGTCTTTGAGACGCCGTCCAATTCACCGGACAATCCTTGGTCATTCTGGGGTCTCTTGCGACTTTGTCTTTGAGACGCCGTCCAATTCACCAGACAATCCTTGGTCATTCTGGGGTCTCTTGCGACTTTGTCTTTGAGACGCCGTCCAATTCACCGGACAATCCTTGGTCATTCTGGGGTCTCTTGCGACTTTGTCTTTGAGGCGCCGTCCAATTAACCGGACCATCCCTGATCATACTGAGGTCTCTCGCGACTTTGTCTCTGAGGCGTCGTCCAAATTAGCCGGACACCCTTGAAAAATAATAATTTACTTACAGACCGACACAAGAGTAATTTTTGCCGTTTCACAATCATTTTTTCCGAGTTTAAATTAGTGCATTTATCGAAATCATACTAAAGTTGGGTTTAAATAAGTAATTAATTAATTAATTACCTGAATTATTTACTAATAACCAGGAAGATACGTTAATCGCACCATTCGATTACTTCTCACCGAGTAACAATTTAATCTCTTCGTGAAAAATCCTTAAAGACATCAGGTTAAAACAGACGACGAATTTTTAGTAAAACGAATTAAAATAATTAATAATTCGTTAACAAATCTGTAAAGGAAAAACGTTAGTCGTAAAATTAAATAACGACGCAAGTTATACTTACGAACTAATTGGAGGTTAAAATAAAATTCACCTCACCACGTGAAGACACACAAAAACAATAAGTTGGTGGAGATAAATGTACTAATCGATCACTCGATGATAATCACGATTGTTACACTAATTAATTAACTTTATTAACTCCATTAGAGCAAGAAGATACCGAACATAACTATAAACGGTCCGGTCGTATAGCACATGGCCGCAGCACGTGGCCGCAGCAACTAAAATACTGAACCACAGGCCGACGTATGCCACCAACCACGCACTCCAGGGTGGAGAAAAGAAGACCTTTATTTTGACGTTTCATTATATTAAAAACCAAAGAAACATTTCCTTTGTTTGGTGCATTCCGTTTAATTTATCCATTATAAAAATCCTGTTTTGTTACTTACCTTTGTTAGAAAACCATATTATTTCTGTTAATGTTTAATTTTTCAAGAGAATCTTATGATTTACTTTATAACACACTAGCTAGAACAATAAATATCGTTCAAACTAACTTTGTTGGATTATGTGTTTGATTATCTTATATCAGTGAAGCAAAGTAAGTGAAAAAGAATCTGGCCCCCACGACAAAAGCTACCCGAAGGCCTTAAAAAGAAGTCGAGCCAAAAACGGCTTTACAAACCTTAGAAATAATTATTATTATGAAGATATAAAAACAGCAAAAATAGTACCAAACAATATTATGCTCAGAAGCTCTCCCCCCTAAAATTTTACAGGGTGTTTCTATTTAAAATGGGAAAGCTGATCCCGTCTGCGGCTGAACCAAAGGTCAAAATGTAAAATGTTTGGTATCACTAGATAGGTAATTTTACAACCTTCTAAACCACTTAAAATATACAGAGTGTTGTACTTAAAATAGAAAAGCTACCCTCATCTCCGGTTAAACTGGAAGTTATAATTTAACATGTTTGGTATCATTAGACAGCTAATCTAACGATATTTTAAAAAGTCTTAAAATATACTGGATGTTTTCTAAAAATCGTTTTGCTTGGGTAATTTCTGGTTTAACCAGAAGTGTTCTCTAAACTAAAATTATAACAAATAATTGAAATTTACTAAATAAATTGGTACACCAATTTGCAATTATAAAAAATATTAATTACAAAAAAAATTACAAATTTTTGAAATTTTGATTTTCAAAAAATCAAAAAAGGGGGTTATCTTGGTCGTATTTCGGATACTCTTGAGCCACAGAATTTATACTTGGCTATTATAGGTTAGTCCACATCGACTTTTATTTTTAAAATGCCTTTTCAAATTAGTATATTCAAAATGGCGGCCCTTATAACGATCGGCCCATTTTCTAGTTCTTTCACTATAACTTCGGAGGTAATTCTTATTATAAAAATCTAAAAACAGAAATATATAGGCAAAATATAGGGCTTAAGTTTTGATAATCGATTTTTTAAAATAATTTCAAAATTGACTACTTTTAAATTTCTTAAAAGTTTTAGGTCAACACCGTTGTTTGATTCATGTGCTATGAGCAGATCCGTAGCTCGAAAATCAAAATTTCAAAAATTTATAATTTCTTTTGTAATTTAAATTTTTAATTGCAAGTTGGTGTATTATTTTATTTTATAAATTTCTATTATTCGCTACAATTTTGGTTCATATAAATCTTCCGGTTAAACCGGAAATCAGCCAAACAAAAGGAGTCGAGGATCTCAGCGGAGACCCTACCAATTTCCATAATTATGCATAATTACCAGCTCAATAAAAAAATTTTTTTTGATATCCAAAAAATTTTTGGGGGGCGGAGTAATTAGTATGAGTAATTAGCATGTATGTATGTACATAGTTATTTCGCGGGGCGCGAGATTTATTTAAATTTAGTAATTATACTACATCGATAATTATTCCCAAAAATGATGGGCGGTCTATATCAACCTCTAAGCAGGTAAAGATTTTACCTGTTTTATGGGTAGTTAAATGACTATAATACATCCTACACATTTTTATCTTAATTTAAAAATTTTTAATTTTTGCAGCTGTTCTCTACCTGTTTAGGGTTCCCGATTTAGCAAATTTACGACTTGACTTACTTATTTTTATTACCGTGAGAAATCTTTACCTGCTTAGAGGTTGATATAGACCGCCCATCATTTTTGGGAATAATTATTGATGTAGTATAATTACTAAATTTAAATAAATCTCGCGCCCCGCGAAATAACTATGTACATACATACATGCTAATTACACATACTAATTACTCCGCCCCCAACAAATTTTTTTGATATCAAAAAATTTTTTTTTAATGAGCTGGTAATTATGCATAATTATGGAAATTGGTAGGGTCTCCGCTGAGATCCTCTACTAAAAGGAGTTTTTTAAAACACCCTATATATTTTATGATATATAAAAATATCGCTAGCTGTCCAATGATACCACACATGCTATATTCCATTTCGTTTAAGAGTGAAGTAATAAATCAAATTATAGGTGTAACCGTATTGTTGCTTGCCGCACTAAGCTGCAGTTTAACAATGAAGAACCGGAAAAAGAGCAGGTATATAAAAGAAATTTTGACAAAGTGAATTGATTTATTACTTCACTCTTAAGCGAAATGAGGAATAAATGTTATCTTTCTATTTAACCGTAAATAGGGTTAGCTTTTATTTTAAATACTACACCCTGTATATTTTAAGTGGTTTGGAATTTCTGTAAAATTGCCTACTTAGTGATATCAAAACATTTATTATTTCGACTTCTGGTCCAACCGGAAATGAGTCTAACTTCCTATTTCAAATAGAAACGCGCCGTATAAATTTAGTTTTTTAAAATCAGGGAAAGTTTTTGAGCATACTATTGTTAGGTACTATCTTTATTATCTTCTTAAATATTTCCAACGCGTACGAAAAAGTCCTGTTACACATGCAAATTGGCGTCTGGTGCCCTGTGTCCTTAGTTTTTGAGTTGTCTTACTTGTTCTGAGAACTTTTTTAAATTTCAGCCTCTATCCATATCTGTGTATGGAAACCAAGCAGGGAGTTAATTCCTACTTTTTTGCGAGTTTTATAACTTAAGGAAGTAACTTTCAACCAAAGAAAAACGAGGGTTGATTTGCTTATAAATTTCAATAACGTAATTTACACCTGGTTTTTTAAAAATATTCGCGAGTTCAAACTTTTCCGTACTAATCGGGCTTTGAACTTCCACCCACCTTTAAAAAAACAAAACAAAAGCTTGTAAAAGATGAAATTTATATAAAATTGTAAGACTTCGCAACTTTTTTATTATTATAAGGAGTTTAAACAAAATCTTGACGTATAATGGGATTGAGTAACATTTATAATACGTAATTACATCCCATTTAACATCAGATTGGGCGCCAGTACAAGAAATAGAGAATTAGCAGGGAATTACCTACCTGCACAAAATAAGGGGGCGATATAAATTTGATACATTAAAAAATTTAAATTTATATTGTAAATTTCGAATGATCAGGAACGGGATGAAAATTGAACTTTTTATTTTCAAATTTAAAAGAAAGCGTTGGCGTGTGGAAAATTAGACGTCGTTTAAGCGTAAGCCACGGTTTTTAAGGTACAGGTGTTCCAAGAGTTGTTCGTGCAAAGCCCACACTTTTTAATTCTCCGCAAATTTGAGACATTTCAATCAGATACTACTGGTTAGCTCAGTAGACAGGTTCGGAGGACCTGTAGACTGGTGAGGCTGATAATGGTACCGGTCAAAATTTTCTTTATGGCGATGAGGACTGCGTAAAGATTCTATAGCTGTTCAAGAAGAGAGGGGATGAGGTCACGAGGAAGAGAACATCAAGGAGTCCAGATTTTGCTACAATTATACAGTCTACCCTTATCCGAAACCAGGGTCAAACAAACAAGGTGTCCATGAGTGAACAGTGAGCAGTGAGCATGCTTATTGTTTATAACCTTTTCCGAAGAGATGGGACTGCGTTCGGACTTAAGGGTCGTTCCACACTATCGATACACTTTCGATTCAATAGTAGTGTATTAAAGAGCGAGTTTCATAAGTCGCGAATTATAGCACGACTCCAAGTTTAAAATGCGACTCGCGTAGCGAGGAGCGTTTAAATAGAGGAGTGCTAGAATCAAGAAAAAATCGAAACATAAAAATTTAGGGATTGTCGTGATGGTTGCCAGCGGTTGGTAGTATCTACTAATTGCAAAGTAACATTCCAACTTCGAAACAGAAACTTTTAGTAATGTAACGATGTGGATTTTTTATACAGCTCAGAGTGATATGAATCCCAAGATTCTAGCTCTGAATTTGTCCCAATCCGCATCCGTTTTTGGTTGTCAACTTACTACCCCTAAACCACGACCCAATATTTTCCCCTTGTCATTTTCCCTGTTGTTAATTATTAACAAAAATTAACAATTGTTAAATTAGACCGACACCTGAACATTATCTAGTGTGTATTCAATGAATACGCGCGAGGTCAAGCATTTTAACGTCCGATCTTTATATACAAAATTTAACAATTTAAAAACTTTGAATTAATTTTGTCCAAAAATTAAATTCAAAATTTTGCTTCCTATTTTTTTTGCTCCCCTAATCTCCAATTGACATCCCCTAAGTAACTTTATTAATTAATGGTCCTAAATTTCATTTGTTTATTCTTTTTGCGTCCCCAAATTTTCCCCGATTACGACGAGACTTACACCATTAGAATGCCCTTTTTACAGCGCATTTTTCCTGAGTTATAATTTTTCCCAAAGGCCACTAATTACATTTTTATAATTATAATTCACTAGTCGATGATAGCCCGTCCGCCACTATGATTTCCACCCTGCCAGTCTCAGCGAGTGCTGTGATTGGTTGTTTCCCAAGAAGGGGAAAAGTTAATAAATAGCCATGCGACCGAGGAGTCTGGGCAGTCTTGGCAGTTCCTAGCAGTTCGATGGCAGTCCCCGTGTAGTCCCCTAACAGTCATTCTGTGTAAATTGTGTAAAGTCTCGTCTTGTCCGTAATCCCAAGTGTGGCAACCAAATACGTTCGTCGTAGTGCCTTATACCCGCACCCCATCCCCTTCCGTGTGGCTACTGTGCTGTGGTGGTCCGCAAGGGCCGTCGTAGTGCCTTATAGCCGCACCCCTTCTTTCCCCTTACCTGGTCCAGGTCCCTTCCCCCTTGTAACCTTGTTAATTGATTGTTTAATTATATCCCTGGTAATTAGTTGGTTAATTACGACTACAGTAATTGTACTTAATTTTTGTTAATTCATTGGTTGCAGGAGACTTTATTATATTTACAATTAGGTTTGTTGAATTTTCTGAATGTATTATTTGGTGGTAATTTCTTAATAGAATAAAACATTTTAATTTGTGGTACGTGTAACTTTTATTTCCAACGTCAAACCTACCCCTCAACCGACTGAGCGACGCTCCAGGGCAAATAAGTAAGCTACCGGTTTTCGACCTTACAGTAAAGTTGTTATAGCACTCATATGGGTGCTGTGGCAACTTTCTTACGGAAGCATGTTTTTACACAAGAAACAATGAGCAGACTGGATTTTGGTTATCAAAACTCAGAATTTTAATGGAAAACTTTGGAGAAAATCTGCTTTTAACTCTTTCCCCGACTTATAATATCTATACGCAACTATACACCGCTTAACTGGCTTCTCTATTTTCTAAGGATTACGTAGGTTACTAAGGACTTCGTAAAATAACATTAGATCGTAAAAGGGCACCTACAATGTAAGTGAGTAATTTAATATTTATTACGAAAAATTAATCCAGGCGATCTCGTGTTTCAAGAGTTCGATTTTAAAGTAAGTAACAAAAATAAGACATTTCTATTTCCGCCAACACGGGGCATGGAACGAAACGAATTGTTCCTGAAGCTATAATTGTTTAAAATTGACAAAGCAGTTTCCGACAAAGAAACTTAATACCTACCTACATATTTTTTATTTCCCGTACAAAAGTAGATGAGTGCTTTTTCAAAGTAGACGAAGTCTACGAAAAAGTTGTAAAAATGCCAATTTTTCTGCTATTATTTCTTCAATAAATGAAACCTGCAACTGCTTTTTTTACACGTCTCATCATCAGAATTCCACATCTTGAAGTTTCCTCTTTGGATCTGTGTATTAACTTGATCAATTTTGTCATTTTTGTCTAAGATACGAGCGCCATTTTGATAAAGTCTCGCAAATTTTAGTTTCGCCGCACCGCCTAACTAAAACCTTGGAATTTGACGAAAATTGGCAAAACTATGCGAAACTTTTTCAAAGCGAACATATACTGAAGCTAATTAGATTTATGAAGGCGCGAATTAAATGCGTGCCGCAGTATACGGCACTCCTATTTCTCCTTACGGATTTAAATTAATTCCGCTACAATCGTCGGTCGTAAAAACTACTAATGTCAAGTTGGCGTTTGTTAGTTTGTTTGCCAGCTCATGCTACTGAACACATGAAAAGAGCGTATGTACTTTCAAATCGAGACTTGGTAATTTTTCACCGGAGTAGTTGAGCTGGAAACTTGAAACTTATAGTTCACCTAATGCAATGAACCGCACAACCTGCTCAGGAATGTTTACTGGAAACTTCAAAAATCGTCGTTTTATCGAAAATTATTACCAGACCTTTTTTGAAGCCAATAAAATTTCCCGTAACTCGATCGACTTTGTTTTCATGTAAAATAAAATTTGGGCCAAATGTGCATTTTTTAATGTGTGGCATTTCTTAATTTTGATCAAAAATTCTTATTTTGACCTTTGACGCACTTTCTACGCGAATTACTGGAGTCTTGCGGAAATAAATTTTCTTCCAATTTAAAGTCTATTCAGAAATGGCCTAATGGCATTATTTTTGATAAAACTGCTGTTTTTGAAATGTTGGACAATTTCGCCCTATTTTCTTTCCACGTAACTCCCTCGTATGGCCGCCCTAGAACGGCAAATCCGGCGATTTTTTAAAAAACGTGGGTACTTTTAAACGCCTGCTTGAGCATATTTTTCATCCCTTTCGTAATTATTTATTTTAATTTTCAAATGTAGAGCTAATTTTAGTGTACTACTAACGCGGTGATGCAAAAAAAATCGACGATCCCACATTGGTCATTATTTGAAATAAAAACTTTTCTTTTTCCTAAATTTTACCTTTTTGAGTTGTAAAAACATAAGAATGGAATATATTATTAGTTTTTCAACAAATATATTCCGACCTTTGTTATTTTAAAAAGGAACTACCCTCGAATTTCGATTAATACAACCGCGGAGTTATCGAGTCTTGCGAGAGATTTGCCTTATAATTACAAATGTCTTGCCAAGCAACAAGAAGTTAAACTTGAGATGGGTCTTGCAAAAAAATTTGCGTTAGTATTTGAGGTTTCCAAATGGAACAGAAAGACCCACTTGGTTTCAAACGAAAATTTAAATAAAGGCCCAAACGGACGTTGTACACGAAGAAGTATAGTTTACAAATGTGTAACCGCGTAACCGCCGCCGCCTTGTAAACGGTCAGTTCTACAATAAAATGTAAAGAGACAAAAAATGTTCAAAAAGAGCCAGTGTATCTTACTCAATTAAAATTTTTTTGTTTTTTGTTTAAACAATTGTTAAATCTACCGAGGCGCCACCCAGATTCCCAAAAGTGGCCATCAGAACAGTTCGCAATTTTCGGTTTTCGCGCTTTAGTGCGTTCATAATTATAACAAATTACCTAAAAAAATAAAATTTGAAAACGCAGGTCCGTATTGAAACTTTTAGGGCAATTAATTGATATATGTATAGATGATCAAAAGACGAAACGTTGAAATTGAGAGCTGTAAACGCCGTGCGCTAGAGGAGAAACCTTTAAAAAAAATATTTTCTAAAATGAGTAAGCTTTTGAACGATTTTCATCCCCATAAATTAAATGTTTGCGAGTATATACAAAGTTTACACGTTATTGAATAACCAACTTTGCTAAATTTACACGTTTACACCTATAACCATCTATTATAAATTATAAATAACAAGAACCGGATAGTGGGGCACCCTGTAGAAGTTGTCGGACAGGGCATCGTCTATTTAATTTAATTAGCAACAAACACAACAAAGATTAATTTAAATTAACCACAAAAAACTCTTTTGTTTGATTAAAACGTGTCGTTAGGTGTGGGTGTAAACTGATCATCTTTAAAAAATCCCCAGTAAGTAATTAATTGATTGGGGGTAATTAATTATAGGCCTCATTTGCGTTTGTTTCGTTTTTGTTGGAAAATTTTCAACAAACACAAAAAATGAGTTACATTTTTACTTTTTTACGAACAAACGCCTGTGCTAACGGGAAATGCACGTTCTTCGGACGAAAACAAATTTTTTTCAACACTTGGGGAATTTTTTTGAAAATTCTCCTTTATAGGGAAAGTATAAATATTTTCAAGACTCACCTTAAATAACTCGTATCACACTAAACAAATTAATAAATTTTTTTATAACAATCAAAATTGTTGTGCTAGGCTCGAGCACCTGTAAAATACTACCTGAAACTTCTCTTTCAGACTTTGCAACTTCATATCACGATTACAAGCGCCAGTATTGATGTCTATCTCTCTTCCCCATTTCACTTGTTGCTTTCAATAAAGTTTAGCGAAAATTCTATCCTTTACTTCTTTGCTCGTATAAAATGTGGGCTTACCCAATTACGAGTTGACCAATAGAAACTTTTTGGTTTGTTTACAAATTTTTTTCGGTAAGTACTTGGGTACGTATATTAAAGATTTCGACGACGAAAGTTATCAAATTTTTTTTAAAGCCCACAAAGTTTTCAGGTGCAGCCGTGCAACTCAAAATTGTTTAATTATCGCCTTTTTTGTCAAATCATTTTTTCTACTTCGACATTTTTAGACTATAACCGTGGTATTTGTTTATTACTATTTTGGAATCTTGTAACTTGTAAGTTTCGCACAAACGAACTGATGAAATAAACAACCTACTCACGTTTTTGAGATCTATTTTACGCTTTTTTTAATTAAAGGGCGTCTTGTTTTTGGCTATAAAAGAAACTTACAATTTTTGTTAACTCAATCTTCTTGTTACGAGTTATAGAAACGTAGACTTGGGAAGATACTTTTTTGAAACTGAGAATGCAATGAAAACAAGATCAACAAAAGACAAGTGAGCAAGGGCCTTTAATGTCACTTTAATCTAAGATGTAGCAACGAGGACGGGGCAAAAATCTGCTGGAAGCAAAGAGGAAGAAAACTTGAAGTTGCAGGAATATTTAGAGGAAACATTTAAAGGTTGTTCGGTACATTGTTATATCAAACAATTCCGCTAGGCGGAGCGAGTAGTTGCAGAATAAAAATTTATGTTTTCCTCAATTCCCTCGCACCCCCTCCACTAGAAATATATGTGGAGGATATGGCAACAAAAGCTGCCCTACGACTGCAAGGATGGGGACTATGATTCGTCAGATACGGAAATTAGGGACGTATCAAAATCCTCGAAGAGTGCTCCAAAAAGCTACTTCACCTGGAGATGGATGCAGACCGTATCTCTCTAAAATATACATTCAATAGAGACTTTCAAACTGTAACGGATTCAACTGAGGAACTGAAAACATCAAAGCAGACATAACTGTCTTTACCGATAGATCTAAAAATCAAAAGAAATCAGGAGCAGGTGGGGACTCCCCTGAGCCCCTGAGTTTGCGCTCAACAACAGCCTATCGCTGGAACTGGGGAAATATGCCTCAGTTTTTCAAAATGAACTCATGGAAATATTACGCAGTGCCAATGAAATCCTAAACAAGAAAATACTGATATCGACGGACAGTAAACCTGCTTTGCAAGCCTTAAACATCTGCAAGGTAACCTCTGACCTTCTATTGGAGTGCATAGAGCTGCTAAATCAAATATCCAAAAACAATGCTCTTATACTCCGTTGGGCCAAAGGACATCAACGAAATGATAGTAACGATAAAGCAGACAAGCTGGCCAAGAAAGGTGCAAACAGTCTTCTTGTGTCCTTGAGCCAATCGTCAAGCCATCCGTAACCCCGCCCATCAATTACAGACGGAAAGATGGACAAAGCTGTCGCCAAAACAAAAGAGCCATACCCGTTCCTTCTAAAAAGCTTGCAAAATATTGTCTGCAGCTGTCCCGAACTAATCTACGAACAATTGAAGGGACACTGTCGATTACACAAACATCTCCACACACTGGGTTTGGTAGATAATCTCATATGGCGTGGATTCAAACTAGAAGATGTTCATGTTCTTCGCCACCCCTACGACCAGAATCTTGGAATTCGTCCTACTAATTAGGACGGCTCGAGACCTGATGAGCACGGAGAGGCCGCTTGTGAGAAGTACAATGGACCCGATTAAGTGACCTAAGTGCGGAGAGCTGACTCTTCCTCCTTAAATGATCCAGATGACTCGCACCTCTTCTATGTTAACAAAAATGGTAGTGACATGTGACATGTGACGTCACAAATTTGGCCATTGTTTTGATACGCGAAAATTGTCGCTTACAACTTTCCTAACATAAATATATTCCTCAAAAGTTAAGCGAGATGTGTGAGGTAAATTGCACATTTTGTAGTTAAAATGCCTCATCTGGAGTTTGCATTACTCATTTTTGTCTCACTTTCTCGTATTGTATTTTTAGACAAAATCGGGAAAAAATATTGCGGTTCTAATAGCGTCCACTCTCTCTACAAAGCAAAAAAATAAAGTGCGAAAACAAAAACAAAACAAAAAATCTAAAAATGGTTCGAATTCTTTTATTTATTAGTTTTAGTTTATATTATTAGCCTTAAATTGGGAAATGGAATGCAATATAGTTCGAGTGATATTCAACGCCACTGTGGTTTTAGAATTCTTCGATATCCGAATTTTATCTGATATTGCAAAACAAAGTGGAGCAGATATACGGAAGAATATTTTACACATTTTCGCGTAAGCGTAAATGTCATAGTGTATAATTTATTTGAAATTTCCAATTTATATGTTTCTAGTACATTTTAAAAGTTTGATTTGCTATTTATTTACTTCCATCTAAAATGTTGATCGTATGTGGTGACGTGTGGTGACATCAAAACTTGCTACAACTAGCGCGACAGCAGTGCCCCTAGTTGGTTAATGTGCTGCACAAAAGTTTTAAATTTGTATCCAACATTCTAAGCGCTATTATTGCCAGAAGAGGAATTTATAAAATCTTCTATACCAGTCATACATTTTAAACAAGGCAGATGGGAGGAGAAAGGTGGAAGGAGCTCAGAGAAGGAGGAAGTAGGAGAGGGAGAGAGGAAAAGGGAACACGTGGTAGACAGGGAGGGAGACAGAAAGAGAAACGAAAAGGGGGCCAGGGGTAGAGGGGGGGGGGGTGTAATAAGAGACGGGAGTCGGTAAGGGAGGAGAAGATCGAGAGGGAACAACAAGAAAGAGAAGGGGAGAAAAGGAGAAGACCAAGAAGGGGACACCCAGAGGGAGGAGAGACCGGAGAGGTAGACCGGGAAAGTGAGGGAGATAGGGAGAGAAGGTAAGGAAAAGAAGACAGAGAGTGGAAAGGAGAAGGAGACAGGGAGAGAGAAAGGGAAAGGGAGGCAGAGAGAAAAAGGAAGAGAGAGGGAGACAGAGAGAGAGGAGGATAGAAAGAGGGGGTGGGAGAGAGAGAGGGAGGCCGAAGAAAGGAGGGAGGGAAAACCGAGAAGGTGAGGAAGGCCGAGAAGGAGATCGAGAGAGAGATCGAGAGGGAGAGGGAGGCCGAGAAGGAGACCGAGAGAGAATCCGTAAGGGAGACGAAGAGGCGGAGTGATGGGAGAGAAAGGGAGTTGAGGAGGAGGATTGAAGAAAGAGGGGGGGATAAGGAGGAGAGAGCAGCTACATTAAATATCTGTGTTAAACTACTGAAATCCGGTAACTAGAAAATTTTTCGAATTCTTCTGGGTAAAAAAGTACGGCGTTTTTACGGTGGGACATTTGAATGTTTCCATTACGTACTTGGGAGATTTAATGCTTTTAAATCCCACCGGCTCTAGCAGATTATTCCACAACATATTTGCACCTAAAAGTTATACGCTCATTGCAAGTTTTTTAATTTTTGAAACTATAGAAGTGTAGGTAATAGTATCTTACCCAACGCGTGCCCTTTTTGCGAAAAATGAAAACAGTCGTGTGTAATGTACGAATTATCGACTGTTTTAGAATAAACCAAAGCGGGATTCGAAGGGGCGTTGTAAACTTTCATAAATGGTTGTACAACAACCGTAAAGTCTTCTCTCTTATCATAACGCCCGCTGTTGACCTGTAAAAATAATAATTAATCTCGGTTTCTTCGCTTGTTCGCATAACTTGCTAGTTCTTCTTCGGCGATTTGGTACTGTCTGACCATTCTGGTAATGGTGCCCAACTGGTCGCCATTTTGATGAAAGCACGTACAGTACAAAAAGTGCATCAACAAGCACATCCACGATCTTTCCATTCGAAGACTAATAGACACATCTAAACAAACGTTCCATCAATACGCAAAAAAAAGAAAAAAATTTATTCTTACCAATAACCGGAATTAAATTAACAAAAGTGCGCGGCAAATGTTCTTGGAGATAATCCAGAGCGAGCATTAATTTAAAAGCGTGGGCTTGCGGAGAACTCTTCCGCCTGTTAAAGCACTGAGCCGAGCACAAATCGTTAGCACCAAAAAATACAGTTATCATCTTCCAATCGTTATTTATATTGGCGCCTTTCAACTCTCTTATTCGTCTCACCAAAATTTTTGCTTGATTTAAAGCGTCTCCGTCCGCAGCAACCGGATACGCGACGTTCAATTGCGAGTTGTTGGTGAAGAATTCACCAACTCCTCTCGAGTAGCCTTCGAGAGCCGGGTTGAACTCTTTTATTATGTTCGGAAGAGTTAGGACGCTTCTCCACGTTCCCTGACCACCTATGCAAAAGAGTAGGTTTAGATTTGAATTTGAGTTAGGCCGGTCGTCCATTTATACGACATGTCGTATACGACATGTCGCCGACATGTCGTATCATTTTTAAACCTGTGTTTATAAATTGAGATTCGTTCACTTGACAGACGTGTCGTAAACAAGTTATTCCTTGTTTTCTTGGTTTAAAAATGATACGACATGTCTGCGACATGTCGTATAAATGGACGACCGGCCTTAGTAATAGGTACTAACCGACACACCAAGAGATTCCCCTGTGTTCGATCATGTTTCCTAAAGCCCAGTCTTCGAGTGCGCCACTTCCTGCTATTAGAGAGTCGCCCATAGCTCCGATTACGTCGATGTCGCCTGGTCTTAATTGGTGGACGCTCTTAGGCTTATGGAGAGACCTAGTTAGACCATATTTGATTATGCGATTGCAAGGAAAGGGGGTGGCAAACGTTTCTTGGTGTCGAACATTTGGTGCACTTTTGGGGTATTTAATGACTACATCTTTAAGGTACTCCTGAAAACGGTTTGAAAATAAAAATGTCAAAGATTAGTATCAAGCTGCTAAACGTCGTTTAAGCAGAGGACCAGGAAGAAATTGGGGGTTCAGAGTTCAGATAAGGAGAAACAATTTTGAGTTTTAACTTACCTCTTCGGTTTCTTTGATCAATGCCTCGTAAGTTTTGCCGAGTTTTTGTTGAGCACTTATAACGAAACTGTTGGTAAACAAATAGAGAAAAATGTAAAAAGGCATTTCCACCGCAATTTTGTAACTAACACTGACTGCACTTGAAGTGTCTTACTTTTTTAATTACGAATTCGATTTTAATATTAAACACTTACAACGGATTAAGAAACTACTTTCACTAATTACATTCTTTTGCTTTGTTGTACTACAGGGTTGGAATATTAATTAATGTGTGATGTGTGTAGTTTACGTATAATACCTACAGCATAGTGCGATAGTGCTTTTGTTTGTGTTAGAAATTTTGAATTAACAATAACGAAATGTTATTTCCACTTATTTCCTACACACGGCATTTTCAAGCGCCTGTTTCAATTTAAAAATTACGAAATTTAAATTGTTGCGGCAATAGTGCAATATTTTGTTATAGAAAGAGATTAAAGAGAAACAATTTAAAAGTTGATAAAAACCAAGTCAATTTGTTTTCTAATTGCTTCACATATCATAACTCATGACAGTCGTTCGTAACTATCGTTCGCACTTATTATGCTGTTATTAAATTGTACTTGACATGGTTAGGGTCAATTTTCAATTTTTTGATTTAAAAAAAAATTCGCGTGTCTTTCATTTTGTTTGAATTTATTTCAGAAGAAGAATTAACATTTAAGTACAATAATTGACAGTGTGGTAACTAATAAATCCAAGTAATTACTTTTAAGTAAGGGGCTATTAAAGCAGATTCTAAGTAGCCGTTACAATGCTCCAGCTCTTAACCGATTTTACATTGAAATAGTAATTCTATCAGTCACGGCGCCGGGGGGGGGGGGGGGGACGTGCCCACCCTTTAAATTGCGGTGCCCACCCGAGTGCCCGCCCAAATATTTCACTAGCTACCAGTTACCAGTTTTCAGAGGTTTAAAATATGCGAAATAATTTACACTTTACGAGGCTGTATTGATAACTAGTTAGCCTAGACCAGTTCCATCCAAAAAAAATATTGCGTTACCATAGCAACGAACAATAACTTATTAGAAGTGTCAGTGTAAAGTTTGACGTCAAAAAAGTAAACCAGAGTTAAGCAATAAATTAAAAGAATAAAGATGTCCACCGAAATTGTGAAAATCGAAAAATTGGAGTATCGAGCCATCATCAAGTACCTGTATTTAAAAGGGTTAAGAGGTAAGCAGATTTACGAAGATATGGTTAATACCCTTGGTGATCAATGTCCTTCGTATGCGACCGTGAAAAATTGGATTGCAAGCTTCAAAAGAGGAAAATTTTCAATTGAAGATGATGACCGATCGAAAAGTTCTTGCTTCAGTTTTTTGGGATTGCCATGGAGTAATCATGATTGATTTTTTGGATAAGGGTAGAACAATAACTGGATATTACTATTCGACATTACTGACCACTCTACGGGAAAAAATTAAAGAGAAAAGACGCGGAAAGCTATCCAAAGGTGTTTTGTCCCTGCACACAAATCTCATGTTGCCATGCAAAAAATTCGTGATTTAGGGTTTGAATTACTAGAACACTCCCCTTATTCTCCAGATTTGGCGCCGTCCGACTATCATCTCTTTCCTAAACTGAAAAAAGTTTTTTAGTACATGCTCCCTAAAATAGTAATTTTGCAAACAAATTTTAGTCCGCAAAATGTCACTTTAGCGGACCGAAGCTCATAATGGTAACTTAGCAACACTTTAAAGGACTGAATTTGATTTTTGTTCAAAAATACATAATAGACCGGGAGATAGACGGAATAGACAGATTTTGGGCCACGATTTTATGCAGTTATGCCTTTCAGAGGACAGTATTCTACGTGTATCCTGATGATAATATTATAAATCAAAAATCATCTTGTGTTCATGTTAAAAAATAATTTTATGCTTTTGCTCCAAAAGATAAAAAATAATTGGGTATGCGCAATCGGTATGCCATCTTGGCGTAGGCACTTTTACAACAAGAACTTGTGTATACTTATCAGTTATCAGTGGCATCCTGTTTAAAAACGCAGAAATCCTTCAAATTCACGAGACTATGCCAGCCCACTGGGCCCACCTTAACGGCATACCGATGGTTTTCCGAGGAATTTTGATTTTAAATTTCATTACCAAACACATGGGACATGGGAGCCTTTTTTGATTTATAATATTATTATCATCAGGGTACACGTAGAATACTGTCCTCGGAAAGGCGCACTGCATAAAATCTTGGTCCACAATCTCACTATCTCCAGGACTATAACGTTATTAACAAAATAGAGATTTACGGAACGTCACCCATCGCTTTTATTACAAATAGTTTTTAATTTTTTGTTTGTAAACAAAATGTGACAGTTTCCATGGCCGAGGTTTCGTTATTTTGTTTGTTATGGACAAGGCACCTATCTGAATTTAATTTATATCGACTATTTCAAAATTTCATAATAAATTGTTAATTTGGTAAACATTTTAGGGAGCTTGTACTAAAAAATTTTGTATGTAATACGTCCGCAAAACGCTTTATCGGACTCATCTCTTTTACGGACTCGGCTAGCGCCTCGTCCGTAAAACTCGATTCGTCCGCTAAAGCTTTGTTTTGCGGACTTGTTACATAAAATACTATAAAAGGTCGTAAATTTTCTTCCAACGAGGAGGTAATAAAAGCTGTGGACGTCTGGTTTGCAGAGCAAGAAGAAACGTTTTTTTTTAAAGGTCTAGCTAATATAATAATGTTTTGAAGATAAAAAAGCCAATGATAAAATAAAAATATAATGACGCGTTTCGCCTTACGGCTTCATCAGATAATAAAATTAAAAAATAAAAAAAATTTAAAAAATTTAAATTTAATATTAAATAAGTCAAAATTAGGTTAGCGAATTGCATAAATTTTTGATATGTAAACTTACTAGTATAAATAACGGACAAGTATCTTGAAAATTTTTGAAATTCCCGCGTTAAATTAAATAAATTAGGTTAAAAAAATTTTTAGTACAAATAAACGTGACAAATTAAATGACGTTTAAGATGTTATTAAAATTTTAGTTGTTGTTATGAGAATAATTAAAATAGAAAAGGGTGTTTAGTTTTTTGTATAATGTTTGTTTGTTTGTTTAATTAGGTTATAGTAAATTGAATTTAATGTCAATGTCAATGTCGTTTCTGTAATTTATCGAATTTTTGTGTTTTTTAATTTCTATCATTTCTAGGTGTAAGCGTTTGTTTAAATTGGATTCCTTTTGAAGGATTTTTGGTTGATAAGGCTCTACTGCACCACTTGTCCGGTATAGGGAAAAATAACGTAAACGCGACCTAACTTTTCAGTCTCAATTTTGGATTTAAAGTATCGCTCGAATTTTTTATCTATAGAATTTGATGTGCTCTTTTCTTGTGTCAAACTTTCGTTTCAAAAACATGCGTAGATTTTTTGTTATTAATAAAAAACTGTTTTTACTAGACCTCACTTTTAAGCTCGACAAATTCAAATTTCATCTTAATTTTTATATCAAAGTGTACAAAAATTAAGTCTCCATTCTTGTGACAATTCCGTTTTTATTAGAAATAATTCGTTTTCGATCAAATTTGATATAAACAAAATGATTTCTGGTAATTTTAGTCGAACCAATGCAAATTTCTATCTCATTTTTTAGCCACATATTTTAGTTTGAAGCGTTTCTCGCAATTTTAATGGACTTATACTACATTTATCTATCGAGATCCGATGTTAAATTCCTTTAAAACTCATTTATTATTTAATTATTAATTAAAAACCCTAAAACATAATTTTCAGATTTTGTCCCTCGGTCTGCTTCTTTTCTCTTGAAATGTGGCAGACATGGAGAACAGAATCATCTGCATCGATACCTATTTTTACTTTTTTTTCAACTTGCAGGGTTTTAATTAAAATCAATAAAAACAAAATTAAAAACAGAGAAATTTTTAACTTTTGAGCGTAAACTTGACACAAATTTTAACATCTGTCATCCTTTTAGCTCATAATACAAATTTTTGTACAAAGGTGGGTCATAAAGCAATTACGATAGACCAAACACTTTTGTAATCCTTTTGCTAGGTACCTGCCACAATAAGGTGTCGAAGTGAAATTATCTTTATTTTGGACGACTTCGAGAAAAATTATTTTTTGTAAAATTTAATTTCTTCACGTTTCTGGTCCCTCTAAATTCAAAAATGAAAAAAATTAATTACTTAGAAAAATTCTGCCGGGCTGTGGATGGATGGACGTGTTGTATGTGTAACGCTATGAAACAAAAACTAATTAAAGCGATTTTGATTAAATTAGCTTAGCTTTTAAACAAAATGGATACAGGGTGGTTCAAGATGCGGAGGTTATTTTGGTGGTATTTTGGAAAATTTTTACCTATAATAGTTATACTAGGCTATAGAAGTTAGTTGACATAATCCCTAATCAAAAAAATATCCTTTCTGTCGTTCTCTTTTGTATTAGTTTTTGTATTGTAACTTTACAGATAATTAATATTATAAAAATTTATAAACAGAAATATACAGTGTGTATCGACTCGACTTAGACAAGACATAAGGCTTGCAGCTCTTTCAAAAACAAACATTTATTTTATTTAAACTTTTCCGATTTAGGCCCAGTTGTATAAACAAGCTAATCTCGAAGTCAGAGTTAACTTCACGATCAACCTAAATCAACAACTAATTCTGAGTTAAATAGAAATATATTTGACTCTAGAAAATGGACGGGTTAACTCTGAACCAAGTGCCTAGGGGCTAACCTAATCTAATCCCCGCTAAGATCTAACCTTATATTCAGATCGTGGAGGTAACTCTGACTCCGAGATTATTTCGTTTTATACAACTGGGCCTTAGAGTATCGTATCCGCAATTTTTTAGAATTGCTCTTTTATTTTAGAACTTCCAGCAACGCAGAAAACATTTTTGAGAACTGTGTATTTTTTTATGCAACTCTTACATTAAGGGCCGCAAAACTGAAAAATTTGATTTTCGAAACCGCACCGCGATTTTTGAAAGAACAAAAAATGTCAGTTTGTCCAATACCGTTGTACCAATCAATATTTATCACTTAGATCAAGAAAGTTAGTGGAGACTTCTTCTTGTTTAACCGCTAGAAGAAGTTGATTCTAAAAAATGTTGTAATCAAATTCTATTCCTATCAACTATTATTTTTTCATTGACATCGTCTACTTTTGATGTGGAATGTGGCCATAATAGGACTTTTTTGTAAGCGATGAAAATATAAGGAAAAATATTTTCCAATTAAAGCGGAAGTTAAACTTTTATATGTTTGGTAGCATTTGGCAGCCAATCGTCGGTATTTAGTCAACTTTGGTGCTTTAAAAGTAGGCAATTTAGAAATTATTTAAAAAATCGACTATATCAAAACTAAAGCTCTCCATTTTGCTTATATGTAGGTACATTCCTATTTTTAGATTTTTATAATATAGTCTAATAATTATCTCCAAGAAGTTATAATAAAAAACTAGAAAACGGGCCAATCGTTATACTGGTATTATACGGGTAGGCTGGCAGTAAAAATTTGAAAAGGTATTTTTTAAATTAGGGCCCATGTGTACTAACTTATAACCGAGTATAAATACTGTGGGTCAAAATTTTCCGAAATGCGTCCAAAATAACCCCCTTATTTTGGGCCACTTTATATTGAATTCGTTTAAAAGTTTATTTTGTTGATGAAATTTTGTTAAAGTGGCCGAAACCAAATTTCAACAAAATCGTTTTAGTAGTTTTTATTTGACGGAGTTAGGTACATACACACTCATCCTCCCCGACAGACATTTTCTAAGAGTTTTGATGTTTTAGCGTTTTGGATTCGGGGGGGGGGCACATTGTCAAGAAATTACATTTATAAAAATTATTTTTTTTGATCATAATACTTTTTAAAGTAGTATAGACGAAGATAACGAAAAAGTGAAAATGCAATAAGACTAAAATATTGCTGTAATAGGTCACTACTTTCGAATATTTATATTTCATTTACCTAACACAAAAATATTTTTTCCAAAGTATAAGTTTTTGGTTCATAATTCTAAACTAAAACGTAAAATCGTAAAATTCTGTTTTTATTTACTAAAATTTAAATACCTGCAGAATACAATAGAAACCCCAGAAGTGTGTCAGGTATATTATTTAGCAAGGGCAAAAATTGCCAGAGGGTTAAAATGTTACTCAGGTTGCTCGAAATTAGACGTGTTTTAAAATTCCGTATTATGGTCAAAATAGAAATATAAATTGAGTGCAGTAGAACCTTATGTAGGTGTTGGACAGAATGGTCGCTTAAGGCAGTATTTGGAAAATTTGGATCAATTAATTTTTTTTGGACTGAATATTTGTGTTGTTTAAGTCTTGCTTTTAAATTTTGTTTTGTTTGGCCGATATATGTGGCATTACAATCATGACAATTTATAGAATAAACAATTTCTGAAGTGTCTAATAGTGGTGTTTTATCTTTTAATACTGAGAAAAATTTTTGGCCGATGGTGTTATTATTATAAAAAGCTGCTTTAATTTGAAATTTAGATAATTCTCTTTCTAATTTGTTTGAAAGTGTTGGTACATTTAGCGTATTTAGGTGGAGAAATAATATTTGAATTGTTAAATACATTATCAAAACAATTAGGTTGTAAGTCAATTGAAATATTTAGTTTTGTAGTTATTTTTTGAATTCGTTTTTTTATGAAATTTAAAGAGTAGTTATTTTTTAAAAGGATGTTTGTAATTATAATTAAATTTTGTTCATGAAATTTTTGATGTGATAATTGGATTGCTCTGTCAATTAAGCTATTGATAACGCTTTTTTTGTATTTTGTAGTAGTAGCAGAGTCGAAATTAAGATAGCGGTCTGTTTTAATTGCTTTTCGGTACCAATTTGTTATAAGTTGTTCAGTGTTATTGCGTATTATTGTTAAATCTAGGAATTTTCAAGACACTTCTCCGTTATTCATACTAGTAAGTTTACATATCAAAAATTTATACAATTCGCTAACCTAATTTTGACTTATTTCCTTTACAGATTTTTATGCTTTAATTTTTAAAATTTTTTTTATTTTTTAATTTTATTATCTGATGAAGCCGTAAGGCGAAACGGGTCATTATATTTTTATTTTATCATTGGCTTTTTTATCTTCAAAACATTAATAATGTCAATATTCCAATTTTATTTAAACTTCAAAATTTTAAGACCACGTATAGGAACTAGAGAAGGTAATATTGTATAATATTTATCTACAAAGTTAAATAAGGATTTTTGGTCAGAATAATTAATTTATTCCTCTAATTTGACGTATGGTATATTATGGTAATGGACTAAAATATATTTTTTAATATAGTACATAATAATTTACCTAATTGTTTTTTTTCAGAATGAATCAGAACTATCATCATGAATTATTCATCGAATAACTTACGAGGACTATTACACCGTCGGGTAGTTAGAAAGGCGGTGTTGTGCCGGTTCCTAACCCAAGAGCCCGCAAACAAAATTCCAGTTCATTACAAAAATTCTTAAAGTATTGGAACCAATCAGTTAAAAAACTATGTTACTAGTAGCTATGTTACTGTTAATAAAAAATGTTGTTTTAATTGACTTTTAATTACTGACCTCCACCTACTCCTTATTTTCTGCAAACTTAAATTTTTTTTTGTAAATTGACAAGACTATTATTGTATTATGCATTTCTTGAAACAGTTTTTTCAAATGGTTTCTCTAGGTTTATCTCAAAGTGTTTAAGTAGGAATTTGTTTAGTTTTAATTTTATTTAGTTGATTAGGGAAAATGAAGAAAGTTGTGGGTAAGAATTATGACGCATCAGAGCTGTTCGAAGCCTTTGAGAAATTATTTGAGGGGGGAAAAGACGCGAAGGAAAATGTTAAGGTATGAGGTACAATGAATAATCAAAAAATGCCAAACCGAATTTAAATTTGATTATCAGCTGCTAAGCCCCATAGGGTCACCGAATCCTTTATTTGAGGATGGATCAGGAGTAAATTTGAAAGGAAAGAATAATCCCTTCAGGAAAATATACGATAAGAAAACAAATCCTGCTATAATCAAACCTGTAACCCTACAAGAGTGTCGAGCCGCTTCAAAATTAAAAGAATGCGTAGCCGTCGAAGTTTCGCAGATAACAGATGCAAAAGTGGCAGAACCGCATCCGAAACTAACCTTTCTCCTTGAGATCAAATTTGAAGAGGACGAAGATAAATTAAGAGATCGTAATTGCCAAGAAATTAGAGGAAAAGAGAAAGCGAAGGCAGGCGGCAAGCATTTTATATCATCCTTTACAGACCTAAGGCACTATACACCAATACTCGTTTCATATAGGTTGTGAGCCATTTAATTTGACATAATATATTATTGTCAAATCGAGGAAAGATAAAACGATTACTTTTGTAATTAACAGGATGTATTTTTTAACATAATAATTAAAATTAATTAATTTACGAACAATTCAAACTACAAAACAGTTTATTTGAATTTTAAATTACGAAATGTCACTTTGCAATTAGTACTGCCAACTGCCAACCAACACAAAAATCCCTACATTTTTGTATTTTGATTTTTTTCTTAAATGGACTTAAAAGCGTCTGGACGGGCCTTTACTCGTTATCACTGGAAAGGGGGTAATGTGGCGATAGCCAAATTCCCAAAAATAAGTTAGTAAATAGCCGGCGACTAATCCCTTTGGCGCCGAATACCATTTACCTGGGTAATTAACATAAAGCTATCATATGTTTCGAATCACAATATGATCCTTCTTCAGAGCTTATAAAGACTAAACTGAAGATTTAAAAAGGTAGCAACTTATATATGTAAACAAAACTGCAAATTGAAAGTGAACATGTGCAAAACTCGAAATTTTGGAAAAAATCAAGATCATAAAAGTATTTAAACGTACAAAAAGGGATTATTTAAAATATACAGGCTGTATCAAATTTCGTGTTAAGTACAGGGATCTCGCTTATTAGCGTAGATAGAGAGTTGGTTAAATGGACAAAAACGATCCTCGAGTTATGCCTACACTAAATCAAAAAACAAAATTTACCCTCTCTATAACGTTTCTGAAATATGGCGGAAAATAGCGAAATTTGCATTTTTAATTTTTGGCTCTAAAATCGTTATTTGTAAAAATTTTTAGAAACTGAAAAGACTTTTTCAAAGGAACTTTTTCTGCT
Organism: Malthinus flaveolus; assembly: GCA_950108345.1. Lineage (NCBI taxonomy): Eukaryota > Metazoa > Arthropoda > Insecta > Coleoptera > Cantharidae > Malthinus > Malthinus flaveolus. The sequence goes on along the minus strand of OX467286.1, from coordinate 20,016,239 downwards.
CTTTCAGACGATGTCAACGAATTTTCGCTATCATTATTACTTTACTGTATATTGATACCAACTTTTGTTTTTCATATGGGAGCCATTTAAAAATTTTATGTCATCGGATAGAGAAAAAAATGCAGATTTCAAAAATGTATAACATGTCCATAAACTAACCACAAATAATAAATTCAAAATTAAAATAATAGAATATTTTATTTAAAACTGAATTTTAATTTATAAATAGCAATATCCGTGAAAAACAATTGAATATGTTTTATAAAAAACAATTTATATGTGCTTCATTTGTTTTCCTGCAAATGTTTATAAAAATTTACTTATAATTATTTGGGTTATTTATGGTGATTTTTTTATCAAAAATTTTATAGACATATTATACATTTTTGAAATCAGCATTTTTTTCTCTATCCGATGACATAAAATTTTTAAATGGCTCCCATATGAAAAACAAAAGTTGGTATCAATATACAGTAAAGTAATAATGATAGCGAAAATTCGTTGACATCGTCTGAAAGAGCAGAAAAAGTTCCTTTGAAAAAGTCTTTTCAGTTTCTAAAAATTTTTACAAATAACGATTTTAGAGCCAAAAATTAAAAATGCAAATTTCGCTATTTTCCGCCATATTTCAGAAACGTTATGGAGGGGGTAAATTTTGTTTTTTGATTTAGTGTAGGCATAACTCGAGGATCGTTTTTGTCCATTTAACCAACTTTCTATCTACGCTATTAAGCGAGATCCCTGTACTTAACACGAAATTTGATACAGCCTGTATACAATAGAACGGAAGGACAATAAAGAGGCGCCAATGCAAATTTGTTCTATAGGACCTTATAAACAACGAGAATAAAATATCAAAACTATTTAACAACTGCATTTAAAATCGGACTAAAACCTAAATCTGTTTGGTCATTCAAAATAAATTTTTTATTAAAAATGGCCTTTTAAATTTCCAAATTTTCTAAAATATTCATAATCATGCCCTTTTGACAAGTATGTAAAAGTTTAAAATTACTGGGATTTAAATTATGTTTATTATTGATGATGTGTTCCGATAAACCAGAGGCTGATTTATCGTCCTTAATTGACTTAAGATGCTCTTTTATTCTCGTGCCTATATTTCTACCACTCTGACCTATATACAACCCTTCACAAGAATCACAATGCGCTTCATAAATGAGACTTTTTAAATATACCGGGAGTTTCTGTTTATTATTGACCAAAATTTTACCAAGATTCATTTTATTAACACTAACGATATTGATATTAACCCATTAACGCCCAGTGATCTATTCATAGATCACACTAAAAAAGTCCTTAAAACATGCCAATTAAATAGTATTTATCCAAATTGACAATAAAAATTAAATTTATGGAGGCATGTGGCATTTCTTATCTTAACGCGTGGGAACGATGCACCCTCGACCCTAGACAAAATTATTTCTTGCTTTAGAATTCGCGTCTTATTATATTTTTATTTTAAAACTTGGCTTTATTATCTTCAAAACATTATTATCATTCACAAGAAAGCTAAATAGTATATTCAAGAACGAATTTCATAAGTCACGTATTATAGCACGACTCCAAGTTTAAAATGCGACTGGCGTAGCCAGGAGCGTTTTAATGGAGGAGTGCTATAATCACTATAATGACTTATGAAATGAGTTCTTTATACAATTTTTTCTATTTTGCGCCTTTTAAAGTCCATTTTCAAAGAAAAAAATCAAAATATTAAAATTTAGCGATTTTTGTGATGGTTGGCTGGTTGGCAGTACTAATTGTAAAGTGATATTTCGTAATTTAAAATTCAAATAAATTGTTTTGTAGTTTGAATTGGTCGTTAATTAATTAATTTTAATTATTATGTTAAAAAATAGAACATGTTAATTACAAAAATTGTCGTTTTCTCTTTCCTCGGTTTGACAAAATATGTCAAATTAAATATTACTACCAACTTCGAACATCAAATTTTACCAAAATTATTACAGCACGCTAAATCTCATTACGACACGCAAATGGATGCTATAATAGCGATCTTACAGACGCAAAATATAAAATAGTATATTAAAGTAAAAGTTTCATAAGGCACCGTGTTAACGTACGAGTCCAAGTTTTGAAAACAAGCCGCTTGCGGTGAGTTTTAAAAAGGACGAGTACTTAACAAGGCTTATGAAACGCGTAATTTATACTATTTTTTCTATTTCACATTTTAATAAAATTAATTTGTTAAAAGATTTAAATAATTAACATCATGGAGATTTTCTTTTTATAATAATTGTGGTGGCACTGACTGAAATGTCACCATCTTTCGTTCAATGATTCATAGATGTCGCAAGTTTATTTTTTTAAATTTAAATAATGCACCTACTCCTGTCTGTATAATTTAAATTTTAACAATTAAAAATGAATGAACTATGTCAAAACATTATTCTTTACTATATTTCCATTCTAATAAGCTCTAAAAATAAACATTTTAATAAATGATATTTGACATTTGTAAACGTCAGTGCAACTTGACGCAAACTTAGCAGAAGAAAATCCCCCAGAAACAGTACGTTAAGAGAGCTTCTTAACGCACTGTTTTGAGACCAAAACAGTACGTTAAGGAATGGATTAAAGTACCGAAATAGAAAATAGTTATTTATGTGTCTAGAGCGTAAAATGAGAGTTTTTGATGTGAGGTCTAATTTTTAGCAGCGAAGCGGAGCTGAGCTGCTAAATGACGACCGAACATCAAAAACGCATTTTTCTCGAGATACATACAAAATTTTTCGTACGACGGCAATATAAAATTAGTAACTTTTGTATTTTGTAAGGTTATGTTTTACGTAAATTACGTTTCTAAAAATTGTTCCAGCAAATAACTGTTTTGAGTTTTGATCTTTCGTATTATAATTATAAGTACAACTAATAGGTACTTTCACAATTTTGCATTTTGTTAAATAAGTAATTAATTTACGACTTCAATATTGTCTAAATAATTATTCAAAGTTTGAATTTTGTCTAATGAGCGTGCGCCATCTAGTGGAATAAAATTGAAATTTCACAGAATCAAACAAAAAGTATATAACCGTGAAGTATCTTATTGGTTATATACCTGTCCATGTATAATTTTTACGATCATATACTTGTATGTAAAACAAACTCGATCAAAATGTCCGACTTTAGGCGATACTTCACGAAGCGTAAAGAATGTTTTTAGAGTCGGTCGTACGAAAAAACTATTATAACTTCTTATAAATAATGAGTAAAAAGACAAAATAGATTTGTGTATTTTAAAAAAAATTACTAGCAAATCGTATTGGTCAAATTAAAAGTTTATTTATAAAACCATTGCAATAGAAATTGTTTTAATCGAAGGGAGATATAAAAATTTTCAATTTGCACAAAAATGATTTTAGAAAAAGTGCCACGAGCACAAATAAAATTATTATTCTTTGAATTTTTCAATAATTACAATTAGCTTTAGCTAAGATGTAAAGCATTGTATAGTCCTTTTCAACATCTTCCGAATTAGCTTCTTGACTCTACTTCATCATCAACTTGACATCAACCAAATTCCGAATTCGCAGATAAGCTCTTCTGTGCCTTATAGTTATTTGAACTAAAGAAAAATCAAATATAGCCTATCTGCTATATTTTTCTAGTTATTAAAGAAGAAGTAAATTGTAAATTTGGCAACATTATACCGATGTTAATAATCGATGACAGATAAAAACATAAGTGGAAGTTCATACGTATACAGGGTGTTTATGGTCTTCTCTGCAATATTTTAAGGGCGATAGTACAGGTCAAAAGAAGTCGAAAAATCCTAAAACACCTTGATAAAAGTTTCCTCCTAAGCAAAGATTCCTTTTAGTTTTTACAATAAACGATTAATTTGTTTAAAAATCAAGTCCCTTTTTAAGGAGCGATATTAGAGATTAAAAAGAGTCGATTAACCTGAAATTACTTTAGTAAAAGTTTCCTCCTAAGCGAGATAATAATTCTTTTAGTTTTCACAATAAACGATTAATTTTTTTTAAAATCTATAGTCATAAGATTTTTTTTCTCTGGTTTAGGCGCTAAAGAGTTCTAAAGTTTAACAGAACTTCCAAAATCGGTAAAAAACCGGTATTTTTAGTTAATCGCTTATAACTCGAAAATTGCACATTTTTAGAAAAAAATGTTCTTATAGTATAAGTATAAAGTAGGTAGATTAAATTTCCCACAAATTATGTCTCTTAGGTTTTTACGTCTGACAAGAGGTTAGGTTATAGGATGATAGTTTAGTAGATGTCAAAAGAAGTCGATAAGTCTTCTATTTCCTTCTGTATGTTTTCCACTCGACACTGGGATCTGGGATGCATGTTTCTTTATACGACTTTAAATGTTTTATCCTGTTTTCTTTGATAGGTGTAAAATTCTGTTTTTTTAGCTTTCGGTGCTTCAAAAATTGGTATTTTTCGGTACAGTTGGGTTGTATTTTCACTTGATCGTTGGGGAGGACTTTCAATGTGTATTTCTCTTTCGCAATTTTTTCGAGTGATTCTTGTAGTGGTCGAATATATTTTATTTTTTGGGGGTATTTAATTTTTTAAAATTAAATTGAGTTTAAAGCCTTTTGTTTGAACAGATCTTAATTTATATTAAATTTAAATGTAAAATTATTAATTCGATATTATTTGTTTAATTATACTAATAAATGGCGTCATCAAATGACATCACCGTACACACAAGGTACGTTAGGAAAGTTAGGAAAGCACAAAAGACGACTCTTTCGTACAATAAACAATAATTGGGATATTGGGAACCACTTTCCCCTATCTCTATTATAGTTGAGGACCCTTTTATATTTAATACCGTACCTAATACTACAAATTTAAATTTATGATCCAATTAGAATTTATTTGTTAAACCAAATGGAGCTTTAAAAGACGACGCCGTTCTAATTCTAATTGACTACGTTATTTAGCACAAAAATAGTTTTCAAAAGTAAGTTTTTGGCCAATTTTTATAGGTATACAGCGTTTCGAGCTCCTAATCCGTTTCCAAAAGAACCATAAATTAAACTTACATCCATTTGTTTACGGTTTTACCTGTTTTATATAATAAAATGCTTTCAGGTTCCAAGTAAAATTTTAAAAACTTGTAATTTTATCCCCAGATGTGCAAGTAATATTACGAAGAATAATAGCATTACAATAGGTAGAGTCAAGAATCAAAAAGCTAATTCAGAAGATGTTGAAAATGACTTTTTATACAAGGTGTTTCCCATAAGTGCGTCATAACTTCAGGGGCTGTTACAAGAACTCAAAAGAAGTCGTTTGACCCCAATTTTCTTATACCGAAAGTTTTACGCGTTTGTCTTTTTTTTTTTTAATTTTGAAATTCTAATTTCAGATTTGTCGACGAATTTTTAAGAAACCCATGTATCTAAAATTTTATTGCAATCCCATTAATATTTCGATTAGCGCCATCTTGAATCCGCCATATTGGCAGTTGAAAAACAAAAGTACCACATCTATCTCATAGAGTTAAAAATACATAAGGCATCTCCACAAAAATTATTTTCTCAACTGCTTTCGTTTCGCCACAATAAATTTTCAAAAATTTGAAAATTTCAGCTAAAACACCCTGTAACTCTGAATGGGGGAACTTTCGGTATAAAAAAATTGGGGTCAAACAACTTCTTTTGAGTTCTTGTAACAGCCCCTGAAGTTATGACGCACTTATGGGAAACACCCTGTATACCTACTACAAATTTTAAAAAATGTTTTAATTTTAATTTGTTGAAAAAGCTATTATTATTACGATAGATCTAATACGTTGTAAATGAACCCCAACATACACACATAAGTGAAAAAACTTTAAATGAGAAAATTTGTTTTCCACCGTGCGCCTCGGGAATCGAACCCAAGACTTTGCTATTTCCGGTAGCACATTTTACTACATTTACACATTTTACTACATTTTCTGGTAGCACGTCTATACCTAATACGCCAGGCAGATTACATAATTTTCTTAGCGATCCGGCATTGTTTTAAATGCGTCGAGAAAGCGAAATATATATAAATCAAATTAGTATGCATACAACAATCATACGTAAATAAATTACAAATTTTTAAATATTTAGGGTTAATTAGTTAGATAGATCTAATACGTTGTAAATGAATCGGATCGCTAAGAAAATTATGTAATCTGCCTGGCGTATTAGGTATAGGCGTGCTACCGGAAATAGCAAAGTCTTGGGTTCGATTCCCGAGGCGCTCGGTGGAAAACAAATTTTCTCATTTAAAGTTTTTTCACATGTGTGTGTATGTTGGGGTTTATTTGCAACGTATTAGATCTATCTAACTAATTAACCCTAAATATTTAAAAATTTGTAAATTATTATTACGTATATTATAGATAGGTAGGTAATTAAACAAGTAATCTTTTAGGTAAACTTTTATGTAACTATATAATTTTACCTAAGAAATCGCGATTACAAGTAAGGGCAGTATTGTCAAGGATATACAGGGTGTAAATACTACACAAGTGGGTACACCCGAAAATGGCAGTTACAACTCATCGAAATAAACAACTTTTCCTACAATTGCTATGAAAAGCAGGCTTTTGCGCTTGCTTTTGTCATCGCAAAGTTGACGTTTCCCGATGAGCAATCGTAACAAACACACACACACAAACAAACAAATTGCCGCTCGTCTCCCATGACAGCAAACGCAATAGCTATTTGTGTATCTAGAGCGCAAAGTGATACTTTGTTGCTCGTAAAAGAAGTTTGGCGCGCGACGCAAAGCGGAGCGCGCCAATCTTTTAGAGCGACAAAGACACTTTGTACTCGAGATGCACACATAATTTTTTCTACAATTGCCAAAAAAGTTAAAAAAAAAATCTAAAAATTACTCGGAAAATGTATTACTGGTTTATTTTGATCAAAAATCGATTTTTATTTATATTTTTAAATAAAAATAAACATGTTTTTACTTTGCGCTCGTCTCCCATGGCAACGAGAGGCAATTTTCCGCTTTGCGTTGCGCGCCAAACTTCTTTTACGAGCGACAAAGTATCACTTTGCGCTCTAGATACACAAATAGCTATTTGTTAGTACCAATTTTTTATTTGGAGCTCCAGTTCGTAGTTATTCAACTTCGTAGATTTTTCTAACAATCGTCATAACTTCCTTATTTTAAGGACCATTGAGAAAAATCAAAGGTTTTTAGAATTATTTTTTGATTCTCTGAAACATTTGTATTTAGAACTATTTTGAATTTTTTTCAATAACAAAATGGCGGCTAATCAAAAATTTCTGACGAAGATATTTTGATAACTTACTATTCCATGGATTTTTGAAAATTATAATTTTGTACTATCCTTATGGTATCTACTACAACATTTGTCCAATCATAAGGCTCGAATCTTGGCTGCCGCAGAAAATATGAAAGAAAAGTAGGCGGCCCAAGGTTTCAACTAGCATTAAAACGCTCTGCGGGGCTTGCATTACAACGAATCGTGGGCATTTTGAAAATTTAAGTAATTAATAATTACTTATTTAGTTTAATCGTTAGTTTGTTTCATTTTTCGAGTTTTTGTTGTTTGTTTTTTTATTTTTTTAGTATTGTACTTCTTGGGAATTACATTTAGACATTTCTTTTGCGAAGACGAAAAAAATGTTTTAGACAAATGTTGTAGTAGATACTTGAAGGAGTTTGTAAATGTATCTTTTTCAAAAATCCATGGAATAGTTATAAAAATATCTTCGTTTGAAATTTTTAATCGGCCGCCGTTTTGTTATTGCAAAAATTTCGAAATACTAGTTCTAACGACAAATGTTTCAAAGAATCAAGAGATAATTCTTAAAACCTCTGATTTTTTTCAATGGCCCTTAAAATAAGGAAGTTACGACGATTGTTAGAAAAGTCTAAGGCCCGGTATTTGAATGTTCCCTTAGCTAAAAAGAAGAATTGCGTTAAGTGAAAGATAAATCACACCTCTATTGACCCTTAAGTTACAGGCTACTTCAGCAGCTCTAAACCGGCAACCGGTTTTAAGTCTCATTTATTGCTTACGGGTCACTTAAGTGGACATTCATATACTGGGCCTAAGAAGTAGAATAACTACGAACTGGAGCTCCAAATAAAAAATTGGTACCAACAAAAGTTGTTTATTTCGATGAGTTGTAACTGCCATTTTCGGGTGTACCCACTTAGTATTTACACCCTGTATAGACCTTCATGGAGAGACTCGTTACTGACCTACGTCAGAGACATTAAGGAATTTTCCTATAAATTGCTAATGGCTTATAACGGCTAAGATGTGGCTCTAGGCAGTGTTTCATTACGCAAATTGCTAGAAATAGTCAATTTCTGAAACGCAAATTTATAAATTTTGTTTTTTATTCTAAAATTCTAAAAAAAATTTTAATTTTATTAAGAATTTATCTAGTTTATCTTTACGAATATTTCGTATGAATTAACATTTTCTTTTAGAAAGTAGCAAGAAGCAAAAGTAATAAAAGCTAATAAGTTTTGTCTTATTTGCTCATAAGCTAATACGCCACTGGATAAAACTACGCCAAGTTTGCACAATATTTCTAAAACTTTGGTTTTACCGTCTACCCGCAACCTTTTGCCTGCACGGTTTTAACAGGTATAGTAGGTTCGTTCTGTAACGTTCTTTTTAGCTTTTTAACTTCAAAAGAGGTTACAATAGTGAATAGAGGCCTCCCATAGAAAAGTTAAGTACCTGTGTACCTGTAAGGTTGAAATGTGGGTATCTACCTGTCATATTGTCATTGCTTTTAAAAGGGTTACCCACATTTCAACCTTACAGGTACACAGGTACTTAACTGTTCTATGGGAGGCCTCTATTCACTATTGTAACCTCTTTTAAAGTTAAAAATCTAAAAAGAACGTTACAGAACGAAACTACCATACCTAAAACTTCTGGCAAAACCTTACGTCTGGACGGGTCATTAAACAGTCATAAAATCGAACATTTACAAACCACCTGTCGACATTTGTTCACAATTTTACCTCCTTTCTTTAATTCTTCCAGGTAAAATTTTGAACAAAAAATGTCTAAGCTGGCTTTGTATGGGTAATTTATGGCATTGTTCAACCGGTCTAACGTAAGTAAAGGCCAAAGAAGTCATTTCATAATATCGAAAACTAAACAGCACAGCGGACTTTTACCTTTCACCGATAGGGATACTAAGAAAAAATTTTAATTTTTCTTTTGGCTTGGTGGAGCTCTTCAGGTTTATAGCGATTTTTGAACTGTCAATCTAAACGTTCAAACATATTTCATTCTCAAAGTTCTTAGGAATATATATCTGTATTTGATAATAATTTAGTTAAAAATGGAGCGGAACTATGAATAACCAAAGATTATACAGTATCTATCTAACATAATATAATATATCAGATACCGTATAATCTTTGGATTCATGTAGGAATCACCAAAGATAGAGAGAGCTCTATAAATATATTTTGCCTATCTCTTCCTATTTTTAGATTTTTATTATAATAATTATCTTAAAAGTTATAATAAAAACTCGGCCATACCAGGACTTTTTCAATTGAACTGAAAAAGTCCTGGTATGGCCGTTATATCCGAGTTTTTTTTTGTATTTGAAAGCTTCTTTTACAGCCTCTCAAATATTTAAAAATATACAGGGCGTTTTATTTAAATTAAGAAAATTGGCGTTATTTCCGGTTAAACCGGAACTCAAAATACAAAGTTTTTAGTTTTTTTCAAATGCTAATTTTACGTTCTTTCAAAATAATAAGAAATATACAAAATGTTTCTAAACAATCTAAAAATTTCTTCAATTTCCGGTTAAACCGGAAGTGATTTTGACTCTTAAATAATAAGGATTGATAAGAATAATACAATTGCCAACTTTCAAATTTTCATTTTCATTACCAAAAAAAGTACGCATTTTTAAACTTTTGGACTTCAAAAAATCATAACTCAAAAACTCTTCATAGCAAACGAATTAAACTTTGACATTCTATTAAGAACTATGATTGCTAAAACATATCCAAAAATGAAAAAAACGGCCGGAAGGAATTTTGAGAAAAACGGCTTTAAAATTTTGGTCAACTTTAACTCCTGAAAGATAAGCAATTTTAATACAATTTTATAAATTGATTAGATTAGGATGAAAGGCTTGTATTTTGCCTTTATAATGCCGTTTTGATATTTTCAAAATACTAATTACCGGCAAAGTTATAACAGAAAAACCGATCAATGGGACAATCGTAATACTGGCCGCCATTTTAAATTTAAAAATTTGAAAAAATTTTTATTCGATTAGGGCTGAGATATACTAACTTATAGCCAAGTTAAAACGACGCAAGTTTAAATTTGATAAAATGCGCCCAAAATAACCCTCTTATTTTGCTTCGCTCTGCACGGATTTGATTTATAAACTTGTTTTTTCGATGAAGTTTTGTTAAATTGCCTCAAACCAAATTTCATCTAAATCGGTTCAGTAGTTTTGGATTTACGGCGTTACATACACACACACACACACACCATCAGACAAAAATTTTTTTTTGCATTTTTCTACTCAGAATGACCTGAAACGTCAAGAAATGAAATAAAAAAAATAAAAAAAATTTTTTTATCCATTTCCATTTCAATACTTTTTCAAATGTTGCTTTGCAACTGAAAAAGTAAAAAACTAGAAAATGAGGCAATCGTTATATTGACCGCCATTTTAAATTTAAAAAATGTGAGAAAGTATTTTTTTTTAATTAAAAGCGATGTGTATACTAACTTAAAACTGAATATAAATACTGTGGGTTAAGATTTTCCGAAATGAGACCAAAATGATTCCCTTATTTTGGGCCACCCTGTATCGATTTCGTTTATAAGCGTATTTTGCCGACAAAATTTTGTTAAATTGACCGAAACCAAATTTCCACAAAACCGCTTTAGTAAATACTTTATACTAGGGTATACTAGTTTTTGGTTTGAGGGCGTTACATACACACACACATACAGGGTGACCCCGAGTCCTGAAAAAGTAACTTTTTTGCTATGTGATATATCGACTCGATTTTTTTTCACAAGATACGTACAGCAATAATGCATAATTTAAAAATAATCTTGTTCATATACAGGGTGTCCCAATGTTATAAATACACTAAAGTTAGGTTTTTTGAAATGGAACCCCCCTTTTTTTTCTGAATTATAAACTAAATTGTGCGTAATATTCATCAAGGTTGTTTTCACGTACCTGTCACAATTTTTGACTTAAGTCACTTTTTTGTTCAAAAATCCTAAATTCAAGGTTCCGCTCGAAAATTCATAACTTCCAAACCGTTCGAGATAAATTGATAATTCTTTCTCCTATGGATTCCTGAAGCTTTGCCAAATCTTTTGGCATGTCTTGGACTATTTCATCAAGTTTTATGAGGTTAGTGCGATTTTTTGAAAATGCCAACTTAATCATGTCGAAAACTATTTTTTTTTCAAATGGCACCCCCTGTATATTATTGCACAAATCGAAAGCTTTTTTGGCAAGCTTTCCAACAATATACTATAAGTATAGTCGAATGTGAAAGTTCTGGCTGTTATGATGAAGAAACAAAATTTTAAACAACCATACTTATAGTATATTGTTGGAAAGCTTGCCAAAAAAGCTTTCGATTAGTGCAATAATATACAGGGGATGCCATTTGAAAAAAAATAGTTTTCGACATGATTAAGTTGGCATTTTCAAAAAATCGCACTAATCTCATAAAACATGATGAAATAGTCCAAGACATGCCAAAAGATTTGGCAAAGCTTCAGGAATCCATAGGAGAAAGAATTATCAATTTATCTCGAACGGTTTGGAAGTTATGAATTTTCGAGCGGGATCTTGAATTTAGGATTTTTGAACAAAAAAGTGACTTAAGTCAGAAATTGTGGCAGGTACGTGAAAACAACCTTGATGAATATTACGCACAATTTAGTTTATAATTCAGAAATAAAATAAAAAAAAGGGGGGTTCAATTTCAAAAAACCTAACTTTAGTGTATTTATAACATTGGTACACCCTGTATATGAACGAGACTATTTCTAAATTATGAATTATTGCTGTACGTATCTTTTGAAAAAAATATCGAGTCGATATATCACATAGCAAAAAAGTTATAGGACCTTTTCGGGACTCGGGGTCACCCTGTATTTATACAGACAGACTTTTTCTGACGCTGCTTCGGCAAATTAAAACTTTTTGAATAAATAGAAATATGCACAAGGTCAAGTAGAATAACTGGTTTCGGAAAAAAAATAATATACCTACCTACGTTTTTATATTTGTCTAATGAAATAGACCCAGACCCCAGAGAGTTAACCATTATATCCCATTACAGTTTTCTATCTTTATGCAGGTAAGTTGTTAAGCTTCGGCGAAGGTCATTCTTTACAATTCTAATCCTGTCCCTTACTGTATTGTCGTATTGTATTGTTATATATCCAACTTTTTGTGGAAAGTTCCAGGTATACCTACCCTTTGCTACGTCATTTTATGTTGTCCCTTACTGTATTGTCGTATTGTATTGTTATACATATATCCAACTTATTGTGGAAAGTTGCAGGTATACCTACCCCTTGCTACGTCATTTTATGTTAACTTGAAAAATTGACCATTGGGAATACACGATATTGAACGTTTTCTCGAAGTCGAAGTTTGACCCCCCAACTTACCGAAAAGACGCATTTCCCTACTAATTTTCAGGTGGCTTTTGTGTAGTTCCGTATTTTTTAGGTGGTTTTTTGTGGTTTCTTATTTTTCCGATTTCGTGATCCGAGTCCCGAAAACCGGAAGACTGCCCCAATAAGTCAGGGATCCCGGATCCCTTCCCGTCGCCGCCACCTTGGGACATCGATTAGTGTATAGAGGTTCCGTTTTTAAACGGTATTGATGACTTACGCCACCTGCAGAGGGGTTCAATAGAATCGATAGAAGAATAGACTGCAAGATTATTCATTATTGTTTTGTACCTCTCTGCTAGTAGTAAAGTCATCGAGACCGTTTCAAAACGGAACCTCTATACCTAATAATCAAAACGTGTTCGAGGTTTGAGGTTATGGTTGTGTTTTTGTATTTACAGATAAATGTATCTCACCGACCTGCGCAGAAAACCAAATTTCGTAGAACGCCGTAACCATGGTTACATACCAACCTAAACACACGGATTGGGCATCTCTTATAACCGCTTTCTCACTTCCCCTTCTGCGCATCTAGATTCGGTGAGATTCTTAAAGATGTCTACACACCACGAACCACGAGTCTTTCCTTTTTTTTCTAATTACTTTTGCTTTCCTATTTCTCAATTCGTCTTTTAACTTTTTGACTAATTTAACGATTAATGCGGAATTTCGCATGCGAAGTCCGGAATTCCGCAATGTCACTAGAACGACCGAATGTTTAGTGGTTCACATTGTGAAAGTGGAACCAACGTACCAACTCCCCAAAAAGCAAAATCCCCGGCAAAATCAAAGTTTAACTTGGCTTGCTTGTTTTGTGTTTATGTTTTTTTAATTTTATAAGTTTGTTATTGTTATTTTTGTTTAGTAGTTGGTATGTTGGTACTTGGTACCTTACGAAAAGTCACTAAAATACGCGTCGCAAGTCGCAATCGTGTCAGGATAAGTTAAGAATTTCTCGCCACGAATTTTTTAAAACCGGTTTTGGAAAATTCCGGATTTCGCATGCGGAATTTCACATCATGTAAATCCACCTTAACGCCGCCCGCGGCAGTAAACTGAACATCATAGTTGTCATACTCATAATAAATGGTCGCATTCGCCGGACGTAACTGTTGTGCAACTGTTGCGAATTCGTCCGCTGACAACACCGGTAAGGTAGGTACATTTTGAAACGGCGTTGGTAACTTTACCACCAGCAGAGAGGTACAATAATGAATAATCTCTTTCTATTCTATTCCTTTACCGAGCGATTTTACTTTACCGAGCGCTACTCTTGTAACATCACGTAACATGTTGTGGAGCGGTCGCTATTTTTTCAAGCATATTAATTTTATTTCCGCAACTTATTGGGAGCGGAGTGGTGGCGTATTTTGAAAAGTAGTTGTAAATTTGAATTTGTGATGAACCACGTTAACATTTTGAATTCAGATGGGAATCTATGTAGAGTCTCACCAACAACAATAACATAACCACACATACCAACGAGATAACACAGCCGATAATTATTGACATAATAATTAATTGTGCTCACTTTTAAGCCAACTTAACAAATTTACCGGGCGTTGTACTGCTATACATCTTTCAAAACCTCCCCGACTCTAGATGCGCAGAAGGGGATGTGAGAAAGCGGTTAAAAAAGATGCCCAATCCGTGTGTTTAGGTTGGTGTGTAACCTTGGTTACGTCGCTGTACGAAATTTGGTTGTTTGCGCAGGTTGGCGAGGTTTTGAATGATGTATACATATGTAGCAGATGGATCGGTACCAGTTTACGCTACGTCCGGTGAACGCGACCATGTGACTCCAGTGTTCCAGTCACTAGCGCTGCCACGCGGAAGCAATATCGGACATCTCTGCTATTCCCGTATTGTATTCCCTTATTTGTTGCCTCCAGAAGGCGGAGGCAAGTCCAAGGGCCAGATTGCTTGATGCCCAATCATACTACAAATTATTATTCATCGACCCATGGCCACCCCTTGGGTCTAGTCTGAGCACCCTTTGAGACCATTGGCCAAGCGGTTATCGGCGCTACGTCATCGGGTATCCGATATCCGAGAATAACATGGTACGAAAGTTATCCCATTGGTCAGAAAATTTGAAAATCATTTGACACTAAATATTCGTTCGACAGGTTCAACTTTTTTAGCGTGTTTTATAATTGCACTCTTTGTTCGAGTAAAAGTTGTTCGAACAAGTTTGAATCTGCTCGAACAGGATCAAATCTGCTCGAACAGATATGATTTAAAAAACGGTTTGGGCGTACTAACTGTCATCTGTCATGACAATTTGCTATTTTTAAATGCAATTTTAAATTTTGAGGTTATGTTGCGCCGTGTTCGAACAGGATCCATACGCACCACTTAGCCACTCGGTGCACCAAGTTTATGTTCGAACAGGCTGTTCGAGCAGAAATCTGCCATTTAAAAACGCGATCTCATTTGTTCGAACTGCATTAAAAAACGCAACTTTGATGTTCGAGTACTCAAACAGTTGTTCGAGCAATTATAAAACACGCTATTTATGCGATGTCAGAGAAAGTTAATATTTTCCAGCTTTTGTTGGACATCGGGTCGTTTTTAACCTCACTTTTTCTCAGGATGATCTGTTAGTTTTGTATTTTCCACGGCTTTGTGTTTTGTAATGGACAATAATCAAATTTTAAAGGCTAAAGCTAATGTAATACTTATAGAGTCCAAGCATTTTAAATTTTCCTCTAAAAGATTAAAGAGTCAAAACTGTAAACCGACGGGTGGTACATAAGAAGGGTATATTTCTTTGTATTTCTGTTTGCTTTAAAATAAGAAATAAGAACTGTTGACCGTTTACTATTCATTGGTAAATGAAAAAAAGAGAAAACTGTACAAAACTATTAAGAAAGAGTACAAAAACCGGCTGTTTTACTACCACCCGTCGGTTTACGGTTTTGACTCTTTAATCTTTTAGAGGAATATTTAAAATGCTTGGACTCTATCTGCGTTATTCCTAGTAATAATAAATCTAATCGTTTTACGCGAATGTTAGGTTATGGCATAAGCATAGACAACGAAGGTTAAGGTTGCCGTTGGTTTTGATTGGTTAAAATAAAAGCGCACTAACCTTGACATTAAAAAATAACAAAATTCTTCGGATGTCGGACACGACAATCGGATCCATGAGAATACATAACTTGCATCGTACAACGAAATTAATCCGGATCGGGTTTCAGATATCAAATAAGTACATGAGAATCCACCTTTTTACGTAACAGAGAGATAATTTTGGCGCCCAACGTGGGGCTCAAACCCACAACCCTGAAATTAAGAGTCTCATACTCAACCCATGGCCGCCTGATGATGAATAATTGATTGATGAATCCTGGAAATATCGTAAATGAAACAGAACCTGTTTAGATGTCTGTAAAATAACTTGTAAAAAGTTAGCTGTGAATTGAAATTGCTTATGTTTCTTTTCAATTGTAAAAGTACACCATCTGCTCGAATCATGGTAAGTGTGACGTCAGAGCAGGACACATAGGGTGCGTTCGGGGAGCTCGCTTTCACGCTATTAGCACCACACGCTATTATGACGTATTACTGTGCGTTCGGGGAGGCTTTTAGCGTTTGACCCATAAGTTTACGTACTGGAACAGTGACGTCACGAAAGCTTTCATAGCGTTGAAAGCGAGCTCCCCGAACGGCAAAATCGTGCTATTAGTACTAATAGCGAGCTCCCCGAACGCAGGGATAGGCAAAATTAGTGCAAAAAAGACAAACTCTTACTTGCTCCTTTTACGCCGAGCAGACAAATTAACAAGAAAACAAGCCTAGCGTTTTATTTCTTTTTAAAGCATTCTTTGTGCTTAACGTAACAGGAATTCGGTCTTTATTGCTGATATCATCGATAAACTTATCGTCAACTTTCAGTTATAAAATGATTTAATAGACGAAAACGTCTTTTTAATGAAAACTGACCGTGTAAAGTGATTGACCTTGACGTTTGCGTATGTTCTATTGTGTGGTTACAAAACTACCCCTAAATTCCAACAAAACGGAGGGGGTTTAAGTAACTTGCTCCCTCCCCTAGCGAATAACAGGTTCAGCTGGCAGATGCCAAACAGCGACAGTTTGTGACTTTGTGAAACGTATTATTGTTCAGTTGTTTACGAATCTGCAGGTGGTTTTAGTAAATTTTTAATGCGTTATAGACGGTTATGGTTATTTGAATATTTTCACCTCCCACCCCCAGCTGCGCCAGAATTATAAATTATTTAAAAACGAAACGTTTGCTTTCTAGTTATTTATATTATAATGTGTCGCTCAGTTAACAAGTTATCTTCATTTCCTGTTAAATATCAATAACATCTTTCATTCACTTGATAACAGCCCCGAGTCTTATTGAAGCTGTGCTATGTTTTATTATATATAATATATGGATTATAATTTATAATCATGTTATTGAGAGAAAATAAAAGAATGAAAATTTCAATTAGTTCCATTAATGGAAGCGAAAACATCCCGAGAGAACCGAATCAGGCCAGTCCGGCGTCGCCAGTTTGGAAAATTTCTACTTTTTCGTCTTCAAAAGAACACTTTTGTGAAGTTGGACATGCAAAACGCAGTCTGTCGCACATGTGGCATTACTTTCAAACCGGTAAATTATGCGACGTTGTGCTTATTTCCCACAATAATAAACGAGTTCCTGCCCATCGGTAAGTAAAGTAATTTTTAAAGAAATCACTAACTTACCTTTATGTTAATTTAAGACTGGTGTTGTCTGCAGAAAGTGGATACTTTTGCGCTATGTTCGCCGATGAGCGGGAAGGGAAAAAATCTGAAGTTATGTTCGCGGGTATAAATTACGAGGAGTTATACGCTCTCATAAACTACTGCTATACCGGAACGATCGAAATTAGAGACAATAATGTAGGAACACTATTAGAGATATCTACTTTAATGCAGTTATCAGCAGTAACCCAAGCGTGCTCTAGATTTTTAGCCCTTCAATTGCATCCAAATAATTGTTTGGGTATAGCTGTTTTCGCTAAATTTCAAAAGTGCAACAGTTTGCTTCAAGAATCAATGGAGTTCATACGACGAAACTTTGTACAAGTCGTTCTTGCTCCGACGTTTCTTCAACTTAGTGTTGATCAAATGGCAACTCTTCTAGCTAGCGAAGTGTTACATGCTACATTGGAAAAACACTTTTTTCAAGTTTTGGCGAATTGGTTTAATTACGACGCGGTTAATCGTCAACCGCACTTTGAGCATTTTTTACGATTTGTAAAATTGCCTCCGTTAGGAGCAGCCATGCCTAGATCGGATGCGACGTGTCGAGAGCTTAATATTGAAGCTATTCAAGACCAAATATCTCCAACGATGAGCCTTGAAACTGAAATTATACCACAAAGGGCCACTTTGGGACGGCTACTTGTAGTTGGTGGAGCACAAGCACCTATTACCACGATGGAAAATTACGATCCACGTAATAATTGTTGGACTAATGCATACAATTTAAGTGGACCTAGATTGCTTTTTGGTACTGCACTTCTAGGTGGTAAGTAAGTATAAACAAAACCTCTTTTAGGTATTTATTTTTAACTTTCTCTCTTTGTTAGAATATTAATAGTTGGAGGTACAGATGGTGTGCAATCGTTCAAAACTGTGGAAGGCTTAGATATGAAAACGGGGACTTGGTCTCAACTTTCTGAAATGAATAATAGTAGATATGGATTAGGAGTAGGTGTTCTGAATGGGTTATTGTACGCTGTTGGTGGCTTAGATAAGTCCACTTATCAAGTGCACAACACTGTAGAAAGGTGAGATTGTAGGCTCTAAAATTGTCTAAAAATTCTCTATTGTGTGTTCAGAAATTCTGTGGACTCGAAGCAGCCATTGGTGTTTTGGGGGTCAAAATAAGTCGATTGTGACGCATTTGCCTATCACCAAAAACACTTGGCAGTGGGTGGTGTGATAGTGCAAGTTGTAGATTTGATTGCAATTGAATTTTAAAGAAAAAGCACTATAAAGTCTTGGCGATATTAGTTTAATCAAACGCCCAAAACTTGTGCTTTAGTTTATGGACATTTTGGACACTTCTTGTTTAAGTTGTGACTGTATTTTGATACAATATTATACAAAATTGTATCTCCAGATATGACCCAGTTACCAATAAATGGAGCTATGTTGCACCCATGCGTGATCAACGATACTCGGCTGGTGTGGCCGTACTAGGTGGAAAGTTATACGCTGTAGGAGGACAAACTAATGGAACTTGTTTAAACAGTGTCGAATGTTACGATCCAAATACCAACAAGTGGACAATTTGTACCCAAATGACCAGTCATCGGCGAGGTATTGGCATCGCTGCTGCTTATGGGTATCTTTACGTTATGGGCGGTCTAAATGCAGCATCAGATAATCCTGCCGCGTCTAGATTAGATTCTGTAGAAAGATACGATCCTGGTAAGTGATTTTTTTACATTTTTCGTACAAATTAATTTTAAACTCTCTCATTAGGAAACAACACTTGGACAGTAATTGCTTCTCTTTCGAGTAAACGCGATGCTGTTTCAGCTTGCCTATTTGTGGATCGTATTGTGGTTGTTGGTGGATTCGATGGACAAAAGTATTTGCGTACGGTAGAGCAATATGATCTTAAAAATAATAAGTGGTCGTTAATGCCGCCTTTGATTAATGGGCGTGCAGGCGCTTGTATCGTTGCTGTTTGAAATCCTCGGAGTGTAACTGGCCCCAATTGTACGTACTTAAAGTATTTTGAATATTATTTAAAGATGTGATATTATATTTGTTTCATTAAATTCTCATCTTTAGTAAATGTCGATTTTATTGTGTTTAATTGATTTTAATTTTAGGAATTTATGAATAATTACAACGAATCATTAACCAGATTAATATACTTCATTGATAGTTAAGTGCCTTTTTGTAGACGATGCAAGTATGCTAAACAGAGTTATGAGCGAGGGCGAGCTAGACCAGCTATCTTGGAGACTGAGAGTTGGTTCTTGCCAGAGGAACTCCTATTGAATGGTGAGAAAACCCAACATATCACGTTTGGCTGTAGCAAACTGGCTACAAAGCACAAACTAAAGTTTTTAGGAGTACATTTCCAACAAAATCTAAAGTGGAATGCACTCACTGTTTTTTTAGTGTGTCGACTGATTGGAACGGTCAAATCGGCTCTGGCTGCATACTATGTGAACTTTCACTATTCACTGCCAGAGGATTCGAGGGTGCTCCCTCAAAATATGTTCCAGAAAAAGTAAAACAACGTTTTCAGCTTTGAAGCGCTTGTTCTTTTGGTTGTATATAATATGTGTTCATATTTCTTATTAATTTATGTATTTGTAATTGTATTTTGAATTTGCCAAATAGCCTCGTCACTGTAAGGATAAAAAACTATTATTATTATTAATAATCTTCCAATTATTGTGGAAACTAAAATTTGTTTATTTTGAATGTTAAAATTTTGTTAATTAAACGATTGTCTGAAAAGTTGGTCAGTTTTATATTGTCTGTTTGCTAATTAAAATTTAAATTAAATTCTAACTACAATTTTAAAGTGGATTTTCTTAAAATCAACTGGACGTTTTGTTTCATTTTTGGCTATGTCTATGCTAGATTTGGAATTATCATTTTTTGGTCAATTTCAAAGCTTAGAATTTCTTTTGTAATTCAAATTTATGATTGCACGTTGTTACATTTTGGAGTCTGTAAATGATATTCCAGTCACAAAAGTAATACCTAAATACTGTATGACGAAAAATACGTTTTTTACGAATTATATTGCCACAAAAGGGATTTTATATTTTGTGACCGTTACCTCGTTACTTTAATTTTCTGCACATTTAGTTTCACCTTTTACTGGTAATGAAAGATAGGTGAGTACCATAGGTGGGTACATTTTTCAAATTATTTAAAAATCTGCACCTGTCCATTAAACATTTTTATAAAATTAATAAAACAAAATTAAACAACTTTTGGCACATGTATTGCAATTTTATAACATATATTCATCATCACTACTATCAGAAACGTAAGCTAATTGCTCGTTCCACCAATCTCTTATTTCGTGAGCTGTATTGGATATTTTTGGTACGCTCGCTTTACTATTGGATATATCTCGAGGCACACGACTAGTTTCGGCACCCTCGTTTAAATGTGGCAAATTTTTATTAGTAGCTAAAAGCAAAACTTAAAAAGGAAAAATGGACGAAACTTTTAAACATACGTGTTGGTCTAGTACTCTTCTTTTTGGTAGTTATCCTTTCCTTTTCGGTTCTTGCCGCAGGATCCGATAAGGTCGGTGCTAAAAATTTCCTACCAGAAGTACTCCCGATACTATCGGAACGAGGCAGTGTTACGAGCTTTTGTTTTCGGCCCAAAGGCTCGATCTCCTAAAAATAACGAGTTACTTCCCAACAGATCAATTAATTACTCCATACTTTTGTGTCTGCCTGTTCTTTTTCTTTATCTGGTGGGGCACTTTTGCTTTCGGTCGTAACATCGAGTTGCTGTATGGCTTCGTTTGTTGCTCTTAAGCCCGCTATTAAGCTATTTTGTTGTTTCTGTACAATTGTAAATTAATTTAGGAATAAATGTACACGCGCACTTACGCTAGTCGACCTAATTTTCTTCAAGCAGCCTTCTAGCCAAGTTCTGATAGTTTGTTTAGCAACCTCTTCTTCAATTATGTACTCGAATTCTTCTCTTGCCAACAGTTCTTCTAGTTGTAGGGCTTTTCTGATGTCGACTGACCTGTATGACAACATGCTAGAAACACAAGTGTTACATATTGTTGCTTTCTACTTTTTATAATTATTTTGTACTTTATGACGTCGTGGAATGTCACTTCTTCCCCATTGTGAAGTCTTTCCAACTCGTAACACATGTGTTTAAACAAAAGGCGGTCTTTTTGAGGATCGACTTCCAATCTACCCTTTAAGAGCCTCAATATAAATTTGACCTGCAAAAGTTTGTTATGAGTCCAAAAACGTAAGTGGAAGCGAATTATTAGTTTCGACGAACCATCGAAAATGGTACTGATAAAAATTGCTCACCCTTCTAACTGGGATAACGCCCCTTTGATGAATGTCGACAACATTCCAAGTGTTCTGGAAGTTTCTTATATCGGCGTACGATAGCAAAGCATCTTCTTCGTTGGAATAAAACAGCGAAAAGTTCTCCATGATAATAGCTGCAAGCATGTAAAAATAAAAAACTCCCCAAGTACCTTTTCTCGCTCAACTTACCCACTAGCAAGTTTAGCACGATATATGTTATAATGACGTAAAAAGTGCAAAAATAAATGAGAGACCCTGTAAAATTTCCACAGTCGGTTTGCCAATAGGTGTCTGCTGGAGTACAGTAAGGTGGTTGTATCATGCAGTCGTGCATTATTTTATTCCAGTCTTCTCCTGTAACGATTCTGAATAGCATAGCAACGCCAGTAACAGGAGATTCAAAATTTGCGCGTCTACCAATTCCTTCGCCATATTTAACGGTTCCAAATAGGATCGTACCGGCGAGGGCGTAAAAAAATACCAAAAGAAACATTCCAAAAATAATAAAGAAACTCTTGCAAACTGAAACGCCTACAGTCAACATGAGCATTTTTAAAGTGGCATGTTTCCCTGTGATCGTAAAAAATCTTAATATGACCACCATAAATCCAATAAAGTAAGATAGATCGCTCTGCAAAGTATAGCAAAATGATGAGTAGGTTAGTTCACTAAGATAGAGCCTACTTTAAAAGTTATGTGTATTATAATCCAAATGACTCCTAGCACAGTCACCAACAAATCGTATCGGTTTCGCCTAGATTGAAGGTAGCCACGAGGAGTAAAAGCTATATTCTTCATCACAACTTCGACTACAAACAAAAGGGTACAACTCGTTCCAACGGTTGCCAAAATTTCGGTATGAGATTGTTCTTTATTCCACTGCAAAGTTTCATATTATTTACAAGCACCTCATAACTCATAACTTTTTCAATCGTACCGTAACACTTAAAAGAGAACTGTTTATTAACACCATAATCGCGACTAAACGTTTAAATTTAATATTTTGAGTGATGTCGTAAATAAAGGCCCTAAATTTTCTTCCGTCTGGTCTCGGAGGTAAATGTAAGGGTTGGGCAATTTTCAGTCTCTTCTTCAAGTCGCACCTGAAGAATTTTTAACAAAAATGTCGATTTAATCGATTAAAATACGATATAAAATTACCAACGCCTTTGGTCGACTGTTAAAAGAGCGGTGCCTTTATTTTCTGAATAATTGGCAATAACTACGCCGACGAATAGTGTTAGACCAATCATGCATCCAAGAAATATATAAATGTGGATATAAATGGCGTGGACCTGAAAAATGAGATATTTTTCAAAAATTATTGGCAGTATTGGGTGTGTTTGGATGTCGTGGACGCTAAACGTCCATGCTGACGCAATTTATTTAAAGGAAAAATTTAACCAAGATTTGGGGATAGAGCTAGAGTCTCTTGATGTCGCGCCAAATGCATATGGCATATTACAAGCATATTTAGATTGTTACTAGAAGGTACTCTATTACAAATACATCACACTCATTTTACTGTAACATCCAAAGCCTCGAGCATGCTAAATTTACTCAACTTACTCATATTATCATGCCATGGACGTACTCGATTGATAAATCATAACAAATCATTCAATAAAATGACGATGGCTACTTCAATCAATTTGTAAATACCACAGCGCTCCTCTATAACTTACCATTAATTAATGCAACTTTACATGCATCGATACGGGATACGGTCATAACAACTCATGCACATTTAAAACACATTCAATGAAGTATAAATGCTTACAGGTCCTAACGCTTTAATTAGCACATCCCTTACATCTAACCAACCCTTAAATGATAATACTTCAAACAGAGCCAACATGGCATCTCCGATATTATCAAAATTAAACCGTCTCGGATTAGCCCTATAGTTTAAATTCATTATTTTGGTGGTTAGTTAGTAGTAGTGCACACACGTACCATACACGAGGCACGAGCATAGAAGGATAAGACTCATTAACGCCTGGCAAAAGTTTCATTTTTGTTACAAAAACTCTTCTCATAAAAACACCCACACAATCTTCTCGTCTCAATATTGTTGGATCATTACAACGTGCCAATCTACCTCCGTATAACTGAACACCGTAGCTTGCAAAAACAAACATCAGAAGAATCAAAAGTGTCGATACCTGAAGATGTGAGAATG
The DNA here is from genome assembly GCA_950108345.1 of Malthinus flaveolus. NCBI lineage: Eukaryota > Metazoa > Arthropoda > Insecta > Coleoptera > Cantharidae > Malthinus > Malthinus flaveolus. Next base: position 19,992,308 of record OX467286.1, on the reverse strand, counting down.
TTAAAAAATTTATTCCACACCTATTGCTATCGAAATACCCACCAATAATATCTCTTTAAATCCCCTACATAATTCATACACGACTTTACTCATGTGAGGCACAAGAGTAAAAATTCTCAGAGGTCTCAAACATCTCAAGATCATCAAGAGCTGCGCCCCAGAATTTGGAGGAACACGTTTGGGCATCCAGCAAAGAAATACTAAACTGACCTACAAGAAGAAATTAATATTTGGATGTATGTAGATCAAGTCGACGAGGACGTACAATATAAATAAAGACGTCCAAAACTGAAGCCACATCTTTAATGTACGCTTTAGGCGTGAAAAATAATCCATCGGCTAATATCTTCAAAGCCAACTCTATACTCATGAAAATAACGAAGCAATATTCGGCGATCTGTAAAGAGGCATTTTCCATAACTCTGTAATAAGGCGTTTCAAACATCATCGATAAACAAGAGAGGGTGGTCATCGTAATCATCATCCAATCCAAGTAGGTTACCAAGCCCAGAAAGTTGCTAAAATTTAATTTTTTTCATCCAAATAAAGGCACGATTTTAAGCGACTTACTGGAGGCTTTTGTACTTTACTTTTCGTTCCTTTCCAGTTATTGGGTCCTTTAGTCTTGCATCGTAACGCGCATATACGATGAGCTGGCATATTTTGCGAAATCTACTTTCTCGAGGTACCGCAAAGAGTGGCGTATCAAAAAAAGGGTGATTTTCGCGCAAGTCTTCCTCTCTTTGATTTCTAAAATGGTTCAAATTTCAAAAAAGGGATCCTTTAATCGGCATCCTCTCACCTTCTCATTTCGGCTTGTTGTCGTTTCGCTTGCAAAAGTTTAATGTCTAAATCGTGCGGTCTAGCTCGTGCCGAACTCATTCTATTCACACCAATGTCGCCGTTTTCCATCAAGTGCTCGTAAGTTTGTTTCAGTTTAATTGAGCCACTTCTCACACTTCGCCTAATTGATCTCGAACCAAATCTATATTAAAAAGTTAAGGAATGAGCAACTAATACAAATGGCGCAGTGAAATTAGCTCTCGGTTTGTACAATAAAAGAAAAAATTGAAAATTTTTAAGAAACCGATGAATCAAATATAGTGACCAAGGAGACATTACTTAGCAATTTATGTGCACAAATAAGAAAATTTTATACTTGAACTGTTTAATACTGTTGACGGTCCCTTGTGGTTTCAGTTGGCCCTTTGTACCAGGAACTGGAATCATCGATGAGTCCCCTAACATGAGACGTTGATTGTTTGAGTCACTAAAAATTTTTACTTTCATTTTTGTCTTACAGCGAGGCAAGAGTGCTTACTTAATAATTTGAGCAACAGACGCTTTTCTAAGCTTTGAATCAACAACCCTTACTTTAGGCAAGTTGTTGAGTATTTTTAACGGTTTTTGTTTCCTATAAATTACTTTGGAGTCAAAAATATCGTCGCTGATCTTCTTTATATTGCTCTCAGAATTTATATCATCCTCAGTTTCGTATATAAATTGTCTCATAAAACTCTCTCTGACCTAAAACGTATAAATATGGTAGGAATAATAGTAGAGTAGAAAAAGGTTTTGAAAGAAATGCGATGGCCTACTTTGAGCCCTAACAAAAATCCAATGTTACAATAATACACCTCTAATGAGACAAATTTTGTCAAATTTAACTGATTATTATGGCTTCTTTTAACATTGGGATGAGAATAAAAACTATACACCCGTAGTGTGTTGATTAGTTCATACACAAGAAAAGCATGCGCTTGTCAATGAGACTTTTCCTGCTTTTTGTGCACTTAAATCGATTTTCTAGACTAGTTTGCTCTCAACTTTGCTATAAAGATATTAAAACTGTTTTAAGTTGTTACCTTCGGTACGCTAAAATCAGATGGTACTTTATGTAAAGTCACCATACGAGGACTGTCGGGAAATTTTTCAAAAATGCGCAAACGAAATGGAAGTGTTTCCTTTATTTCGGCACTTTGCTCCCTGTATTTTAATTGCTTCACTTTCTTTATATCTTCGTCTAATTCCAAATTATCCAAAATGACTGCTACGAATAAACTCAACACAATCTGTAAAATACATCACTTAGAGATGGTTCTATTCTGTGAATTACATTCGAGCTTACCAAAGTTACAAAAAGATGGTACAAAATGAAATAAACGGCTACTAAAGGCGCAAGGGTTGGTCTAGTACGTAACATAGTTTCGTCCATAACTTCGACCCACGCCTCTTGTGTTAGGATTTGAAACATAGACATAAAGGCTTCGGTGAAGCTTTCAAATTTTGTAAAATCGCACAAAAAGCAAAACAGTTGCATAGAAATGCTCGACGAAATAATCAATAGGCACATGGTAAAAATAATTAAACTTCCCAATTTTTTTCCTGGACCAAAAATTTTGTACACAAAGTCTTCCAACAATGGAGAAGCTTTGATTAAGCGAACAATTCTTAAAACCTACAATAAATTTAATTGCTGAAGGTAAACCAGTTTTTAATGTTTGTAATCATTTTACTTGAAAATAAGTAAATCCAGACATATAAAACCCAGGTATGACGTGAATGGTTGTTCCGATGGCTAAAAGGAGTTCAAACTTATGAATAGAATGCTTCCAATACCCTCTCCATCCCAAGCACCATATTTTGAAAATTGTTTCAAAATTTAACACCACTGTAAAACCAATTTCGATGTAGTAATACTTTGTATAAAAGTCGCTTCGAGGTCTCTCATCATGTTTAAAATGCATCGTAGCAGTCACAATTCCATTGGCTAAAATTATTCCCATCACCAATAATCTAAAGTGTGGCGAACGCAAGATTTTGTGACAAATCTCGGGCGCAAGTCCAGCGTGTTTATTTTCATCTAAAGTTATTAATTTCCATCCTTGATCGTCTCCGGTTAAAATCTAAACAAATTCAATTTGCTTAACCAAAAGGTGCAAGTGACATTTTTACCTGAGATGCAGTACTCTTTTGAATCTGTTGCCTCACACCCCACATTTGTTGAAATTGAACACGAATCTCATTAAAAGTCTCTGTTATCACGGCAATGAAAACGTTTTTGACTAGCCAAGCCAAAAAGAATATCATGGTACTGAAATACAAAACTGCCCTCCATCCTGGTAGAGAATCGATCGCTCGGTACATGATAAAAACCCAGCCTTCTTGAGATGCAGCTTGATAGACGGTAAAAAAGCTGGTAACTGAAAATAACCTCTTAGTAAAGCTTTTAAATTACTTTATGTATACCCACCAAACTCGTCGAAGCCATTAAAGCCCATAATGTATCGTGATAATTCCAACTTCATGCATTTCATCCCTGTTGGACATTGGTAACCAGAATTGGGGTTTAATGAGCAAAACGTGTCTGGTATCGCCAAACTGTTAATGGTGATGTAACTAAAACAATTTAAATTATGGTGTGAACTACAAGTCTAGACAGAACTTACTTCGGATCAGTTGTGTTTAATACACAATGATTTTTAAGCTCGCCAAAAAATTGCACCCCGAGCAATCCATACAGAGACATAAAGAAGAGAAAAAATAAAGTTACATTATAAATTTGTTGACTCGAACGCCTAAAAGTTTATAATGATCAATGAGTGTGGTCGTACATTATTCTACTCTCGAGTTACTTGAAAATTTGATTAATTCTCGATTTTGGCATAGAAAATTTAAGAAACACTCTTAAAAAACGTATCATAATAAGCGGTCTCGGAGCCCTTAAGATCGAGAGGTAACTAAACCTTGGCACAATTCCCATCATTTCGAAGATTTGTAAAATTACAGATATCCACAAGAAGAACACCATACTTGCATCAAATTGGCACCAATGATCTTTTAAATATGGCATTTCACCCTAAAATTAATTGTTTCTTCAAAAAAAGCGCAAACAACAAAATGAGTATTATGCTCCGATTCAAATTTATACCTTCAAAATCCCACGAATATGCATTTTTGCTATCATCTCTGCTGTAAAAAGAAAGGTCACAACGCTATCGCATCCAAAAGTAATTAATTGCATCGGTGGCCATCTCTCGAACGTTTTGGGGGTGTTACAACTTACAGAGGCCAAACTCAAAAGAGCACAGAAGCGCATTATTCTTCGTACCCATCTCTAAAATGACATTATTGTTATATTTACTAAATTTTACCTAGGGCAGGGAGCGGATCATTAGTTACCCATTCAATATCTGCACTTTCGTTAAAAGCATCTTCCGGTCCATAATCGGCTAACACTGGCTCCCCCTTAATACTTTGTTTACGTCCCAACATCATGCCGAGGCGAGTGTTGGAAACTTTTACGTAAAGTATTCCTTTAAAATTACATTATTTCCATTTGATTCCAATTTTTAATTGATTTGTGGTTTCCATATTAGTTTTTGAATTTCTGCTTTAAAAAATCAATAGCTCCAGTTTTGCCACCTTAAAATCTGACAGTTGTTGTCTAACTGTCTGACAGTTGGGTGCGCATGCGTATAAAAGTAAACGAGTAGACGCAGTAGCCCAACTGAACTCAGATAGAGATAGACTGAAACCGCTGAAACAAACTGAGATGGGCTTAAACCTGAAATGACCTGAAACCAACTGTCAACGAATTTGAATTATATTGTTTTTCTCTTACACAAGAGTATTCTTCTAAATTTCTATTAGGTAATACAAATTACAAATTTCGTAAATTCGTTTTAAACGGTTTGTGTAAAATTTAATAATATTAAATTTGAGAGCTCATTTCGTGGTGGTTTTAGGTTTTAGTTACTATTTGAGGTTAGGGTAACTTCAAACCAGGGTTGGTTCTGAATGTTTCGCAGTTACTTCTTAAATTATGTGTGTATTATTGCATTATTTTTTTTTAAATCTTCAATTTCGTCTTTCTATTTATTTAAATTGAAAATCTTTTGATTTTTGAACCAACCCGAGAGTTGGGTTCAATTCTTTTCAAACATCATTTACGTGTAGTGTCTTCGTTCAAACTAGTTTGTCGTTTTTAAATTGTCGTTGTACGGTGATTAATTTAGTATTTATTGTACTTAAGATAATTAAAATATGAACGAAAGTGTGAAAATTTTGTTTGTTCTCCCCAATAATTGTGAGAATGATTTGGAAACATCGAATGAAATGCAACAAGCTTACGAGGTAAGTTTTCTTACAAGTAATTAAAGGTTTAATGTTTGTCAATTTTAGGCGTGTAAACAAAATAATATAAATGTGAATTGGTGTAGCGAAAGAGATTGTAGAAACTTAGAACTTAAAAAGACCGACTTTCTTGTTTTTCAATCGTTCGAAGGAGAGGCGTTTGAAGATGTCAAAAACCAAAATTGTGTGTAAGTATCTTTCGGTTTGTAAAAAATCGTTATTTTAAAGCTATCACTTGTGCAGCAGAATTGTTGGACCTTGGTGTTTGTTAACTTGTTTAACTTTGGGTCAAAAAGTACCAAACTTTCCGTGGCCTATTTATTCTGTGGCGATGATTGATTGTAAAATTACGGCTTCCTCTTTATCGAAGCACGTTAAGAAGGACTTGCAGACTAAAATTGAGTACATGGGTGGTTTCTTTTCTCAGTCTTTAATGGAAAATTGTACTCATTTAATAACGGATTCGGTTAAATCGGAAAAGTATATTGTGAGTCTGTTTGTGTGTTTTTAATTAGATTCTTCAGATCTGTGTTTCTAGAAAGCAGCCGAAGCTAATGTTAAAATTATGTTGAGTTCTTGGGTTGATGACGTATGGCAAAACAGTCTAAAACGTAATGTTCATTGTAACGATGAGGAGTTTGAGAAACATCGATGTCCGATATTTCATAAGCTTGTTATATGCTGTACTGGTTTTAATGCTATACAAAGGATGGAAGTACAAACTTTGATTAATGAAAATGGAGGAGTCTACAAACAACAATTACATGTCAATAGTACGGATTTTCTAATTTGTGAAAGGTGAGTGAAATTTAAATATCTGGTATTTGTGGCATATATTACGAAATTAGGCAAGATTTTAATGAGCTACAACTTTGCTCCCCCAAACTAATTTAATGACATAATTTCTTTCAGTAATGAAGCAAGTGCTAAATATAAAGCTGCAGTTAAACACAAAATTAAATGTGTTACTGTATCATGGATTCGAGACAGTATAAAAAACGGATTTGCAGTGTCCGACCAAGAATATGTGGTAACAGCAAAGTCAACGTCTACTCCTACTAAAGAGGGTGAAAATGTACCACCCAATTTTTCAATAATTAGCAATATAGGAAACAATAGTATGGCTACATTCTCGGCCGAGCACATGAATACGATCGATATGACTAGCACACAGGCAATTGCAGGCTTAACACCTGTCGAGGGAGGCCCAAGCTTGAAACGAAAATATCCTTCCAACGAACATGACGAGTTGGTAGAAGGGATCGATTTGAAACGCGTTAAAATGGCCGGGAGCTTTTTAGATGGATGTGGGGTACGGTTTATTGTTTTGAACTTAATATTTTATTTGGAGCTGGGATTTTAGGTGTATGTAGTTGGTTTTGGAGCAGAACAACGCGAAAAGTTATGTCGCATCTTAAACTTTAGTGGTGCGACTAGATATGACGATATTTCCGAAAGAGTCACCCACGTCGTAGTGGGCAATACAAAATGTCACGAGTTTAAAGTTATAATTAACAAAATTTCTTTAAATAACTGTAGCCTGGTAAATGTAAATTGGCTTTTGGATAGTCTCGATAAAAAGCAACCGCTAGATGAGTTTCCTTATATTGTCAATGCAGTAACTTCTCCAATTGAACCCAGTTCACCGTTGAGTAAAAAAGTAATTATTGGAGCTTGTGATTTTTTAAAAATAATTCCAAGTTGTTTAGGGCTTACATTTGTTACGAACTCCTGGAAATACTCCTAAAATAGTCCCAAGAAATTTAGAAGCAGCAGTTGAGTATGAGCCCGAAGTTGATCTCGTTCAACAGTATTTGCCTTCTCAGACTTGTAAGCAATTGTGTCGACTTTGCAGAGTATTTCTTAGTAATCGTAAACTTATAGCACAAGAAGATACATTGGCAAACCTACTGAAAAATGCTGATAATTTTGATTCGAGGCAGGAAGCGTCAAAACCATGTGAAAAAGCGAAACCTGAGCACAAATTTGATTATCAGAATAACTCAAAATCTGGTACTAATCTTCCAAATGGTTCTTTGTCATCTGCAGTCGACGACAGCAGTGGTAGTCAATCCATGCAGACTCTTTGTAGCGGCTTAAAATTTATGATAATAGGATTTGCCGAAGAACCTCACAATCAAGTGGCCTTGGCAATAGAAAATATGGCGGGAAAAATTGTTTCAAAATTATATAAAGGCATTCCAGATTATGCAGTTTTGCCCACATTTTGTTCAGAATTGAAACAAACTGCACAAGAAATCGTTAACGATTTATGGATAACGGAATGTTATCACGAGAACGAGTTACGGCCCGTCGAATATTATCATAAGCCTATGTCTGTAAAAGAAGGGGTTATTCCTTTAGATAATTGTGTGGTGTCATTAAGCACTTATGCAAATTATGAACGAACTTTCCTCAAATATCTCATTATGAAGTTGGGCGGAATTTGCCAAGAACAATTTTCGAGAAAAAACCACGGCGTTATAGTTGCATCGACCCATTTGGTAAGTTACGAAGCTACTGGGAAGAAGTACGAAGCCGCAATTAAGTGGGGTTTACCTGTTGTCAATAAAGATTGGTTACTAGAGTGTGCTCGGTGTTCAACACTAGTAGATGAGACTCCTTATTTATTGGGCGACGCAAAGTGTAAGTCGATGGCATAAAAAGTGTAAAAATAACCCAAACGTTTAATTTGAAGGTGTAGCAAGAGACAAACAAGAAACTGAACTAGTCGCTCGGACAAGTGTAAATAGTGTAAACAATTCCACTCCATATGGGCGAACAAAAAGTACAAATTCTTCGGCCGAATCTGTCGGATCTCCTTTATCTGTTAACAAAAACATTTCAGTTTCCACCAAAACTGTGACCGACGAGGATACCTCAGCTACTCCTCCGGACCGCATTCCGAACAATGCTGCAAATTCGTTTCACACGCCTGTTAATAAAATTCTTAAAAATTTCAAAAACGTATCGAGCGTTTGTAGTCAAATAACGCCGGTACAAAAAATTATTGCCGAAGCTCGTAAAAAAAATTTGCTCGGTACACCTGAACAAGCAAATCCGCGTCCACTACCGTGGGATCATGTCGATACACCCGAAACACCTTTAGGTGCTTTTATTAGGCCAAATCCGTCCCCACGATTAAGAAAAGAAATGGTTAGATTTCTTAACACTTTACCCGAACGTAAATCTCGAAGAGAGAGTACTGTAAGTCCAAACCGTATGATTTAATTTTGTAGTTTTTTTATTAATACATTGCAGCCTTTATCGGAGTTGAAACGTCAATTATGGGATAAAATTTGTCCACCCGGCTCCATCGCTAAGCCTAGTCAACCTAATTTTGAAGACGAAGAAGACGACACAACCGACGATAGAGAGACGAGTCACGTGGAAGAAGTACGCACTCCAACTCCTGCCGCTAACGTAATTAAAGTAGTATTTTTATAAATTGAAATAAAATAAATTCGTTACAGAATGTAATTAGTCACTTACAACACCTACAAGAAATGTTAGCTACGACTAGTGCTAATAGATCTGATTCTACTAATGCGAGGCGCTCGATTATTCCTGTAGCAAGTGAGTTTTACGTCGTTCTTTAAATGCCTTACTAATCGGCTTTTGTTGTAGGTAATGAAATCAAAGAGTCTCAACCTAATACAGTTGGTTGGGAAGATTTTATAGATACAGAAATTGATCAGGTAAATATAGTCGTCTAATTATGAATGCTGTACTTGCCCTCAAAATAATTATACTGTAAATTGATTATCGACTTTACGTAACGTTTGTAACATGAACGAAAACATGACTTGAAAATTTATGAAAACAATTTTAGAAATGTTTGTTCGATAATATACTTTTTCAGAGTAGACAAAGTCAACGAAAGAGTAAAATTTAATTGAACCTTTTCTTTTATTAGCTTTAACGTGGAAGAGGTAAATTCCAACACATAAATATAGTATAAATAATCGATTCGTTACAGAATAAATCGAAGGATCCAGTGCGAGTTTTTATGTTTTCTGGAATCGAAAAAGAACTTCGTCAGTCATTAACGTCCGAATTGGAAAGTTTGGGAGCTGTCGTGTCGAATTTAAATAATTTTGATCTTTCATTGACACATTTAGTTTGTTCGAAACTGAGCAGAAATGAAAAAACGCTATCTTCGATGGCTAGTGGAAAATGGATATTACACCAATCGTACGTTGATGAGTGCGTAAAAGAAGGAAGATTTATTGATGTAAATTATTCAATGTATGTATTATTTTGCAGTTTTTATTTTATTATTTTAGGAAGAAGCGTACGAATATGGTAATCCTAAATCGTTAGATAGTATTTATATACAAGGTGATAAGGAAAACGTGGAGCGTTTAAATACAAATTATTATTGGCGTAAAGAGATCGAGAGACGTGGTTATGGTGCCTTTCACGATATGAGAGTTATTGTACTTTCCGAAAAGAAAGAGAATATAACTAAGGTTTTAGAAGCCGGTGGTGGAGTAATAGTCGAAGCGAGGTATTATTTGTTACGCATTCAAATAACCAGTAGAACTTACTAAAATTACCTTTTTTAGTATTCCGTTCACTCAACCAATACATGCTACCCACTGTTTAATTAATTTCAAGACTGTAAAGAGTGCATCTGATTTTATTCCTTTAGCAAAACAAGGCATACTCTGTGTTAATACGATATATGTAAACGATTTTCTACAAAGGAAGCCAAACCCCATTAAAGAGTACATTTATCCACCTCTATTAGAACATTATGATTTTAATGAATGATTTCTTGTCTTAGTTTAATTGTGGTAGTTTCTATTTTTTAATTTTAACGTTAATTTATTGTGTAATAAGTAATAACAGTCGATTCTTTGCTTTGGCTGTATAAAGTAAAAAATATTGTATTGTGTTACGTTGATAAGATTTATATCGTTTTATTTGTTTTAATTTTATTTGATTAAAAAAAGTGTAAAAGGAATTTCCGTTCACGTAATATCTAATTTAGATTTCCTGAAAAAACAAGTTTTGATCGATTTTGAAATTTTATTTCGTTCAGAATAATTTCATAGTTGTGTTTTATTAATTTATTGTTTCCTGGGCTATTTAAATAGTAAAGGTTCCGTTTTTTGTAAGTGTGTAACATTGAAATAAATAAAATTAATCGCACAATATACTACTATATTATGTTTGCTCAATTTTTTTAATGAAATGTATGTTTATAGTGATCTGCCACTTGATTACTTAGTTGGGCCACACTTCTTAAGAAAGGCTCAACATATGGAACCCAAATAAATTTCAATGTAGAATCTGTACAGGTAATTGTACAGGCGCGTACTGCCCAGAGGTACTGGCTTTTAGGAAAAATGCCTAATCTTTGGAATTTTTAAGAATTACAATTTCTTTTCTATGGTTCCTCGTTTCTTCATACGAACAACGAAATCCATACAACGAAGAATGTCTAAAATTAAAATAATAGACCCTTTTGTCGGGTGTTCCTGTAATACGTTAGGGACAACTTTTCTACAGTCAACTATAGTTTTTATCAATTGACCCATTACATATTTTTATATAGGAATTACCAGTTCTAGAGAGGTAACCAAACCCAATCAGGATAGCAAAAGTGGTTTCTCAGAAGTGGACAAAAAACGGATTAAGGGCTAAGATTATTTAGAGCTCAGAGGGGATTAGGTACTTTGAAAAACGATAAAGACTTGTTTCAATTTTTTAATGTTTACTCGCTATTAAGATAGTTTTAGTGTTTTCAGAACAATCTTAGTAGGCTTTCAATTTTTACCGCTCTTTGGAATTATCTGCATGTTTCCTTATTACGAGTTGGCAGTTGAAGCACTTGTATAATAATTTTGTACAAACAACACCGTTATTTCATTATCAAGGTTAATTAATTATTAATCATTGTGATAAGAAGTAAACTATTTCCAATAACTTGCCACTAGCAATGTATTTGATGTTACAGCGTTATTAGGTGCGCATTTAAAGTAAATACTTGATTGTTGATCGATTGTACCGATAGGAGAGATTAGGTACAAAATTCGCTAAATATTTAATTTATCTAACGTACTTTTTTGAAAGATAAATTAATCGGAAGAGATAAAGAAGTTTATTTAAAAGTGGAAATCAAAAATTGAATGCACACTGTGTACCCAATGAACAGGATGGCACGTAAGTAGATCCACTTTTTATCTTTCCTTTCTTATTAATACGTTTTTATCTTTTCGACAGACTCCAAACTTATTTGGACTTTATTAGTCATCGCCAATTTCGCAAACTTACTGAGTAAGTTTAAAATCGCTTTCAAACTTTTTTTTATGTACTTAAAAATGTTCATTTTAGATGGCGAAGAAGTAACTTGCCCAATAGTCGAAGGTGAATCTGAAGGAAATGTTCTTTTGGCTCACGAATCTGATTGCACTAAATTCTACCAATGCAGTTTTGGCGAAAAAATTTTACACAGTTGTCCGGAAGGCTTACATTTCAACTCTATTTCAAAACAGTGCGATTGGCCAGATAATGCTAAATGTAATTTAACCAATGACGACGAAACCATCCATGAAAAGGACGTACCTACAGAATGTCCTCAAGTTGAAGTAAATCCAGAAGAAGACATCCTCATTCCGCACGAAACAGATTGCGGTAAATTTTACAAGTGTAATTATGGAGAAAAAGTTGTGATTGATTGTCCCGACGGTTTGTATTACAATCCACCCATGAGGTGGTGCGACTGGCCGAGAAATGTGGCATGTAGTAACGACAATTCAACAAACACTTGTCCGATGGTCGAAGAGAATCCAGAAATAGACATTCTATTACCACACGAGTACGACTGCACGAAATTTTACAAATGCGACTTGGGGAAAAAAGTTCTGTTTAATTGTACACACGGTTTGCACTTTAGTGTAAAAGCCCAAAAATGCGAGTGGCCAGAACTGGCGGATTGTAAACATAACAATAATTCGACGAACGGATGTCCCCAAGTTGAAGTAAATCCCGAGGACGACGTTCTTTTGCCTCACGAGTGGGACTGTACTAAATTTTACAAATGTAACTTTGGAGAGAAAGTTGTACAAGACTGTCCCGACGATTTGCATTATAATCCAGAAAAAAGATACTGCGATTGGCCAGCTGATGCCAACTGTGAAACAAAACAATTGAGTGAAAGCATCGAGTCAGATTCAAACGTTATTATGACTTACGAAAGTGACATTGGCGAAACTTCATGTCCACAAGTGGAAGAAGATCCCCAAGAAGATATTCTTCTTCCGCACGAAAACGATTGCGGTAAGTTTTATAAATGCAGTTTGGGAAATAAAATAGTACAAGACTGCCAAGAAGGATTGCATTTTAATCCCGAAACGAACAAGTGCGACTGGCCCGAAAACGCAAAATGCGTTCAAGTTTGGAACTATTGGTCTCAAACTTACAAAAATAATTTAGTAAAAAGTGAAGAATCTAGAGGGTAGTGTCCCGAATTGGAGGAAGATCCTACAGACGCCATTCGTTTTCCTCACGAAATGGACTGTGACAAATTTTATAAGTGCTTTTAGGACACAGGGTTGCTGTTGCGTGTCCAAATAGATTACATTTTGTTCCTGCAACTCTTAAATGTGATTTTCCGGAAAACTCAGGGTGTGGAACTTGAAATCGTATTTCATTATCAAGTGAGTATCGGATCATCTCGAGTACTACCTATTTATTTTATTTCTTAAAATGTATGTCCAATAAATAATCGTAAATAATTTCTTTGTTTTATTATTATTTAACGAATATATTTATATAATATAATCAGAGGTCTTAATTTTATCGAATCGGGAGATCAAGAGCAGCACTACTTTAAACGACGAATTCCAGTTTAGATGATTTAAAAATTGGCGCTTAAATTTAAAAAAATGAAAATCAAACATGGGCGATGCATTTATTTTTGAGGTGTTTTGGAATTTATTCGTGTCGGTGCAATGCAAGTGCCACCTTTACTAAAAATCAAATATTTTCGTAGGTAAGTTTCGACTTTCGGCAAAAGAGCTCTACAATTTTAAAGCGTATAAATAGAAAACTACGCCGTAAAATTACAACGAATAATCAAAGACTAATGTGATATAACCTAAAAAAGTAAAAAATCGATTTTTCATAGTTCCGTACGTGCTTTAATCGTTCGACGTAAATCCACAAATTTAAATATTAAGAAAATGAGTGACGTTCCCAAAATGAACGGGATAAATGGTGTCGAACATAAAATGCCTTTTTTAATTGGCGTAGCAGGTGGTACGGCGAGTGGAAAGGTGTGAAAAACGAAACTAATTTAATTAAAAGTAGTGAATAATATTTTTTAGAGCACGGTATGTAAGAGAATTATGGAAAAATTAGGACAAGTGAATATGGATCACACACAAAGGCAAGTTGTGTGCATTTCGCAGGATAGTTTCTACCGCGAACTAAACTCGCACGAAATAGCAAAGGCCGAAAAGGGTCAATTTAATTTCGATCATCCTAGCGCATTTAACGAAAAACTACTAGAGAAGACGCTACGAGAAATTGTTGCCGGACGTAAATGCGAAATTCCTACGTACGACTATAGAAATCATGCTGTGTAAGAACATAAAAACAATCGAAAAGTAAGCATAATAACTAATTTTTTCAGAACGGACAATATAGTTACTATTTATCCTGCCGATGTTGTTTTGTTTGAAGGCATTCTTGTATTTTACTTCCCGGAAATTCGCGATTTGTTTCATATGAAATTGTTTGTGGATACCGATTCAGATACAAGATTAGCTCGAAGAGTAACTAGAGATATAAACGAAAGGGGTCGAGATTTAGATCAAGTTTTAAATCAGTACATTAATTACGTAAAGCCTGCATTTGAAGAATTTTGTTCGCCGGTAAGAAATTTTTTTTTAAAAATAGAAACGATCATTTTCACCTCTTTTTTTACAGACCAAAAAGTTTGCAGACGTCATTATTCCTCGTGGTGCAGATAATACCGGTGAGTGAAAGTTATTGTTGCTACTTTAAAAATGTGAATGAGAAACAGTAGATTACTTCTCGAGTACCGGGCATCAACAAAAGCACTTTTTACCCCATTTGGCTTCAAAGATTGAGTTACGAATATGAAATTTGGCAAGGGTATCTTGTATCCAAGAAGGCACTTTTTTATGTACCTCCAAATTTTTTTACGCTTCAGGTTGAATCAGAAATAACCTCAACTTTTGAGTTAATAGAACACCCTGTATATTTTAACAATTTTGAAAAGTTGAGATATACCCGAGTCGAGTTGCTCTATTTTGGAAAATTATTATTGGTTATTTTTAGAATGGTAAAACTGGAAGCGTAAAAAACCATAAGATAGGTCAAAATGTCTTTTTGGCCCAGTTTTATTTTCATTGCTCAAAATCTAACAGGCAAAATGGGGGTGTAAGTGATTTCGTTGATACCCAATATACCGCCGGGTGGCCCATTAATGTGCCACAATCAAATTTCTCGTTGTTATAGATAATACAAAAATAGAGTATAAGAGTTATACAGGGTGATTGAAATTCGTTGTGCAACATGGGAATTTCGCTTATCTTAAGATCTAGATTCTAGATCATAGGTTTAAATTTGGCAAAGTTGCTAATTTTGGTGCTGGCAAATAATCTGAAAAAAATTTTCAACTAAATTTTCGCCTTTTTGCGAAAACTGGGAAAAACCGAAAATTCTCATTTTCTTTGATCTACTCTTAAGATAAGCGAGATCCCAATGATGCACAACGAATTTCAAGACCCTGTAGAACACACACGACTCGTATTTTCGAATTGGTAGTTTGAACTATACCGATTGCTTCAGAAAAATTTGGTAATATTTTGAATGTATCATTTGATATACAGGGTGGATTTGGTTCAATGGGAGATGTTTTGCAGTTTTTTCAAAGTCTAATCTGCGTAATTATAAGAGATACAGAAAAATGTTTCATATAAAAAGACTTGATTTGATAAGAAACTTAAAAGTGATCTCAAAATAAAATTCACAATGGCGGTTTTCACGATATTAATAGCAGCTTGCTTATCTTAAGTAATAATAATTTTGAGAATCATAACCAAACAAACATAATAAATTATTGGTAAATAATTAACATTATTATTAAATAAAATTTTTTATATTGTCTTGTTTTTATGAAGCACCGTGTATAACTCAAACTAATTTTAATTGGTACCCAATATGTTTTGTATTACCCATACGAAATTCGATACTAAGAATTGCCTTATTGGGCCACCCTGTAAATTTTTAAATTACCATTAAAGAGGCCTAATCATTTTTCTGCTACATGACTAAAAATATACAAAATTTAAAAGAAAAGGCTTCCGATTCTTTTGGTAGTTCAAGAAGAATAAAATAGATAGGCAACTTCTAACTTTTTTAAATGACTTGTTACGAATCCGAAGTGCTTGGCTCTAACAAAATAATTGTTAATAGTTGATAAAAGAAGTTTTTTTTATTAATAGCTAAATATGCACTTGAACATTGCACATCTGCTTAGCCCGATATATCTTACATCTCGTGCACGAAATCTAAAATTAAAAAAATACAGTTTAATGAGCTCTTTGAAAATATGCCAAAAGTGGCACTTTTAGATATATTATTTCAGAATTATCTAGAATAATTATTTTCGAATTGGCACAAAATTACAAATTTTTATGTTATTATTTTTTTCAGATCGTTGTAATTATTAGATTTACATTTTTATTGCTAAAACAGGATACTGATTAAAATTTTATCTTTTCAAGTATAAACAACTCGATTACGATAACTTATTTTGCAAGTACTACATCTTTTACCTTCCGATAACATGCCTTTAATGTTAGTAAATAACTATGAATGAACGCACTGTACAAAGAATTGTGTTTAACATTATTTTCACCCTGTATTATATTTTTATACGCTTGGGTGATAGTCACTGCAATGGAATCAGCTTATATTTTTAATTATAGGAATATATGTCGATTATTAATATAATATGTAAGGTTTATTAACACACATATTATTCCTTTCATTGTACAACTTTACATTTCTTACCAAAGCTTCGTTTTTTTTAATACAAGCTAGTCGCTCGAAACAATTATTAAACTCGAAAAAGAAACACTTCACTTCTTAAAACCTTACATTTATTTTAATTAAATAGTTTTAGGTTTTTTTTGTTATTAAAAGCGTTTATTTGCTACAAATATATTTGTTGCAGTGGCTATTGACCTTATAGGCCAACACATCTGGGATATTTTGCGTAGAAATTCAGACGAACCTACAGAACAAACTTCGTGGGAAGAAACTGCCGTATTATTGAAGAATGGCATACTTAACACTTCATAGTAACATTTTTTAAATTTTATTTGACATAAGCATTTACATAAGTGATTGTATTTACTACAAAAATAATTTTGTAAGTTTTTTATGCCAGTGTACTTAAGAATTTAAAGTGTAAAAATTTAGATCTGAAATATTTTAATCGCGTGCTATATTTAAATTTTATTAGTATAACGAAACCATAGTTTTAAATCCCATAAGTATTAGAATTTAAAACTGTTGGACACAACTAGAACGTTACTTAGATTTATGTCGAATCACGGTGCAGAATTTTACCCTAAGAGTAGAAATTTGAAACTCATTTTATAAAAATATGACCATGTAATGTGCCACCACCCATCACTAAAGTGTTAAGCTTTTTAATAACTTAATTGTTGTAGTATTATCCACTTACCAAAAACTTACATTTATTCTCAAAACCAATTCTACTTTTGGGTACAAATTTAGACTTTGGGTCGATCCACATTAACGATTCGTTTTCGATATGATAAAATCTCTTCATATCACACTATCGCTCCAAACTCGATGCACTCTGTTTGATACTTATTATTCAATTCATGTTTTTTGTTTCCTAATGTGCTTCAGTCGCTTTTTGTCGACACTCAAGCACGATGTCTTTTAATTTCTTAACAGAAGAATTAGCTGTAATTACGATTATTCTAGACAATTAAAAAAAAAAAATTTTTATAACGGAGTGTGCTGGTATCGTACAGGTGCTCGATCTCCCTCCAGTCTCAGTTCAATACAGCTCCGATAAAATTATAAAAATATTATCTTGGATGTATTGGTATCGCATTATCGTATCGAGATCGATAGTGTGAATACCCTCATTGATTCTTGTGTACGAATATTTTATCAGACCGAGAGCGTATCGAGCGTGTATCGACCCTTAAACACTGAATTATTGATTAGCAATACCTCCCTTGAACCAACGAAATTTTAAAACAAACTTTAGCCATTTGTGTAACTAGAGTCTCGAGTGCTTCTCCATTGAAGTGAGAAAGGTGCTTTTTAGTAGAAAAGAGGCTGGTTTCGACTTGTTGCTTGCTTAAAAGGAGCAAGGGTTGATATAAAAGCTAAAGTAGTCCTCAAGTTGTTTTAATTGATGTTAAACTAATTAGTTGTGTCTTTGCATCGAGAAGGAAGAAGCTCGTGAAGTTTTTTCGTGCGAGCCGTTTGATCTTTAGGGCATTTGATACAAAATAACAAATTTTAAAATTGTGTAGGTGACACTGCACTGGGTGTCTCGAAATTGACGTTTTGACGTTTATTGACTTCTTTTGACCTGTGCTATCGCCCCTTAGTGTACGTGTATGTTGGAGCTGCAAAGCGATAGGATAAGAGCAAAGCAATGAATTTAAAACAACGATATCTTTGTTGAGGCTAGGAGCAACGAGTGCAATTTTATAAAAGTGACGATACGCGAGCAAAGAGGAGTTTAATTTGCGATTCTTTGCTCAACTCGCTGCTAGGGTATCAATCACTGCAACTTATATAAATATGTGTAGTAGGCCGGGCATGACAATAATTACACCAAGTTAAATTGTAAAAGTATTGTTTGTTTAAATTGTAAATTTAAAAAGTAAGTACCATTTTACTGCGTTTACAGTAAAGAAACAAATATTATTACAGTTTTTATCGTCGCTCTTAGCTCCGCTCTTATCCTTTATCATTTATCATAGCCCAATATAATCGTACCCTTAGAATAAAACTGACACATACTACACAAGCACTTAATTTATAAAGACAACCAAACAGAATCTTGGTGGCGAGCGATAGGGGTTAATTAGGACAGATATTGTCACGCATGACTTAAAAAAGTAATAAGGATGTTACTACTGTGTTGGTGGGGTTGAATACACAAATTTAGTTTATCTTCTCACTCCTACTGCTCGCCATCAAGATTCTATTCTACTGTATAAATTTAGCTTTTTTTGTTATTTAATTTTGAAAATATTTAGTTTGGAGGCCCTGGATTTATTTTCCAGTCCTCACAACTGTTATACTATTAGGTAATTCTGTAACTTAGAAGTTTTAATGGTATGGTGTCACGTATAGTTCTTACGTTAAGGATAAGAGCACTTGCATCACATTTGATTTTATTTGCAACTTCTTAAGAGAATTTATTGCTGTCTGTGTAGCGCACATTGTTATTTATTGCACTTGCTTAATGCTTAATATTTGCACATGTAGTTAATGTACACGAGCATAAATATTATCTAAACAATTAATAGTAATTAATATTTCTTCAATCTCAATTGCGTTTTTTAACATACGCTGTCAATTAAAACAGTAACAGACTGATATTGAATCGCTTAAGTACACAATAGGATGTTATTATTAAGTTACAAGAAGATTGCCATTGTGAAACATATTTTGTGCCTTGGTTTCAAAATATAGTCTAATGATACAGGGAGTTACAATTTGCAGAATAAAATTTTATAGCATTCCTAACATATATGCCATTTACAAATTTTTATACCTTTGTATATTTAAAATTAATTACCGACACCGACTGATATTTCTGTATTAATTTTGTAACGAGAAAGTAGTTTTACATCCGGGGTAGTATTGTGATTTTGTTGAAATATTTTACAATAATAAAACAATTAAAATTATAGATACTGATTGTCAATTTAAAAATAATTGTAATAAAATATTTATAAAAACGTCTGAAACAGTTTGTTTTTTCCAGTGGCTATTGATCTAATTGTACAACATATTCGCGAGTTTTTAAACAACAGACAAAAGACCGAAGCTAACGAATCGGCTATCGACAATGTTTCACCATCGCATATACCGCTAGCAAGAGCGAGTTCGGGAGACGGTCACTTAAAAAGGCCCCATTAACTTATTTTAACTATGTACTTAAAGAGAAACTTTTTTTGTACTTAATTCAGTTGCACTAATGTTTTTTGTATTGTTAATATTTAACTTGACGTGCGAGTATTTTTGAGAATCAGTAACTTTGTTGTAAATTAAATTTAGAAATATGAGCAGATACTGTAGAGCTGTAGACTTTAGTTCGGGTAAATGTAAGAACTGAAATAACGAAATTTGGTTGTTAAACCGACAATAGTCGAGTTAATTAGCAGGGTTTTTGTAAGATTACTTATTTATATTGTTTTAGTCTCGTCACTTCGACGGAACGTGATCGTTCGAATCAGTTCCGTCGGTTGAATATTTTTAAATAAAAGGACAGATCTTGTATCTTTGTAATTGTAAATTACAACAGTTCTTTTTAGTGTGATATTTTAACCCAAGAAGTGTTTATTTAAACATTGTGCTTTTTTATATAATAAAGATTATTTTTTAACCACTTTCGATTTTACAATTTGAACCTTTCGGTCCAAACTTAATCAAGAAAAAAATGTGGCATTAACAAACACGTGTTTTTATTTAACTCTTCACATCGTAAAAATCCTATCTGAACTTTCAAGTACAAAATTTTTCACTCGCTTATTGGAATTATACAAGTTAAGCTATGCTTTTAAGTTAAAATATAAAATTCGGAAGTATACACTTTTTAAAATAGTAGTCATATTTTGAGCACAGTAACAAAAAATGTGCCCACTATTATAGAAATGATGTAAAAATCAACAGTCAAAGTATCTAGTAATTAAAATAGTTCTTATAATTAAGCGTTGTGAGTCATCAAAATTACTGGTAGTACAGTTCAAGATTCATCCCATCGTGAATTTCATCTAAGGCCACATTAAGGAATTCGAAATTGAACACTTTGCTACATCTAATTTGTTAATGAATTACGTATAGTTACGTGCGAGTCTAACGTAATACATACGTAAAAACCATATTAAATAAAAAAAAGGATACAATCCCCTAGCTGTATGTGATCTTTGAACGTGGTATACCACTTTTTTAAAACTATCTTATCCCATTTGGTACCAGTTTGGGCTGCTATTAATTTCTTCAAATCCGCTACAGTGTCGTCTGGATTACACTTAACTCGAACCTTTTTACCCAAACGATCGTTGCACGTTATTTCAATCATTTTACTTTCTACAACAAAAATGTGAGGTTATGTTTGTCAAATATTGATTTTTTAAATTTCACTCACAATAAATTTCTAACGATAAGTTGCTTAAAAATGTAAAAGCCGTTTAATTGTTGATAAATCAAATTCTAGAACTTTCTAACCTTTGCAAGGCTTATTTTTTACTTTTAATAATTATTTTGACAGATTTACGGTCCACAGTTCACATATGTTGATATGTGTCAAATGTCATTTTGACAGGACATCGGTGGTGTGTGTGTGCGTGGAGGTGCGAAATCAAGAAAAATGAATATCCCGAACGAATATATTTCAACTGCAGAAGATACGGCAGACCAAGTACGATTTTTTTATCGATTGCTTATTAAATTTGTCGTTAATTGCGATGTAAAATCATTTATTAGGCCTTTAAAATTGTCTGGTAAATTTAAACTGATGCTGGATTCAAAGTTTATGTCACGTCACCCATACGTTTACTTTAGTCCAAAAAACTTATAACTCATCTGTAACGAATCGAATTAGCTTAATTATTAGTTTAAAATATCAAATAAGTTAAATTTTTGTGAACTTGGCGATTTTTTTTATTTTCAAAAAAAAATTTGAGGTTATATAAGATACTTGAAGAAAGTTATCCATATGGCGTATTTTCGAAATAGAATATAATTTCCATAATCTTATTCAAATTTTACAAGTTTAATTTATTTAAATGCACCCAACGTTTTAGCTACGTGTAAGCTGTATGACATGCAATTGCCCCAACTACTTCATCAATAGCATTAAATGTATTACAGAATTACAGACACTATTGTTGCATAGTCTAATTTTAAAGTAAATTGTAGGAAAAACATATAAAATGTGCTGATTTAGCTGTTTTAATTTTTAGGTGATTAGAAAACTCAAATATATACTTCCGACAGCGGCACGTTTGTGCCTGATATCGACATTTTTAGAAGATGGCCTACGAATGTGGTTTCAATGGGCCGAGCAAAGAGAATACATGGATATGTCGTGGGGTTGTGGAAAATTTTTAGCAACGATATTCGTATTAGTCAATTTAATTGGTCAATTAGGTGGTTGTGTTATGGTTATAATCAGATATCAAGTACCAATCGCATGTGGTGTTTTGTTTTTTATTGTAGTGCTTCAGGTAAATTTTATTTATTTATTGTTACAATTATATTTATCTAAGTACTTCGTTTAACAGACATTTGCGTATAGCATTTTATGGGATATCCAATTTTTATTTAGAAATTTGGCCCTGATTGGGGCGTTGTTGTTGGTATTAGCTGAAAGCCGAGGCGAGGCTAAGAGTTTATTTGCTGGAGTTCCGAGTTTAGGCGATAACAAACCTAAAAATTACCTACAGTTAACGGGACGCATCCTCTTAGCGTTTATGTTTATCACACTTATAAGATTTGAGTTTAGTTTTTTCCAAGTAAGTACAAAGTGAATATTTTGAGTATGGTGTTAATAATTTTAAATTTTTAGATTTTATTAGACATTTTGGGGTCGGCTTTGATGGTTTTAGTTACAGTCGGATACAAAACAAAGTTATCGGCTCTTATTTTAGTCTTATTACTCACGACTCTCAACTTTTATCATAATGCGTGGTGGAATATTCCACAATTTAAACCTTTGAGAGATTTCTTGAAATATGACTTCTTCCAGGTTTGTATAATAATGAAAGACGAAAATGTCGTTATTCTTAGTTTTTTTTAGACCTTATCAGTTGTGGGAGGTCTTTTGATGATCGTGTATCTTGGTCCAGGTGGTGTATCCATGGACGAGCATAAGAAGCGTTGGTAAATAATTGACAATTTAAATTTTTGTTTGTCCTCCAGAGCGATTTATTGTAATTATTAGGTAAAATAACTGGACTGTCACTTGGAATGTGATTCTGAAAGTTTATTGGTTTTTCAATAACTTTTGTATCGATTTTAAAAATCAAAACTAACACATGTAGAATAAGTTTATAATTGAAATTATTATTCTTTTAAATGCAATAATAATTCCTAAATTATAATATTGAAAATTGATATATCATAGAATACCTATTTTTTAAACTTCAAGGTAGCAGAGTTATCATATTTTCTCAACTGCGCACCAGACTTATTATATAACGTAAACTGACTGGACTGTTACATAATTTTTAGTACCTTTGTTGTTTTAATTAAAGACATTTTATATTTAATTTTGTTGTAAAAATTTATAAACTTTCCTCGATTAACGTTTTAAAATTAGTATTTTGTATAAATGTTTTATATCTATGTTCATTCATGTCATGGGTTGTTAAATGAATATTTTTTTAAAATAAAGATTTTTCTATTTGTCTCTATGCACAGATTGAAATTCAAAATTTCATTTCTGAAATGGTTCATAATTTGACTATTTCAATAAAGGCTCACTGTATGTGTCTGCAATAAAAAAAACTTAGTGCCAAGCATTTTGTATTTATTCTTGAATTGAAACATTTTTGTTATCAAAACTATGTTAGAATGGTCACTTGGGGAGGTTTTAAATTGTACAAAGCAGGTCCTATTGGAAATCCACATTGTTTCATATTATTCATTTTTGTAATTTATGTACAAACTTAATTACTTCATTTCCTATATTTTTATATGCTGCAGCTGCTTCAGAGTGAGGTGCAGAAACAGCAATGGGCGCACCTAGATCGGTGTAACTGGAAATTTCTTGTTCCAAAGGTATTCTTTGTAACATTCCAATATTTAATTCTTTCGCTAATGTCGATGTATTATCTCCAAACAACTGAACATCTGTAGAACAAGAAGGGCACTTAATGCTACTCATATTTTCTACAATACCAATTATTGGCACATTTAGCTTTTCGAACATCTTGGCGCCTCTTCTTGTCACTTGTACTGCAGCCGACTGAGGTGTGGTGACTAAAATAGCTCCTAAACTATACAGTTTAGTACAACAACTGTGAACTAAAATGCACACTTACCACTAACTGGAATATTTTGAACTAGCGACAAGTGAGTATCTCCCGTTCCTGGCGGAGTATCGATTACTAAGTAATCGATAGAATCCCAATATACCTCTCTAAAAAGCCTATTCAAAGCTTGCATTACCATTAAACCTCGCCACACAACGGGAGCCCCTTCTGCTATTAAAAACCCCATCGACATACTAAAAATTTTACAAAATTGTAGTTTATTTTTCTTAAGTAGCCAATTTACCATTTTACTCCATAATTTATTAGAGGAATCATCAAGTTACTTTTTGTTAACAAAGGGGTGTCGTGTAAGTTCATCATTAGTGGAACTGAAGGCCCAAAAACGTCTAGATCTAGCAAACCCACTTCTTTATCCGGTTCTAATATTTTTAGAGATGTAGCCAAGTTCACTACAATTTTAACCCAAAGTAAGTATATCAATACTGTACGTAAAAGTTAACTTGCCTGCTGTAGTGCTTTTACCAACACCACCTTTTCCAGATGCGATAACCAAAGTATGTTTAACTCCTAAAATGGGTTTAACTTTTGGTAAACCTTTAGCCATTAGTTCTTTCTGGCGTCTTTCTAATTCGGCAGACTGTTTATGAGAACTAAATGCGCATTTTGTTAACTGAAAATTTGAATTGAGTATTATTATAGGTGCAAGTACGAATTAAATCAATTGCTTATTCAAACCTTAAAGAAATTGAAGTTTGAAGTGACACTATTTCTTGATAAACACGAAATACTTTTAGAACTAAAAAACATTTTGCTATCGCTAAATAATTATCGGTTTAGTTGGATTTGATTTAATTAATATTACAATGTTAAAAATAGTTAAAAAGACAGAAAATAGTAAGGTTAATTTTCAATTTTTGCTGTGCAGTTGGCCTACTGTAAAATGGACTAATCAGCTGTTGTGCGTTTGAGCTACTACAAAAATCTTTCTACTAATTTGAAACCATTCGCAAATTATGAAAACTGATTCAACTCGATTATTAATTAAACTATATATCATTATGTATTATCTCTATTTGTTCATTTTTAAACTTTAAAATAAAATGTAAATGTCTTACTGAGTAGATCTAATGTCGTAGGTAAAATGAATTGCAGATTTAAAGGACGTTTGACACTTGAATTTTTGACAATAGAAATTGACGATAAAAATGCTGATAAAAGAAATCATCGACTATTATTTACAAGTAAACGTAACTTTGAACTTCATAATATTTACTAATAGATTTAATCGACAATAATAGGACCAAATACTGATATTAAATAATTTTCAGTGAGTTGTGCCTCAATCAATAGTTGAATTTAACAAGAAATGGGATGTAAAGCAGCTGTTCAAGCATTGCAGTGAGTACAATTAAAGGACGTCTTTTTCGACCATAAACTCGTAATTAATTATAGGAAAGCCGACATTCTGAAAACGCAAATTTATCAAAAGGTCGATTTATTGAACGATTCGCAAGCATGGACTAACCAACAACAACTACAAACGATATATCACCAAGTCCTGGTTTTAGATTTAGAGTATGCATTAGACAAGAAAGTTGAGCAAGAATTGTGGACTGTTGGTTTTAAAAACTATATTTCAATTTTACAAGAACAAGCTCGAGACAAAAAGGTTAGTCCAGTTTATAGAAAAATGAAATGGGTAAATGACATCATAACTTTCAGAATCTGCACAGGTCCGATTCTCAGGCCTTATTATCGTGGTGTTTAGAAGCAGCCTCTGGATTTTATTTAACACTATTGCACGAGCTATGTATTGCCTTTGATTTAGATTTACCTTTTCGCAAACGTTTTCAAATTTCTGGTCACATTAAGTTATCCAATAGTCCAGATCAAATAAATCCGCCCCAAGCTTCTTCGTGCATTTATATTTGTCAGTATTGTTTGGTACACCTTGGTGATATTGCAAGATACAGAAATCAAAGGAAACAGGCAGAGAGTTTTTACAAGTAAAATTTAAAAATTTTTTCAAGTCACACAACTGATCGTTACGTTTTTAGACACGCAATTTTATTATCGCCCACAAGCGGTCAACCTTACAATCAGCTCGCATTATTAGAAGCGAGTCAAGGCGATAAGCTTGCAGCAATATTTTATTATGTCAGAGGAATTGCCGTTAAGAACCCCTTTCCAGCCACCGCCACTAATTTAGCAAATACATTTTTAAACGCCGTCGACAAAGACGAGTAAGTGAAGGAGTTTGTACAAAAAAATGCTTTATGTCTTCGTTTTGTAGCATCCTAACCGAAGTTCAAACAAAATTAACTGCAAATGAATTCATTCATATGTTTGTGACCGTTCACGGTTTAATGTATTCGGCTGTCGATTTAGATCAAGCCGAGCTTCAAGTTAAAAGTTTGAACGCCACTCTCACTCCTTTGGTAGCGACTCAGAGTTTCACGAAAAAGAAGTTGTTGCAAATGACAGTGGTTAATTTGTACGCTTTGAAACATACGGTCGGAGGTGGAAGTTTTAAATCGGAAGAGTTGACTATTGATGAAAATAAAGTTCGGCGGTTAGTGTTGGATTTGTTGGCTGGATCGCTAAGCGCATTTTTGTTACCCATTTATACTTTGAGCCAGGATTATTCTTTACTCGACTATCATGCATTGGCGCCGAGTATGTAACAGGTCAATCTTGTGATTAGTTGTAAAAGTGTTTGTTTCAGTTAAGTTTATTTTATATTGGTTGAAGAGTGATCCGGAAGTTCTAAAAGAGTCAGTTTTTACAAACAGACTACAAATTTGGCCTGGATTATGTAAATTATTGAATAGTGTACAGGGTTACTTAGATGAATTCAACTATAGCAACTGTAAGGTTTATTAAATTAAGTTTTATAATTTACTAACTAACATCTTGCAGTTTTGAAAACCCCTTTATCAGAAGACATTGATTTACAAGGCTTTTTACCACTTGCCGAGTACTTCTCCGAGTTTGATTTTAGTGCAGACAAATTTGAGTGTGATAATGAGACCGAAAAGTTGATAAGAATTAAACGACTGATCGAGTTTGGTATGTGGTTGACAACTATAGATGTAAATAGTGGTAAATTAATCGTAATAAAGTAAGTGGATAGCTTGTTGTAAGTGACGGTGTCGGTAATTTTTTTTTTTCATCAGGGAGGAATCTGAGGAAAAACATATAGTTTTTGAACCCGGCTGTGTGCAGCCCGATCCAACTACTAAATTATTGGAGGAAATGAAGTCATTTAATATTGTTGAGTCTATTCAAGTAACTAAAAGTAAAAGTAAGCTTCATTGTCTTGAATTATATTATATTAGTACAATAAATTTGCACAGACTTTTAAAAGACCCATATTTTAAGAAACTGATGAGACCCTACTTGAAAGAAGTACGCGTTTGCTTAAGGGGGGTAAAAAGAAGAGTAAAATTGATTTTTGGCCCACATTTTCTTAAATAATAGTTTTATTGAAAAATGTCATCAGACCTTTTCGCTCGTAAGATTTCCTTTAGTTTGAGTTGATCTTTATTACTGTATTTTAAAAATTGTCCGGCATAATTATACGTTTTTTAAACTTCGGTGTTTTGTATTTTGTTCAAAATTCCTATTTTTATGCGTTGTTTTCACGATTTTCTCCTATGGGAAAAATTATTCTCTTCAAATTTCAAGCTTATTCAATCTTCTTTAATTTGGTTTGCGCCCGAATATTGCATACCAAAAATTAGTCACGTTATGCGCAGTGGAAGTTACTTTTTATTAATTTTCGAGTAAATCGAAAAAACGACGCATGAAGAAGAACGTGTATAGCGGCCAATTTTCAACTCAAAATAATGAACAGAAAATCGAATTAAAGAAAATTTTATGAGCTTCAAAAAAGACCTTATGATATTTTTTGATAAAAGTATCATTTTACAAAATGTTGATCAAAAATCGATTTTGACCCTGTGCTCATTGGTTTCTTCAAATTCTCATTGGTTTTGCAACTTTTTTTAAATTTTCATAGTGATTTTACTGTACTAATATTAATTGTTGATGAACTTTTTCTAAGATTCCGAAAAACGTGGTGGTATTTTGAAACCTCAGGGTTCACTAGAAAAATCTCGAAAGGAGCAAGAAGCTGCTATGTTTGCGGAAACGAGTAATGCATCAAGTGTTAGTCCACCTTCAGTAAGCAATACGAAACCGGAGTTAGTAAAGCAGAAGCGTGTTAGCCAAAATGTAGCTCTTCAATCCATATTTAAAAAAATAGAAGAAAACAAACAGGTACTCCATTTTTGCTTGTTTAGAAAACGGCATTTTCATGCAATTTTTTAAAGGTTAAATTTGATATGGGAAACGTAGAGACAGGAAAATCAAAGTCGGACACTAAATTGCCCGCGATAAAACCCCTACCTTCTTCCACATATGCAAATCAAACATATCGTTCGAATGCTAATTTTAATCAAACTTCGAAACCAATTTCGAGCGACGTAAGTCAAGACTATTTCAAAAACGGATTTCAGAATTTTGCTAGCGTGCCCTACGAACGAACTTCGATGCCTAATATACCTTTTTCGACCTCCGATATACCTGCAATAGGAAGCGACTTGAAACATATGACCGCAAATTTTTCAATTCCTCCTCCACACATGTTCGGCTCACAATCGTTACAAAACCATCCTCCACCTCTAAATCAAAGAACCCAAAATAATCAAATGCCAAATTCTTACTCAAACATATCGCAATTTTCGCAATCGCAAGATTTCAAAACATGGCTACACGAAGAACGAGCACCACAAACTTGGTGGCCAAACTCGACCCAACCGATGAGTTCTAATTATCAACAAAGAGACTATCAAGTGAATTATCCTTATTGCAATAACATGCAGTATGCGCCTAATATGGATTTTAATAAACAACAACCCCCACCACATATGGTCAATTCGCCTTGGGGAACAGCTCCAAATAACGTACCTGCCAACAGTGCGCTCGACCATTCGAGCCAAGCACTTTCGCTTAGACAAGCGATGCTTAAAGAAACTCAAAACGTATCTAGCATGCAACCAAACGTACTGCCGCCGAATAGAGTAAGTTAATTCTTTGCCAACTACTATCTTATATAATTTTAACTTTAAATTTTAGGACAATCCTGAAAAAATAGTACCGTCAACTACACCGGGATATTCGTTGTTTAATTCCAACATTTGGTCTCCGAGTGTACCCGGACAATTTCGTAATTCCGAAAGCCCTTCTGAAGGACTAATGCATAACTTGAGACAACAGTCGTTGTTTTCCAGACAGGCCCCACTCCAGCAATTATTAGAACGACAAAATCAATTAAAAAAAGGAGATAGCTAGCAAACGTTAATTGCGAGTTAACTCTTTTATGCTTATTCTATTAATTTTTGTAGGTGTAACTAATTAATGGACGTGATTTTTACAAAAATTAACCTAAAATAATGTTACAAATGTGAATTTATGGTATCTCTTTAGTGATCGTTGGTTTAATTTCATTAAATTTTTTAAAAATTTTGTTAAATAATAATTGTATCAAATAAAATAAATGTTCTTTTTTAATGTGACTTAATGAGAGGCAACTTTTGTCTAATTTAACCGACTTTGTATTTTTTACAGTTCTCGTAGCAGAAATAGTACCAAACAATAGTATGCTCAGAAGCTCTCTCTGATTTTAATGATAAAAGTAAACTGGGTGTTTCTATTTGAAAATAAAATATACAGGGTGTTGTATTTAAAATAGAAAAATAAAACTCAGTTGATAAATTAAGAACGTTGATATCTACAACATATACCCAAAAAGACCGGAGCCGATTTTAAGAAAATCCGTTTTAAAAGTAGCCAATTTTGAAATTATTTTATAAATCGTCTATATCAAAAATAGAGCCCTATATTTTGCCTATCTATTCCTGCTTTTAGATTTTTATAATAGTAATTGTCTACAAAGTTATTATAAGAAAACTAGAAAATGGGCCAATTTTTATACTCGTCGCCATTTTGAGTTATAAAATTTGAAAAAATCTAAAAACAGGAATATGTAGGCAAAATAGAAGACTAGTTTGACTAAAGACTATTGACTACTTTTAAGAGACTAAATTAATTGAACAACGTTTGTTCGTATTTTCAGAACCGAAGTTATGATTTTTTGTGAGCCGATTAACTTGGCCACCCTGCAGTGCCGGATTTACCTATAAGCCAACTAGGGCCCTAAGACGTTGGGGGCCCAAAACGGCTTTTTCAACTTTAAACGACAAGGCCAGGCCAGGGGCGGATTCTGCTACCGGGCGGTAGCCCGGTTCGCCGCTGGTATTTTAGGAAAATGGTCGCCCATGATTCCGAAACATTTAAAGCACTTCCATTCGAACAATGCAGTTCTTCATTATTGCAGCATGCTCGATTATTTTAACTTTACATCACTTCGTAGAACTTATAGCGTATAGCCTATTGTCAATAATTATGAAATTGTCAAATAACGTTTTTTTGTAATATGTAAAAGAATTCTGAAAGTAGATCTAAGCTCTGCTGACCTTGAAAATTAAAAAAAAAAGCAATTAATTGGGCGCCTTCGCTATTTAATTCGTCCGGGCTATTTCTTTTCTTGAATCCGTTCTTGGGTCGGACCACCTTTTTAAGGGGCACATTCTGTTTTTTTGGCCTATGAAAACCGTAATCCGGCCCTGGCACCCTGTATATGGTTCACAAAAATAAATCAAACGCTATTAATAATTAATTGATACAAATTTATTGCATTAAAATGTAGATAAATCATAAACAAGAAATACTCAAAATGTATATTTCGTTTGTAATGTTACCGCCAAAATACTTGTTAAACTAACACGTCCATTTATTAAATCTACTTTCTTGAGTTAAGTTCTATGATCTACTATTCCGCTCAAGTTTTATCATTTAGGAATGTCTCGTGGACAGATATTAATACTAGCAACTAGTCACAAACATGTAATAAAAATGTATTCGTTATATTTTAACGGTAACAGTCGTATAAACAAACTTTTCTTTATGAAAAAACAATACATATTATTTATACTATTCAACCTATCTACTAACATTTGAATAGGTAAACAATTCGACTAACGTAAAAACTAAGAAATAATTAGAAATGGGTTGCATTCGTCTCAGCAACATCAATTTTGTGACAAAAATTATGATTTCTTTCAACAGTAAAAGAATAAATATACGTTGTAACATAATATAAATACATACATAATAGAATATACAAAATTAGTGTTGCTACTATTGTTTTATTAATACACAAAAATAATTTTTACACTTTCAATTAACGTTTACCATTATTGTAATTCATCGCACGCAGCGGTGCTTTAAACGTAGAAGCAGCTTGCTGTTGAAGCTGATATGCTAAAGGATGAATTTTGAATCCGTATAATCTCGGTATGAATTGATTTGCGGGACGTTTGGGTCTATACTCAGGGTGCACCATGAAAAGCATGTGCGGAAAACCAGTCCCAAAATAAGCACCATCCGTGTGATGATGCCGAGACGACTTTGGTGTATAAACGTCCATGCATTTAGGACAATAAGACTTAACCATTGCTTCTCCTGGGACATCCGATAGACCTACATTTGAAAAAAATTGATTTAATAAAGACAGAGAAGAAAATATAATATAGTGAAGCGTTATTAAATCAATAAACTGACCTAAAGGAAGCATTTGTTGGGATTCACAATACACCCTAGGGCAATGTCCGAAATCGCCGGATTGATACTTTTCGATCATCTGAGCGATCCCTCTATTTGTCAAAATATATCTTGCGTGTATTAAGCCATAAAGCATTTCCGCAGCTTGCTCTATAAGATCTGATTGATTCGGATTATCGTCTAATTCATCATCTACAAATTGCACAATTACACATAACCTCAAATTAAATAACTAATCAATTAACCTGGTTCTAAGTCTAATATCATGTCTAGAGCTTGGCGGTAGTGAGGTACTTGTTCGTTTAAACCGGTTAAATTAAATTTATCTTGTATGTAGTCTTCGTCGACCTAAAAATTAAAAGTAGCAATACGTGCGGCCTGTCGAGAGCGATGCGATTAACATTACCTCGCAAAAAAATTCGTTTCCCCGTAAGCCGCAGAACCAGGAAATCCATGAAACCTCTTCTGAGCTGCTCATTTTTCTACAAAAATTAATAAATGTAAAACCGACTTAAAAATTTTGCTTTTGGTGGGTGTGCAAGCAAAAAGCCACTGACAATTCTATGTTTACAAACCGTTTCTTGATTAATCTACGATAATTACGTTACCATATTGACGTCAAAATCATTTTAAATAACACGAAATTGATACTACAGGTTAATTACTGCTTCAAACAGACGTTAAACATGCATAAAGTAACGAAACTCACCTTTTTGTGCCTTTATTAGCCACGCTTACGCTGCTACTACATCTACGACTACAACAAAAAGAAAATCGATGTTACTGCCATCTGGTTACAACGTCAAATGATTTACGAGGCAAATTCAAACAAAACACTAATGACACCGCAATTATTATCGCATTTATCACTATTAAGTAAAATTTTGTACTACTCGTTTACAATTTTATTTTTGAAAATTTTCACAATATGATGGTTTTTATACGCTTTAATGAAGCCACATAAATAAAAAAAGGCCAAAGAAACATCTATTTGCTTGCGGGCTTGCGACTACTCTCTCCAACCTTGCTTTCCACCACTTAAAATTGTTGTTATTGTCCGTGCACAAGGAAATTAGTTATAAATGTATTCGTAACAAGTTCGAACGTGTTCTTTATTTATTTATAATAAATTATTTGAATGGATAATGTAGCAACTCCATTGTAATTTTGTGAGTACTTTATTTTATCAACAGTAACAGGCATATTTATTTTTTATTATTTATTACACACCTACTAATTATGTAAACTATTGTCATCATCTTCAATAATAAAAATAGGTTTGTTTTGGTTCGGACGTCACGACGTCACTAGAAATTTTGTATTATTTATATTGCGTTTTTAGATTTTTTATTAATACAAAAATTTAAGTACCTGTTGCACTTTAATAATTAATTAATTGTTTTTATTGGTTTTTGAATCGATTTGCTTTTGTCATTTACAATTCGACCTACTGCTAACAAAGTTA
This sequence comes from Malthinus flaveolus, assembly GCA_950108345.1. Taxonomy (NCBI): domain Eukaryota; kingdom Metazoa; phylum Arthropoda; class Insecta; order Coleoptera; family Cantharidae; genus Malthinus; species Malthinus flaveolus. Next base: position 19,959,752 of record OX467286.1, on the reverse strand, counting down.
AATTAGAATTTAGGTGAGTAGGCAAGTGATGAACTATTTAAAAACTGCAACAATGACTTTCAAAACAGTGGCGGCTCGTGTCGAGTCACTAGCATGTAAAGTATAAACTGAGCTTTTTGTACATACAGTGTGTCCCATGAGTCCCAAGCTCACCAAACTGAGTAGTATAACCCTTATAACTACCTGATCTATACTATCTATTTGATGGTAGTACTATAATTTTTTGGAAATTATACTGTATCACAAACTGTTGATTATGTTTTATTTAAATTATTTAATGGATTTCCAATAAGTAAGAACCACCACCGTAATATACCTACTGACGACGTGACTAACTTTTTTCTATTTTTAATAATAACCGAAAATATGCATTACAATGATATCATGATCATGATATTTCAATCACACTGTATAATATACAGACTATATTATAGTCCAGTGCATTTACGAATCGACCTAAAAGTTTTGGCACTGTCATCTTTTATTTTTTTATTCGATAGAGGGTTGGTCGGAGACCTTAACTATGATTTTGCGTATCCGCGAAATTACCCCTTCCGCCGCCATCTTGGAAAATGCGTTATGGCCCATATCTCGCGTTCTATCTATTGCGACTCGATCGTTTTGGTCGCTCAAATCCATTTATGTCACAGTAAGCGCTCCGATGACGAGAAAACAAGTTATTCGTGTTCAAAGTCGAAAATTCTTTTGAAAAATTTCTCTTCGGGCGGTTTTTTGCGAGTAGTTTTCTTATGGTACTTCGGAGCCGTTCATGACAGTAATGATTTTTAAAGAAAACTCAACTATATGCGTAATATGATATAAAAATTAATCCGATTGGTCGCCGACCACTCCAAAGCCAAAGTTGCGCTACCTATGTCATACGCAACTTTGAAAACTTCCAACTGAGCAAGGCGCGTCTCTCGACGCTTGCAGTTTTCTTCTCCTCATCAATATTCCTCAATATTTTATATAATCGAGTATTTCTTCATATTGTAGGTAATCTGGAAGGTGTTTAAATTCAAGTTATTCATAATAATTTATGATTTTGGTAAGTCATAATAGAGTCAGTGATTTATCCTGTTTAAACAGACCTGGAGAACAAATGGGGTCCTTGCACAAAAATTTGTTTTTGCAGAAATTGAATCTTTTTACTTTAATTAAACGAAAAAAAGTTTTTTCGTACGACCGACTCTAAAAACATTCTTTACGCTTCGTGAAGTAACGCCTAAAGTCGGACATTTTGATCGAGTTTGTTTTACATACAAGTATATGATCGTAAAAATTATACATGGACAGGTATATAACCAATAAGGTACTTCACGGTTATATACTTTTTGTTTGATTCTGTCAAATTTCAATTTTATTCCACTAGATGGCGCACGCTCATTTGACAAAATTCAAACTGAATAATTATTTAGACAATTGAAGTCGTAAATTAATTACTTATTTAGCAAAATGCAAAATTGTGAAAGTATTAGTTGTACTTATAATTATAATACGAAAGATCAAAACTCAAAACAGTTATTTGCTGGAACAATTTTTAGAAACGTAATTTACGTAAAACATAACCTTACAAAATACAAAAGTTACTAATTTTATATTGCCGTCGTACGAAAAATTTTGTATGTATCTCGAGCAAAATGCGTTTTTGATATTCGGTCGTCATTTAAACTAGTCATTTAAATTAGACCTCACATCAAAAACTCTCATTATACGCTCTAGACACATAAATAACTATTTCAATTTTTTATTAAGGTAGTACTACCGGTTTTAGAATTGACGTTCAGAATTTAATGAAACTTGGCATATTGGTACATTATAATATCATAATTAACCAGTTAAATTTTTGGAGGCCTACAGAGAACTGAAAAAAAGATAAAAATATTTAAAAATTTTTGCCTTTAACATTGATCCTTATGGGAAATCACAGATTTTATTTTATTTCACAAAATTGGACGTTCAGATTTTTATGAAATTGGTATCAATAGAAAGAAAAAAATTAATTGAATTTTCTGTATTAATAAAACCTTAACTTTAGAGCTCGTGACAAGAGTAATTAATAAATAATTAAGAAAAAACTTACATGTGGCAACGCCGCCTAGAAGGTTAGACGCGCGCGAAATTTAAATATGTACAGAATACGGCTAATGCTACTTGTTTCACATTTTTTTATACCTTTTTTCAGTGACTCTTTTATTTTTCCAATGAAATATTCGTTTTGTACCATTTAATAAGTTTGATTCAGACATTTCATTAGTAAACAAACATTACATGTCAAACCGATAACCTGAAAGGTATTTTTTGTCTCTTTTGCTTTTACGCGGCGTTGCCAAATATAAATACGACGGAAGTCAAATTACAGTAAGCACACATTTGACACTTGTGGTATCGGTAGTACTACCTTAAAGCCCTTTTACTTATTTTCGATGATGTAATTTTCAATTAATGAAATTCGCGCGAAAACGCCTTTAAGTGTCATGGCTGCTTTATGACGTCATGAGCCAGTAAAATCATGAAAACTGTCAGAAATGGAACTTTCTGATTGGTCGATGGGCAAATTTAAAACTCGTACTGGCTAATGACGTCAGAATACGTTTTGAATAAGATCAATTACATATTTTACTATTACTAAAACCATATTTTGTTGCAATTTTTTTTGATGCAAGGATTTTTTGCGAATTTAATTTCTACAATTTTGGTCGAATTGTCTCAAACTTCTAGAGACCAAGGCCTAAAACTTTTAGGTCACATTTTTAGGTCTATATCTATAGAATTTTCGCAAATACACTGGACTAATAGCGATAAACGGTTTGTCCTGATGGTTTTTTAATGGAAATTTGTAGTTATTCTTCATTGGACTATTTAGCGATAAGGATGGTCGATAAATAGCTCAAAACTAATAATTCTGAACAAAACAAACAACAAAATTAGTTCCAATAATTAATTTATAATAATTTATCCACACAAGACGCATGCAATTGTTAATTGTTGTATTTTGGGCTTGGATGTAGGTATGTATCCATCACAATGAAATGTTGGTGTTATGCAGAGGAGGGGGGGGGGTTAGGAAGATAAAAATAAAGAAAAATTATGAGATAATTTTAATAGTAATATCTAGAAAATGATGCATTTTTAGTTTTTATTAGGTTGCAAATCCAAGTTCGTGGGGGGGGGGGGGAGCTCTAGCCTGCTAAGATGAACCTATAGATACCATACTAGTCCAGTCATTATAAACCTTTGAAAATGCAAGTGAATCGAGAAAGCTGATTTGTGGATATGTTGTAGAGGGGGCTCAAAAAAGCTTAACTTTAATTTTTCGACCAAGATTTCCTATGAGCTTTTGTCGCCATCTTGAAAAAAGGGTCAAATTTGGTTTTTTCTTGATAACTCGGCTCTACTTCACGATACGAAAATTGTGCTCATGTACTTTTTTGTTGCTTTTTTACGCTCTACAATTAAGGTTATATGAATTTTTCACCTACCGTAGATCGTTGTTGAGATATCGAGCGCGAAAGTGAAAAATTGAGAGATCGAGATTTGTTTTTTTCAGTTTTCTTCTTTCTGGTGATAGAAAGATAGTATTGGAGATAGAGAAAAAATGTATAGAAGCTTTTTTATAGTAAATTTAATAAGCTATGGTTTTTAAACCATTTCTTCGATATCATTAATAGTTCCTGAGATATAAGCGAAAAACTAAAAAAGTGTACCTTTTTTCCAAGATGGCGGCCCAAGCGCAATGGTTATCGATTGAGCAGTTTAGTATGTTTATCCGGAAGTCATAATGAGCTTGTATACCAAAATCCAGATTTTGCCGGTTAATGTTTTTATTTTTTCTAATTTGACCGGACTACAAGCTAATATTATGAAATCGAAGCTTTGCGTGGACTTGCTGACTTTGCGGCGTGCTACGAGACGTAATTTTTGTCTAAAAAAATAAACAAAACACATTGTAGGTATTAAGATTCTCTAAAAGTTTTATTTTAAACACTTTTTCGATATCTATCACCAGAAAGAAGAAAACTGAAAAACAAATCTCGATCTCTCAATTTTTCATTTTCGCCCTCGATATCTCCACAACGATCAACGGTAGGTAAAAAATTCATATAACCTTAATTGTAGAGCGTAAAAAAGCAACAAAAAAGTACATGAGCACAATATTTGTATGGTGAAGTAGAGCCGAGTTATCGAGAAAAAAACAAATTTGACTCTTTTTTCAAGATGGCGGCGAAAGCTCATAGGAAATCTTGGTCGAAAAATTGAAGATAAGCTTTCTTGAGCCCCCTCTACAACATATCCAAAAATCGGCTTTCTCGGATCACTTGCATTTATATACCTTTTTTTCCGACTACCTCTATACCATTATTTCAACTAGAAAATATTTTATCAAAAAAGTGTATCTATTAAGTATTATTCAAATTTGTGTAGGTTTTTTGGCGGAAACAAGATATTAAAAGTGATTAGTGGTCTCATTATTGTGATTATTTGTTACACAGTCGTACTACTGAGAAAACACTACATAAGGTGAATGACATAAATTCAACACAGCATTGAAATGGGGTATATTGGGTTATTCCACTTTTTCTGCTTCTGCTCTTCTGCGTCCATCTACTGGCACCTATCGTTTCTGAAAGATTGTGCTTGCCAAACTATCTGCCTTCATTTCTACGACTCACTTGTTTGCTATCAAGAAAGAATCTTAAAGGGGTAACCAATAATTTTAAATGTGAGGCGAGTGGCCCCATCAAAGAACATATTTTAGCCATAACCATCCATAACCAAAATTTTAGTCAGTTATACTAGAAAAACTATAATATTTTATTTTTTAATGAATATCTTGCATTTTTTGTAATGTTAATAAACTCAGGAAATAACTCAGTTTACGTCGTGCACATTGCGTCAGTAGTATTTATTCAAGAAAATTGAATAATTAATAAAAATTTGCAATTAAAATAAAATTCATTAAATTAAATATTACCCATACTATTTTCTCTATAATTTGTTAGCTGTTACAGTAATATAGATGAGGATGGCTTAAATCGTTAGTAGGTTTTAGCATATTAGATATACAGGGTGTCCTAAAATTAGACTGACAAACTTCGGGCCGTTTTGATATGAGAAAGCTGAAGAAACAGAGTCAGCTCAACGTGGTCAAATAACGCTTCTGTTTACGAATGAACAACAACCCATGAGATGAATAACGAGACTCAGAACATGGGCGTTAAGAAAACTTTAATGGAACAGTGTGCGGTCTCTTTCATTTAATTTTGTTCACGCTGTAACGCTAAAACGGCTCATTTGCGGGCTTGGACACGCTCTAGTCCCTGAAGTTTGTAGGTGTAATTTAGGGACACCCTGTTTATATAAACATTCCTAAATAACAAAACAGCGTATAATTATATTCTTCAATTAGCTTTAAACACGCGTGAGTCATTGGGATTAACAAAGAAAAACAAATGAAACTCAATTCAACGTTATAATCTTTATTATTGAGAGCAGTGTACTTTTTTTTTGTAAAAAATTAACTTTCGCTCAAAAGTGCAGTGCATGTGTAGTCATATTTACTATTCTAGATTTAAATTAAGAAAGTAAATTCTCCATCTCGTAATTAGATAAATTGCAATGAAGGACAAAATAATATTTAAATAAATAAATCCGGTGCTCTAATCTAAACCACCTAAAGTGACATAGCTCACCCACAGAAACTAAAATTTGAAATTGAAAGTTGAAGCTCAGGTATGAAGAGTGATGGTAGTAATAAGATAAATTTAGTACCTATTTGAAAAGAAGACGTTGTTTGAAGCTATTGTTGGGGCACTTCAGTCACTATAATCTCTATTTTAATTTAGGTAGTGCAGGTAAACTGTTTTGCTCTTGCTATTTGCTTATCATTACGATAACAGCTCTCTATCTGTAGGTAAATACCTACACGCTGTTGTATACATACGTTATAAAAGCACTAAAATTGTTTTTATTTCAGCTGGATCAAACTTTTTATATACCTCCTACCTATTTATTGTGAAACCTCATGGCTGTGATAACGAAATCGAAAGACGAATCATATGGTATGTATTAGATACCAATTAATTATGGCTAGTAACTTACGTTAATTTTGCTGTAATTAATCGACTAGAACTTTAGCATAGCGCGTATATTCTACAAGCGGCAATGCGGCAATTTATTTAAACTTTTAACAATATTTCGAAAACTGTTAACTAAGGACTTCTAAGGGTTTAATGGCATTTGGTCAAGCAAAAGGAGTTTTTAATACCACCCTGTACATTTTACGGTTTTTAAAATTATTGTGAGATTAGCTGTCCTATGATACCAAACATGCTCAATTTTAACTTCCGGTTTAACCGGAAATGAGGTTAGCTTTTCTATTTTAAATACAACACCCTGTATGTTTTAAGCAGTTTTGCAGATTGCAAAATTATCTATTTAGTGATATCAAACATTTTACATTTTTACTTTCTGTTCAGCCGAAAATGAGATCAGCTTTCTTATTTTAAGTAGAAACACCCAGTATAATCTTATATTTTGAAAATCAGTGAGAGCTTCTGAGTATATCAGCATGTATGTACTATTATTTGGTACTATTTCTGATATCTTTTTATAGTATATTATTTGATGAGCATGTTATAGTTATTACATGCGAGTAAAATACTATGCTTTTTCTATGACCATAAATAAATAAACTGACTAATATTTTATAAATAAATTTACTGTCACAACAATTATCCCTGACAATTTACCTTTTGACAGAACATCGGTGTTCATGGCAGCCGCGACCTGACAAGACTGTTGGGTTATGATGACAGGACTGTTGGGTTATGAGCTCATAACTCAACTGCTATAACTCACTCAGTGGATTATGACTAACATAACTTTATCAAAATTACATATGTTATACGTTTATTGTTCAATGGTCATAGAAAAAATATTTAAAAATGCTACTCGCGTAGCGAGGAGCGTTTTACTGGAGGAGTGCTAGACTTACTTATGAAATGAGTTTTTAATAATTCTCACGCATATTTGGGAATCGATCAAATTGCCATTGTCGTCAATATGTCATTTTAAAAAGTTTTGGCTAGTTTTTTAATGGTTTTAATCTAAGTACTTTGTAGAAATTAAGAATGAACCAATGAACATAGAAAAATATTATTATGTTAAGTATTTCTTTCAAATATAGATAACTATTAAACATAAAAATGTTTGTGTTCAGCCCAATACCAGCCAATACCTACAATATGATTGCTTTGTGTTGTAAACCTAGAGCCATTAGGGGACAGATAAAGAGATCCGCCTATATCAGTCTATAGTAGGTTCGTTCTGTAACGTTCTTTTTAGCTTTTTAACTTTAAAAGAGGTTACAATAGTGAATAGAGGCCTCCCATAGAAAAGTTAAGTGCCTGTGTACCTGTAAGGTTGAGATGTGGGTAACCCTTGTGAATTTTGAGTATTTTTAAAAATCTACCTGTCATATTGTCATTGCTTTTAAAAGGGTTACCCACATTTCAACCTTACAGGTACACAGGTACTTAACTTTTCTATGGGAGGCCTCTATTCACTATTGTAACCTCTTTTAAAGTTAAAAAGCTAAAAAGAACGTTACAGAACGAACCTACTATACGTGTTTTGGTGTAAAGACACAAATGGATTATTTCAATGTTAATCATTCAACAATCTATGCTTTTCTTCGATAATTAGTTTACATATTTATGATGACTGTTGATTCTGTTTACGAGACTAAAATAAATAGTTCCATTGTTAGTGTACTTTTGGTTAAAAAATTAACAAATTAACGCCCTTTTAACTTTTTGAAGCTCTTTCTACACAGAACCGCCTCGCCAAATTTGAGCGCTCTGTACTCAAATATGAGCTATGACCCATTTAGCCCAAAGGAGACCCTAGACAACATTTTGATGTCTTTTTACGCTCACCAAATATTACTCAATCACTAATTCAGGCTATAAAATTGCAAGGAATTTAATAATTGCATGCAGTTAAGTTACTAGCTGTGGGAGGTGCCGGTACTTAAAATTGTTCAACACTTTAATTTATAGTCGCATTTATTTTAGAACATTAATTTACTTTAAATTATCAACTATTATGAAATTAAGTCGGTATTAAACAGTAACTTGTCTTTACACAATTATAATTTCCATATTTTAGGTGAACCACTTCCGTACGACCCCAATTTCAAAGGTCCACTAGCCTACCGATCATGCACAGACGTCATTTTTTTGTTTTTATTCATAGTCTTTATGGGAATTTGGATAGGCGTAGCAACTTTTGGTAACTACCAAATAAAACTACAATAACGTTAACTAATGCGCCTATTTTTCAGCAATTCGTAATGGAGATCCACACTTGCTATTAGCTCCGCAAGATTCGCGCGGTAAAAGATGCGGTATAGACGCTGGTGTGGTCGATAAACCTTATCTCGTCTTTTTTGATCTCTCCAAGTGTATTAATTTGGTTCCGTTTGGGGGCTGTAGAACTCCTCAGGTATACACTTAAAATTGCAACTCTACTTTAAGTCTCTTCATCGATGTTTTCATTAAGGTTTGTGTTTCGCAATGCCCAAACAAGCCATTTTTGTGGGATTTGGTTGGCACAAATACTCAGTTTGATCCAAACGATATGATTTGTCAAGAAGGTATTAAACCAAAAAGTATAAACGACGCCAGAAATTTCGTTAATGAAGATAAGTGTGCTCGATGGTATCTACCGAGCGTATCAGGTATTTTCATATTTTGGTTTTAATTCGTTAGTGTTCAGAAAGTCTTTATGTTTAATGCTTATTTTTAATTTTGCACAGTGCTAAATAGATGTTTATACAATACGTTAAATGGAACAAATGAGGTTAAGACTGAAAATGTTAACATTAAACTAATACAAGACAAATTAAGTTTCTCGAGCGTATGGCCACAAGTTGCTACGGTGCATATAATTTCAGTTTTTACTGAAAATGAAAATGTTTTACAGGTACCTATATTGAATTTTTGTGAAAAATATTTTATTGTAGGATATACACATATTGTACATGATCCTACAACTATGCTTCTGGGCTCTTTTTCAGTTCCTATTATACTTTGTAGCGACTTCGGACTAATGTGAGCACGCGTGAAATACAAGGGAATTGCAAGGACCGAAGTATACCCAGTCCCAAATAAGGTGGCGTTGACTCATATTGCAAATAATCATCCTGAAAAAATGTTATTATATTTGTTGTTCTTTCATAATAAAGTAAGAAGGGTAACGAGACGTATGAGATGAGTCGTGCGCTACCTTAAATGAACTGAATTATAGCTTAGTGGTCAAAGCACCCGGCGCAATACCGTGGAGACTCGTGTTCGATCTCCGATCGCTTGTTTTGTTTATCTTTGGATAATCAGCGCATCTCAGACGTCTACCATTTACGACCACCTAACTGGTGCTAAAAGTTAAACATTTTGTTCAAAATTAAGCACATTTAGAAAGCCAATTTCCTTGAAATATTTGGGAGGGTTGCCTGCAAAAATTTTTAAAGGGACCCTGCATAGTTTTCATTTTTTGAATCATTCTATACTTTAAAATAAATTTTGACGTCTGTATGGGTGGTGTAAGAGAAGAGTACGTATTAGAAGCCTTTTAAAAAAGTGCTCAAATATACAGGGTGTCTCTCTTCATAAGAATCAAACTAAAAATTTGAAATAGGAGCTAGTCTATCACCACATGTTCGCGTGGCACATACAAAAACAAAGTTCTTTCCTATTTGGCTTCACTTACAGGACGCATCGGCTTCCTCATTCACTACCACTTCTCTCGATTAAGTTTAACGAGGTTTAAGGTATTATGTGCTGTTTATATAAATAATAAGCTGTAAACATTAGACATTTCTGTTGAAATTGTTTGAAACGTTTTCATATTTCATTAAAACTTTAAAACATTTTAAATGCATACCATTTTCAATTTTGATTAATATTTTACAGTTCAAATGAGATGTATTCCGTTTGTAACTGAGAGTTCAGATGTTAGCATGAGTAGTTTTATGCAGAATATCAATATTCAAAATTTAGAGAAGGGCAAATCTAATATACAAGCTATTAATGATGCACAAGAGGTAGTGTAGATAATTATTATTATTCGCTTATTTGTGTTTGTTTGCGCTTTTGTACTGCTAAACTTCTGATGATGCTCAATATTTTCCACTCTTCGGAAGAGCTTGCTTGTGTGTGACGATGGAATATTTTTAAAAATATATAATTTCGTTTCGTGTTGTAATTACTTCATATAAATTTTTAGACCGCTACAAAAGTAGTTAACGATATAACCAGTTCGTGGAAGGAAATTATCGGCTATTGTATCCTAACACTGCTTTTGAGTATTTTAGTAATAGCTCTCTTGAGATGGTTTGCCGGAGTTCTGACTTGGTTGTCAATTCTCGGAGTCGTAGCTCTTCTTGGTTTTGGTAGGTATACGATTTAAATTCAGTGTGCGACGTGAAATTAAGTGCAGTTTTTATTAATTCTAAAAAATCTCAGCTTTTATAATTAGACAATTTCTTCTAGTTGTATACTGTTGCGCAATGAAATATAAACATTTACTCACCAACCCCAATGGAGCAGCAGACACACGATATGATTCTTTTGGCGAGAAGGCCTCTTCGTACTTCAATAATAAAACGACTTGGCTCGTATTGCTAATAATATCGTCGATCGTTCTAATTATAATTCTCTTGCTGTTGATTTTCTTGAGAAAAAGAATAGTTTTAGCCATAGCAATTTTTGAAGAGACCAGCAAGTAATTATATATTGTCATTTATTTTTTAAACTTCTACTCTTATTATTCTATTTTAGGTCAGTTTTATCTAATTTTTCCTCATTATTTTTTCCCATTTTTCCGTGGATATTTCAGATGGGAGTCATTATTTTTGCCGTCTTTATCGGACTTCATTTGGCATCTATAGGAGAAGGCGCTTATAGGATTGAAATGGGCAAGTCATCTACATGTAGGTGTATCGGCGAGGCTGCCTCCTATAAGGTATATTTTAGGCTAGGAGATGTTTGTTAAATTGATTAAATTTTTTTAGAACGGCTCGGTTTGTAAACCAGATCTCTTTAACCAATTTTGCAGTGAAAAAGGAGCCTTATGCGAAACGGCGAGTTGCCATTTTCGTATGGTAAATCAAACCAACTTAATCAACTATCTTCAAGGTAACTTTATATTCTAACGTTTCTTTCGTACTTTCGAGTATGTAGATCTTCGGCTAGTCTAAATACAACTTTTTAGGCATAAACGTGTTCGGATTCTTTTGGTCTCTATTCATCATTTCCGCGTTTGGAGAGATGGTGTTAGCTGGAACTTTTGCAACGTGGTATTGGACTTTTAACAAAAAAAAGGTGCCTTTTTTTGGCGTCTTAAACTCGATGATGAGAGCATTAAGGTTTCATTTAAACACTACGTAACTGCGTTTCAATTAAATTGGAATTTTTACAGGTTTCACATTGGAACTTTAGCGTTTGGCTCCCTTATAATAACTATCTGTAGGATGATTCGTCTAGTTTTGGAGTATATCGAGTCTAAATTAAAAAAATATAGCAATCCGTGCACAGATGCGGTTTTGTGTTGTTGCAAATGCTTCTTTTGGTGTTTGGAAAATTTTATTAAGTTCATCAACAAAAACGCGTATATTATGTGTGCCGTTCATGGTAAAAATTTCTGTTCGAGTGCCCAAGACGCATTTAATCTACTAATGAGAAATATTCTTAGAGTATTTGTCGTCAATAAAGTGAGTTTTCTAAAATTTTAAATTTTGTCTAAATAATAACTCCGTAGGTTACCGATTTCTTAATATTTTTAAACAAAGTTCTCATTGCCGGTGGAATTATGACGATAGCGTATTTTGTAACTTTTAATAATAACAAAGTTGTCCTTAATTATGTTTGGACTCCTATCGTGATGATTGGGATATTTTCGTATTTTATTACATCAATTTTCTTCAGTGTGTACGCGATGGGAGTGGATACCTTGTTTTTATGTTTTTGTGAGTATTTAACAATATTTGGTGTACAAGATTATTTTACTTTATATTTTAATAGTGGAAGACACCGAAAGAAATGATGGATCAGAAGAGAAACCCTACTTTATGTCACAGAATCTTATGAAAATTTTAGGGAAAAAAAATCGAGCCCAATGAAGAAACAAAATAGTATTAACTAATTAAATATGTTAAAATAACAAAAACAAAAATTATTTTATATAAATTATTACAAAATTACAAAAGTATTGCGATTTTTACTATTTCGTTGGCTTCGTCTACTTTGAAAAAGTAATGATCGGAAAAAAAATTTTAATTTCTCGACGTTTCGGGTTAAGAGTTTGTAGAATTAGCTAACAAGTACGAAAAAGTCCTGTTATAATAGCCACATCAGCAGTTTTTTATTTGGAGGTAGATTTTATCTGTAAGAATGCCATCTGTTTGATTAGCAATTAATTAACAATCTAGTTACCTAGGTACTCGCATAATATTACTCCTAGTTTAAAAACAAACTATACTCAGACATAAACTACAAATACACCGCATTCTAAACAAAATTGTATTTACAAATAAATATTGCAAAAAATCACATAAAACAATTAAACTCGAACAATATTAATAGTGGAAATCTCCTCTTCGACCATCCCATCATAATCACTACCAGCTACTAACCCATTGTCGTCGGCCCTAGCCAAAATGTCGCAAATAAGAGGTGACTCGACTCCTAAAATATATTCGCAATACTTCGGCTCTAACAAATACAACGAGACCGCATTAAGATTCGAAGCATTTTCCAAACATTTTAATTTAACTTCGGTTTGACGAGATTTTCCAGTTTTATCGCAAATATCTCCTTGGGAATATAAATGAGACAAATGTGTTCGTTCTCCTTGCGGTTTCGGACGCTTATTTAAATGTCTCGAGAGCCATTCGACGTGTTTCGCCTTGTTAAAAACGCCCAACTTGATCGAAGTTTTGCTACCGTCGTTTTCGATGTGGTACTGCGTTATTGACTTTCCATAACAAAACTCGTATTTCCACCAACCCGTACCACCATTGAGACAATTTTCGCCTAAAAGAAAGCTTTCAACCGGCGACGTATCAATGAGATTATCTTGAGCCTTTTTAGTTTCTTCTTTTTCGCTTAAATCTAAGGGATGGAATTCGACGCGAATGTGATCTGTGTCCGATTTACGACGCAACTTGGCCGCTTCCTTCTTCAGTTTCATGAAGTTACGAGGTTTATTTGGATTATCTTCTAAAGGTAAACAACTAATTTGATTTTCGCCAGTTTCTTGTGGCTTATACTTAGGATGAGAACACAACAACGGCGATAATACTATAATTTCGTAGACGCAAGTTGAAGTTTCTTTTAACGAAAACACTTCGTGCTTGCCATGAATGTAGCAAACGTAAATAACTTTGGTTTCTCTTGGTTTATTGTTGTTCAACTCGCAGCTAGTACCGTTACCCATGGTAATTTGAAAATATGGCAAATTAGTGCCGTCAATTTTCTTCACAGGTAAAGAATTTTTGCTCTTTTCTATCCAATTAAGTTCATCCATATCGAGAAGTTCAAAGTACTTCTTATCCCAATGTCCTAAAACGTATTCTTGCACCTTAACTTTCTTTCCTTCTCTATCTTCGTGATACTGCCGTATATGTCTACCGTGACAAACCTCGTAAGTCCAATACGATTCTAATCTATACGAACAGGACGATTGAGTGAACAGAGGAGATATAAGTTCCAAAGCTGTTGGTCCATCATAGTTATCGGATGTAGTTGGATTTCTCTCTTCGATATTGGGCAGCAAACATTTATATTTCTCCTTAAACGCCGTAGTTACGATTACGTGATCGTCGTTTATCACATTGAGCTGCTCTAGATTTTTGCCCGGCCAATTAATGTCAAATAACACAGTATCATCAAAATTTTTTAAATCGTGAGCTATTAGGATTTGAAAAAAGAGAGTTATCACAAACACCGTAAGCATTTCTCTAAAGTTAATGCACAAAAATTTACTGACGTGTTCTTAGTTACCTCGTACTTATAAAACGATAACCACAAAAATTCTAGACAAAACGTCAAATCGTTAAAACACAAACAGCTGACATTGACAACTGACATATTGTACGGTTAAAACTTATACTCGGTTGTTTACTTATATGGGGCAATTTATATACCTAATTTCTTTTAAATGTACAAATTTAATTTACAATTACAAATTATTTTTATTGGTAAATAATTTTGTTATAAAAAATTTAACTAAATTAAAAGTTTGCTTTTGAATTAAACACAAATGTACGTAAAATTAGCAATTTTATTAGTATGTTAATAAATTGTCTTGTATGTTTGATGTACTATCGCAATATCGTACTATCGTACTACAAATTTATAACCTAAAAATATACATGTTTATTTCGAATTTTTAAAACTCGAGAAAATGCATAAAATTAATATTCGTTTGGCCGAAAGTCGTCCAAATACTTCGGTTAACGTAAATAGGCACGCACCTAAAATTTACACGCCAGGTGAAATTATCACGGAGCAAAACGAATTTATGAGGTTAGAACGGTATTCAAATAAAGTCGTATTTTTATTAGTAAACATTTTACAGAGGACACGGTACTTACGAAGAGGATGGCTATTTAAAAGCGTCCGTTGCGGGCGTGAAAGAACAAATCCATAAGTTGATATCGATTCGACCGTTAAAAAGCCGATACAATGGCGAAGTTGGAGATGTCGTTGTCGGTCGTATAACAGAAGTGCAACATAAACGTTGGAAAGTCGATACAAATTCTAGATTAGATTCTGTTTTGTTACTTCAGTGTGTGAATTTGCCCGGAGGCGAATTGAGGAGAAGATCCGCCGAAGATGAGCACATGATGAGACAATATTTGCAAGAAGGCGATTTAATAAGTGCCGAAGTACAAAGTGTGTTTAATGATGGCTCGTTATCGTTACACATTAGAAGTTCAAAGTATGGAAAAGTAAGTTTTGTTATTTTTCACGCGAATTTTGTATTTATTTGCAAGTTTTAGTTGTCACAAGGGGTATTTGTGAAAGTATTTCCGTCATTAATTAAAAGAAACAAGTCGTATATTTATGATTTGCCAGTTGGCGCTAGTATTATATTGGGAAGTAATGGTTTTATTTGGATATGTCCTGTACAAAGTAGCAAAGAGAGCAATGTGGGCGGTTTTGTACAAAATTTGGAAGAGGTGAGTAGCTCTCATACATAGTGGGGGACTTTTAAAATACACCAAAAGACCTATAGTAAATTGCTCGGACTTCTTGAAAGTTCAGCTTTTTTAATAACCATGAAATTATCGTACATCAAAAAATTAAGATTAAAATTATTGAATTTAAGGGGAACTCTCGCTCGAATGAATATCAATTTGCACCCAATTTGTTTTTCCAAATAGCATCTTTATTTAAGTTTTTAACAATTATTTGTAGGTGATACCCCGCTCAGAAAGGGAGACCATAGCTAGATTAAGGAACTGTATTTTAGCATTAGCTCAATGTAAAATGATGTTGTATGATACTAGCATTTTGTATGCATATGAGGAATCGTTAAAGTACACAGTCAGTGATTTGCTTGTACCTGAAGCGATATACGATGTGGCTTTATTAACACAACACAGATTGAATTTATTAAATAATTAGTTGTTTTAATTTTATATTTTCTTTATTTTATAATAAAAATCTTAATTAAATTACTATTAGTCTTTCTTATTATAAAATATGCGGTTTGTATATAAAATAATAAATATTAAAGTATTTTAGTTATATACAGAACTAAACTAAATTTTAAAAATAAATAAACTCGAAAGAAAGCTGAAGACAAGAAAATTTTCTTACCATTACAAATTTAGTTTTAGGAACAAGTATTTAAATAAAATTGGGACGAATTTTAATTATTGTAATGGCAAAAATACCTGAATTTAAAGGTTCAAGCAAATTCCATCACCGGAGACCGCCACCTTCCCGAAAGTTTCAGCTTAGTTTCCTATCTTAACACAAAATTTTATCCCTATGTTATGAAGTCTCTTCTTGAGTTAACTATTTACTATCGTTATAAAAGCTAACTCAACAGAAAGATCACACAATCTTTAATGCACTCGGTACTCGACTCAAACATCGTGTTTACGATTCGTATATAAATTATTTCATTTGTTTACTTAGTTGAATTACGGTATAAGCACCAGACTTATCACTTTTTGATTATAAGTTAAGCAATGTTTTTTCCTGGATTCAACCATTTTTTCATATAGTAACAGAATATTGTACTGATATATAATAGAACTAATAAGGCACAAGTAACTCCTAAGGCAAGAACTGACGTCTTCGTTGGACATGGCTCGATAATTGTGACGGTTTTATCTGCAACATTAAAGTTTAACAATTTCAAAAAGTATAAGTGGGGCGAAATTACCTTTACCATACTCGGTACTAGCGTCGCTTTTCAAAAACTCTGCTTGTTTATCGTCACCAAAATCGAGAACTAGAATCTCTTGACTGAGAGTCATATCTTCTTCTTTCTCTTCTTCATTTGTGGCGTTTGATTTAATAGACCTCTTTCTCCTACCCCACGACTCGACGGACTCGCGTCCCCATTCGCAAACGGCCTAAAATTGAAAAATGAACAACGTCCTTCCTAATTTTGAACTAGTAGCAACTTACCGGCTCGCATGGTCCTAGACAATATTTGACGTTGCATTGGAAGATGACGCCATAAGACTCTGTGAACCTAAACGCTTCGTATATGGACTGTAGGGCGTTTCCGTCGGGTGTAAATCCTGGGAAAATGCTCGGGTCTACTGGACAGCCTTCGTCGTCGATTATTTGGAAGGTGCTCTTGGAGTCCTTGGCCATTGCAACGCAACTTCTTGCAAATATACCGTATGGTGCTGCGAAAAATTGGGTTATATTTTCTAATTTGTAGTCTATGTCAATTTTGAACACTCACTGTCTTCTGGAATTTCAATTCTGAACATTAATTTGTCTCCAATGCGCACAGTTTCGACTTCTCTTGATCTGCTATCCAATATGCGAATTCTTGGTGGTGGAGCTTCGGGCGCGGATGTAATGCTGATCATCTCTGGGTCCCTAAGAATTAAAAATGGTTTTAATTACGTTCGAAATAACGCGAGGCGAGGTGACTCTGATAGTAATAGATAATAGATAATTCAATTTTGAGTTTTTAATTGAATTTCAATTGGGTAATTTGAAATACTGCGATTTGTTTTGAAACAAGTTTTATGGAAGGCAATTAATTTGTCTTTAACAAAAAAAAATACAACGAATTTGGATTAGGTGTGGTGAATTTGTATTTGCTTGTGCCGCTCAAATAGCTACAGGTTGTAGATATAATTTAGTTTTATTGGTAGTGCTAATCACGTCTGTATACCGCTAACCAATTAATCTCGAGTAATATATCAAAAATTGAAGCGTTTTAAATTTAGGTAGGTACCTCCTAGAATAATTAACTAATTGTACTATAATACCCCACATAGTTGATTATCATTTGAATTATGTCGGTTGGAAAAAGTTGATGCAATCTGCAAGTTTAGAAATTGGAAAAGTTGGCTCAGTCGTTGGGAGGCATAGAGGAAGCATTTCTTTGCAAGTATTAGTGTAAATATAGATAATACAGTTTTAGCTACTTTCATGAAATAAACAAATCAGCATAAGTTTTATCCCTTCATCAAATGTGACAGATGGTTTGGTTATTTTTTCAAAATGCCATCCATTCAAAGGTTTATAGCTGCAATATAGACGCAGGAAACTTTTAAGCCTTTAACGCATGGCTTGGCGAGCGGCCAGTGGCCACCGATTATTTATTCAGGAACACTTCGATTTAAAGGAATTTTCATTTTTAATTCGAGCCACACGTAATTTAGATTAAACAATGATTTTTCTGTCATTTCCGCGTTGTTGTAACACGAAACTTACATTAAATAAATTAATGGGGCATAAAATAAAAATTTGTTCAAGTTTACCTGATTGGCATCATGCCGAAGGTAATATTCTTAGACGACATATCGTAAGTACATTTTACTTTGTAAATTTTATCTGCTTTTGTCATCACCACGCTATGATGTTGTAAGACGACGGTGTTGCTGTAAACTCCGATCTGCGAAGAAGAAAATTTGAATTACAAATCCGAGCGGAATTTACAATTAGGTGATTTTATTAGCAATTCGAATGGGTACGGGTACGTGTGTATAAGGTATAATATCGAACTTACCACCGATTGTGTGTTGCAATCTTGCCCACTCATAGTTAAATCGAGCCTGAAGAGATCGCTGTTAAGAACGTCCACGTTGCAAGTCTCCGATCTTCCCAAGGCATAAATTCTACCGTTGAAAGGCTTGTTCGTTCTCACTTGAACCGCAATTCTCGTGTCCTTGCAGTTAACAGATACTGAAATGGAAAAGTTTTTTGTTTCATTTGTATTTCGAATGGTTTATAAATTGTATATTATACCATCGTAGCAAGTGCCGGTTTTATCGCAATTTACATCGCTCCTAGTTAAGTTATTGACGGTCGGATCTTCGGTCGCTTCAAAGACCACTGGAAGATTGTTATCCCCCGTAGAACTTGCAGAGGTTTCTAGAAGAAAATTGTAAATTTTAACCGCTCGGCCGGACGTAAAAAAAGTATTTTATTACTTTCGCAAACATTTTCGTAATAAGATCCTACTCGTTCACCATCATCGAGTAATGGGCGTTCGGCGTTCAAATACGTGCTGGGTCCATCAGGAAGAGTTTTATGATCTAAATGGAATAGATGGCAATTATATTGTGTACCTTGCGGTGCACCACGATATAAGAAAGAACGACAAAGAAATTCGTTTTCAATTTCGCACGCTAGTCGACAAGCTGGTTCACTGGTCACCTGAAGTTCCTTGTCCGTGTAGTAATGCAAACCAGCATATTGCGCTACCTTATCGTCGGAAACTCCGATTCTCGGAATTTGATACACACGATTGCCTTTACACGCCTGACTGCCTTTTATACACAAATTTTCGAAATAGTCCACTCCCTGAGCATCGACAAACTGTACAAATTGTCCAGTT
Organism: Malthinus flaveolus; assembly: GCA_950108345.1. Lineage (NCBI taxonomy): Eukaryota > Metazoa > Arthropoda > Insecta > Coleoptera > Cantharidae > Malthinus > Malthinus flaveolus. Next base: position 19,940,645 of record OX467286.1, on the reverse strand, counting down.
GTTCTTCTATCCGAATCGCTTAATTGACACTGAAGAGACGCGTAGTTGTATTCCACCGATCTGCACGTAAACCGATGCTGGAATTGAGGGAAAAAAAAATTAAATTTTTACCTTTCTGGCAAAACTAATGGTTACGTACTTCGTTTAAACATGCGGCTAGACAAGCCTCCTTGGTGGAAGTATAAATAAGTGCGTTATCGAGGCCTCGTATCATTTTATTAGGTACTCTCTCGAATGCCCACGGCCTCAAACATACATTTTCCGACCTTATCTGCATCTTGGTCATATAATACATGTTGATGGATCTTTGCGGCAATGCGGCCGGGTTGTTGGCCGACGTCTCGTTTTGTAATTGACAAAGTGTGTCTTGTCTAGGCGCTAATGGATTCAATACGAAACTAAAGGCGGCCGCCTGGCAGTCGGGCTCCTCGCGACACCATCCTTGGCACTCGTACAGGGATAAATTTTGAACCGTGTAGTAGGTACTTCCTCGATAATCGTAATCTGTCAGTTTTTCGAATGCTATCCTCCCTAATAAAGATATAAAAATATGATTTAATTGCTTTCGAGAGACGTAGTAGCACAACTGTGGTAACCTTAGGAAAGTTTTCAACTCGCTTCGCTCGTGTTAGGCACGGGAAGTCCCTAACCCACGACCGGGCTAGTGGATGCTCCCACGACGATATGGCAGTCGCGCAGAAAATATTTTTCTAAGGTTACGACGGCTTTACGCTAAAATTATGACTTGTACTATTACTGCTAATATTTCACATTATTGTGTGGCATAGCATAATAACGAATTAAAACAGTTACTTTCGTTACGTCAATCTTGATTAAACTGACCACGTTTAAGATAATCTTGTCAGTCTACATCTATTTAATGTACGTTACGTACGTACACGTTTGAATATTTGAATGTTAATTTTATCTCTATAACATCTTGAATTATTATTCATTAACAAAATCTTTATGACTTTAAACGTGTTAGATCAACCTTTTGATGTTTGATCTTTCTTTTTAAATGATCTCTTAAGCGTAATAATTGCCTTCAACTTAAATGGCGAAAATGTACCGTATTTGGAATTAATACTGGCACAAAGACGGAAATCGTGGATGTAGTAAAGGTAAAAACATCAGTAGATGGCATGGACTGTAAAATGGTCAATTCAGCTGAGAAGACAGTCGCGACTAGTCTGATCCTCGTTTGCTTCGAGTGCTCGTCGAATAAAAATGAAGTAGAAGCTATAGGAAAATATTTGGATGAGTGGCCCTAAAGTACCATGCTAAATCCCTATAAGTCGTGGGTTAGTTTTTGGGCGAAAGCCCCGTTGGCTCGTCTTTGGATAAAGCCAGATAAAGCACACAGCGGTGCCAACGTTGGGACCAATTACGTTCGTGCAACGTGTGTACCGATAAACTCGGGTTTTGAGTATGCTGGCGTCAACATTGGTAGCGTGCCGCCGAGTGTCGATTTCTTGAGAAAACATCAAATAAATTGGCGCCAAGTTGCCAACTACATGACAAAAAGAAGCCAATATTGGCTCCAAAATAGGGGTTCTTAAAGTGTGTATCCGAACGAAATAGAGAAGACACTTGGCAACGTGATCATTACAAAATGCGACTGTTGATAGAGAGATAACTAAGACCCTATAAGAATCAGAAGGGGCACAGTCGAGCTCCAACATTTGGGCTCGTAATGTGTGGATCCGAACGAAATAGAGCAGACAATTGGCAACGCGACCATTACAAAATGCGACTGTTGATAAAAAGATGACTAAGACCCTATAAGAGCCAGAAGGGGCACAGTGGAGCTCCAACATTTGGGCTCGTAATGTGTGGATCCGAACGAAATAGAGCAGATAATTGGCAACACGACCATTACAAAATGCGACTGTTGATCGAGAGATGACTAAGGCCCCATAAGAGCTAGAAGGGTCACAGTCGAGCTCCAACATTCGGGCTCGTAACGTGTGGATCCAAACGAAATAGAGCAGATAATTGGCAACGCAACCATTACAAAATGCGACTGTTGATAAAAAGATGACTAAGACCCTATAAGAGCCAGAAGGGGCACAGTGGAGCTCCAACATTTGGGCTCGTAATGTGTGGATCCGAACGAAATAGAGCAGACAATTGTCAACCCGACCATTACAAAATGCGACTGTTGATAGAGAGATGACTAAGGCCCCATAAGAGGTAGAAGGGTCACAGTCGAGCTCCAACATTCGGGCTCGTAACGTGTGGATCCGAACGAAATAGAGCAGACAATTGGCAACGCGACCATTACAAAATGCGACTGTTGATAGAGAGATGACTAGGACCCCATAAGAGCCAGAAGGGGCACAGTCGAGCTCCAACATTTGGGCTCGTAATGTGTGGATCCGAACGAAATTGAGCACACAATTGGCAACCCAACCATTACAAAATGCGACTGTTGATAGAGAGATGCTTAAGACCCTATAAGATCCAGAAGGGGCACAGTGGAGCTCCAACATTCGGGCTCGTAATGTGTGGATCCGAACGAAATAGAGCAGACAATTGGCAACCCGACCATTACAAAATGCAACTGTTGATAGAGAGATATGACTAAGACCCTATAAGAGCCAGAAGGGGCACAGTTGAGCTCCAACATTTGGGGTCGTAATGTGTGGATCCGAACGAAATAGAGCAGACAATTGGCAACACGACCATATTACAAAATTCAACTGTTGGTAGAGATGACTAAGACCCTATAAGAGCTAGAAGAGGCACAGCCGAGCTAGGCCTCTTTGAGACAGTTTGAGGCGGAATTAATGGCAAATAACTCTCTTCACGCCCAACTTAGCTCGTCTGTGAGCGAAAATTCAGAAAGCGGATCTGGGATATTAATCTGACGAGGGTGACTCGAGGGTTCTCTTTTTTGTGATTTCTGGAATAATGACGAGCTGGATAGGAATTAGGAATACTATTCGAGCTAGTTTTAAAATCCGATTGGAACAACTGTTATCCCAAAAGCGAGCATTCTGGCACACGTTTAATAAATAAAAAGCCAATCATCGAACCAAATTGAATAGAAATTTTCTATTTTGATTTTCGACACATTTAAGAATAAAATCGATCGACTTGGATATTCCTCGCACGTCTGTTCGATAAAAAAAAACCTATTATTTGATTTGATAAATAAACAATTCGAGAAAGATTCGACGTTTGTACAATTCCATTGTTTTTACCATTATTTAAAATTTATTCTCATATTGAAATCGAATTTTTATTCGAACGTGTCACACGACCCACATTTTAAAGGAGAAGAATGCACGGATGCAGATTCTAAAATTACCAAGCGATGATAAAGCAACATTGAAATTAGGAAGAACCGTTAAATTACGGTTATTGGTGTGTTTACGTATTAAACCAAATACAAATAAAATTAAACGCCATTAGTTTAGGTTATAAATTTGCGCGAGATAAATGATAAGTTGACTTACCTAAAGTTCCATAGATATTTGCTAAGACTAAAATAACGCCTAACGTGAACGTGTGGTATCTCATTGTACAGGAAAATCTGAAAAATAAAAATTAAGATATAAAAAATATTTTCCGCTAGTTACGTTTTTCGTATAAAAAATCAATTTTGTTCGCTGGTAAATTAATTATTTATGCAAAGTAAATTACTCCGGTTACTTTATGTGCAATTTTAATGACTAATTATGCATTAACGCCTGGATAGTAAAACGGAACTTTTAAGTGGACTAAAAAGTCCAATCGTCGAACGTACATTAAATAATCCAATTAAGAAAGACTTTTCAGTTTTACAAAAAAAACGTTAATTTTTATGGATTTTTAGTAATTACTTACGAAATTTTAAGATTATTTTAGAATTTATTAGAGGATTTTACTTTAAAAATAAAATTATTTTGAAAATTACCGTTAAAACAGACAAAATTAATTACTAATCTCTTAGGTAATTTCTCGTATGCTATTCGCTTTGTTAATGATCAACCTCTATTAGTTATTTCTTTTTATTGGGGATTAGTGGAGATTTCAAATTTTATACTTTGAAAACGACTGATGTGGCCACAACAGGACTTTTTCGTACGCGTTGAAAATATTAAGAAAGATATCAGAAGTAGTACCATAATATGCTCAGAAGCTCTCCCAGATTTCAAAAAATAGGCAGCTAATCTCATTTCGGGTTGAACCTGAAGTCAAAATTTAACACGTTTGGTATCATTGACCAACTAATCTTACGATATTTACAAAACTCATAAAATATACAGTGTTTTCAAATACTCCTTTTGCTTAAATAATTTCCGGTTTAACCGGAAGTGTTTTTAGAACCAAAATTGTAACAAATAATAGTAAATTACGGCATTAACTAATGTACCAAATTGCAATTATAGATTTTGATTACAAAAGAAATTATAAGTTTTTGAAAGTTTGACTTTCAAAAAATCATAGCTCCAAATCTGCTCATAGCAAATGAACTAAACAACGGTGTTTCATTAAAAACTTCGATATCTACCACATATCAAAATATAGACAAAATGACCACAGCTGGTTTTGAGAAAATCCGTTTTAAAATTTTAGTCAAGTGGTCAATTTTGAAATTATTTTAAAAAATCGATTATCAAAACTTAAGCCCTATATTTTGCCTATATATTCCTGTTTTTAGATTTTTATAATAAGAATTACCTCCGAAGTTATAGTGAAAGAACTAGAAAATGGGCCGATCGTTATAAGGGCCGCCATTTTGAATATACTAATTTGAAAAGGCATTTTAAAAATAAAAGTCGATGTGGACTAACCTATAATAGCCAAGTATAAATACTGTGGCTCAAGAGTATCCGAAATACGACCAAGATAACCCCCTTTTTTGATTTTTTGAAAATCAAAATTTCAAAAATTTGTAATTTTTTTTGTAATTAATATTTTTTATAATTGCAAATTGGTGTACCAATTTATTTAGTAAATATCAATTATTTGTTATAATTTTAGTTTAGAGAACACTTCTGGTTAAACCAGAAATTACCCAAGCAAAACGATTTTTAGAAAACATCCAGTATATTTTAAGACTTTTTAAAATATCGTTAGATTAGCTGTCTAATGATACCAAACATGTTAAATCATAACTTCCGGTTTAACCGGAAATGGGGGTAGCTTTTCTATTTTAAGTACAACACTCTGTATATTTTAAGTGGTTTAGAAGGTTGTAAAATTACCTATCTAGTGATACCAAACATTTTACATTTTGACCTTTGGTTCAGCCGCAGACGGGATCAGCTTTCCCATTTTAAATAGAAACACCCTGTAAAAATTTAGGTTAGGAGCTTCTGAGCATAATATTGTTTGGTACTATTTCTGATATTATTTTAAATATTTTTCGTACGACCGACTCTAAAAACATTCTTTACGCTTCGTGAAGTAACGCCTAAAGTCGGACATTTTGATCGAGTTTGTTTTACATACAAGTATATGATCGTAAAAATTATACATGGACAGGTATATAACCAATAAGGTACTTCACGGTTATATACTTTTTGTTTGATTCTGTCAAATTTCAATTTTATTCCACTAGATGGCGCACGCTCATTTGATAAAATTCAAACTTTGAATAATTATTTAGACAATTGAAGTCGTAAATTAATTATTTATTTAGCAAAATGCAAAATTGTGAAAGTATTAGTTGTACTTATAATTATAATACGAAAGATCAAAACTCAAAACAGTTATTTGCTGGAACAATTTTTAGAAACGTAATTTACGTAAAACATAACCTTACAAAATACAAAAGTTACTAATTTTATATTGCCGTCGTACGAAAAATTTTGTATGCATCTCGAGCAAAATGCGTTTTTGATGTTCGGTCGTCATTTAGCAGCGAAGCGAAGCGTAGCGGAGCTGAGCTGCTAAAAATTAGACCTCACATCAAAAACTCTCATTTTACGCTCTAGACACATAAATAACTATTTCGAGTTTGTAGAATCGAGCTAACGCGTACGAAAAAGTCCTGTCATGGCCACAGCAGCCGTTTATTTTTCTCGTACTCGACATATCGTATCATATCTCTGATCCAGATCCTTTGAAAGAAGTCATTTGAAAATTTGTGAGGTTATGAATCAAAAGTAGCCTTGAGAAGCTGCCCAATGCTAACGTAGAACGTACAAGTACAAGTAACATGATCTCTGCAGTTTATAAGGCCAACTAGTTGCTAAAGCCGATAGGAAAGGCCGCTGTTGTGCCGGTTGCAAATGGATGATTGGATGAGACCTCAAAGAATAGAAACTTCTCCGCGCAACGCGCAGAGTTACTAATGTGGTCTGTTAAATGTGACTAACCATCTCAAAAAGAACTGGTAAAGGTTACCAAAGTTCCTAATGCCCAACTAATGGTCCGAATGTTACAAAGAAAAATTTCTCACTTCTGAACGACAGTTAATGTCGGGTGGAGCTTTGTAACTCGTACTTAGCTCTTAGAAATACACGGGTGTCCTAATAAGCCAAGTTACTGGTCTGGGAAAGAAAGGCATTCTTCGAGAACATATCTAGAGTTCGTTGATCTAAAAAAGATGAGCAAACTTAATGGACTCGAGAGCGACCGTTGCACAGAAATTACGAAATTTTACGCCTATTATGAAAGTGGACAGTATTGTCGTCAACATTTACTTTTCGAGCGCATTTTCCTACAAACTGTTGCTAAATGAAGAAGATAACATCGATTAAAAGTTGCGTCACGAGAGCTCAACTTAAGAGTAAATCATCCGCTAATTTCATGTGGTTACTTTAATACGAAGGTAGGTACGTATACCTGTAAAAGAAGTTTACTTTCAATGGGTAATCGTGATTTTATGTTAAAAGGCAATTTTGGTAGTGCATAATGGGCCTTACCGCTATGTAAAAAAAGTCCCAATAAGCGCTGCACAAAATGCGAATTTCGTGTTTGTTTTGTTTTTCATTTTATTTAATTTTCGTCCTCCTAAACTGATTAGTTGGCTGCTTCACTTTCTTTTAAGTCCAATCGCGGGCCATCACTTTCTATTATCAACAAAATTTCGGCTTTAAATTTAAATTTTCTTTTGCGCCAAGCTCAGCTTTAGAAACTTTCGTTAAATGTTATTGCCTTACTTTATTATTAAGGGAACGATGTTTGTGGTTTCGCAAGTTCGAGGATATATAATATTTGAACCTCATGAACTTAAATTAGGAAACATATTGCAAACGTAGCTTCGGATTTGAGCGTTTATTGGGTTTAATATCTTACAGAGCAGCTGGAAAGAAAATAACGATTGGCGAAGAAATCATTTCTCATTGATCTTATTTTCTATTATATATTTATATTCTTCATTAAACCAGTTAATTGGTACGCAATTATTTAAATTGACGTCTTGCGCTTATGAATGAACGGTTAATATGTAGTTAACGTAAAATCGTAAAAATGTGAATTTATCATCGAGGTGGCTTTGGAACGAGAACATAATAACTAATAACAAAACAAAAAAGTCACATTTTCAAGCCACCTCTTTTTATTTTGACGGTCGTGATAACCTGGTCATGTCCTGTAATGCATTTTTAAAGCAATCTCTCATTTCCCATATCATTAACCATCATCATCATCAACCAGTAGGTGCAGTTCCTCGAAAGCAGAGAGGGCAGAAGTTGTTCGAGAGATCTGTTAAATCTCGGATGAAGCTTCCCAGAAATCAATGTGGGAGTATTCGTCATTCTTTCCGCATTTTATGCGCCCGGACAACGGTTCATTCGCATTTTTAATCGTTTCTTGCCGATTAGATCGGCGTCCGTTTCGCATTGTGTGGTCTCGGTTTTGCTGCAGCAAAACGACTCATAACACTGTTATTGTGCTTGTATCGATTACCGATTAAGATGCAAAAATTTGATAGATAGATTATCATTTAATTACTTATAAGTACGTGTGCTCTTCCTAATTGATATTTTATAGCTCGTAGACAGTTGGAGATTTTTCAGTACTTCTTGATCCTCATTCTTGTTCTCATCCACAGGCTCGGCTCCTTAAGCAAGGCAAACTATTTAATTTTCTCGAGCAATGTGGAAACATAACATTTTTACTAATCTTTCGATTTTATTAATACTTTTTTGTTGTGCGAGACATCGGTTGAGCCCCTCGGCTTAAAATTGCGTCCTCGATGTGGAAGGTCGATTGGCGAGCCCACGACTCGAGCACCCAAATTGTTCGCGACCCCTCAATTTTCTTACCGGGCCTCCTCTAGACGCACACGAAAAATTTTTTCCCAAAATCTTCCGCATGCGCTTCAAAATCACCCATTCACTTTAGAATCGAAGAGGGCATTTTAACGTCGCTAGTGAGGCCTGGATGTTTGTATAAATCGACAACAACTAAGAAGTAGAAAAAAGGGACTGGAAAATTCTTGTTGATCTTTTTCTGACTTATTACAAACTATTAGAGAAGTTAATTGGTCGATGATTAATTAAATTGACGTCTTGCGTTTGTAAACGTACGGTTAATAACGATATAAATAAGTAATCTTTGCTAGTCGATGACGTTTCCGAAGTAACACCAGAAGGAAAATGACCACCAGTTCCAATATTTATTGAAATCGGCTCACACACATATATTTAACAGTTTAGTTTAACCGTTATCGCAATAAAATTAATTGAAACGACTACAAATTTATAATTAAAATTATTTTACATGTTTTTTAAATGACTATTTAACTTTTTTATTTTATTTTATAGTCTTAATACATGTTGAGATTATGTTTTATTCCTACATCCCTTTTTTTACGACAAGAAAAGCGGGTTTTAGAGAAAAATTGAAGGATTTGCTCGCAAATTCTAGGTTATAAACACGCAATTTGCAATTTTAAACCGGGAAAATTAAAAAAAACAAAGAAAATGTAAATAAACATTACCATTATGTAAAAGCTTGAAATTATTTAATTTTTCTACATTTTAATAATTTAAAATTAATTTAAATTCTAGAAAGAGAGTAATTAGGTTTAATAGCAGGTAATTACAATTACTCACTATATATTTTTAATATTTACTTCGGCGTTAATACGTTATTTGAAGTTCATTTGCACCAGAAATATATAAATACTTAATGAGTTAATTATTTTTTTTATTGCTAATTGTAAGTATAGCTCGAAAGTAATTTTAATCCACCAAAATAAATTTAAAAAGTCTCATTAATCTATCCAGTCCACTACGCACGGTCATAGCCGCCATTCAAGATTTTTAAACTTCGGCAGTTTCTCTAAGAAAATTTCGTTTTTCTTACAAATGCCATATTTGATTTAAATATTTTTGAAATTAGCGATACTTCCGGTTAATTTGCCATGTCCGAGTAGTCGTCAAAAATGTATTTATCAAATATGGCGTCCGTAAGAAGCAAATGAAGTTGACGCGACTTTCGAGCCCCAAGAGGGTCTGGTCCGGTAGATTTCGTGATTTCGAGGACCTTTCTAGCGAAAATAGACAAGCCTTGTTTGGGTACATACATACACATACGTATTATAAACATTTTAAAGCCTTCTTGATAACGTCTCATTTTGATATACAGGGTGATTGAAATTCGTTGTGCAACATGGGAATCTCGCTTATCCGAAGAGCTAGAGCGTAGGTTTAAATTTGGAAAAGTTACTAAATTTGATGCTGGCACTTGCAGAATTGAAAAAATAAACCATTTTGTAAAAAAAATCCAAAATGGCGTCTATAAAAAAAAAGTTGACATTAGAAGACCAAAAACAAATCAACTAATTAAAACGGCGACAACGGATTCGAAAGCGGGTTAAGAGTGGCAATGAAAATGTTTTTACAAAATTTAAAAAGATTAACAATTAAAAAAGTTATAGCTGAAAAAAGAAAATGAGAATTTTCGAGTTTTTTCAGTTTTCGCAAAAACGCGTAAATTTATTAGAAACTTTTTTTCAGATTATTTGTCAGCACCGAATTTAGCAGCTTTGCCAAATTAAAACTTATGATCTAGCTCCTCAGATAAGCGAGATATCCATGTTGCACACCGAATTTTAAACACCCTGCATCTTTTACGGCATAATGTGAGGTTAGAACCACTAAATTGTGAAGCCCCAATTAACATTTTGCTTCTCACTGGTTCCTCATTGTCTTCGGAGTAATTAGTAATTTTCAGTTCGTTATTTTGGAATTGTGGGCCCAATACAGGCCCGTATTTGCTCAGTAGGTGGCGTAGCCCGCTTCGGTAACTAATCAAAAAGAACTGTCATTCCAATTTTTACTATTTTCTACGATAGAAGTCATTTTTCACCTAGTCCAAACGAAGGAATTCGCCATTAGTCACATTCGTTTATCCAGAACAGTCTACACGGTCTTCTTCGTGCACGTTAACTTGAAATGTGTGTCAGTGTTAAACGGTGTGACTTGAATAAGAACGTGACGCGCTTAGCATAAGTATCGGTACTGTAATTCGATACTTGCAATTTAAAATTTTTGAAGAGTTGTGAGAACTTCGCCTCGTCCATGCCACGCCGTTTGGATAAAAATGGCAAAGAAAATTTGTCATTCCTTAAGTCTTAAGTCATTTTCTCACACTCTCAAAAGCGTGAGACTAAAATAAAACAATTTTCAAACACCCTCTCTCCGGGCTTTTAAAAATGGCATCAGATTACTTTTTCATATCCTGTAATTCTCGACAAAGAATAATGGTACGAAATGAAAAATTAGTTATGTAAATAGCTTTTGAAATGGAAATAGATAATTTTTCATAAAATCTCTTTAGATAACTTTTAATTAAAACTTTTTCTCGTGAGTGCCTCTAATAAATAATTCCTTAAGATGTTTTACACCCCAGATGGTGCTCGCTTCCTTTCCGTTACCCCCCATTTAATCAATTTGCGCTAATTCTAATTGGTTTCAAAAGTTGGCTCCACTAACAAACAACCATTAAACCACTATTTTTCGAAAAATTGCCATCTTTCTTCATGTGAGAACGCTTCGATTATTATTGCACGCGAAATTAGCTTACGAAAGAATAGAAGTTGCTTGTTGTTGCGGTTCATCCGTTCATCGTGATAAAAGAGAATAGGGTACGTTGACCCATTATTCATTACGACCTTTGACTAGGGAAACAATTTTTTAACCAACTCATTCGTCGAGTACATCAAACGGACCTCATCTTTCTCCCTGCTTGTGTGCTCGTCTACTTCTCTGATGCCAACCGGGAGCAATTCAGTAGCGCCGAACTAGTGTAAACTAGTGCGAGCGGTTTACTATGTTGCTCTTAGGGGGTTCAGATTAGTAGGTTACGTTTTATTAATCGTTTTGGCTTTAAAAGGGTCTCCTTTGGTTATTAATTACGATGAAACAGACAATTGACGTATGAAAAGCGTAACGTAGGCAAGGTATAATTGAACGTTTCTAATTTTCAATTTACGACACGTTGTCTGCCAGGTTTGATAGTTATCAATTATGATTGTATTAAGCAAATGAGAAGTTATGTAATGACACGTCGTATAAAACTAGTGATTGATGGCTAGCTTTAGTCCCATTGTTTTGGAGAGTAATGAAACTTGCGTCACAAATCCTCCTTAACTCGTTAGAGAACGAGCAGGACATTTTTCACGCAAAGAAATGAATTTTTTTGGATTAATGTTTTGCCACCAACGTTTGCTTTGGTAATAAGTAATAAAGTTATAATTGTTATTATCTGAAGAATAACGCAACATAATAAGAAACAACACAATGGAAGATTGTAATAATTCAAAACTGAGTTATGAAGTTAGTTACATTAGTTAATTTCATTTCAGCGTTAATAGATGAGAGTACAGTTTCGTACTATTATACACGACAAAAGCATGCAAGGGCTCTTTTGTAATTTGTAAGCTGTGCTCTGATGATAAGACGATAACATTGTCGCGAAATATTTAATAATTTAATTAATGAATAATCTAACAGAGACTGAACAAAGTTGGAACGTGTCGTGTCTAAAAATGAAACTATGGGGGTGTGCTTTTCATTTTCAGTATACCTAAAACTATGAGAATTTCGTATTATATAGGTACTAATAGTTGTGCCGTTTTGTTTTGCTTTGACGAAGTTTATTGATGGCCAGATACGTAAAACAATAGCGTCCAGTAAGGGAAAAATAATTGCAAATATCGAAATCTCGAAAATAAGAATTTAAGAACAAAACATTGGAATTCTTGTCAAACTTCAAGGCGCTCTAGCGCCTAAATCGTTTGTCATAAGAAAAAAACCTAAGCGATATAATTTGTTCAAAATTGAACGTACTTTATTTTTGTATGGAAACTACTTTTTCTAAAAGTGCTTAGTTTTCGAGTTATAAGCGATAAACAAAAAAAACAATGTTTTTACCGATTTTGGAATTTATTCAAACTTTAAGGCGCTCTAGCGCCTAAATAGTTTGTCTGAAGAAAAGAGCCTAAGAGAGATAAATTGTTGGAAATTGAACTTACTTTAAGTTTGCATGGAAACAAGTTTTTCTAAAAGTGCGTAGTTTTCGAGTTATGAGCGAGAAACAAAAAACAGTTTTTTGCCCGATTTGGAATTTATTCAAACTTTAAGGCGCTCTAGCGCCTAAATAGTTTGTCTTACGAAAAAAACCTGAGAAATATAATTTGTAGCAAATTGAACTCACTTTATGTTTGTATAAAAACAATTTCTTTTATAAGTGCGTAGTTTTCGAGTTATCAGCGATAAACAAAAAAAACAGTTTTTTGCCAGAGTTTGGAATTTATGTAAACTTTAAGGCGCTCTAGCGCCTAAATTGTCTGTTTTACAAAAAAACCTAAGAGATATAATTTGTTGGAAATTTAACTCACTTTATACAGGGTGACTGGTAACCTACGGAAAAAACTGATAGGGCATATAGATGGGACCAAAATATAGTTATTTTTTAATTAAACTTTATAAAAAAATCCAACAACAACAAAGTTATAGTGGTTTAAAGTTCTTGTAAACTCTTGCGCATTTTTTAAGAAATGCGCTTATAACTGACGTTTTGAATTCACATTTGGAATATTTCAGAGTTAATCAAACAAATTTCAGTAAACATTTTAATTAAATTTGTATCAGATGAATGTTATGGCTATTTAAATTGTTCTTTAAAATACGCAGTTATCGGTGTTCACTTATTGAGAACTGCTGATTTACTTCAAAATTATTTGGCGTTTAGATCAAATTATCAGACTGTTTCTAATTGACGCGAATACAATAAGCTCGGCGGTACTCAATAAGTGGGCATTAATTTATAATAACTTTAAACCACTATAACTTTGTTGTTGTTGCATTTTTATGTAAAGTTTATTTAAAAAATAACTATATTTTGGTCCCATCTATATGCAGTTTTTTCCGTAGGTTACTAGTCACCCTGTTTTTGTATGAAAACAATTTTCTCTAAAAGTGCTTAGTTTTCGAGTTATATGCGATAAACAAAAAAACAATGTTTTAACCGACTTTGGAATTTATTCAAACTTTAAGGCGCTCTAGCGCCTAAATTTTTTGTCTTACAAAAAAAACTGGTAGATATAATTTGTAGCAAATTGAACTAACTTTATGTTTGTATTGAAATAATTTTCTCTAAAAGTGCGTAGTTTTCGAGTTATAAGCGATAAACAAAAAAAACAGTTTTTTGCCAGAGTTTGGAGTTTATTCAAACTGTAAGGCGCTCTAGCGCCTAAATTGTCTGTCTTACAAAAAAAACCTAAGAGATATAATTTGTTGGAAATTGAACTCACTTTATATTTGTATGAAAACAATTTTCTCTAAAAATGCGTAGTTTTTGAGTTATAAGCGATAAACAAAAAAAACAGTGTTTTGGCCCACTTTGGAATTTATTCAAACTTTAAGGCGCTCTAGCGCCTAAATCTTTCGTAGTCTAGCTTAAGAGACATAATGTGTTGGAAATTAACCTTACTTTATTTATGTATAAAAACACTTTTCTCTATAAGCGCGTATTTTTCGAGTTATAAGCAATAAACAGAAAAAACAGTTTTATTGGCCGATTTCGGAGTTTTGTCAAGCTTAAAGGCGATCTAGCTCCAAAATCCTTCGTTTTAGAGAAATACCTGAGAAACATTATTTGTTGTAAATTAACCTTACTTTATTTTTGCACGGAAACACTTTTCTGTAAAAGTGCGTAGTTTTCGAGTTATAAGCGATAATAAAAAAAACAGTTTTTTAACCGATTTTGAAATTTATTCAAAATTTAAGGCGCTCTAGCGCCTAAATCGTTCGTCTGATGAAAAAAACCTATATGAGATAATTTATTGGAAATTGAAGTTACTTTAAGTTTGCATAAAAACGATTTTTCTAAAAGTGCGTAGTTTTCGAGTTATAAGCGATAAAGAAAGAACAGTTTTTGGGTCGATTTTGGAATTAATTAGTAGCCACCTACTATTTTTCCATCTTCTTAATGAAAACTTAATTGTAGCCAATTCTCTTCAATTTATTCATCTTCTTCTCAAGTATTCTCAAAGATGAGATTACGCGAAATAAGTCCCAGGGCGCTCTTCAACTACGTTAGGAGCCTTAAATTTAGTGAAACCGTTAGGAGCGTTGCAATGGACGTAAACAAAAAAGTGAAATTGTGAGCTAATGGAGCGTGCTCTCAACTTCACGAAAAGACGTCCGTCGACAGTTTGACGAGCACTGAATCGAAACGAACATCGGTAGCGCTTACGGCCTAAATAGTGGCTAAGTTTTACATCGATTTAATGTCTACAAATTGCATCAATCGCAAAATACTTTATCGTAACTTTAACAGAAGTAATTTAAGTTTGACGTTTGTAAAAACTGACGAATCAATAGAAGTTTCTCATAGTCTAACGGATAATTTTTGAATCGTTAATCAGTCGATGAGTCAAGAACTATTGCAGCTAATGTGGATTAATTGTATAAAATATCTAATTAACAAGACGATAAAATTAGGAACTTAGCTTAACGTTTAATTTTATGTAATTTGAAATCTGAGAGACTCGAACAAACTGATTCTTGGACAAAATACTCACGTAGACTCCAAAAGAAGAAGACTCTTATTGCTACAACATTCTTTCATGTAAAAGCAATGAAGGAGTTCGTGGTGCAGTGCTAACATTGCCACCTGGGGACACTTTGCATAAAATTGAACATTAAAATAATAACTGCTGGGCTCGATTTGCATTTTCTCATTATAGCTAAAAGCTAAATACGAAATTAATGAAGATTTTGTCCCAATTAACGAAACAGTAAGCGTTGAAAAATATGTTGCATCTCAAGGCGTGACCGACGACCCTAATTAAGCGAAATTTAGAACTTTTTCAACGACTTGGGGTCTTTAGATTTTCATTACTATTACGATCCGACTTGTAAGTTGGCATCTTCGAAACTTTAAATAAATTCAATTGGCTTAGTGTTATTGCGGCAAATTTAAATACGTCCAATTTCGACACGTCGCATTATAGCGTTTAAAAATAGTTATTTACGTCATTAGTCCGGGAAGTGACATATTAAAGCATGAGTTAGATGTTTACGGACTCAGCTTGCATTTCACCCAGAGGTTCTTGGGTTAGAGCCCCGCTGCCGGCAACCTTTTTTCAAACAAAAATTTAAAAAATAAAATCCTTTACGAAAATTTCTCCAAACAGTCCGGGAAGTGTTACTTAGCAACACTTCCCGGCTTAGTGATGTAATGTGCCACTTCCCGGACTCAAATTAATGACGGAAAGTAGTAATACACACGTACAGTATGAAATAAAAAATATTTCAACAGACTTAAATTAAAAATGACACATATTTTTGTAACCTACTTGATTTTGTTTAACGTCTCGATAATCCGTTATAATTCGTCGATTTAACACTCTTGTACAATGTCAAGATTTTATTATTATGTGAGAAGTTAATTTTAAATAATTTTCAATTATTTATTTAAAAAAATAAACCGGTCTTAATTAAATACAATTTCGCAAAGTGTTGTTCCAAACATTTAACTTCATTATAATATTTCATGCATTAAAAAAGTTTCGGTGTAATTGTTAAAACAGTAAATTTGCTTTTTTTTAAATATACGACATGAAGATGAGGTACAGAATGTTTAAATTCGAAATAAGTAGATCCCGGGAGGATTCAAATGTTAGCTTTAGGTCTGTTTATTCACATTTAGTCACGGCCGTTTTGAACTGTTCTTAAAATGGAAATTTACGCACAAAACCTCAATGACTGGATGTAAAAATTTTAATTCTTGAGACGGGGACCGCTTTTTAACGAAAAATTAGGCACGTAATCGAATTGTCATACTTTTGCTCCACTTTGTCAAGAAAATGGATAAAACGTGCCCGAGTAACCCCCAAATTAATTTTTAAGTAAATTATGATAAAACACTTGCCAGCAGAGAAATGGGTCGAGTACTGGGTCGAGTACGCTTCTTTTTCCAAATTATAAACTTGGATAGGGTTAGCCAAAGCTACAAAATGTAATTATCGAACAAATAACAAAGATCGCGTACACAATGCGATTGTGCGAGTAAATAGCGAGGCAATAACGAAATAGACAGCTATACAGGGTGAGCTTTTTCTTACTTTCTCGATTAGATTTCAATTGTTATATACAGAAGCGATTTGCGTGTTTAAATAGATATAGAATTGTAATGTTAACAGGCAATTCAAAACTGTTTCTGATTCGATGCGCCATTGTTCAAGTATGGCCGAAAAACTAAAAATACCAAACTATTTAAATTGCTACAACTTTTTTGTTGTAAAAAATAATTTCAAACTGTTAAATCCATTAATTTTTCACATAAAATGCATACAACGCTTTTGTGACCTTTAAAATTTTTAAATGCGACGTTATATTGATTCATCTATAACCTAAAATCATTTTTTACGGCTGTTAAGACGGTTTTTAGCAGTAGATACCAACGGCTTGACGTGTCCTACGAATTCCAGTGTAAAACGAACATAAGTGTATGTCGATTTCTGCTACTGGCCACAGGATTGAACCGTGCCCTTTGGGCCCAGTTGTATAAACGAGCTAATCTGGGAGTCAGAGTTAACTCCACGATCTGAATATAAGGTTAGATCTTAGCTTGGATTAGATTAGGTTAGCTCATAGGCACTTGGTCTAGGGTTAACCCATCAATTTTCTCGAGTCAAATATATTTCAATTTAACTCAGAATTACTTAGTTGTTATTTATGTTGAATTTAGGTTAATGGCGGAGTTAACTCTGACTCCCAGATTAGCTCGTTTATACAACTGGGCCTTAGTAAAAGTAAGTTTTGTGACCTATGGTAACAATCAAGATTCGCAAATCAGCCAACCAATCAGTCTATAGCCAACTCTCCAGTACCATAAAAAACGTACGATCTTTCACGATGTTCCTCATTTTAAGCGTGATAATAGGCTAAAGGGGCCAGATCTGGCAAATAACAGTGCAACGTTGTGGACTTTTTATGCGGCTCAGAGTGATACTAATCCTACAATTGTACAATTCTATCTCTGGGCCTGGAAATCCCCATCGTTTCGTTGGTTGTCACTAAACTCCCGTGTATCCTATCATTACATGCTCTCAATCGTATTTTTTTACAATCTGAATTTTCCTTTAAGTATTTTGGGATTGGTAGACCCCAAGAGTGACGGCAAGTTAATAAACAGTCGCGAGCCCAATTTGGGAGGGTTTGAAGTTTTAGTCCCCGTCAAAGCGTAATGTAGTGTTGCAGGTCATAGCTGCTGAACGGGTTTTCCCTGATTTAATTTTGGGTGCACGTCGGTGACAAATCTACTACACACAGTTTCCATGTGGTGATTCCGTCGTGGAGCATTTATAGCCGCAAATCTCCGCTAGCGTGTAGCTACCGTCTCATGGTAGTTCTTAGGAGCCGTCGTGGGGCACTCATAACCGTAACACCCTCTCTACGCCTCGCTCTTCTTTACACCCCTTCACGTGGATGCTAGATTCCTAATTAGTTTGTGTTATTTAGTGATACTAACGTCGAACTCAGCCCCGTTTACGACTGAGGAACGCTGAAGAGCAAAAGATGGATAAGCAGACTTACAACAGCGATAGGGGATATTAAAATAATTCTAACCTTAAATTCTTCTATTTGGGTCCAAGTGCATTGTCATGTTAAAACAAGACACCTTAGGCCAATTTTTCAATGTGAATTGATATTTTTCAGTTTTTTGTGGTCCGAGGGTCTCTTAGGAGGAAGCATACCCGTGCACTTAGTCTAGAGGCAGAAGGCCTATCGCATATCTCAGTATTGGCCCAGTTAGGGCCTTTCAGAAAAAATGTGATGCTCGGGGCAATTGATATTTAGGAGGGGGGACTGAGTTGAAAAGTTTTGGGTTTCTGTTGTGAAAATGCGCCGCCGACGAAAATGTTTAATTGTTCAACCGTCTTAAAATAAAGTGCAGGTATTTTAGTAGCATTTGATAGTGTCTCTAAAAAAGATGTTTCGAAGTAGAACAATTAAGAATTAAATTGTTATATTAATAAATTAATTAATATTGCTGGAGAATTATGGAGCCCCTAAATATAACTATTGGATTTTTTCTACTTGCCCTAATTTCTGTCTTTGCCTTCCCGTTTATGTTAGTTTTGCCATGTTAAGATGTTAAGGTTCCTAATATTGCGAGACTTTGGGCATCAGCCCCCCCCCCCCCCCCCGACCCAAATGGGTCTTGGTCCCAGTCATGCATCGTCGAAAGACACTTTCTAAGCCTGTTTACCAGCTGCAGATAAGCAGTGCCTGTCATGTCAGCCTCTCTTTCGGTCCGTTCTTCCGCTCAACTGCTAGCCTGTCCACTCGTTTGTTTAAAAAATACGTAATATTATATCTGATAAATCTAATACGTTGCAAATAAACCCCAACATACACACACATGTGAAAAAACTTTAAAGGAGAAAATTTGTTTTCCACCAAACACCTTCGGAATCGAACCCAAGACTTTGCTAATTCCGGTAACACGTCTATACCAAATACGCCAAGCGGTTAACATAATTTTCCCTAGCAATCCGGCATTGTTTAACTGAGTCGAGAAAGCGAAATATATATAAATCAAATTAGTATGTATACAACAATCATTTGTTTGGTGGAAAACAAATTTTCTCCTTTAAAGTTTTTTCACATGTGTGTGTATGTTGGGGTTCATTTGCAACGTATTAGATTTATGTAATTAATTAACCCTAAAAATTTAAAAATTTGTAATTATATCTGATGCTAATGACACACGAAATACCAACAAGTACAGAATGATACAGGCCTTATCGTCTAAATGGCAAGAATACGTTTTCCTAGTCGCGCTCTTATAACATTTAAAAAAATCACAGCTTTCTGAATATTTTGGAAGCGACCGAATTTTTTCCCAAACTTCCACGATAAAACCTGGGTCAAAATTGGAAATTTTTAATACAAAAATCTTTATACAGACGCAAACACGCATATACACGCTATAGAGACATCACTGTCCGCCCGGGGATTCACAGAGCCGCGTGGATTAAATATACGTTTTTCACACTGAAAAACTTTGAGAAATTCTGCATTATGCAATTGAAGTTCACATTCTTTTGTATTAAAATTTTTTTAGGCTCAAGAAGCTTTAAATGGATATTTCAGAGGAAATTAAAAAAAACAGGGCCTTTTCAAACCTCGAGAACACCGATGCTCATTACCAGTATAGTCGATAAATAGCTGTAAGCGGCTCATCCAGTACGAGTTGAAAAACTTCCTTATTAATATTTAAAATTATGTTAATTTTATGGCGGGGTAAATTAAATATTTTTTGAAATTTCTTATAGGTACCACAGCAAGACGATATGAACAGTTACACAAATTGAGCCACAAATTATTTTTTATTACACGACGTGGCGCGAATTAACCTGGACCATGTCACATAAGTGCCTCTACAAATTAAAAGTAATGAAACTTGTAAAAATAGCTCGTTTAACGGGTTTACTTTTTATTAAGAAAACAAAATTTTATTTATATGCAAATTGGCACTTTACGCATATTTTCGACAAAACGCCGATGTAATAATATGCAGGGTGTGGGTGGAATTTTGTTTTTTTTATTAAAACTCCCGTATATTGGAATTTCGCACATAGTAAGTTGTTGTTAATTCCACCAAAGTAGTAGTTCCTGTACATGTGTGACCAAAAGAGGAGTTTACGCTCAAATCGTTAAATATGTAACACTGTGGGTGGTGCTTTATTGTAACGGTGATTGTTTACTTTACTTTCTTGCTTTAAACTATATGGGTTTATTAGGAGACAATTAAAATATTTAGAACGTCACGAAGTGCATTGTTGCGCAATGGAGCAAACAATGGAGCGATACTGTTCGAATTGGTTTTAATTGGCCCGAAGCGTCGATGCTTTCGCTAGGAGAGAGATTAAAAAAAGTGCAATAATAATATTTGTAACAAATTAGCATCGAATTATCTAAATCGAGAAAAAAGTGAACACAAAACGGTAAATTTGTAAGTACCACGGTACTACTATTTTGTATCGCAGGTCACGCGTCAGTTGGTACATCGGGAGACCGTCTGACCGTCGAGTACCGTTGATGATACACAATTACCTCGTCATGCTCTAAAATAATTTTGTTGACAAAATTTCTTTTCAATTTCACACATTCGTTCAATTAAGTTTATTGCGCGAGCCATTAGAAAAGATAATTTCGCCTTTTGTGATTAGAAATATGACCCGAAGGTACTGCTCGCCCATAAAAGGACATTTTAGTCGAGCATTTGCATATTAGAAAAACAAGTTGCTTTACGGATACCAACAACCGGTTAAAGCTGCACGGCATTCAATCAATTTCCACCCAAGGCAAAGAAAATCTATGATTGCAAGACCGCGGGATTACTACAGCTTGGCGCGAGTGCTCGACATTTTTATTTTCGCACAAAATTTTATAAATAAATAATTGTTATTTATACACTTAATATCCTTGAAGTTAAATTTTGTATTAGCTCATTTTGATCGGCAAAAAATCCTATTGTACCTACTTTTCGTTTTTTCCCTCTTTTATTACAGTAAATATAATATACGCTTTAATTATGAACGAAAATTGCATTTTCTTTGACAACAAAATTGTAGTTGGTGTGTGCAATTTGTTTTCTTTTTTTCCACCTTTACAGCTTCCCTATAATTGGAATTCAAACCGGTCGCCTATTAGTTTATTCACTTTTAGACACAAAGTGTGCTTTGATCTTTGATGGAAGTTAATAACTGTATTTTTGGGTTGATGGAAGTAACTAAAGGGGCCAGTTCCATCATTAAATATTAATAAAAATTTTTGTACGAAATAATTCGTCACTTTCAATGGACACAAAGACACAATGAAATGAATTTGAACCTTCGGCTGCAAAATGATTTTTGAACTCTTCGGGGTCTTATGGCGAAATTGCAAAATCTTCGTAACATTTTACACAGATATTAACTTCGGTTTAACTGTGGGATCGAATACATGTTCTACCGCAGACCACAAGTAATCAAAAAATTTTTAACTGCGATTTTACCGTCTCTCAGGCTTTCTTCAGCTATGCACATTATTACACCGTTTTTCCGCCCGATTGATTAGAATGGAACAGAGGGAGAACAAAACTACTATTATTGCTAACAGCTCTTTTAGAGCGTTTCAAAAGAATTTGAACATCAAAATGACTGTTTTAATTCTTTTAGTCTTGAAGACTTTTACTAAACGACAAAGTACAAAAATTTTCCTTGGCGTTTGTTTGTCTAATTTTGGAATTTTTGTATAATTTTATAGCGCTCTACTGACGTTCGTTCTTCTTAAGAAAAAAAACAAAGAGACACCATTTGTTAGAAATTACACTTATTTTGTTTGGTATGGAAACACTTGCTTTAAACGTGCATAGTTTCCGAATTATAAGCGATAAACCAAAAAAACAATTTATGGCCAATTTTGAAATTTTTTTTTTTAATTTAAGGCGCTGTGGCGCCTAAATCGTTTGTCTTAAGAAATAACCTAAGACACATAATTTGTTAAAAATAGAACTCACTTTAGTCTCAAAATGCTTAGTTTTCGAGTTATAAGCGATAAACAAAAAAAAAGTTTTTATGTCGTTTTTGGAATTTTTATCAAACTTTATGGCGCTCTAGCGCCTAAATCGTTTACCTTGAGAAAAAACCCAAGACACATAATTTGTTGAAAATTGAACTTACTTTATTTTTGTACGGAAAGACTTTTCTTTTAAAGTGCGCAGTTTTCGAGTTATAAGCGATAAACAAAAAAACAGTTTTTATGCCGTTTTTGGAGTTTTTATCAAACTAGCGCCTAAATCGTTTACCTTGAGAAAAAAGCCAGGACACATAATTTGTTGAAAATTGAACTCACTTTATTTTTGTACGGAAAGCTTTTCTCTTAAAGTGCGCAGTTTTCGAGTTATAAGCGATAAACAAAAAAACAGTTTTTATGCCGATTTTGGAATTTTTATCAAACTTTATAGCGCTCTAGCGCCTAAATCGTTTACCTTGAGAAAAAATCCAAGACACATAATTTGTTGAAAATTGAACTCACTTTATTTTTGTACGGAAAGACTTTTCTTTTAAAGTGCGCAGTTTTCGAGCTATAAGCGAAAAAAAAAAAACAGCTTTTATGCCGTTTTTGGAATTTTTATGAAACTAGCGCCTAAATCGTTTACCTTGAGAAAAAACCCAGGACACATAATTTGTTGAAAATTAAACTCACTTTATTTTTGTACGAAAAGACTTTTCTCTTAAAGTGCGCAGTTTTCGAGTTATAAGCGATAAACAAAAAAACAGTTTTTATGCCGATTGTGGAATTTTTATGAAACTTTATGGCGCTCTAGCGCCTAAATCGTTTATCTTGAGAAAAAATCCTAGCCACATAATTTGTTGAAAATTGAACTCACTTTATTTTTGTACGGAAAGACTTTTCTTTTAAAGTGCGCAGTTTTCGAGTTATAAGCGAAAAAAAAAACAGTTTTTATGCCGTTTTTGGAATTTTTATGAAACTAGCGCCTAAATCGTTTACCTTGAGAAAAAACCCAAGACACATAATTTGTTGAAAATTGAACTTACTTTATTTTTGTACGGAAAGACTTTTCTTTTAAAGTGCGCAGTTTTCGAGTTATAAGCGATAAACAAAAAAACAGTTTTTATGCCGTTTTTGGAGTTTTTATCAAACTAGCGCCTAAATCGTTTACCTTGAGAAAAAACCCAAGACACATAATTTGTTGAAAATTGAACTTACTTTATTTTTGTACGGAAAGACTTTTCTTTTAAAGTGCGCAGTTTTCGAGTTATAAGCGATAAACAAAAAAACAGTTTTTATGCCGTTTTTGGAGTTTTTATCAAACTAGCGCCTAAATCGTTTACCTTGAGAAAAAAGCCAGGACACATAATTTGTTGAAAATTGAACTCACTTTATTTTTGTACGGAAAGCTTTTCTCTTAAAGTGCGCAGTTTTCGAGTTATAAGCGATAAACAAAAAAACAGTTTTTATGCCGATTTTGGAATTTTTATCAAACTTTATAGCGCTCTAGCGCCTAAATCGTTTACCTTGAGAAAAAATCCAAGACACATAATTTGTTGAAAATTGAACTCACTTTATTTTTGTACGGAAAGACTTTTCTTTTAAAGTGCGCAGTTTTCGAGCTATAAGCGAAAAAAAAAAAAACAGTTTTTATGCCGTTTTTGGAATTTTTATGAAACTAGCGCCTAAATCGTTTACCTTGAGAAAAAACCCAGGACACATAATTTGTTGAAAATTAAACTCACTTTATTTTTGTACGAAAAGACTTTTCTCTTAAAGTGCGCAGTTTTCGAGTTATAAGCGATAAACAAAAAAACAGTTTTTATGCCGATTGTGGAATTTTTATCAAACTTTATGGCGCTCTAGCGCCTAAATCGTTTATCTTGAGAAAAAATCCTAGCCACATAATTTGTTGAAAATTGAACTCACTTTATTTTTGTACGGAAAGACTTTTCTTTTAAAGTGCGCAGTTTTCGAGTTATAAGCGAAAAAAAAAACAGTTTTTATGCCGTTTTTGGAATTTTTATGAAACTAGCGCCTAAATCGTTTACCTTGAGAAAAAACCCAAGACACATAATTTGTTGAAAATTGAACTTACTTTATTTTTGTACGGAAAGACTTTTCTTTTAAAGTGCGCAGTTTTCGAGTTATAAGCGATAAACAAAAAAACAGTTTTTATGCCGTTTTTGGAGTTTTTATCAAACTAGCGCCTAAATCGTTTACCTTGAGAAAAAAGCCGGGACACATAATTTGTTGAAAATTGAACTCACTTTATTTTTGTACGGAAAGCTTTTCTCTTAAAGTGCGCAGTTTTCGAGTTATAAGCGATAAACAAAAAAACAGTTTTTATGCCGATTTTGGAATTTTTATCAAACTTTATAGCGCTCTAGCGCCTAAATCGTTTACCTTGAGAAAAAATCCAAGACACATAATTTGTTGAAAATTGAACTCACTTTATTTTTGTACGGAAAGACTTTTCTTTTAAAGTGCGCAGTTTTCGAGCTATAAGCGAAAAAAAAAAACAGTTTTTATGCCGTTTTTGGAATTTTTATGAAACTAGCGCCTAAATCGTTTACCTTGAGAAAAAACCCAGGACACATAATTTGTTGAAAATTGAACTCACTTTATTTTTGTACGGAAAGACTTTTCTCTTAAAGTGCGCAGTTTTCGAGTTATAAGCGATAAACAAAAAAACAGTTTTTATGCCGATTTTGGAATTTTTATCAAACTTTATGGCGCTGTAGCGCCTAAATCGTTTACCTTGAGAAAAAATCCAAGACACATAATTTGTTTAAAATTGAACTCACTTTATTTTTGTACGGAAAGACTTTTCTCTTAAAGTGCGCAGTTTTCGAGTTATAAGCGATAAACAAAAAAACAGTTTTTATGCCGATTTTGGAATTTTTATCAAACTTCATGGCGCTCTAGCGCCTAAATCGCTTACCTTGAGAAAAAATCCTAGCCACATAATTTGTTGAAAATTAAACTCACTTTATTTTTGTACGGAAAGCTTTTCTCTTAAAGTGCGCAGTTTTCGAGTTATAAGCGATAAACAAAAACACAGTTTTTATGCCGATTTTGGAATTTTTATCAAACTTAATAGCGCTCTAGCGCCTAAATCGTTTACCTTGAGAAAAAATCCAAGACACATAATTTGTTGAAAATTGAACTCACTTTATTTTTGTACGGAAAGACTTTTCTCTTAAAGTGCGCAGTTTTCGAGTTATAAGCGATAAACAAAAAAACAGTTTTTATGCCGATTTTGAAATTTTTATCAAACTTTATGGCGCTCTAGCGCCTAAATCGTTTACCTTGAGAAAAAATCCAAGACACATAATTTGTTTAAAATTGAACTCACTTTATTTTTGTCCGGAAAGACTTTTCTCTTAAAGTGCGCAGTTTTCGAGTTATAAGCGATAAACAAAAAAACAGTTTTTATGCCAATTTTGGAATTTTTATCAAACTTTATGGCGCTCTAGCGCCTAAATCGCTTACCTTGAGAAAAAATCCTAGCCACATAATTTGTTGAAAATTGAACTCACTTTATTTTTGTACGGAAAGACTTTTCTCTTAAAGTGCGCAGTTTTCGAGTTATAAGCGATAAACAAAAAAAACAGTTTTTATGTCGATTTTGGAATTTTCGCCAAACTTTATGGCGCTCCCGCGCCTATGTCGATCATCTTTAGAAAAAACCCAAAAGAAATAATTTATGGTAAATGAAATTTACTTTATTTTCGTATGGGAAGCCGAGTTATAAGCAATAAACAAAATCATATTTTTTTGGTCCGATTTTAGAACTTTAAAGCCTTCTAGCGCCTAAATTGTTTGTCTTAATATAAAAACCTAAGAGACATAACTTGTTGAAAATTGAACGTACTTTATTTTTGTATTAAAACACTTTTCTCTAAAAGTAGTTAGTGTTGGAGTTATAGAGATAACCAACAAAATCGGGCTTTGGCCGATTTTGGAATTTATTCAAACTGTAAAGTGCTCTACCGCCTAAATCGTGGGTATTAGGAACCTAATAAAGTTCCGAATAGCTCTTTGGCTATTAAATTTTGATTACTGTGTAAATTATTTTTTATGATTGGCTTATTATATACGTGGAAACTCAAAAAATTATTAGGTGAATAGCTATTGGGAACTTTAATAAGAGATGGAAATACCGGCCCTTAGAGAGATAATTTGTAGGAAATTGAACTAACTGTATGCTTGTATAGATACAATTTTCTCGAAAAGTGCATAGTTTTTGAGTTATAAGCGATATCAGTTTTTTGACCGATTTTGGAATTTATTCAAACTTTAAGGTGCTCTACCGCCTAAATCGTTGGTATTAAGAAAAAGTCTAAGAGAGATAATTTGTTGGAAATGGAACTTACTTTAAGTTTGTATGGACACTATTTTTTCTAAAAGTGCGTAGTTTTCGAGTTATAAGCGATAAACAAAAAAAAAGTATTTTGGCCGATTTTGGAATTTATTCAAACTTTAAGGCACTCCAGCGCATAAATCGTTTATCTGAAAAAAAATTCTAAGAAAGATAATTTCATGGAAATTGAATTTACTTTATGTTTTTATGGAAGCAGTTCTCTCTAAAAGTGCGTAGTTTTCGAGTTATAAGCGGTAATAAAGAAAAACAGTTTTTATACCGATTCTTGAATTTTCCTATGACGCTCTAGCGCCTAAAACGATCATCTTAAGAAAAAATCCTAAAAGAGCTAATTTATTGGAAATTAAATTAAATTAATTCTTATACGGAAAAACTTTTCTCTAAAAGTGCATAGTTTTTGAGTTATAAGCGGTAAACAAAATAAACTTATTGATTGTGGAATTTTCGTTAAATCTTATGGCGGCTCTAGCGTCTAAACCGTCTGTCTTAAGAAAAAAACTAAAACCGATAAAATATCAAAAACCTACCCTATTCGAGCCACCTCCAAGTTAATGCTGACACTATTGAGTGGCAAACGGTCCGCGCTATTACTTATTTCCAATGTTCCTTCAGCCTACATTTATGTAGGATTTTTCAATCTTTTTAAATGAAAATTTAATTTTAGCCAATTCTCTTCAACTTTCTCTATTTATTCATCTTCTCCTCAAGTATTCTCAAAGCTGTAGAGTTATGCAAAGCCTGTCCCTGGGTGCTCTTCAATTGCGTTAGGAGCCCTAAATCTGAATGAAACCGTTAGGAGCGTTGCAATGGACGTAAACAAAAAAGTGAAATTGTGAGCTAATGGAGCGTGCCATCAACTTCACGAAAAGACGCCCGTCGACAGTTTGACGAGCACTGAATCGAAACGAACATCGGTAGCGTTTACGACCTATAGTGGCTAAGTTTTACATCGATTTAATGTCTAAAAATTGCATTAACTGCAAAATACTCTTTCGTTTTTTAAAGCTATTAATAAAAGTATATGAAGCGTAAAATTTATATAAAACCCAATACGTCTTGGATTCTTAGCAGAGCGTTCTGTACCGAAAGATGGATAAACGATAAGATGGTAATTACGCCACTACTGTTGGCTAATAGCTACAATAAATAATTAGAAACTTGAAAGAATTATTACTCGAAGCAAGTAATTTAATTGAATAAATCTTAAATATATAGCATGGCGTATTTTTCCTTCTTCTCGATGTGAGACGAAGTCTCGGAGATAAAGGTAATTGCAAAAACAGATTCAGTTTGACAGTTCTTGTGTGTAGTAAATTTCAATTCTCATTGCCTTGTAAAAGTAAACGCAACACACGCCAAGTAAAATAGCAAATTTATGATATAAATCGCAAATCTGTATTCATTTATTCAAATTGTAATTTATTTATGCACAAAACTTCTGACCGAGTCTTATCTTTGCTTTGCCACTAAATTCCAAAATAGGTTGGCTAAGGGATTGACCCGAATAATTTACCTTTCGAAATCGAAATTAACTTTCTCGGTTGTAATTAAAAAAGATTTTTGCAATAATTATTTCGAGAAAAAAATTATATCTTAATGAGCAATGAGCGTAGCCAGTCAATAGGAACAAAAGTATAAGTGGTTTTTATGGATCTCCTTACGGATTAATTACTTGGTGCTTATCTGCTTATGGTTATTCACCGGATTTTTTTTACTACTCGCATTAAAAAAAAGTTCGTATACCTACTCACAAATTTCATTTCAAATAATGAGCAAATAGACAATTTTAATAACCGCACAAGAGAGACGAATTGAAAAACACGAAAGATCCCAACATTTTGGAAACGACGCGAGTTGATGTAAATTTTAGTTTGGCGGTTTTAGGTCCTCTATGTACGATATTACTTGTTTTGCAACTATTTCATGTTATAAACTTCAACTTGTCCCAAATTACTTTTTAATGTTACAACGAAAATAATAAAAAACGAAGAAATAAATTCGAGAGGACTGGAGTAAACGATTAAAGAATAGTACGACAGAGCTTCCCAAACTTTAAGATTTGCACATTTCCCACATTTTAGTTTTAAATGGCACTCAGAATTTTAAATTTTGTATATCGACGCTTTCTCTCATTATTATCATTAAAATTCTTTAACTATTAACTGAAGCCAGTCGTCGTGGATCATCAACAAACCTTCTTCTTCTAGGAGACAAAAATTCATGGAACGTGACTTTGACTCTACAAATGGCGCAAGTAACGAAATATCACCACTGAGATGGGAATGGGCTGGCCACATCTCACTGAAATGATTAAAGGACGGGGAGTTCAGGTTCGAAAGAACTAGACTAGCAAAAATGATGGCGAAGAGACCTAAGTTCGGGACTGCACTAAATGAGAAGTTGAAAGTAAACGTAAGAAATATTTTAGTAGCGCTTTTATTATTGCGGTGCCCCCCTACTCAAGGCCAAAAATTACACTTTGCTGAGCAATAAGCTTAGGGTAAGCAAAGGGCAAGCTGCGTAACGTTTAGGAGCTACGCAAGTGTAATTGTGAGAACAGCTCTTAAACACGACCTTGGTGTAAATACCTTGGCCAAGTAACAATTAAATGAAGTTTACTTAGCCGTTATCGTCACAAAAGCTAAAATTGCCAAAAAAAGCCAAAAATTGCTTAAAGTATGAGCACCTGTATAGTTTGTTTCACTTTCTTCCGATTTAGCTTTTCGACTTTACCTATTGTAGTGTCTTCTAATCCGTTCCCAAAAGAACCATAAATTAAACTTACAAAGCCGTCTTGTCCATTTCTTTACGGTTTTACCTCTTTTATATAATATAATGCTTGCAGGTAAAATTTTAAACCGTAAAGAAATGGACAAGGCGGCTTTGTAAGTTTAATTTGTGGTTCTTTTGGGAACGGATTAGAAGACACTACAATATGTAAAGTCGAAAAGCTAAATCGGAAGAAAGTGAAACAAACTATACCTATTCTATTTTAGAATAGTTCAAAATGGGGCTTAAGAAGCTAAGGTTTTTTAAAAATGCGTACCTATGCCCAATTTAAACACCGTTTGTAACGGTCTTTTCTTTTATTAGCGAACGTTATTTTAATTCCAAACAAATAATTGCTTTTCGATAATAGAAACTGTTTGAAGGATTAAAAGCAATTTTTTTCAATATTCTACTTATCAACAATATGTCTATTTAAGCTGTCGATTTCGACATAAATTTATAAAAGGTACGTTACCGATAAGAACTGTTTGCGGGCCTACATTTTATAAATAATGACAGCTTATGCATTAAACATTATTTTTTGATTTTATACACATTATTTATTTAAATAACTCGACGCGGTATGGCAAATTGGATTTGATTTTTTTTTTCTATACATAAACGCGATGGTTGTCTTTGATAAAAATCTAAACAACTTCTATTATTGGGCTCACGCTGTAGAGCTGTTCCAAAAGGTGTCGTAAAACATATCTCTCATAAAACGAAATAGAATTAAATTTATGCATAAATCATAAATACTAGTGTGCTGTTTTATTGTTTGTCACCCACTAACAAGTGACGGTAGTTAAAAAAAAATTATATTTATTTCATACTGTACGGGTATTGCTACTTTCCGTCATTAATTTGTGTCTGGGAAATGGCACATTACATTACTAGGCCGGGAAGTGTTGCTAAGTAACACTTCCCGGACTGTTTGGCGAAATTTTTAAAAAGGATTTTATTTTCTAAATTTTTTCTTGAAAAAAGCTTGCTGGCAGCGGGGATCAAACCTATGAACCTCTGGGTGAAATGCAAGGGTGTTACCCAATACACCATACGAACACCTATATTAATGTATATCAAGATTGAAGTTATAAAGTAGTTATTTGTTGCTAAGTAACGAATATAAAGTGGATGATGTGATTTAAAATCAAATATCTACAGCGGATGTTTAATTTGACATTTTTAAAATGACGTTTTTATACAAAGAAATTTTTCAAATAAAAAACCGTTTTTACGATATACGTCTGTGAAGTGATTATTAAAGCATTCGTTTCGAAATTACATTTTACTCATGCTTCAATAGGTCACTTCCCGGACTAATGACGTAAATAACTAATTTGCTCCTGTAATACAGTACCCATATATTAGTGCTACTACAATAAAATTTGGTAGAATTTTATGCTTCGAAGTTGGTAGTAATTAGTAATATACAAATTGTACATATACATATATGTCAAATTTAGAAAAAAAAAAAACACTATTTTTTGAATTATCAGTAGAGTATATTTTCTAACATAATACTTAAAATTAATTAACGAACAATACAAACTACAAAACAATTTATTTAAATTTTAAATTTCGCAATGTCACTTTGCACATTAGTACTGCCAACCGCTGCCAAGCAGCACGAAAATCCCTAAATTTTTATATTTCGATTTTTTTTCTTTTATAATGGGCTAAAAAGGCGCAAACTAGAAAAACTTGTATAAAAATGCATTTCATAAGTCATTGTAGTACTCCTCCAGAAAAACGCTCCCCGCTGCGCGGGGCGCATTTTAAACTTGGAGTCGTGTGCTATAATAATATGCGACTTATGAAATTCGTTCTTTAAATTTTCATTTCATAGTAAGTAGTAAGTAAGTAAGTGGTAATGCGATAGAAATTTTTTTAATTTTTATAATTAATAATTAATAATTAATAAATAAAAACTTTAATTTCTTGGCCTTTTGGGCCCCCTGAATCCAAAAACGTCTGTCTGGATTCTGGATGTGTTTGTGTATATCCAATGCCGTCAAACAAAAACTACTAAAGCGATTTTGTTGAAATTTGGCTTCAGCCACTTTAACAAGATTTGTTGACAAAATGAAGCTCTTGAACGAAATCGATACAGGGTGGCCCAAAATAAGGTGGTTATTTTGGTCGCGTTTCGGAAAATCTTGGCCCACAATATTTATACTCGGTCATAAGTTGGTATATATCGGACCGAATTAAAAAAATATCTTTTCAAATTTTTAAATTCAAAATGGCGGCCAGTATAGCGATTGTCCCATTTTTTAGGTTTTTTATTATAACTTTAGAGATAATTATTATTAGAAAAATCGAAAAATAGGAAAGAATATGAAAAATATAGGGCTTTAGTTTTGTTAGAGTCTATTTTTAAAATATTGTCAAAATTGACTACTTTTAAAGAACCAAAGTTGACTAAAACTTTAAAACGAATTATCTCAAAATCGGCTCCGGTCATTTTGTCGTATTTTTGGATATGTAGTAGATATCAAAGTTTTTCATATATCAGCTTAGTTTCATTTTTCGCTATCCGCGAGTTTCGGAGATATTATTTTTTTAAGGTCAATATTTCAAAAATTTATAAATTATTTTGTAATCAAAATTTATAATTGCAAGTTGGCAAATTAATTTATTCCGTAAATTTCTATTATTTATGATAATTTTAGTTAAAGTAGCACTTCCGGTTAAACCAGAAATGAGTCAAGCAAAATGAGTTTTTGAAAACACCCGGTATATTTTATGATTTTTGTAAATATCGTAAGATTGGCCGTCCAACAATACCAAACATGTTAAATTTTTAACTTCCGGTTTAACCGGAAATGGAATTTGCTTTACTATTTTTAATACAACACCCTGTATATTTTGAGTAAGGAAATGAGACCA
The DNA here is from genome assembly GCA_950108345.1 of Malthinus flaveolus. Classification (NCBI taxonomy): domain Eukaryota; kingdom Metazoa; phylum Arthropoda; class Insecta; order Coleoptera; family Cantharidae; genus Malthinus; species Malthinus flaveolus. The sequence goes on along the minus strand of OX467286.1, from coordinate 19,908,632 downwards.
AATTTCCCATTTCAAACAGAAACATCCCTGTAGTAGAACTGTCTCATGAACGACCTTTTATAAAGTTTAATTTTAGGTTGTTATTTGAAATTTTATCTTGAGCTTCTTACCCCCCCCCCCCCCCCCCATAATTTTGGAATAAAATATATTTTATAAATTTTGGCTAATAACGATGTTACGGCTTCTAAAACGCCGAATATTTAAACCGATTCGAGTCAATTGAAAATTGTATTTCTAAAAGCTTCTCTCGAATCTTCCAGGTCGCTTAGCGTTCCATCGTCAAATTATTCCCAAACCTTAAAATGATACTTTAAGCGTTCAATTAGGCAAATTTCCCCAAACACGCAAAACCTATTATAACTTTTAAAAAAATAAATGCGACTCCTATCAAAAGTCTTCCTTTTTCAATTAATATTAATTAATCTAAAAGAAGTTGTAGTAAGCCTCACAACACGATTATTACCTATTAGGGTGCGTTGAACTATTATAGTTTATTACTACGTGACTGAAAATTCCACACTTTTTGTTTTTGAGGTGGAAAGTCGCAATTTTTTATCAGATAAGCTCATGTGCGAACTGTAACAGTAAATTGAGTTTTTTGTTTTCGCCTCGTATGCCAAAAATATACAAATTTGGAAGACATAATTTTACAAATACCGGATGGCCACACTAATAGGGACAGTTTTCAGACTTTCCTTTTCAATAATTTTTGGCCAATTTCTATTTTTTATAAAACTTCTTTTTACTTATTGTGTTGTACCTTTTTTCATAAAGTAACTTCTTCTATAGTCGAGAAGGTTTCCCACAAATTCACCACTTCCTGTGCGTGTGTGCGTGCTAGTTCTTAAACTCTTTTTTTGTTTATTTACGCTGTGATTATGGCAATAAAATTTCAATTCTGGTTTATATAGATGTATACTTTCAACTCCCCTTTTCTCTTTAATTATAAGCGTTTATTAATTTATTATTCTACAAAGTAGGTACGTAAAGAGAGTAATTTCGATTCAAAAAAGAATAGAAGGCCTGGCATCAAAGATGTCTAAAATGTTGAAGCCGACCCTTATAAGAACTTACTCGTTTAATAAAGACGCATTCTTCTAGTGTAATTATTGGCCTTACCTGAAACAATAAAAAAAACGTTAGTACTCAAAATAATTAGGCGCCCATTAAAGAAAAATTTAAAATACGCAATAAAATACGAAAGATGAATCTTGACGCAATTAACAGAACCGTTTTTAAGCTTTTTAATTGTTAATTGTGCTTGAAAATAAATTTTGATCGTTTAAAAAAATTAGATTAAAATTTAAATAAAAGATTGCGTACAATACCTTATCTGTCTCAATAAAATACACACAACCGTTGAAAAATTAGCCAGTCGTGTTAAACTTACAGTTATATGCTAATTATTCCAACTAAATTAGAGCATTTAAGCAATTAACACATGTAAAATTATTTTTATATCAAACAATGTATAGTAATCTTCTTCAAACTTATCGTAAATTAAAAGTTGTTGATTAATTAATTATTAGGATGCGGCTTTGTGAATTATTGCTAGTTATTTTTCGATAAATTTTGCACGCGAGTGTATACGCGAACAAAATCAAAAATTACTGTAATTATTTCAATTGTTTCCGGAACTTATGAATTAATTCGTAAACAAAACCTAACTGAGAAAGGAAGATTAAACTTGTTCTCAAGTTGTCGGATACCCAATAATTATAATTTTTCTTTTTCAATTAATTTATAAGTAGCAGAAGAGAAGTTATATAACCTTTTTAATATTCTATGGTTTGTAATTAAGGCAACAGAGTGCATAACGTAAAAACGAAATTATTATAATTTTTATTTAATTCGCGTTACTTTTGTTTTTTTAGAAGTTTTACTTTTAATTGGAGGTTTGTATGAATAGAAGACACGCGGAGAATTGCCGAAAGAGGGATTGGCAAGAAAGGAATAGTGAGCAGGGTCAGGGTGGGCCTTGGGCCGAGTTTGATGTATTTATAAGACAACCCGTTTATTATCGATCTTAGCACACAAAAAACTATACAAAACTTTTTATATAAATTTCAGTGGCGTAGTTAAAAACTTTTTTTCTCTATTCTACCTACTACTAATAATTGCTTACTACTTTTTAAGTAGCTAGTTGATGAATAGAATTTTTTTTAATGGAAAGTATTTTAAAACTTGTTACAATTGAAAAGGTGCGTTCTTGCGCTTTTAAAAAATATATAGTTTAATACACTTATTTTAAAAGATAACGAAGTTTTTTTAACTTAACCTCACTTTTTGCAACTATTAACAATTAATTACGAAAACGTTTAAATACTTGCAAACGGTTGTTTATTAAACTAAAAAATATCAATTAAAATTTAATTGGGTAGGTACTTGGAAACATGTAAAATTGAAAATAATTTTTAAAGTGAGCCTTTTATGACTCTTCACTCTCCAACACGATCCTCATTGAAAGACTAAAATTGCCATTTTTAGTATTATCGGGATATCTTCCTTCAAAGTGTCCTTTATGACAATTTTGAAATAGTTATTTACGTCATTAGTCCGGGAAGTGACCTATTAAAGCATGAGTTAGACGTTTACCGACGAAACGAAGCTGAGTCCGGAATTTCGGTGTAATAGGTATTTCATTTTAAATCACATCATCCACTTTATATTCGTTACTTAGCAACAAATAACTACTTTATAACTTTAATTTTGATATACATTAATATAGGTGTTCGTATAGTGTATTGAATAACATCCCTGCATTTCACCCAGAGGTTCATAGGTTCGATCCCCGCTGCCGGCAAGCTTTTTTCAAGCAAAAATTTAAAAATAAAATCGTTTTTAAAAATTTTGCCAAGCAGTCCGGGAAGTGTTACTTAGCAATACTTCCCGGCCTAGTGATGTAATGTGCCATTTCCAGGACTCAAATTAATGACTGAAAGTAGCAACACCCGTACAGTATGAAATAAAGTTATGAAAAGTCATTGCAGATTTTTATTAAGCTCGGAATTTGTATGAAATAAGTTTCGAGAATAACGGCAATAACGTACTTTAATTTTAATTGATTACATGATTACCAATTAAGGAAAGTAGAGCTTTTACATTCAGCGCGTAATGAAATAAAATTCAATAATAAAAAACTAATAAAACAACAGTAGTTAACGCATAAAAAAGTTCAACTTTACTACAATGCGCCTACTAGTAATCTAAAATAACAATTAATTGTTGGTAGATAATTGAGAAATCTCGCGGTAGCCGCGTCTAAGTCGTAAAAGCGCTAACATGACAAAATGCCATAATAGTTGGGTGTTACTGAAATCACTTAGTAATATGGTAATATAGAAAAAAATTAATTTAAGTAATCACTACAGATACTAAAAACTAAGTGAAGAAGAGGTCCCCCGCCCTCTATAAAACGATCGTACCGAAGCCGTACGTCTTTGAACATCTGACTTTTGTTTGGCGCTAAATTTTAACCGATCCCTTCGGCGCTGAGGCGTAGGAAGTTTGGGTCCGGATGCAAGTTGCAATTATTGGTCCAATACAAGCCCAAAAATAAAATCCTGGAAGGGTGGGGTGGGGGGGGGAGGCTCGCCGAGTGAGCAAACCTCTGAAGGGGTTTGCTGAAGCTCCTGGGCCCTTATCAGCTATGAGCCTGCGCGCTGTGGATTCGTGGCATCCCGCTAGTTACGCGCCTGCTTCTGCGGTTTTCAATGTAAGTGGTCTACGGACGAAAAAATTTTCCCTGACCTATTGGCTATTCAGTATGGACCATTACTCATTACCGCAACATCACGGAAGAAATTTGAAAACTTGAGAAGGCCGTTGCTGTATTTTGAAGCTAAACATACCGATTGTGGGGCAAAATAGCTTTCGGACTGTCTGTTTATCGGCGTGTCTACTTGTCAACTGAATACTCTGGTGTGTTTAGAACGACACGAAAATGGAGTTGCAACGTTGCAACGTCTTCGCAACTTTGCATACATCAACTTGCAGAAGAGAGGGAAGCTGAAACTCGTTACCCACTCAATCGTGACTTTCAGTCGTTAAACGCTTCAAAATTGAAAACACCATTGTTGAATAAAAGCAACCCCCCCCCTTCCCCCCCCCCATCTTCTACTGAACGCAGATACGTGCGGATAATGAATTTAATTCTTTGTTAAACTGACTCGTTTGAACAATTTAGGAGCTTTGTCGAGAAAATTTCAGCAAAATATTGTTTCTTGTTGTAGAAAACATTCTTTCGTATTATCTGTCGAGTCGAGTAAGCAATTATGTAATATATATTATAAGACTTATCAAAAGTTTCAATTAACTTTGTTTCAATTGTTTTTGATTTCTAAAGGCTTTCGTAATTCGAGAACGACAAATGAAATTTATTAGTCTCGGTGTTTTTAAGCTGTTTGCGAACTTGGCTCGTATTCAAGTACAACATTATACAGAGTGATTCTTAAGAGGGGGCGGGGTATATTTGCCCAAATGCTGCTATTTTTAAAGATTTTTCTCTCTTAAAAAGGTCTTGTAAAGAAGTTTAAATTGATCGGCATTGGCTTATGTTTAAGATTTTTAACAAATTGGCCTTCCTGGCGCCCACGTGGTGGTTTTCAAAGAGGAGATAGAGGTTGAACCTGAGGCCTTCCTGGCGCCCACGCGGTGGTTTTCAAAGAGGAGATAGAGGTGAACCTGAGCCAATGTTGGTCTTTCTCAAAAATTTAGTCCTGAGTCTAATCTTAATCTGGCTTATATTAAAGCATCGAGCATTAAGGGAGGTTTTAAAATTTTATTATTAAAAATAAAAAACTTGAAATGGTAACAAACCGCCCATTTTTCTTCAAAAACCAATTTTACGAAAGAAAATATATTTTTACGATGTAATTCAACAACCAAACTTCGGTCGAATACGACCCAATCTACACGCATTTATTTCATTTGACTCCGAACACGGATTTCCAACACAAAATTGATATTGAAACTCTATTTTTAAACATCGATTTTCAATAGAAATGAAAATTCATTTTCCCGACTGCAGACGATTTTAATGAAATTTAATTCAATCTTGTCTTTCGTTTGTCGTTTCGAGAAACAATGCGCATTATTTTACAATTCGAAAATAAATTAAGTCTAGTCTTCTTCAAATGCGCGAATAATCCAAAAATAAACTTAATTAAAAAAGTCGGTCTTTACGTGTCACGAACTTCTCTCTCTTTCTCTTCTTCTTTTTTTTTCGTTACATAAAATGCAGCTTCCGTGTGGGCGGAAAAAGTAGGTCTGCAGGCTCACCGGAAACCTTCCGAATGCGCGGGTTAGAAAAACGCGAAGGCCAAAGAAGTTTATTGACCCACTCCATGCAAAGACAAGGTCTTGGTTTCATTTGGTCTCATCTATACTATTACGAGAGCCTCTCTCTTAAGCGAACTTCTTCGAACGCTACATAACTGCCGATGTAACGTCGACTTTTGCGAGTACCTACCGCAATTACGTTACGTTAAATGAGGTCGGAAAATAGATATCCATCTAAGGCGAAGGTATTCGCAATTTGCATTAAGTAAGAGATTTTTACATGTTGGTATTGTTATAACGAGACAAAATGTATCATTAGTAGATAACGTATTTTATTACGTACTTTATCGTTATCTAAATTTTTGTAATTTAAGTTAATTGGACTAAGAAAGACATGTGGTTCGTTACCTTAAAAGTTAAGGCACCGGAGGTGAAGAATGAGCTTTTAAGGAAAATTTAAGTGCTTTTCTGACTACGCTTATGATTTATAGTGATAATTCGGTAAGAAGGAAAACTAACGGCCTAACGGGAGTATATAAAAAGAAACACGAAGCTCCTTACTTCTAAATAATATAGTTTCGGATGGAAATGTAATCCTCATCCTCTCGCTTGTACGTCTTAGCATGGTTCGAAATGGCTAGTTAATAAAACATAAATTCCGCTTCATTATAAAACAATGAATTATTAACTGCTCCTACTAAATTTTAATGAGTGTTCTCCTCATAACTCATAACTCATCATAAGGATGCCTCAAGTAGATTCCGTCTACTTGAAATATAATAAACTTGGGGTACCTTAGACTTCTAATAGAATAGCAATTAGCATCAGTTGTGTTTGTGTAAAGAACGCCGAGGACAAGACAAGGACAAAGATGACAAAATCAAAGAGAAATTATCAAACAAAACCGCTTGTTCTAAATGTTAAAAGCGATCCAAATGACTTATCTTTTTTCTAGACTAGCGGAGTAGTTTAGCTTAGTAATGTACCGAGCACCCTTAAGCGAACTAATTGGTGTCCTAATTCTACGGTATAGTGTCTTAAGGCTCGGCCACACTGTCTCGGCCGGAAGTGATCCAGTGGTCGTCGAGGCGGTCACAAGCGATATGAGGAGGTCATACCTTGTCCCAAGTGGTGCAGTCTGGTCGCTTTCTTCTAGAGAGTGTAAGGCCGTCTAGGGAGAAATCTGTGATTTTGTACCACTGAATTGCTCGTCGTCACGACAAAGATCGAGACTGTAGACTGCGTTCTGTCTGACAGAGATGACGCAACATTGCATATTTCAACTAATTGATCGCTTGACCGCTTCGGTCGGATATCACTTTCCGCCGCGACAGGCCGCTTTATGTGTGGCCGAGCCTTTAATTGAAAAGCTTGTCCTAGTATGTACTAAAATACTACAATATCCCACAAACTGTTAATGTTAATGTTTAGTACAGAGAATGCTTTGTGTAATCGAAAGAGTCGAATTGACAAAAAAATTAATAAGTGCCCGTTCGAACAAATCGTAATATGACCCCCTTGATGTAACGCATTATGGTAAGGTGAAGTGGTACAGTGAGTATCTAATAGCTGGGCCTATTAAAAATGTACATTGGTCATGATAGCTGAAGAGGTCGATAATTAAACCTCAAAAGATCTTTATTTCAAAGCTATCGATTGTTCAACGAGCGTCTCTATTGAAAAAAAGATTCTATGAATATTTAAGAGAGGCCAATTTTAAGCCGAGGTTTTTATTAGTTAACTGGATATATTCACTACAGAATTAAAAATACGGTATTCTGTTTATCTTAAAAAAGTTAGGTTATGTTGTTTTCAATTTTTTTTTCGAGAACGTAACAAAATTACAACGAACATCTATATACGACCTAAACAATGGCAGAGGAGTTGACACGATAATCTAAAAATGTTTTTGTGGGATGATGTGACCAATTAGGTAAGTGGTCATTATAATTCCTTAATTAAAAAAAAAAGACACACTAACACAATAATATAACGCTCCAAATGGAAATGACATGAAACCGAAAACGCGCAAAGGGGCCGTTTTCGTATAAAATTTGATACACATTCTCTTAAGACGCCACCTACTCTTAAAATCTAGATCTGTACCGTGTCAAAGTTCAAATATCGTAGACAAATAAGTTGACAAGTTGTGTCTCCATTGTGCCATGAGAAACAAAACAAGTGTGAACGTCGTATTGTGGCATCTGCCGTTCCCACACGTCTAAAGACGGCCTGGGGATCCGTTCCGTTGGCGAGGTTAAAGGTTCATAAAATCATAATAGTTTAATTAATTTTAGCCTCTCTTGTTCAATTTATCGAAAATAAATGAGTGAAAACAAATCAGGACGTGGAAAAATCGTATGCACCAACCAATAAGCTTTACGCTATTGGAACAGAAATGCATTTAATGGATGATTTGGTGCTAAGTTTTCGTCCAGAGGTTAAATTTTTGGAAAATAGTAAAGCAGTAGCCACCCCTCGGAAGGCCATGGCGTACAACTAAAATAACAATGCTAAAGTCCCCTACACACGACTTGATTTGGTCAGGTGGTCGGGCCGAGTTAGTTAGATCAGGTAGAATATCAGGTCGTGCGTAGGCTTGTCGTCTGACATTTATTGTGCCGGGTCGTCGGGTGTTGTCAGATGGCCCGGCCACCTGACTACCCAACCGCCTGACCAAATCAGGTCGTGTGGCGTTGTCAGACGATTTAGCGTGTAGGCAACACCTGATTTGGTCGGACCGATTGTCAGGCCGACCGCGTCAGGTCGTCTGTAGGAGGCTGGTTGGATCACAAGTTGGGTCATGTGTAGGCAACACCTGATTTGGTCGGACCGACTGTCAGGCCGACTGCGTCAGGTCGTGTGTAGGGGACTTCAGTTTAGTTTTCATTTTAGCGGTTCTAACCCCACTTATTTAAATTGTAGTTCCTATAGTTGACGGTAGAGTTTAAGTAGCAAGGTATGCAAGCATCTACGCTTTTGTAAAGCTTCAAAGGGACTCTCCGAGCGCTTCAAAAATTGCCAACTTAATGAAGCGAGCAGGAAAAGCTACAGGAGCCGCAAATTTAGAAAAAAGGAAGCAACCCCGCTCCTTTAATTATGTAACATACTTAATTAAATTAAATTAATTAGGGCGTTGTGAAATGGTACGTATTAAGCGGTATTTTAATTAAATATCGTAATTAACTTTAAGCTCTTCCTCCAACCAGAGGGCGTCTTTAGAAAATATTTAATTAACTTCTAATAGAGGTTATGTTAATATTACGCTCTTTACAAAATATTGTTGGTTATTTGTGAGCTATGCAAATAATTCGAAAAAGCTCTTATCATTTGCAACGAAAACGATGTAAAGGAAGGAAAGAGCCCGAGATGAATGAGCTTTTTCAATTTATTACCGATATTCAACCAGAGAGAGAATTTTGCCAGATGCTTTCAACTCTTATTTTGACTTGTGTAGATATTTCCATCCCTAGTAATTAAATTTTACTTTGTAAAGTCTTTTATTTCGTGTTTTTTTTTATTTAATAATCTTTTAAACATCACTGAAAGATTCTTTTACGATTAAAAATAATTTAAAAGTTTTTAGCGGAGTTATCGTTTATACATCTTCGTTGGTAGTGGCTTAGAGTGATTTGAAATTGAACAAATATGACGAAGATTAGTTTTGGATTAGTTCTTCTACAACCCACCATTAAAGTTTTGAAAATTGCGACTCATAAGTTGTAGGAATTCGAGATTTTTTATTACGAAAAGAGTGCCACTTCTTGCTCCTTGGGCCTCTCCTCTCGAGCCTTTGCTGTATTCAGTTATACAATACAAACAGGAGCTCTTAATAATTTTAAATTTAATCACACACTGAATTTGCTTCTACATGGTGCTTAGACGCCCAATTAGTAGGCAGGGCAGCTTAGTATGGAGAGGTTAATACCGTTGCAGTTAAAAGTGGTATATTTGCGCCACTTCCAATTAAATCAACAATTGTCAAAAGAACCCCAATGTCTCCAATTCTGGTATTTGACTAACAAAGAGACTTTTCGAAGAAGGTTCGAGTAGAAATATCTTCGAGACTAGCTCCAAATTTGACTGGTCTAAGATGGATATTTATTCGGCGAATTACTTTCGTTAGTTGTGCGGCTCTTAGGGGGTCTCATTGAATAAAGTCAATCGCGAGAGACGTCATTTAGTTGCAGTAACCATAGTTGATGCTTGCTGTTTAGTTCGTTGAAGCTTTTGCGACTTTAAGGCGACCCATTAATGTCGGATCAATTTTATACAGTTCGTTTCCCATCCAGTTCAATATTTACCGTAGACATAATAAAAGTATAAAAGTTGTGGTTGCCAATAAATTGTATCTGGTCAACGTCAGCCGTATGGTTGTATATTATTTGCATAACTATAAAAATCCAAACTTACGATTTTTTTGGTTTGCAAGGAGTATTTTAAGTACTTACTACCTACTCACTCACTGAACCGGCAAGCTTTAACAAACCAATAAAATTATTGTAGGCACACAAATTATTCATAATTGTGGGACAACTGTTTTAATTTAAACGAAGACGTCGATATTAAATAAAAATACTTGTTAAGTTGGTTAATAGTCAGGATATTATTCACCGTAACGAAAACGAAAGACATAACCTAAAAATCCGTTTCCATAGCAATCCAATTGCATCTAATTGCTGCGGTCAAAGCTCGCAACTCGTAAATATTGTAAAAAACTGTTATACTGAGCGTAACAAAAATTATTTTTTAGAAGCACCACGTAGAAAATTTAACAATAAAGTTGTAGTTCGTGTATTTCTGAACCCTGGCCATTCTCCATGCACACTAGCTGGTGTGGTAGCCGCCGCAACATAGTTTTTATCATTCTCACATTTTCAGTATTCCAATTTAAAAAGTGTTAGGTGGTTTAAGGGAGGGGGGGAGGTCTTGAATTATTATTAATTCGAGCCAATCGACCTAATCGACCAAAACGTTACTTTGAGAGTCCGAAACTGATAACACGTCTCATAGAGCAAACTTCAAGTTTTTATCCTCTGGCAGTGGCAGTGACAGTGGCAACAATTTGATAATTATGCAACTCTGCTACTCTTTTCCTAACAACCATTAAATCGTCGTTTATATTTATTTTGTTGCCCAAGGTGCAAGGAGGCATAGGCAGATCATTTCCATTCTTAAGCTAAATAGACCCGAACGAATTTCGTTTTTTTTTGCGTATTTTGTTTTTGTTTTAAACTAATATAAAACTGAGGTTATCCGAGAAACGGTTTCACGCTATAACTGTAAAGAAGAAATAAAATTAAAATTATTTAATTACATTAAAATCAACGAGCCTTCGTGTACAATTTTACATCGGAATGTGCTTTTATTACGAGCAAAAGAAAATCATGCGGCAAATCGCCACCAGTTCAAGCGGAACAAAATTAATATAATTTTCTCAAAACAATATCGTGTGATTGAAAAACCTTAATTTAATTTTGCGCTTTTCTCCATTTTTTCTATACACATTATATTTTATATACTGTTACGCGTTTATCTCATATTTTGTGTTAAAAAAATAAATTTTAATGAAATGTGTGTCAAATGAGTTCATTAAACTAAATTTTTTTTTAATTTTACACCGAAAACTGGAACTCGTTTCAATTAAAAAGAACAGAAATTTATTCCAATTTTTTTTGGGTAAAATCCATTGTATTGCGTTAATTTGGGCTAATTGGGTTTAAAAATTAGTTTATAAAAATTCCAATTACGGAATAGTTAGCGAATAAGTCTTGTCTTCAAAAATTGATTTTCATCGAACAGCAGCCGTTCTACTCTTTGGTTACTATATTACCATTCACTAAACGTCCACCACCCATATACAGCAACTTAACTGTTAAACACAAAAACCAATTAATTTAAAATCAGGTTTAACTGTGACACATTGTTATTTTCATTTTTATTGTGCGATTTACTCAAATATAAAAATCTGATTGATATATTTCTTTGTTTAAAACAGAACTGTTAACTGGTGAGCCGCACATTAATGAATTGGTTTACGCAAAATAGACATAGGTAGTAGTGCTGCAACAAAATCAATTAGAAATTTGGAAAGTCCTTTAAATTTTCTATACAAGGAGTTTAACCGCCGATTAGACCCATTCTCTAGTTTAGCCGGTATAGCGGCTCAAATTGACCACTGAGTTACAACAAGTATGATATCGCATGCATTAGGGTAGTTGCGCTTTGAACCACCGTGACTAGAAAACTAGTAGCGCTGGTTCAAAATAAATTAGAAATTTGCAACGCCCTTTAAATTCTCTATACAAGGAGTTTAACAGTCGACTAGACCCATTCTCTAGTTTAGTCGGTATAGCGTCTCAAATGGACCACTGAGTTACAACAAGTATGATATCGCATGCATTAGGGTAGTTGCGCTTTGAACCACCGTGACTAGAAAACTAGAAGCGCTGGTTGAAAATTAAGTAGAAATTTAGAATGGCCTTTAAATTATCTATACAAGGAGTTTAACCGTTGACTAGACCCATTCTCTAGTTTAGTCGGTATAGCGTCTCAAATGGACCACTGAGTTACAACAAGTATGATATCGCATGCATTAGGGTAGTTGCGTTTTGAACCACCGTGACTAGAAAACTAGTAGCGCTGGTTGAAAATTAAGTAGAAATTTAGAATGGCCTTTAAATTCTCTATACAAGGAGTTTAACAGTCGACTAGACCCATTCTCTAGTTTAGTCGGTATAGCGTCTCAAATGGACCACTGAGTTACAACAAGTATGATATCGCATGCATTAGGGTAGTTGCGCTTTGAACCACCGTGACTAGAAAACTAGTAGCGCTGGTTGAAAATTAAGTAGAAATTTAGAATGGCCTTTAAATTCTCTATACAAGGAGTTTAACAGTCGACTAGACCCATTCTCTAGTTTAGTCGGTATAGCGTCTCAAATGGACCACCGAGTTACAACAAGTATGATATCGCATGCATTAGGGTAGTTGCGCTTTGAACCACCGTGACTAGAAAACTAGTAGCGCTGGTTGAAAATTAAGTAGAAATTTAGAATGGCCTTTAAATTCTCTATACAAGGAGTTTAACAGTCGACTAGACCCATTCTCTAGTTTAGTCGGTATAGCGTCTCAAATGGACCACTGAGTTACATCAAGTATGATATCGCATGCATTAGGGTAGTTGCGCTTTGAACCACCGTAACGAAAATAATAGTAGTGCTGGAACTAAATCAACTAGAAATTTGGAAAGCCCTATAAATTCTCTATACAAGGAAGTTAATAATCGGTTAGACCCATTCTCAAGTTTTGCCGATATAGCGGCTCAAACTGAGTTAAAACAAGTATGACATCGCATGTATTAAGGTAGTTGCACTTTGAACCACCGTGACCAGAAAACTAGTGGCGTTGGTTTAAAATAAATTAGAAATTTGGAACGCCCTTTGAATTCTCTATACAAGGAGTTTAACAGTCGACTAGACCCATTCTCTTGTTTAGCCGGTATAAGCGGCTCAAATGAACCACTGAGTTACAACAAGTATAATATCGCATGTATTAGGGTAGAGTTACACTTTAAACCACCGTGACTAGAAAACTAGTAGCGCTGGTTCAAAATAAATTAGAAATTTGCAGCGCCCTTTGAATTCTAAATACGAGGAGTTTAACAGTCAATTAGACCCATTCTCTAGTTTAGCCGCTATAAGCGGCTCAAATGAACCACCGAGTTACAAGTATGATATCGCATGTATCAGGGTATAGTTGCACTTTGAACCACCGTGACTAGATAACTAGTGGCGATAGTTTAAAATAAATTAGGAAATTAGAATGCCCTTTAAATTCTCTATACAAGGAGTGTAACAGTCGACTAGACCCATTCTCTAGTTTAGCCAGTATAAGCGGCTCAAATGGACCACTGAGTTACAACAAGTATGATATCGCATGCATTAGGGTAGTTGCGCTTTGAACCACCGTAACGAAAATAATAGTAGTGCTGGAACTAAATCAACTAGAAATTTGGAAAGCCCTATAAATTCTCTATACAAGGAAGTTAATAATCGGTTAGACCCATTCTCTAGTTTTGCCGATATAGCGGCTCAAACTAAGTTAAAACAAGTATGACATCCCATGTTTTAAGGTAGTTGCACTTTGAGCCACCGTGACTAGAAAACTAGTGGCGTTGGTTTAAAATAAATTAGGAATTTGGAACGCCCTTTCAATTCTCTATACAAGGAGTTTAACAGTCGACTAGACCCATTCTCTTGTTTAGCCGGTATAAGCGGCTCAAATGAACCACCGAGTTACAACAAGTATAATATCGCATGTATTAGGGTAGAGTTACACTTTAAACCACCGTGACTAGAAAACTAGTAGCGCTGAGACAAAATAAACTATAAATTTGGAAAGCCCTTAAAATTCTCTATGCAAGGGATTTAATATTCAGTCAGACCCATTCTCTACTTTAGTCGGTATAACGGCTTAAATGTGCCACTTTTAGTTAAATCAATTAGGACTTTCGATGTATTAAGGGTACATCCACTTTGATCCACCGTAATTTAAATACGAGTGGCTCTGGGACAAACCAAAAATTGAACTATAAATTTGGAAAGCCTTTTGAATTTTGTACAACTGGTCGTTTTTGCGCAGTTGCACATCTCCTCATCTCTACGAGAGTGTAGAGATACTATACAGATGGAATTCAATACAACTTATAAACTAAGTCCAATTTAAATTATATCGTTAGGTAAGAACTGGGTTTATCATTTGCAAACAAATTTCCCTTTTTATTATTAAGCTTTAACGGGTTAATTAACCTTTTTTTATTGTTATTACGAAAGCACCACGAGGGTTTATGTATCAACGTTTGGAGCCTCACCCGACGATTGCTTTTAAGGCTCCCTAGAACATTATTTATCGATTACATACAAAAATGGCAATTAAATTTTTGCAAGCATTTTTTGCCCTCTGTTAATTACTTTATCAGCTCGAAAAGCTCAAAGCTCAAATTAATAAGAAAGTGGGTAATTAACATTTAAATGTCGAGGTTCGAGGTGCACTAATTTTGTTTTAAATCCGATTATTTTTGACAAATTACTATGCAGCTTAAAGTGGAGTAAAAGTAAAAACCTGTTCTTTCTCCTTTTTTCCTATTTTATTATGGTAAGAACATCGCGGTTCTATTAATATCTACCTTAGACGACCTTGAGAGTTCATGCTGGGTCAGTAACTCGAAGTCCGATACAATTTTTTATTTGATTAATAATCGGTGCAGTAGAAGAGGTACTATTTTTAATACCTGACTTGCACTTGCTTCCATATTAAGAAATTCTATGCAGATGGAATTTTTTTTATTTTGATATACGTATAATGGGAATCGCCCGAGGGCCTAAACATTTGAATAACCTTGTATGTAGTATTTAAACTACGTTTGTTATAATAGGAAGGCGTTTAATTCCTTGCCCATCATTCATTTTACTATTGATGAGCAGTAATCTTGAAATATAGCTTATTCTTAGTCGAAACCAAAAAAAAAAGACTTTACAGAATGATTGACGATAATAATCATCGGAGCTTGCTACTCTTTTACACGCGATTTGGCCACACTGACAGTAGTACCTCTAATTTTCTTCTAAGTGCGTTCTAATGACTTTTTCGACCGTATCAAATATTTCTGCGCCGTATTTTCGTTTACTTTTTTGTCTGTACGTAAAAAAGTAAATTATTTACGAACCAACAAGTGTCGTGAAGTTAATCGATTTTTAGGCGGCTAGGCAGCTAAATGGCTCTAAATAGAACATAAAAAGATGAAGTCTTTTCGAGCTTTTCTAACGAGATGGAGAGTATTAAATTTTATTGTGCACTAGACTTGAACTGTTCTTCTGCACGGGTTGCACAGAGTTGCGAAGTTTATCTAATTTTGGGATAGTGGCAACTACGGGGAGTGTCGTCTCTCGGAAGGTAATGACAAACTCTCCAGAGTAGCCTTCCGATTTAAAGGTGAGAGTCCCACTTTAAGTTCCACAAGAAACACTAAGGAAGTCGCCTACATTTGTACATTTTAACAGTACTGAACTGTAGAAGAAAAATCGCAAATCTACAAAGAATTTTTTTATACGGACAAATTTGTTCTCTGCCTATACTTAGTTGTCAGAGCTTTGTTATTATAATCGGCCCATCAATGTCTACTGAATGGCGTCAACAGCTCCTCTAGATTATGAGCGACGATAGTCGACTGTTTGTATCTTTATGACCGCCATTTTGAATGTTTCCGCAATTATATAGACAAAACTGAGTGTCTATTATTTCTAATGTAAACATTGTGTGCTTGTACGTGTTCTACTTACTACTTGTCTTTATGTATAAACATTTTACTAACATAAAAGACATAATGACAATACTACGCTTGCATATACCGTTTGCATGGAATGCATTCTGCCGGTTTTATGATCGCTTCAGTTATTGTTTCTCACAGACAACGCGTAACGCTATTTTATGAATTGTTCACACGGATGTTCCATTTTTAGCGCATTTTTGAAATATCGAGCTGTTCTGGTTACACACCCGAGAAGATTACATTTTTGGCTATTTAATGGCTATCTAAAAAAATCCAATATGGCGGCTGTGAGAAGTAGAAAAGTCGACTGTCGCAGCCCAAAATGTAGAAAATTTCTAAGACTGTCATTTAGTGTCATATCACTGATCACTGTCATTCGACAGTCTCAAGAAGAGATTTTTTTTCTAAAAAAAGCATTTTCTATTTTTTGGCGTAACTCTGGAACGAATTGAGATATCGATGATTTCTTCTCAGATTCATAATCACAATGAAAACTCGCAACTTTTTTCTAAATCAACTCATTCTCTATCTCTCTTTTTAAGAAGCCACTGCTTGCCTAAATGTATAATTCGATTTGCCAAAACAACCATTTTTGAGCTATGAATAATTAAAACATATTCAATAATTTTCTTAATTTAAAAAAAGGCGGCAACATGGTGTTTAATTAAAAAACTAAACTTGTGGCCATTTCCGGCTTTACCGGACGCACTATTAGGGTATAAATTTAAAATTGTTGGTCATCGAACCTTCTCAAAGTTCAGACTGGTATCTTAAAAGATAAAAAGTTACAGTGGTAGTTTGATTTGGTATACACCCGGTATAGTTGCTAACGCGTAAATAATGTAATGCTAAAAAGTTGTAGAGGTGAGAATTGCCCCTTTGAAACCCTTCAACAATTACTTAAAAAATTTCTCGTATCTACCAAGTATTTTCGTTTTCCACTTAAAAAAATTTTCACCTCTTCGACGCCGCTAGGACGGTAATAAATCAAATATTTACGTTTCAGAAACAATTTATAAGAAAGTTTATTATTTTCCAAGTTAATTAAAATATTACGTTTTGAGAATGCCCTTAAGGTAAAAATGTGTGGGTATAATATCCAGTACACATTCAATTTTCGTTTCGTTTTATTTATTCAATTAACGCTCGAGTTGTGTTAAACAAAAGCAAACGCTTTATATAGTAAGTTTACGTAAAAAATAGTATTTTAAAACGAGTTAATTTTTTTTCGTGTTTCCGTAATATAAATGGGTTTATTGGCGGACTTGCAATTTAAAAAAAGAATTAGTTAATTGGTTTTGGTTGAGAAGAGTGAGCTTTTTAAAGATTTTGTTTTACAAAAATAATTGCCACTTATTTATACAGGGTGTCTGCCAAAATTATGCGAGATGTGATATTTTTGAAGAAGGAGAGTATTGTGACCGATGGACGTGCCTAAAATTTTTTTTTTTCGATAGGAAATTAAGTAGAACTCTCACGGGCACACGAAGCGTTATAACGTTCAGTCTAATGGGTAATGGCAGTTTGTGCCTACGGAATTTTGCGATACTCTACGTTACTGTATCCAATTGAATATATGATGTAAGCCAACCCTAAATTAATCACATAGTAGCGAGAAAAATATCGAACACCCTAACGCCTCGGGAATCGAACCCGAGTATCTAACTTAGATGAAAATGGAGGCCTCTAATTTTCTAGTCCAGTCAATATTTAAGAAAGTCTTTAAACATTTAAACACTTTAGTTGCCTTTCAGACACTTTTTAAATAAATCGACGCACTGTATACTGTTGCATAATATTTCTAACGCTCACGACGTGAACATTAAATTCTGCCTTCGTTAGTAATAGAAGTAAAAATGCATCTTCAATCTTCACTGCAGTTATGTTTTAATTATGCGCATTTCCTGTGCTTAATTAGCATTTAAATAAATAAAATAAAATCCTAGTAATATATTTATAGATCGAAATCATTACGACACATGAACTGATCGATGGCGATCTATAACGTGTACTGTTGTAATTCCATCATTAATTTTTTCTCGAATGAGCCCCAGTTGTGGTTGGAGTTACCCAGCAGGAATCTCACATTGTTAAAAATTAAAATTAACACTTAACTGTAAGATAAACGCACGACTAAATCAGTTGTAACTTATTTTCAATTATCTCCCACAAATTTTATAGAAAATCACTCGGAACTCTCGCTGAGACGATAAATTTCCGTACCTACGTACGACGTTATTTCAACTGAAAGTCATTTAAATGATAAATTTACTAACTCGAAATCGTTTACATTAATTAAACGCAACCTCAATTAAAGAGTTTAAGGGACTATAATAAATTTAAGTATTGGTTAATTATTACAGATTCATTACCATAAATTACGATTTGTTAGTAATCACCTAATCACAAGTTGGGTTTACTTTAAAAGCAAGGTGTAGACTGGATAACCGGAGGCGTTCTCTTGCAACAACTTCAATTAATAACTGTTTTCCACAGAAGTAACTTTGATTTTTTTTTCGTATTTTAAAACCACAATTAGATCACCGCATAATTTTTCCTAAACTTTATAAGTTCATTACTCTTCATTATAATTATAAGATTCTTCGGTTTCGGTGGGTTTCTTGCTAGTTCATCATGAAGTCGTCGTACAATTCGAAACCATGCTTCAGTGATAACCACTGAGGTTATCCTAGCAACAATACGCAGAAATTCAGATGCACTTTAGTTTAATGAGTGTTGTCAAACAGAGAGCCGCCATTTTGAGTAGAAGAGGTTTTTCCTTATATTGAGCGTATCACCTACCACCTACTCCTCTACAGAATTGGCAACAGATTAAAAGTTGCTAGAAGCTCCCTCTGGCTGTACACTGAAATCATTAGACGTATGATCTATTATGGATTTCTTATCTGGTGACCCAAAACCAAAGGGATAACTTACAAGGAGCTTCTTAGACAAAACACAGCGGCTATTTCTTCCTTATGGTAATAGGAGCCATGAAAAACACTCCCTAGGAAGCTCTGGAAGCGCTGCTTTGACTCCTCTCCACTGGATGTGTATGTGAAGAGAACGGCAATAAAAGCAGCCTTTTGACTGCGTGGCTAGGGTTGGTAGTCCATAAAATATGGAATTAACAAAAATACCAAAATCCTCGAGGAACGATGCTTTAAGAAGCTACCTCTTCTGGAGGCCGTATCACCCCAAAATACGCATTCAATAGGCACTTTCAAACATTAATGAATCCAAGAGAGAACAGACACAACAACTGTCGAACTGTCTTCACCGATGGGCCAAAAAATCAAAATGGATTTCGAGCAGGTGTGCATTCACCTGAAATTGCTCTCAAAAGTAGCCTGAAAATCTCAAACAAAAAACTACTGACGCCGATGGACAGTGAAGCGGCCTTGCAAGCCTTAAACACTTATACAAGGTAATGTCTGACCTTCTGTGAGAGTACAGAGCTGCTGAATTAAGTATCCAAAGACAATGTTCTTATGCTCTGTTGGGTCAAAGGACACTACCGAAACGAAGGTAATGAGAAGATAGACGAGCTGGCTAAGAATGGCTCAAATAGTCTTCCGTTTGGCCCTGAACCAATCTTAAAATCAGCTGTAAATAGGATGTTAAGACTCTCCTCAAAAGAATACCCACATACGAGGTGTGACAATTAAGTAATGAGACTGGTTTTATTGCCGCGCTTGTGGTAAACCCGCGACCTTGAAATTCCCTTCCCCTTCCCCGGCATCCTTCCCCTCTCCATTGATATATTTACCATCCCTCTAGCTTGTTTAATTCGCCTGCTGTGTCGTGTTGAGTAGACGTGTGTTGGTGGTGCTCGTCACGAAAATGGAGAAACGAAATCAAGAGCAACGCGTCGCAATAAAATTTTGCGCCAGATTAGGCGAAACAGCTTCGGAAACGTAAGCTAAAATTGTAAAAATTCCAATACGACCCGTAAACCAAACGCCAAAGCTCACAATAGTTGTCTCCGCACGCTCCCGCCTGAAAAAAGCTCGCATGAGCAAGTCGAAGGTGAAAACGATGATTATTGCCTTTTTTGATAGCCGTGGAATCGTCCACAAAAAATTTGTTCCATCGGGGTTAACCGTAAATCAAGTCTAATCGCCAAGTACTCGAAAGATTGCGAAAACGAGTCAACAGGGTGCGCCCAGACATCGCTCGTAACTGGATCCTTCATCACGACAACGCGCCGTGCCACACCGCCCTCAGCGTGTCCCAGTATTTGGCCTCTAAAGGGATCGCCGTGTTGCAACAGCCACCTTATTCGCCCGATATGTCACCCTGTGACTTTTTTTTGTTCCCTAGAACAAAATCGATGGTCAAAAGAACCCATTTTAAGTCGATTACGGACATCCAGGCGGCCGTGACGAGGGTACTCGCGGACATCTCAGTCGAAGCGTTCCAGAAATGTTACGAAGCATGGAAAACGCGCTGGAATCGTTGTATAGCTGCCCAAGGGGACTACTTTGAAGGGGATGGCGGAGTTGTAGAATAATACGGTTTTTATGGAATCAGTCTCATTACTTAATTGTCAAACCTCGTATTACACACTATAAGACACAAGCTTTGGCCAGAGTAGAAAAGCCATTCCGGTCCCCAAAAAAGCTTGTAAAATATTGTCTATCGCCTCGTTTTCACAGAAATTTCAGATAAACTCTCGGATAGAGCTACAGCTTAATGTGAATGGAAGTGCGAGAAACCTCGAGGAAGTTTTGCAAAAGTCGCTTGCAATACTGTTGACTCTATCTCTTAGAGTAAAGCGAGGCATAAAGACCTCTTCTTCACATGCGAGAAAGAAAGAGAGAGAGAGAAACTGGCTTAATGTAAGCTGGCCTGTAAGTGCGAGAAAACTCTAGGAAGTCTTGTAGAAGTCGCTTGCAATACTTTTATGTTCATTGAAAGCGACTTCCGCAAGATTTCCTAGAGTTTTCGCGCACTTATAGTCCAGTTTACGTTAAACTAGTTTCAAAATGACGGTTAGGCCTGAACTAGCCTACTCGCAATTACAGGGATTTTTACAGGAGACTGCCGACTAAAGATAGAAAACGAAACAGCCAACCACATACTCTGCTATTGTCCAGCTCTTACGTCGACAAGAAGCCCCTTGTAGGGGGACTTCTGACTTGACATGGCCAGCATTAGCATTTCCCCTCCGACCAGCATTCTAGAGTTTATTCTGCAAGTGAGATGGCTCGAGAACTGATGCTCGGAGGAAGCACAAAGGCCCGTTTAAGCGGCCTATGTGCCAGGGAGCGCCCTACCCCCTACCCATCTGACTTTATTATGGAAGATGAACAAAGATTTTTATGTTACGTAGCGATGAGTTATGCGCCACCTTACTTGGACTGGGCCATAGCTCACCTTCGAGCAACCCAGAATCTAGATACTAAAAGTTACAATTGTCTTCGTAAAATTGTACAAACTGATGAAACATAAAGACGTATTTGTTTAGTACATTAATTTAACGATCAAAACTTGCAATAAAAATCCCGAGAGTGCTTATTAAAAAATGGTTTCGGGCACCTTTTTGACAAGTGGGAATTTTTATATTCAACAATTTAACGTCTACCGAATTTGAGAGAAAATTTAAATTATTTTCGAAACTCTCGACAAATTTAAATAAATATTTTATGCGCGCAGAATCGCAGAAAAGAGTTATGCGGTTCATTAGCGACTTGTAAATTAATTCGTAATTAATAAAAATATTCAAAAAGGTCAAAGAAATACTAAAAATTGCAAAAAATATAGCTGTACCGTATATTTATTTATTTTTATTATTATCGAGGGGGGGGGGGGGCGCCGGGACGAACTGTAGGTAGTAAGTACATTGGTACATACCTTTGTAATTACTAATTACACAAATTTATTACGATGATTATGCAATTTAAAATTGTTACATATTTTTTTTGTGTTTTAACATCTAATTTTATTTTTTTTTGTCGACTTAAATTTATTTTTCTGAGGGCAACAAAAATGGTATATTATAACGGTGCTTTTTTATAAAATAAACCTTGATCTCGAGCCTTGACGCAATTTTTATACTACAATGTCAAGTTTAAGTAACTGTAATTGCTTTTAATATTCTCAATTAATAAATAGACGTTTATAAGCTTCAAGTCGGTATCTAAAAGTAATCAATAGACGATACGATCTTAAGCGGGCTTATAAACTTATGATTTATTATTATCGCAATCTGATTATTAAGCTTTGTTGTTTTAACTGTTAATTATATGGTGCGTATTTTTGTTAATTCAAAAATTTTTATGCAAAATCAAAAGTGTAAGAAGGTAAAAAGTCTTCATGGGATATACACCCATATTTAATGGGAAAGAAAATTATGCTAATTTTAACAAATTATATGGTGTTACGACAAAATAATTACTTCTCTAGCAACAATCTGGAAATAGATGTAACAACATTTTATACTGTTTTTTATTTTTAATTATACATTCTTTATATTTTTACAATTATGCAATAATAAAAGATAATTATTCAAGTTATGTATGTCTAAAAATAGAAATTTTTTCTTTAATTACAACAAATTGATATTTTAGAAAAAAATATAACGGCTTTTTCACTTTTTTAATAATAATAATCATTTATGGTATCCTACGCGGATAAGATTTAAAAAATGAAAATTGAATGATGAGGTAGCTTACGAACTGTGTTAAAAATAAGAGTTAACAACTTTCTTTTTGATTTTATAATTTATTTTCTATTACAAAAAATGACTTTACCGTTAAACAAACGCCGATAAACGACATTCCTGGAGATGTTAAAAAATTATTCATTTTTAATTTTTATGTCTCTATACGTTAATGTTTCTTTTTCGCCAAATTCATAAATTAAAAGACCGTGGTCCTTCGAAAAAATACTTATGGTTTCTTTACGAATTTCCTGCTGGTTCGAATCCCGCCGGACTTCAGGAGCTCTCGAAATTGCCAGCACTACATTGGTAAAAATAGTAAAAATAAAGCCCATTTTTATGACAAATTTCATTTTTTACCATTAACGGTATATTCTGGACTACACGTTACGTTAAAGTCAAGGCCGACTTCAAAACTGCATATTAATTTCGTAAAATTTTCTTTAAGTACCTACTTTAGAAGTTCAACAACTCGAAATATATCGAATTAAATATAGACAGGGCCTATCAGGTAGGGGCAAGAGGGGCTGGCGCCCTAAGCATTGTAATTTTAGGAACCTTAAACCTCAACTTGGCAGGGTAATTAGAACGAGTAGGAAAAATTCAATGATCAAATTCAAGGGCCCCGTAATGCTCCAACAAAATTCTTTGTTTATTCATCCATTAATATAAACTTACCTTACTGACTACTAACGTTAAAAGGCCCTCTTGAATCTAAAAGTGAAATGTACGATTTTGAAGAGATCGCGGACAGTTTTGGGATAATTTTTTTCGTCGTGCGCGAAGAGTAGGTCCGACAAGAAAATTTGAATGTTTCGAGGAGAGGCGAAATATTTGGGTGATAGAGAAGTGAGCTCGCAACCTGCAGGTATCGCCAAACCAATAGCTTTGGAAAAGACGCAATTTGACGATTAGAAATGAGGTCGAGGAGATGAACCGATGTTACCGCACAGCGGAAAATTATGGATAAAGCTCACAGATCCATAAAAATCTGTAAATTAATAAAATTAAATTTTTATTTGGCAAATCGTACAAAAAAGAAATCGAATTTTCGAGCGCAAAATATACGGCAATTGCGCTCATAGACGGCGACAATCTTGACTTTTAAGGTTATGATGTTATAAAAAAGAGACCCGGAAAGCCAACTATTGAGGGCCGCGGGCCCGAGCGAGAGCCCTGGGGGTCGAGTAGACGCCTAAAGGGCCGACCTAGAGCTTATCAGCGCTCTAAACTCTAGTCTGAAATAGTATAGCAATTTAGTTTTTCATTTTTCTACTTTGGTTTAGTGAAACATCTTTTTTGAAGACACTATGAATCGCTACTAAAATTCCTGAACTTCATTTTAAGTCGTTTGACCTTGAACAATTAATATTTTCCGCCTGCGGCGCTTATACTTTTTTGGCCTAGGACCCTTTAAAAGCAAATCCGAGTCCGTTTACCCACAACTTTATTTAATTTTATAGATCCCATAAAATTGGTTGCCCGGGATCCTGCATTTTCTCCGAAAGGCCAAACAAGCTTAATTGAAGTTAAATAGGAAGTAAAGAAGAATCAAATGGTATGACAAAAATATGAGGTATCCAATTTCAACTAAAGGCAAATGACGTTAGAAGTTACGAAGACGTTCACTTACTTTGGAATCGCTCCGCGACGCCACAATTAAATTAAAAATTTCGTACTTAGTACGGCTAGGAACTAAAAATTGTAAAACTATCTTAGGGTTATGTTCAGGTGTGTCACACTATATTGAAACACCTTGTATAATCAAAATTAGTTTAAAAAATACCTTTTCATTCCGTACAACTTTCAAGTTGGGCATTTTTCGTATATTTTACACTAAAAAATTTATGAACTTTAGTTGCACTTGATTAGGCCACCCTGTATATTAAACAGGGCGTCTTTAATTGTGGTTGGGAAATTGTAAAGTCGTCGTTTGTATAGCTTTGATTATTTCATCCTCTGAAGCGACGCACCAACGATTGGAAGGGCCTAATGCCTAATTCTAAAACTACAGGAAATGAGTTCATTAAGATGTTGAGTGAGCGAAACCCCTTCATTAATTAAAAAAATTGTTTTTATCTGATTATAATTTAAAATTGAAGTAGGTAGATCACACTAATTGCCTTTTCAAATTTTTTTGAAGGTATTAGCCCTATTTTCATAATTTTTTTCTCTCGAAATAGCCATTTCTAGAATTTTAAGGGCCATCTCGAGCATCTGGGGGGGACCTTGCGGAATTTTGTTAAAAATTTAAAATTTCTGGTTTCTGTCAATTTAACAATTGAATTAACAATCTTGGCAAGTGTGAAATTTTCCCTCTTCCAGTCTCTTTAAATTTTAGGAAAATGTCCATAATATACCTATACCTACCCATAGAAGTCGAAATATTGCAAAAAAAACACTTTGGCTCGTAACTTTAGTTTCTGACGATCGTACAAGTTTGCAGAACGACTTCTTAATACTTTCCTCAATTATGTAACCCCAAGTATGCGTGCATCAACACCAATCCAAGCAACAACAAATTTAATGGTCAAGAGCGCATTTATTAGATGCATCACGAGTGCATCGTACACATAAGTATATTATAATTTACAATACTTTTCAGCTGGCAATTTGCAAGCCACCGTGACCAAAAATTATTCATACAAATATAATTAATCATTGTCAGGCTAGTCTGGCAATTTTTTCAAAATTATAAAAATTTTTCTCCGAGAAATTAGAAATTATCGGTAGGTGCGGAATTCGAAACTAACGTCTTAATCGATTAGGCTCGTTTATAAAAAGTTGGATAAACGAGTCACTAAAATTTTTGGCAAATTAATTATTACGGTATTTTGGCGGAAAAGAAAAAATTCGACTTCAACTCTATCTTTTTCTTGTTTGAATTTACATAAGAAATATAAAAGTTACAAATTACACAACTTTTTTGCCTAACGAGTTGAAGTTGGCACCTTTAAAACAAAGAAGGCAAAATTAATTATGAACAAAGCGAAAAAAAGGGTTTACAACATGAGTTTTAAACAGTTAACTCGATTAATTAATTTTAATTTAATTGAAAAAAATTTTCTTAGCTAGCGTTAAATGCAACTAACGTGTATCGGAGACTCAAACGGTAGATGAGAACACGAACCTCATCCGTATTTGTGTAATAAGGAAGTCGATGAAGAATTTAATCCTTATTACTTCGCCGTAAGTCCATATTTTAAAACGTCGAGTAATTTTAAAGTACAATAAACTTGAAATGAGTAACTAATCTGTGTTTTTTTAAGTGTGACTTTCGTGATAGTTTACATCCTACCTTAATTTACCACAGGAAGAAGACACCAGACACGAAATGGAGACTTTTTAAAAAAATTGTAAAATTTGAATAAAAAACGAAAATTTTTACCTTTTTAAATCTAACTATGAGTTTCCAAAAAAATGTGGAAATTTTTCATACACTGTTGCCACCACACAACACTTATTAAAAGTCACTGTCGTAGTCTAACTGCAAACTCAAGAACAAGTTCACTGCCGCCGTCTTTGGTGTCTTCGACAGGTCTTCCGCGGTTCTAATACGAACAGAATTGAGTCCAATGTACAGGTGCTTCGTCTTATACTTGCAACTCCGCCGCTTACGCCGAGATCTTCATTGGTCGAGAAAAATATTATTCGCCTTCCATTGGTCGCTGTGTAATTTTTTTACGATTCTTGTAGTGGTCGGCTTAACAGTTATCTAACTCGAGATGCACTTGTAAAAGAAGAATTAGCGTTGTTTATCGTCGTTCGGAATTTACTTTAAAAATCGACGTTCAATTTCAAATATAAAAAAGAAGGCAAAAGCAATTCTTCTTGCGACTCGGCGCGGTTTGGAAGGAAATATTTTTTCTCCGATATACTATTATCTCCATTACTTATTGGAATAAATTATTCGAATGAGTCGCCACTCTGTGGCCACTAATAGTGTGGAGCTAATAATAAATAATAAGTTATATGAAAATTTAATTGGATAAATAACGTGTACAATGACCTTTAAACGAAAGTGTAAGCTTTACGTAGAAGAGTAAAACGAGAAGAATACTCAAACTGAAGCATCCATCCTATGTGTATGTATAAGGCATAGGATTGTTAGCAAAAGGATATATTAACTACCGCTCTTATCAAGATTGCATAATTTTGAATTGTCTTATATGCAAGAAACATGGCTATAACCGTTATTGCTCTTTAGTTTAATTTGTGAACATCCTATATTAACTTTTCTTACTTCTTAGGCACAATTTACCCACAACGGTTTTAATTATTATAATTACTTTTTATATTGTGCGCATTTTGAGTGTAATGTCGACAAAAAAAATTTGCTGTTACTTATTACTAACACAAAATTTATTTACTTCTTCTACTAGTACATTTACATATCATGCAAAGCACGCATTGAAATGCATTATGCATTAGTTATGCCAACAATCTTCAACATTATGTAATTTATCCCAAGAGGAGCATTTTTCGAAACTTCACTTAGATCTTGATTCTCAATAAGTGCAGCAATAATTTACAACTTTATAATAGTAGGTACATACAACTGTAATATTTTAATCTAAATGGCAGTACTTTTGAATTAGCTCCGATTAAAATTTAAATAGTTACTCGAGTGGTGAGAAGCCTTTTAAGATTTTTTGTTTTGAGAAAGTGGCGAGTAACCTTTGCAAAATTTGAACGAATTACGGAAAAGAAGACGATTTAAGCACAGTGGGGACCCCCCCAAAAGGGGGGTTTTAGTTTTTGAAGAAGAGCTTCAGAAAACAATTTTTGGACTAATCTGGCTCGCGCATAGCATGCTCATGAACGCGCGTATATATTGCTTATTGTTGCTTCGCACAGCTATTAAATTAACTTTTTAAGTAGCTGGTGCATTAAACTAACAATTTTTGGACAATACCTCTAATAAAAATTCCAAAGTATAATAAAGTAAAAGTGTGATGTTGGATAATTCTTTTGCACTTATCGCCCACAACGAGACGTTTTAACCTTCAGGTCATCACTCATAGCTCATAGGTACGTGAATATGTAAGTTTACATGCATCATACAGTAAGCACAATGCAATTTTTAGCATTTTATTAAAAATCTTGACGCGAATATATTTCATAATAAAACTAAACATTTCTTTTCGTATCGACCACACACGTCACTCTAAGTAGCTTATAAACTTCACAAATTAAACGTCGATGTAACTACCTGTCTAAAAAGACCGCAATTTTATATTATTGGCAATTTCCAATTTGAAGGGCTCGGCCGTGGCTTTATTAATTTTTTTAAATTTCCCGCCTTTTTGCCGTCTCTCGAAATTATTCGTTTTTGAAGGTCTGAAACGGTCCGACTCCACCCACTCTAATTTGCTAGCAACGGACATGCTCTCCCAGACTCCCACAGCATGCTACGGACACCTAAATGGGGATGAAGCGCCGTGGCGTTTTCATCATGTAAACTGCTTTCATTATGGCCAGTTTGAGATTTGGCTGGTTCCAGCTAGAACTCCTCATTTTGCTTCATGAACAGTCGCGGCTTTTCAAAAACCGAAGAAGAAGGAGAAACAGAAAATTTACAGTGAGCACGTGAGCAGTGTTGTTTGAAATTAAAAACCAACTTGTCTATTTTCACAAAAACTAAATTAGGCCTCACTTTCTTTTCTCTTTTACCTGGAGCGCTCAGCTGGTTTTCTTTAGGCTTCTCAATTTATAATTGATGGGCCGCCACTGACAGTAGCTGTTTTTTAGTGGAGGCTAGGAAGGCTCAACCTCCAGCTATTTTCAATTAGGCCACGCCTCCTTTTGCTTGAGGAGGGCTCTTTACCTCGCTTCGCTCGGCGGGGTGTCTTTAGTCTCCTCAAAAATAGAAGAAGAAGAAGAAGAAAACAGAAAATTTACAGTGAGCAGTGTTGTTTGAAATTAAAAACCAACTTGGCTATTTTTACAAAAATTAAATTAGGCTACACTTTCTTCTCTCTTTTACCTGGAGCGCTCGGCTGGTTTTCTTTAGACCCCTCAATTTAGAATTGATGGGCCGCCACTGAAAGTCGCGGTTTTTCAGTGAAGGTTAGAAAGGCTCAGCCTCCAGCTATTTTCAATTAGGCCACGCCCCCTTTGGCCTGTGGAGCGCTCTTTGCCTCGCTCCACTCGGCGAGGTTTCTTTAGTCTCCTCAAAAATTGAAGAAAAAGAAAACCGAAAATTTACAATGAGGCAGTGTTGTTTGAACTTAAAAACCAACTTGTCTATTTTCACAAAAACTAAATTAGGCCACACTTTCTTTTCTCTTTTACCTGGAGCGCTCGGCTGGTTTTCTTTAGGCCCCTCAATTTAGAATTGATGGGCCGCCACTGACAGTAACTGTTTTTTAGTGGAGGCTAGGAAGGCTCAACCTCCAGCTATTTTCAATTAGGCCACGCCCCCTTTTGCCTGCGGAGCGCTCTTTGCCTCGCTCCGCTCGGCGGGGCATCTTTAGTCTCCTCAAAAATAGAAGCATAAGGAGAAAACCGAAAATTTACAATAAGCAGAGTTGTTTGAAATGAAAAACCAGTTTGGCTATTTTTACAAAAACTAAATTAGGCCACACTCTCTACTCTTTTTTACCTGGAGCGCTCGGCTGGTTTTCTTTAGACCCCTCAACTTAGAATTGATGGGCCTCCACTGACAGTAGCTGTTTTTTAGTGAAGGCTAGGAAGGCTCAACCTCCAGCTATTTTCAATTAGGCCACGCCCCCTTTTGCCTGAGGAGGGCTCTTTACCTCGCTTCGCTCGGCGGGGTGTCTTTAGTCTCCTAAAAAATAGAAGAAGAAAAAGAAAAAAAGAAAACCGAAAATTTACAATGAGCAGTGTTGTTTGGAATTAAAAACCAACTTGGCTATTTTTACAAAAATTAAATTAGGCCACACTTTCTTCTCTCTTTTACCTGGAGCGCTCGGCTGGTTTTCTTTAGGCTCCTCAATTTATAATTGATGGACCGCCACTGACAGTCGCGGTTTCTCAGTGGAGGTTAAGAAGGCTCAGCCTCCAGCTATTTTCAATTAGACCACGCCCCATTTTGCCTGCGGAGCGCTCTTTGCCTCGCTCCGCTCGGCGGGGCTTCTTTAGTCTCCTCAAAAATAGAAGAATAAGGAGAAAACAGAAAATTTACAGTGAGCAGAGTTGTTTGAAATGAAAAACCAGTTTGGCTATTTTTACGAATACTAAATTAGACCACACTCTCTACTCTTTTTTACCTAGAGCGCTCGGCTGGTTTTCTTTAGACCCCTCAACTTAGAATTGATGGGCCTCCACTGACAGTAGCTGTTTTTTAGTGAAGGCTAGGAAGGCTCAACCTCAGCTATTTTTAATTAGGCCACGCCCTCTTTTGCCTGAGGAGGGCTCTTTACCTCGCTTCGCTCGGCGGGGTGTCTTTAGTCTCCTCAAAAATAGAAGAAGAAAAAGAAAAAAAGAAAACCGAAAATTTACAATGAGCAGTGCTGTTTGGAATTAAAAACCAACTTGGCTATTTTTACAAAAATTAAATTAGGCCACACTTTCTTCTCTCTTTTACCTGGAGCGCTCGGCTGGTTTTCTTTAGACCCCTCAATTTAGAATTGATGGGCCGCCACTGACAGTCGCGGTTTTTCAGTGAAGGTTAGAAAGGCTCAGCCTCCAGCTATTTTCAATTAGGCCACGCCCCCTTTGGCCTGTGGAGCGCCCTTTGCCTCGCTCCGCTCGGCGGGGCTTCTTTAGTCTCCTCAAAAATAGTAGAATAAGGAGAAAACAGAAAATTTACAGTGAGCAGAGTTGTTTGAAATTTAAAACTGACTTAGCTATTTTCACAAAAACTAAATTAGGCCAGGACCCCTTGTGCCTGCGGAGCGCTCTTTGCCCGCTCTGCTCGGCGGGGTTTCTTTAGTCTCCTCGAAAACAGAAGAAGAAAGAAAAAACAGAAAATTTACAGTGAGGAGTGTTATTTGAAATTGCAGACCAACTTGACTATTTTCACAAAAACTAAACTAGACCACGCTCTCTTTGCCTGCGGCGCTCTTTGCCTCGCTTCGCTCGGCGGGGTTTCTTTAGTCTTTTCAATGTTGAAATTGTTGGGCCGTCACTGCTCCTGAAGTACGTGAACTCCACAATTGTTTGTGGAGGTTTTGGAAATTACGAAGCTGTAGATCAATATTCCTTCTGTTAGCTGAACAAAATTGGGCATTACGAGTATAATAGTCATATTAAGATAAAATCGACGCATTCCACCTAATCTCAATTTAACCGTTCGTTTCGAACGGAATCGCGTACATTAAGCGTAAATTCACAACAAACAAAAGTTGCGTGCATTTCAACCCTAAGAGATAATGACCACCGAACGCTATATAAAGGAGTACTTTAGGTGCGGAGATGTGCCGATAATTTATATCATTTTTTTTCCTAAAAAGGCGCTAGGTAAAGTTCCCGAACTAATTGTCAGCATTCAACAAACACAAACACGCTCCATTACGTCTCTAAATTTCTTTGTGCACAAATAACTGTAAATGCGACATTTTTTTAAAAATTCGAGCATTTTTTTTACAATCGATTTCATGCCAACTCGGCGTATTTCTTGTATTATATATGTAAAAGTGAAGTAAAAATATCGAACAAGTATAACTAAGAAAGAGTAGCCGTAGCAATAATTTTTATTAAACCAAAGATACTTCGTCATGTTAAATTTATGAACTTGTTCTAAGCTTTACGAGAGCAACTGCGTCTTAGTATACTTACAAGATATGAGTATCATGTATGAAATATAGCAATATAGCATTTACTAGGTACTTATATGCTTCTTCCAAAGCTCGTTTTTAATCATAATTTGATGGTTTACAACTCAGCGATGGTTGCCAGACGTAAAAGTCTATTTTACGGTGCACATGGCGTCGAAAGTAGTATACAGAGCGACTCTAGTTGGAGAAGGCGTATATTTGGTCCTATTGCGATTATTGCAGTTTTAAAAATCGGTTATTCGTTCAAAATCAGCATAAATTTTAAACTGAGGTTATACGTAAAAACTTAAAAACTTGAACTTAGTTAGCTTTACGTACTAGCACGCTCTTAATTCGGACTCGCCCTGTATAGAGAGCAACGGAGACCCGATCGAGTCGGTTGTATTATACATGTCTAATGTGGAACATTGTCGGCGTTGCTTACGATTTTTACGTTTTAACATTAGCGTACTATTATTATTCGAGTTACGTGTAAAGAATTCACAAGAAGATCAATGCCGTATCTAAAGCAATCTCGAGTTTGATCACAAAAGAAATGTTTAAAAATGAAAATAAAGCGAAAAGGATTCGTAATATAAAAAGCGCATTTTCTTTCGACACCTTTATTTAAATGAAAGTGGGAGGTTTTGTAAAAACTGCTATTACGTAATTACTTTTTTTTATTAGAAAAAAATTTAATTCATTTAAAGTAATTGCAATTTTATTCGAAGAACGAGGTCTTCTGAAAATTCTACTTGCAACTAATTGATCCAAATGGAAAGATTGATCGACTTTTTAGAAAAGTCGTTTCTGACAATGCGACGGTAAATTTACAAAATAAATTAAATTGAAATAAATAATTAAAATAAAAATATTCGACATTATGTCGTTAATGAGTTGGATGCAAGAGTCTCACTGTGCAAATGAGTAATATCGACGGTTTTAAGTGGAGCCTTAATGGTGGCAGACGCCTTCAAAGTTGAAAAAAATTCGGTCTTCGGATTCAAAGGAATCTGCCATAAAAACCCACGCTCCACACTTCTCAATGCGCTATTTTTCCACGCGCTCCAGCACCTAAACTGTTTGACGAAAAATTTTAAGAAACATAATTTGTCGAAAACTGAATGTAGGTAAGTATGTACTTTATTTTTGTATTAAAATGCTTTTCTCTAAACAGGAGTAGCTTTTTAGTTAAAAGCGATACAGCAGTTTTTGATTTTGAAATTGTTAAAATTTAACGCAAGCTTCTAAACCGTTCGTATAAGAGAAAAAATAGAGCGGTAATTTGTAGAAAATGTGACGTATTTAGTATTCATGTTAAAGAACTTCCGTCATAAGTACGTACTTTTTGAGTTATAAGCGAGATTGGGGAATGTTTGTAAAAGTTTAACGCGCTCTAGCGCCTCTATTTCTAGCGTGGTACAAAAACCTAAGCGATAACATTTATAGAAAATTTACTGTAGTTTATAATGATAAAGATAAACTTTTTTCATTAAGTACGTAGTTTTTGAGTTATAAGCGAAAAACAAAAAAAAAACATTTTTTAGCTGATTTTGGAATGTGTGTAAAAGCTTCACGCGTTTTAGCACCTAAACCGTGTATCTTAGGAAAAAAGCTAACAAATATAATTTATAGAAAATTTACTGTACTTTAGATTCATAAAGATTTACTTTATTCAGAAAGTACGTACTTTTTGAGTTATAAGCGAAAAACCAAAACCAAAAGTTTTTAGCTGATTTTGGAATGTTTGAAAAAGTTTAACGCGCTCTAGCGCATAAACCGTGTACCTTAGGACAAACACCTAAGAGATATAATTTATAGGAAATTTACTATAGTTTATATTCATAAAGATAGACTTTTTTCATAAAGTACGTACTTTTTGAGTTATAAGTGAAAAGCCCCCAAAAAATGGTTTTAAGCTGATTTTAGAATGTTTGTAAAAGTTTAACGCGCTCTAGCGCCTAAATCGTGTACCGTATAAAAAAACCCAAAAAGATATAATTTATAGAAAATTTATTGTAGGTTATATCCATAAAAATAATTTTTTTTATAAAGTGCGTAGTTTTGGAGTTATTAGCAAAAAAATAACCAAAAAGTTTTTAGCCCATCTTGAAATGTTTGTAAAAGTATAATGTGCTCTAGCGCCTAAATCGCGTACCGTAGGAAAAAAACCTAAGACATATAATTTATAGGAAATTTACTGTTCATAAACTATTTATAAACTTTTTTTTATAAACGACGTTATAAGCAAAAAACCAAAGCAAATAGTTTTTAGCTGATTTTGGAATATTTGAAAAATTTATCGTGCTCTAGCGCCTAAACAGTGTACCTTATGACAAAAACGTAAGAGATATAATTTATAGGAAATTAACTGTAGTTTATATTTATAAAGATAGACTTTTTTAAATAAAGTACGTAGTTTTTGAGTTATAAGCAAAAAACCAAAACAAAAAGCTTTTAGCTGATTTTGGAATGTTTGAAAAATTTTAGGCGCTCTAGCGCCTAAACAGTGTACCTTAGGACAAAAACCTATAAGTTATAATTTATAGGAAATGTACTGTAGCTTATATTCATTAAAATAGACTTTTTTATAAAGTACGTAGTATTTGAGTTATAAGTGAAAAACCCCAAAAAACAGTTTTGAGCTGATTTTGAAATGTTTGTAAAAGTTTAACGCGCTCTGGCGCATAAACCATACACCTTAGGGAAAAACCTAAGAAATATAGTATGTAGGAAATTTAATGTAGTTTATATTTATAAAAATAGAATTTTTTTATAAAGTGCGTAGTTTGCGAGTTATAAGCGAAAAAACAATAAAAAACAGTTTTTGAGAGATTTTGGAATGTTTTTAAAAGTTTATCGCCTTCTAGAGCCTAAACCGCGTATCTTAGGGAAAAAATCTACGAGATACAATTTGTAGCAAATTCAATGTAGTTTATATTTATAAATACGTATATACTTTTTTCATAAAGTGCATATTTTTTGAGTTATAAGCAAGAAACTGATTAAGGAGCAAAAATTTATCTTTCTCGAGCCATTCCCAAGTTATTGCCACCACTTTGGAGTGGCCAACGGTTGTATTACTAATTTGCAATGCCCTTTCAGCCTGCATCTTAAAATTTTTGTACTTTATCGTTTAGCTGTCTCCCGGACTATAAATAATAGTAAGTACCTACTTACATAGGTTGTTCAGAACAACTGTATGTACCGGACTATAATAATTAGCTGGACTCACCAATTGATGACAAAATATTGTTAGATCTGCGTTTTATATGCAAAAACTTCTGCTAAATTTACCGTATCTTTTTAAATATCTCCTTATACATATCTAAAGCGTTACCAATCACCCTATCTGTTGTTAGTTGAAATCACTTACGGTGAAAACTCCGATACATTTTGTATTTGTTGATTTATTTGAACTAAATAGCGGTTATTAAGTTTGTTAAGAAAATAACTACCGTAATGTTTGTAATTTACTTTTGTACAAAAGAGAAAAATAAAATTGATTACGGCCATTTCAGTCGAAAAAAAGACTGACGCCTAAGTAAATCGCCGGCGTATAAAGTAATCCTTCCAGCGTCGATAACCGATAAACCTGATAAAATACTTTTGCATGGAGCTTAGTCTGAACTAGTCTCTTTCGTTAGCTTTGAAATCAATTTACGCGACAATAGAATAGAATATAATAAATTAATTTTGTCCAAAAATGGGGTCTACTTGTGCTCGTGAGCTCGTATACCAATTAATTATTGATAGCTTTTACCTGCCATTTATATTTGAGCTGAAACCAAGCGTATACGGCGATTATAGTATCGGACGATTAATTATCGTAATTTACTAAGTAGGCCATTTACCGCGTAACATTTATTAGACTAAGTACATAATAAACTCTCAATTGTCAAATTTATAGAATCTGATTAATAAAATCAATTTTTACTCCTACTCAAAGCACTGATTACTGATTACGAGCCGAGTAAACGCTGCTTCTCGTTTTCGTCAATTCGCGAAGTGATAAATGTGCTTGCTTGCGTTGTCTCGTGATAATAATGTCCGAAACTATTTGGTTAGGGACTACTAGGACATCACGACTAAAATAATTGTCAAATCGATTCATGTAAGTTCCAAGCTTTCGAGTGGCTATTGTGGTCACTACAGTTCAAAGGATCGGATTACTTGCATCTCCCAAGTCCCAATGTAGGACGATGCACTTTGAAAGTTGAAAAAAAATCGAAATAGCGTCCGTTTATTAAACAGTAAAGCTTCTCTTTGAGAAAAATCTTAATTACTGCCTACTTTTAAAAGTACAGTACGCGAATATAAGTAAAAGCGCAGCAAAAAGAGATGTTAATCGTGGAATAAGGTGGTAACGGAAGTTTAATAAAATTGATGGGTATTGAAGTTTACGTATAAAAATAATTGTGTACGATAAAGTGTACCCAAGTTGTTTAGATGACCATTATGGTGTATTACATTTACTTACGAGACCATTGTAGAAACAATCGCTTAAAACTATCAGCATCACGAATACATTGTTAACGAAACCTACGTCCTTTAATGGGAATAATATGCGCTGATTATTTGACGTTTAAGTCAATTTGTTTATTTAGATACGATCCACACTATATTCTCTCAGGTTCAAGAAAGTTATAAAAGAGAGTACATTGACTAGAACGACCTTGCGGAGTCGTTCAATGTTGCGTTACCTTGTGCTTTCGAGCAGACTCATTTTTCTATTTTTATTTTATTTTCTTCTTTTTAAAATCGTACATCTTGGACTAAAAAACAACCTGCGCCACTTTTTAGTCGTATCGTTTTAAAATGAGCCTTTGTGATCGGTTACACGAAGATTTAATAATATTGGAAAATAAGTCGTTTTTAATAACGATACGGTTACGGAATATGAGCTCGTCTTGAGAGTAAAAACGCTTTATTTAGTTGCGTTTTAGAAAAAAGAATGAAAGTAATAGGTGGTTCGGAAAACCATCAAGTGCAAAGTTGACGCGGTAACGACTACCTTTATTGAAGTGAGCTTTTCTAAGCCGTCGCCTTTACTTTGACAAATTAATCATAACTTACAAACTTGCGATGAACTAAAGCATTAGAACCAACAAAGAGAAAATGAGCAGTTCAAAAATTTCAAAATAGTGGAAGAGGAGCTGGAAAGTAATGAAACGTTGAGAGTAGTTAGTACAGGTAAGTTTCTATTCTTTATTGGTTTCCAGCTAGGCGTCTTTTTGGAACGAATCCACAATTCTGTCCATAACTCCATACTACATTGACCATGTGACCGTTTTAGTCCAGTCAATGAATATCGAAAATGGGTTTCACCTTCAAAAAATTCCGATACTTTTGAAATTTTACACACTCGTTTGGAGATGTCTAGTGATGACTATACTAAAAGTCCTAAAGAATCGGTGGTGAGCTTCCGCGGCAATGGCCAAAGACATGTCACTTCTTTCGGATTTTCGTTCATATCTCGAAAACTATGGATCAGACCTAAAACATGACAATATATAAAATTAAAGCTGATAAAATTTGCTATAAAATTAAATATGTGCATTTTTTTATATTTCTAAAGTTTACGAGTTATAGAGCGTTGAAACTGGGTGTTTTTTTGCAAAACTACTTTAGAGCTGCATACGGTAATATTTGGTAAGATTATGCAAGAATTACCCAAAAATTATTCTAATGGTTTCCAAACTTCACACTCTTATTTATAGATGTCTAGTGATTTAAAAAAAACAAATTTCTTATAGGCCCGAGGTCATGTCTTTAGGCAATGACTAGCAATGTGATACTTCCTATCGTTTTGATAAAAAAAAATCAAAGTAATAATTTTAATTATTATGTACAATAGCTAAATTAGAGAAAATCGTATATAATAGAGAGAGATGTAGATATCTATTGATGAATATACTAAAAATCCTGATGAATCAGAGGTAAGCTGTAGCGTCAATGGCCGAAGACATGTCACATTTTTCAGTTTTTTGTTAATATCCCAAAAAGTATTAGTCAGAGCTAAAATGTGACTATAAAGAAATAAAGCTGAAGGAAATTGCCACAAAATCCATCAGATGTTATTGTTTCGTTTTTCTAGTAATTACCGAGTTCTAGGGCATTAGAAAAAGTCCCTTTTTTTCAAAACTTTTTAAAACTGATTAAAACTCGACAAAGGTGCTAATAAAACGTCCGAAATGGTAAATTTAATGGTACTGCTAGAAGACGAATGTAGGCTCACTGTTCTGACTAAGTAGGTTATGTTAAAAACTTAAAATTAAATTAAAACTCTTTTCAGTTTATTTTTGATTTTTCTAACATTTGTGACTATTATTTTGTGGTGATTTCGTTGAGTTCCTTACGTTTCTTGTCATTCTTGAGTGTCTTCTGTTCGTTGTGTGCGTTGTGTGTATCCTGTAGTTTGTGGCATTTTTCAAATTCTGAAATGCCGAAAAAGTGTTTCGTATGTGAAGCGCTTCTAGATCCTTCTGGTGTAGGTGTAATACAAGTGCGTGAGAAGGGAAGAAAATCGTCAATCTTGGCTAGTGAGCAAAGAGAATACAACAAGAGCCCTAAAGTCCTCGGTACCTCAATAATGAAAGTTCATGCTTCGTGTCGAAAAAATTACACCCAAGTGGACACTATACAGGCTGTTTTAAAAAAGCGATCTGTGGCAGGAGCGTCATCATCATCACGAGGCGACAATTCCTCTATGCCTCTTATAAGGTCTTCAATGCCTAAAATTGATTTCAAATCTAAATGTTTTCTCTGCGCCGAAGTCATCGATGATGAGTTTTTTAAAAACAGAATTGAAGAAATCCATTAAAAGACGCAACAAGGTGCATAACGTTCGAACTCTGGAGATGAAAGATGAGGTAATTGAAGCGGCAAACAAAAGAAAAGATCAGTGGCCAGAAGAAGTGAAACTTCGCCTGTCTGCCGTAATAATATAGTGGCTGCTGAAGAAGTTATACCACGTGAATTACTATCGTCGATTTTTTACCCACATACCTTTATAGCATGTTCAAAAATGTGGACGTCCTCAATCGAATTACATTTTACAGGCCATGAATGAAATTTCTCCATTTATTGAAAATAGCGAGGAGTGCCAACTGTCCTTTGCAGATATGCGTTCTGCAGTAACTGGGCAAGTTCCTTCAAATGAGAAAATTAAAAAAATGCTTGAAGACAAATATATGGAGAACGTGTTATAATAGCAGTAGGAACTGGATGGAAAAATGCAACTGTTTGCTTCAATGACGTTGGGTTTAAAATATTGAATTTGTGACATGAAAATACAAAATCAGAAGAAAGTGAGAAACGACTGAGAATCGTGAAAGCAGCTGCAGAAATAGTGCGGTAGGATATCCAAAAGAAGTGGATGCCGAAAAGCGGGACTGCAGTGCACTACCATCTGTCATAACTGTCACGGGGAATGCTTGAACGGCACCACTTAGATACCCGACAAGATATCGCTGACCCCGAGTATTAATTTATCTTTTGTACCTCCTGAGGAAGCAAAAAATACGCCACGAG
The DNA here is from genome assembly GCA_950108345.1 of Malthinus flaveolus. Classification (NCBI taxonomy): domain Eukaryota; kingdom Metazoa; phylum Arthropoda; class Insecta; order Coleoptera; family Cantharidae; genus Malthinus; species Malthinus flaveolus. The sequence goes on along the minus strand of OX467286.1, from coordinate 19,870,105 downwards.
TTGAAGTACCGCAGGACCCTCAACTAGAAATCAGGAGTTAATGGTTTATATCTTGAAGCATTTCTCATACGATTTTTCATAATTATTTTCAATTTCTGGCAGTCAATGCAGCAGAAAAGCAAGAATTTCACAACGCAGTACCATTAAATTTACCATTTCGGACGTTTTATTAGCACCTTTGTCGAGTTTTAATCAGTTTTAAAAAGTTTTGAGAAAAAGGGACTTTTTCTAATGCCCTAGAACTCGGTAATTACTAGAAAAACGAAACAATAACATCTGATGGATTTTGTGGCAATTTCCTCCAGCTTTATTTCTTTATAGTCACATTTTAGCTCTGACTAATACTTTTTGGGATATTAACAAAAAACTGAAAAATGTGACATGTCTTCGGCCATTGACGCTACAGCTTACCTCTGATTCATCAGGATTTTTAGTATATTCATCAATAGATATCTACATCTCTCTCTATTATATACGATTTTCTCTAATTTAGCTATTGTACATAATAATTAAAATTATTACTTTGACTTTTTTTTATTAAAACGATAGGAAGTATCACATTGCTAGTCATTGCCTAAAGACATGACCTCGGGCCTATAAGAAATTTGTTTTTTTTAAATCACTAGACTCTTTTATCACTATAAATAAGAGTGTGAAGTTTGGAAACCATTAGAATAATTTTTAGGGTAATTCTTGCATAATCTTACTAAATATTACCCTATGCAGCTCTAAAGTAGTTTTGAAAAAAAACACCCAGTTTCAACACCCTATAACTCGTAAACTTTAGAAATATAAAAAAAATGCACATATTTAATTTTATAGCAAATTTTATCAGCTTTAATTTTGCATATCGTCATGTTTTAGGTCTGACCCATAGTTTTCGAGATATTAACGAAAATCCGAAAGAAGTGACATGTCTTTGGCCATTGCCGCGGAAGCTCACCACCGATTCTTCAGGACTTTTAGTATAGTCATCACTAGACATCTCCAAACGAGTGTGTGAAATTTCAAAAGTTTCGGAATTTTTTGAAGGTGAAATTCTTAGTTGACTGGACTATTCTTACTGTTGCCGTATAAAACTACAACAAACTAATCTGTGCATGTGCAATGTGCAATGTTCAATATAAGGTCAGCCAACCTACGCGCGAAATGCATATTATGGATACTTGACGTTCATTTTCAACACGAGAAGTAAAGTAAGTGCAGGGTAATGCAGTACTGTTACCTCACGATAAACAAAACGCATTTATTTTGAATTTCAATCCACATGCTACATCAGATAACGTCTATAGATACTGTTGCTTCTCAGACATCCCATATGTTATCTTTATGTAGAGCTCGCCTGCTTCGTTTACTGCGCTTATATCAAAAAGTGCAATCGACACGTTCGATAACTTTCGAGTAGAGACGGGCTCGTGAGCTTTACACCAAAACTTCATCTAAATAAATATGAGGCAAGTCGGATTAATATCCAATGATGTCCACGATGGACGCACTAACTCAAGTTTTAAAATTTGAGCTATTCGAGTCTTATATAGATTGGGCAATAGAAGTTGAACAAGGACGAACCAACAGACTCACGAAGTTCTGATAGTGGAACCTCAGACAGCCCAGGTTTTCTTCTAAAACATTCTAATTTTCAAAAATATATCATGTGATGGTTTATGTTAAGTTGTAATGCGCAGGTAACGGGGAGTTTGATTGAGAGTCGTTCGAGAACATGGACGCAAATTAAAGTCGTCTTATAATATACAAATTTGATAACGTATAAATTGTTTTATTTAAAATAATAATTATCACATGGTGCCGAAACCCGATTGCTGTTATTATTTTTTATTTGGATTGGTGAAAATATGGATCGAGGAATACAAAGTATGGTTATGGAAGGCAATCTTTTCGAAAATTGGTTATTTTTTAAACAAAGATTTTTAAATTATCTTAAAGCTACTGATATCGCTAGCAAGTCAGAATCGGTTCAATGTGCGCAACTTCTGCATTTAATTGGTGAGGAAGGATTTCGAATTTTTAACACATTTAAATTTGATAGCAACGAAGTAGATAAACTGCAGCCATTGTTAATTCGATTTGAAGGACATTTTAAACCGCGTAGCAATATCTCAAATGAAAGATATAAATTTTTTATTATGAAGCAAACCGACGAATCTATTGACCAATTTATAACAGCACTCCAAAATAAGGCTAAACATTGCGATTTTGGACCACTCGAAGATAGTCTAATCAAAACGTGTCTAACATGTGGAGCTAAAGACGAAGGTATGCGTCAAAGGTTGTTAGAAGGTGATGAGTTAAGTTTGGAAGAAGCAATCAAGTTATGCAAAACTATGGAAGCGTCCAAGCTACAATCACAGTCCTTAGCATCGACGTCAACATCGACGACGATCGATTACATAAATAAGCAAAAGTATCCCAAGTTCCACAGTAGGAAGGGAAAAGTAGCAAGAAACGCCTGTTCAAGATGTGGAGACCTCCATGGAGCCAGCCCATCAAGCTGCAGAGCAATTAAAGCTAAGTGTAATTTATGTAAAAAAGTAGGGCATTTTGCGAAATTTTGTTTTAAAAAGAAAACAATTCAATCAATGGATATTGAGTCAGATAGTGATAATGATCAATTATTTTTAGGTTAAATTAATAATGACTCGTCACAAAAAGATTGGAAAATTGTTTTTCAGATTGATCAAAAGTTTATTTCTTTTAAGGTAGATACAGGTGCCATGGCCAATGTCATAAATAAAAATACCTATAAAGCTTTAAATCTAAAAAACAATTTGCTAATGCCTACAAAGAGCAAGTTAACTACATATTCGGATGAGGTTATTGAAGTCGCGGGAAAATGCACTCTAATTTGTGTATACCAAAATAAGTCGTACGAAATTCCGTTCTATGTAGTTAACTCGGATTCACCCAATATAATAGGGTTACCGACTTGTAAAAATTTAAATTTAGTTAAAAGATTATTCTCTTTAAATGAAAAGTTCGAATTTTTAAATTATGATAACATAATAAGAGATTATAAGGATGTGTTTACAGGTGTAGGCTGCATGGGCGAACCGTATACTATTAGAGTGGATAACAATGTACAACCCGTGCAGCACCCACCAAGGAAAATACCGTTTGCGTTTAAAGGGCAGCTCAAAGAAACATTGAAAAAACTCGAAAGAGATCAAATAATTTCAAAAGTTGACGAACCGACCGATTGGGTAAACTCCATGGTTCTTATAAAGAAAAAAGACGGTAAATCGCTAAGGTTATGCATTGATCCAAGAGATCTAAATAAATCGATCAAACGGGAACTATTTCAACTACCCACAGTGGAAGACATCGCTAGTGATGTAACTGGTAACAAATTTTTTAGTAAATTAGATGCATCTAGCGGCTTTCATCAAATTCCTCTGGATGAAAACAGTAGTAAGCTGTGTACTTTTAGTTGTATTTATGGCCGTTACAGATTTTTAAGATTACCATATGGCATTAACTCAGCTAGCGAGGTCTTTCATAAAAGGTTCGAAAGATATTTTAATATACCGGGTGTTAGAGTATATATAGACGACATTCTGGTATACGGTTCGTCCAAGCGCCTACATGACGAAAGGTTACGTCAAGTTTTAGAAATTGCTAGAAGTAATAATATTAAATTTAACAAGTCTAAATGTGAATTTGGCAAACAAAAAATAAAATATTTAGGTTTCATTTTTGATGAGTTTGGACAAACGGTAGATCCTGATAAAATCGAAGCTATAATTAACATTAAAAAACCAACTGATAAAAAAGGTGTTCAAAGATTGTTGGGAATGGCTACGTATTTGTCCAAACACATACCAAAATTATCTGAGATAACGTCTCCGCTGAGAGAATTATTGAAGAAAAATGTTCATTGGTATTGGGAGAAGCCCCAAGACGTTAGTTTTAGTCATTTAAAAGAGATAATTAGTAAAGCTTGTAGTCTAAAGCATTTCAATATCAATGAAAAAAGTGTAATAACTGTAGATTGTTCTAAGGATGCAGTTGGAATGGCATTGTTGCAAGACGATCGACCATGTGCGTATGCCAGTAAAGCGTTGACGGAAACTCAGTGTGCCTACTCTCAAATTGAAAAGGAACTTTTAGGCATTTTGATAGCTTGTGAAAAATTTCATAATTATATATTTCCAGTTCATTTTGAGGTAGAAACAGATCACAAACCTCTCGTGTCTCTAATAAATAAGGAAATTTTGAAATGTCCACCAAGACTGCAAAGAATGCTTTTAAAATTAAGAAAGTATAATTTCACTTTAAACTATAAAAGAGGTTCTGAGCTGTATATAGCGGATACATTGTCACGTAGTTGCACCGAGATTCCGGTCAAGCGAGACAAAATCGACGACGATCTGGAGGATCAAATTTGCTTGACAAATTTGAGCTTCAACGTCACCAACGAGAGAATCCAACAAATTGTTAAGGAAACTCAAAACGATGAATCTTTAAGATATGTTAAATTATATATCAAAAATGGTTGGCCAAAACACATAACAGACGATCTCAAACCTTATTTTAAAATAAAAGATGAGATTACTGAAAGTAATAAACTTCTTTTAAAAAATTGTAGAATCATAATTCCTAAAACCCTACAAAACGATATGCTAAAAAAGATTCATTACTCTCATCTAGGGATAGAAAAGTGTAAAAGTTTAGCACGTCAGTACTTGTATTGGCCAAACATGAATTTAGATATAGAAAAAACTATAAAAAATTGTAAAACTTGTACATACTTCTCGTCTAACAAACGTGAACCATTAAAACCGCATGAGATACCTAACAGACCATGGGAAAAAGTTGGTTCAGACATATTTCAGCTGGATAACAAATACTACCTGATAGTTATAGATAATTTATCAAAATTTGTAGAAATAGCTTTATTAAATAACAATATAACTTCAAAGAATTTGATATCGCATTTCAAATCTATTTTCGCGAGACATGGTATACCAGACACACTTGTGTCTGATGGAGGCAAGCAATTTACCTCGTCAGAGTTTGCAAATTTTGCTAAGGAGTGGGAGTTCAATTTAGTAAATTCAAGTCCGGAATATCCCCGCTCAAATGGAATGTCAGAAAGGTATATTCAAACAATTAAAAAACTCTTGAAAAAAGCTTTTTATGAGAAGCGGGATTTATATTTAACGTTATTAATGTATAGGAATACTCCTATAGATAGTAATTTACCTTCTCCAGCAGAACTGTTAATGAGTAGGAAATTAAAAAACTTTATTCCAACAGTACCCAAAAATTTAAAATCAAATTTGAACAACTTGAAACAAATAAAAGATAAATTGCAAATAAAACAAAATGTTCAAAAATATTATTATGATCGTGGGACAAGAAAATTATCTGAATTAGAAAATAAAGATAAGGTGTTTGTTAAATTTCGCAATCAAGTTGAAGAGGGAGAAGTATGTAGTAAGGTTAGAGATAGAACTTATGATGTAAAATTGAATAGGGGTGGAAATATTGTAAGAAACAGAACTTTTTTAAAGCCGATTCCGATTATTGTTACACACGAGGAAAGGGAAAGAATACCCAGTAGCGACAGTGATCCGTCGATAGTTATTATCGACGATAGTTATGATGAGGTAATGATCGGCGATGGCTTCTTTGATGAAGCGGTGATGTAAAATAGTAAATTTGTATATACTCTTGTAGAATAGCATTGTATTAATTTTTTCTGTTATGGTTGGAACGGAGGATGTGATGGTTTATGTTAAGTTGTAATGCGCAGGTAACGGAGAGTTTGATTGAGAGTCGTTCGAGAACATGGACGCAAATTAAAGTCGTCTTATAATATACAAATTTGATAACGTATAAATTGTTTTATTTAAAATAATAATTATCACAATATCATTTTTTGACTTCTTACCCATGGACTACCCATGTTCAAACCTAACCTAAACTAATCTAATCTAAATTAACCTTTTTTTTATAGATGCGAAAATCTTTAAAAAAAAACCTCTACTCTCTGTAGAGACAGTGTGAGGCTTGGCTAAAAACGCCCGACTGACTAAAACCACACCGAATCTCCACTTTTCATGTTCTTTACGCCAGAGTTTGACGCTCTCCGTCTTTGTCGTGCCCGGTCTTGGCTTATACACTTCATTTTGACAAATTGGCTTCGGGTAGCCCTGTAGTCATTTGTCCCTCAGTTAGTCGCTCTTTGAAGCGTCCGCTATGGAAGCATATCGCAGTCCGTTTGGCGAGGTACTTACATTTTGAGCTCGGAGAACTTAGTTCTGAGGCTTTAGGTCTCCGTTTCTCGCATCTCTTCTTTCTCTTTTTTTTACTCGAGGCAACCTCGAATATAGTTGTCCATTCTTCCTGTTCTCTGAGCATTGTGTCGATTGTGTGATTGAAGCAACCGTGAGGAACTCTATGGGGTGGTAACTCAGCTCCCCATGTTAATCTAAACTCATAGTTGGAGATTGGGTATGAGAATCCTTGTTAATGGGTGGCAACGATGCCACTACTAGCACTAACTCTAACGAAGTCCGTTATTCGTGGTAGTTTCATCTTTTGCTGGACTTTAAGCATCTTTGCCCTGTTTTGGCCGTGGACCAGTGCGTCTCGACTTAAACTGATTATACCATGCTTAACAGTATCTTTTTTGTTGGCGGTGGTTCTCCTAGGCTCGGCATGATGTGTACCAATTGCGTCGTCGTGGCGGCCGCTCTGGTGCTGATCTCCCGGATGTGCTCGGAGTAGTTGAGGTGTTTATCAACTATACTTATTACGCCAAGCACCTTGACTGGGCCTTTAAGCTGGACTTTTCCGAGACTAGAGTTAAACCTTTCTCCTTCGTCCAGAGAAGGATTCCCTATATCGCTTCGTTTGCCCGTTGCTACACGTGGTTCGCTTCTCTAGAGGCAACTGCCAGAGTAAGATCGTTTGCAAACAAATAGAGCGTCGTATCTTCCTACAGGTCAGTCTAAGGACACTGGGATAATGGGCCGAAAAATCGAGACATGCGGAGCTTTGCTTGTCACCTTGTCCTCTTCAGAGCCGAGCTTAAATCTCCTGTTAGTTAGGTAGGAGGCCAAGATATTGAAGAAGCTCAGCTCGACGTCCGTTTCTTGAGAGCGATGGCTTTTTGATCTTGTTGCTGCAACCGCTTTTCTGTAGTACAGTAGTACTCGCTTGCTATCGTGCCAAATCGGTGTTCTTATGCTCGCATCTTGCATTCATAGCACAACGCTATGTCTCCGCTGTTGGTCACTTGCCTGGAGGCACTTAAAGTACTTGTCATCTAATCGGATTCTTTTATTTTATTTATGGTGCTTACGGCATTTGCACTCATCGCATTTGACCGGTTTGGTTAGGCCGAATACCCTTATCTAGGCCCATTTCAGCCCTATTTTCCCTTTTGTTAGGAGTCGATCTGCATCTTTGAAACCTAGGGCAGCCGTTGCCCTAAAGAGGGTCCATTTGGTACCTCTGTCTATTAGGCTTCAAGAAGACAATTTTTGTCTCGATGATTTTTCCCTTCCCCAGTGCGTCCGAGAGAGCATCGCGGGTTTCCAAACCTCCCGGTTCCTATATAGAAGGAGGCCTCTAAGATTACCGTTTTTGTTGGATGTACCGTAGCTTTAGCGTCGACGTTAACCCAACCTTATTAACCTGCTTCTCTTCTAAATTACTATAATTTTCAAAAACTGGTCATTTTTTGTCTTCAAACCCATGTACACTTTTGATCAGAACGATCAGGGCTTCAAAAAATTGTTCTTAGTAAATTTTGGAAACTATTTAACTTGGTAATAAGCACATGAGACCCACGAAGACGACCACGAGACAAGACCAAATTCGACATAGTCACATCCGACACATTTGAGATGAGACGACACTAACTCGAGTCATGTCTCGTCTCGCGTCCATTACTACTCGGGGCTTTCTGGAATTTTCCCTTCGAAATTTTGAGTACCGCCGTAAGCTTGTTAATTAATGAACGTAAAATTTTTGTATTACAAATTGTTTTAGTTGATAATTAGGAAAATATGCAAAACATTCTTTAAAAGACAATATTGTGCGAAATTCCTACCGCATCAGGGTAGAATTAAAAATTTACATTAATTACACGCCCATCATCGGTTGCTTTCTTAGAGGCGAGCCGCATAATTTAACGAAATTTGAATAATTTTTTTCTCCTCAAAATATATTTTTAGCGAATTTTTAATGCTAAAAGATGAAAAAATGTGCAGCATAAATTTTCCTCCTATTGTCGATACATCTCGAGCGGCTCGCGTGTGGTTGTGTTGCAATAAGTTTATGGTCACGTTGTGTTTTCAAGTACTTTGTTGAAATTCTATTGTGCATCGTTTAATACTATTGTAAATGTAGGGAAAATAAACTGTTATTTCAGTACAAAATATGATATTACACGTTTAAACGAGACGTTGAATATAAAACTGTTCGGTAGCTCGCGGAGCCTTTTTTAAAGTGGGCGGGTTAATTCCATCGCTAATTCTTCCGATGTGACAGGACTTTTTTTAAATTTTTGCGCATTTTTTGAGAGAGGAAGATAGTACCGTTCGCGACACCAAATATTTATATGCGAAAACATGTGTGTGCTGTAGTTACTATTTGTACAGTAACGGTTTGCAAATGAACGTTCTAGATATTCACTGCAAATATTTATTACAACTTATAACGACATATTTATATATCTTTTAATGGTAAATAACCAGAATATACAGTAGGAGTCTTTAAATGTAATATAACAACGGTTATTTGTACATTAAATTGAAAATTCTTGTAATTATACCATCATCTGGGATCCGGGCAGTTGTTAAGAATACAAATTTGGCTTTCTAATTATGCAGTTTGTGCATAAATATTTATTGTTATAAGGAAACAAGCCTTCGAGAGCTTCCAATATTGTCGTAATATGTTATTCAATAAACCTACTCGAGCAACAGTACAAAGCCAGTTGGAAGCATGCAAAATATTCGTTAAACTTCCAAGTATTTGCTGCACTTCGCATTTTAAAGCGACTGCGAAAAGGGAAAACAGCTTAGATTTCTTCACAAAACCGATTTTACGAGAGTATTCCTTTATACATAAATGATTTGCAAACGCAGGGCCGGATTCAAGAAGTACCTAGCTGGATGAAGTTAGTTCGAGTTGCGGCCGTCTGCAGAAAAAAAAATGAGGAACGAATTAAAGAACGAGTGTACACCGTTAGAACGAACGAGAATGGAAGGCCTCAACTAATGAGTCTAGTCGAACAATTACTGGAGAATGAGAGTCCAAAATTGACTTAACCTGCACTTTGAAGGTCAGTGGAGTACCAAACATGATAATCCTGCATTGCTAGGTGGCCACCTCGCATTTTACTATAATGGCTAATGACTACGATAAGTTGACGTAACCAGAACTGAACTGCCATCGCCAAGACTCGTAATTGTCTGGTCGAATTTCGCAATTTTTCTAATCGATCAGATCAAGTGGCATGGAACTTTCGCGAACTTTCAGATTTTGGTTTCGCGACTATTTAAGTTCTGGAATTTGTTTCTCGAGGTCGGAGGTCTCGTCCAATGTCATGTCCAATGTCCAATGTCAATGTCATCGGTGGAGCATGGACTAAAAAGTCGCTATTAAAAAGACTGGCTTAAACGCGCAACCTGACTATTTCGGCAACCTACAATCAAAAAATAGTATCAAAATTGCGGTACTAGTTACAAATTAAAATTATCTGAAGCGGAAAAAGTATACGTCCAATTTAAATTAAACAACTTAATAGTCTAAAGGAGCCATCTAATTTCCCATTAAAGTAAATAAGATTAAATTTGCCGATTTTCTTTATGTTCTCAAATTGACAATCTTAGACGTAATTTAAACATACCATCTTAGATTTTAAGCGTACACGTAATTATCGTTTTATGCAAACTTAAAAATAAAGTTGGCCGTAATTGAAACCAACAATGAATTTACAGGTTGGCTACCGTTACGTGAGCTGATTATTTTCAACGCGCAAGGCCATTGAATTATTCATTTATTTACATCTTATTTGAACTTGCCTCTTATGCTGTTTTACAATAATTTTTTTATGTACAACTCTTAATGTCAGTACTTAACACTTGGGATATTTTAACGATCAGAATAGGAGCAAACAAAATTAAGACATTAGTACGGTTTATTAAACCACATTAGTGTAGTCTTAATAAATAAAGTCGTAATAATTTATGTAAGGATCACGAAGTAGGAAAGTGATTATAATATTTGAATTGTTGATGTGTTTTAGTTCATCACTCATCAGCGATATCAAAGAAAGCCGCTTATATAATAGGTCTAGGTAACACCACAGGTAACACTCTTTTAAATGCATAATCAAGGTCTCGAAGGGCGGAGCCCCTGAAAAGTTTTAGTTTTCCCAAACTTTTTGGAGCAAGTTGAATTTTATTAAAGCTAGAAGCTGGAGCAGAAGGTTTCACTCAGTGTTGAGGTCAGACCTTTTCCAGAGGAGAGAGGGGAGAGGCAGATAAAACTTCTGGGGAGCAACTTTTTTAAATTCAATAAAAAGTTTTTTACCTTTTACAGTTTTTGTCAATTTTGACCTAGAAGGATTAATTTTTCGGCTAAAGCAGTTTAATACTTTTTAAAAGTAGACTAAAAGTTCTACAATTTGAGACCAGAAATGTTTTTGTATTCCTAATGGTGTCCGAGATACAAGTGTACAAAAGTTTAAAAATTTATCATAAGCATTTTTGTCAAAAATCCAAAACTAAACCGTATATATTTATACTTGTATCTCGGACACTATTAAGCCTACAGAGGCCAATCTGCTCTCAAATTTTAGAAAATTTGGCCTACTTTTAAAAAGTATTAAAGTGTCTTTGCCGAAAAATTAGTCCTTCGCGGTCAAAATTAACAAAAACTGTAAAAGGTAAAGAATTTCGCAATTACTTCTATTGTTGGGTACAGGGCGACATTTTGACGTCCATCAGATGGTAAAAAATCATTTGAAATAGGCTCCAACTGATAATATTGATGTGAAAACAGAAATCACAGTTTAATACCCCGCGAACTCCATAACATGAGGAATTTTAGTAGCGATTGATAGTGTCTCCAAAAAAAGAGTCTTACAAAACAAAGTATGTATGCATTTGAAGCAATGGATACTGCGCGTAATGTTCCGGTTTCTTACGCCCGCAGTGAATTTCCCTCCCGGTCACCTTTCTGGATTAAGCACTATTCCGCTCTCTCGAGCGTTACGGAAGTCCTAAAAAATGGCACACCAACTAAGTGAATTGTGAAGGTCAAGCTCTACACTCTACACCTTACAATATAAGAATCTGAAATAACGGCATATTTAGAAAAATAGAACCCCATTGGAACGGGCTCCACTGCTCTTGTAGTCTCAATTGAAAATTCACAAATAAATGAAATAAGGGAAGCATTGATGGCAGTTTTCGCATCTGTTCGTTTGAACATTTTTTTCTAAATAAAAGTGGAAATCGAACTTTAATTTATGTACACTTTGCATGAGAATGCATATTTTATAATGATTGGAATTTGCAACCGTGTAATGCGTGGTTCTTTTTTTTTAATTTGTGACAAACTCTATTTTTGTTTTATATTAAACGAAGACAAATGGAGCTTGTTTACATTTGTCAATAAAGTTACCAATAATAATTAGTAAAATTAAATTTTTATATTTTGCGTCTATAGAAAGCTATTATAGCATTCATTTCTATTTGAGTGTTATAATGAGATTTTGAGTGCTATAATAATTTTACCAAAATTTTCTGTTTCGAAGTTGGTAGTAATATTTAATTTGACATAAATATTTTGTCAAATCGAGGAAAGATGAAACGACTATTTTTGTAATTAACAGGTTCTATTTTCTAACATAGTAGGTGCCTAAATTAAAACTAGTTAATTAACGAAGAATTCAAACTACAAAACAATTTATTTGAATTTTTAATTACGAAATGTCACCTTGCAATTAGTGCTGCCAACCATCACAAAAATCACAAAATTTTTATATTTTGACATTTTTGTTTGAAAATAAACTTAAAAGGCGCAAAATAGAAAAAATTGAATAAAGAACTCATTTCTTAAGTCATTATAATACTTGCCTTATGAAATTCGTTCTTTATACTATTTTGGGTGTCGGAGAACCTTATAATTCATTTAATGGTTGCCCAAAATTTACGTGTTTATTTAGGGTTTTTTTTGGGGGGGGGGGGCAAAATTAAATTTTATATCGTTGAGAAAGCTCTTTACAGTTTTGAGCTAAAAGCAACGGTTTTTGAGATACAGGTTAGGCACTGTTTAGTTGTAGTTTGTAGTTATTGAATATGTCAGATAATAGGGGGAGGGGGTCAAAATTGATAACAAAGAACGAAATGCTCAGGTTTTAGAGACAAAATTTAATTGTCTATAAGAAAGTTCTCTACATGTTTTGAACTAAAGGTACCGATTTTTGAGATACAAGTTGAAAGCTGTTTAGCTACTGTTTTTAAATGTATCAGACATGGGGGGGGGGCAAAATTGATAAAAAGAAGGAGATACTCAAGATTAAAACGCAAAACTTGCTTGTTTTGAAGTAAGTTCTCTACACGATACAAGCTGAGAACTGCTTAGCTGCAATTTTTTCAATATGTCGACCAATTGGATTAGAGGAGGGGATTGAAATTGATAACAACAAGGCGAGATGCTCAAGTTTTAGACACAAAATTTTAGTGCCTTTAAGAAATCTCTCTACATATTTTGGGCTACAAGCAACGATGTTTTAGGTACAAGGTCAGAACTGTTTAGCTGCTGTTTTTGAATATCTCAGGCAATGTGAAGAGAGGAACGAAATTGATAAAAAGAGGGAGATACTAAAGATTTAGACGCCAAACTTTCTTGTCTTTAAGTAAGTTTTCTACACGCTACAAGCTGAGAACTGTTTAGCTGCAATTTTTTCAATATGTCGAACAATTGGAGTGGTTGAGGGGATCGAAATTGATAACAACAAGGCGAGATGTTCATGTTTTAGACACAAATTTTTAGTGCCCTTAAGAAAGCTGTCTACATGTTTTGTGCTACCAGTAACGGTTTTTGAGGTACAAGTTCAGAACTGTTTAGCTGCTGTTTTTGAATATGTCAGACTATGGGAGGAGAGGGGCGAAATTGATAACAACAGGGATATACTCAAGATTTAGACGCAAGACTTTCTTGTTTTTAAGTAAGTTCTCTACACGCTACAAGCTGAGAACTGTTTAGCTGCAATTTTTTCAATATGTCTAACAATTGGACTGGTGGAGAGGATTGAAATTGATAACAACAAGGCGAGATGCTCCAGTTTTAGACACAAAATTTTAGTGCCTTTAAGAAAGCTCTCTACATATTTTGAGCTACAAGCAACGATTTTTGAGGTACAAGGTCAGAACTGTTTAGCTGCTGTTTTTGAATATCTCAGGCAATGTGAAGAGAGGGACGAAATTGATAAAAAGAGGGAGATACTAAAGATTTAGACGCCAAACTTTCTTGTCTTTAAGTAAGTTTTCTACACGCTACAAGCTGAGAACTGTTTAGCTGCAATTTTTTCAATATGTCGAACAATTGGAGTAGATGAGGGGATCGAAATTGATAACAACAAGGCGATATTCTGAAGTTTAAGACGCGAAATTTTCTTGTTTTTAAGAAAGTTCTCTACATGTTTTGTGCTAAAAGCAACAATTTTTAAGATACAAGCTGATAACTGTTTAGCCGTCATTTTTTTAATATGGCAGACAATTTAATGTTTGGAACGGAAAGAAGGTTTAGAAAGAACTAAGTGTGCTATGTTTTACAAATGTTTTGTTAGAAATATACAAGACGACTCAGTATTTTACCTAAAAAGGCCACTAAGGCAGTAATTTCGAGATATACGAGGGCGGATTGATATATTTCCGGAAAAACAAAGAAAGCGCAACTTTTTTCCCAATTTTACTTTTTATTTTTCAACATAGTCTCCTTCTAGCTCAATACATTAATTCCAGCAATGTTCCAACTTTTTGATGCCATCCGAATAATAAATCTCCTCAAACCTTTCAAAATAGGCATTTGGTGCATCGATTACTTCAGCATTCGAAGCAAATTTCCGCCCACCAAACCATTTTTTAAGATTTGGAAACAGAAAGTAATAGTAGGTGGTAAAATCTGAAGAATATGGTGAATCTGCCAGAAATTTGAAACGATGTTCAACCAATTTTGCCATCGCAATTCTCGATGAATGTGGCGGTACATTTTCATGATAAAACAGGACTGTTTTCTTTCTTAAATGTGGTCGATTTTTCTTTATTTCGTCACTCAATCGATACAATAACGATGCATAGTATTGTCACATTATTGTTTTTCCTGTTTCAAGATAAACAATCAATATTATGTCACGCGCATCCCAAAAAACAGTTGCCATAACCTTTCATGCTGATTATATCGTCTTCGCTTTCATAGGGGCTCTTCCACCATCTTCTATCCATTCTTTAGTTTTGGGTGTATAGTGATGAATCCTTGTTTCGTCAACAGTTATGAATCTACACAAAAATTCATTGGGATTACGCCAAAAGAAATCCAAAATCCAAACAAAGTTGTCAAACGAGTGAGTTTTTGATCGACTTTCAGCAAACGCGGCACCCATTTTGCCGATAGCTTTTTCATTTTCAAATGTTCATGTATGATGTTGAAAACGCGTTCATATGAGATCCTCACATTGTCAGTAATCTCTCTCAACTTTACTTGGCAATCTTTTAATACAATATCATGGATTTTTGCAATTATTTCTTCGATAGTCACCTCTTTTGGTTAACCCGAACGTTCAACATCATTTGTGCTTGTACGACCACGTCTAAACTCAGCAAACCAAAAATAAATCATAGATCTCGATAGAGCAGAGTCGCGAGAAACGTTGGTGAGCTCAAAAAGAATTTCTTGTTATGCTAAGCCTTTCAAAAATAAATATTTAATCACTACACGGGTACTCAACTTTTTCCATTTCAATAAGAAATGTAAAATACTTTCATTCAAGTGAGTGTAGCGGACAAATTAATAAAAAGAATGATTTGAAATTTTGAGAGCAGTCGACTTAAAGATTATACTTGTCAACTGTCTTATTAGTATTTCGTTCTTGCTGCCATCTATTTCCATTCCCGAAACTTATCAATCAGCCCTCGTATTTCTAAGCATACAGGTATCACTTCTGAATTTTCAAGTTGGTTTACAATTACCAATTGTATTATTTGTTTGTAGGTACATACTGTATACGGTTTATTTACCAAAAAATATATTTAATTTGAAGTAAATACGAATTAAAGTATACTCAAAAAAATTTAATTGCTTTGATGTCATGTCATAATAATAGTGTTACTTGCCATAACTTAATAATAAAAACACGTCGTTTATAGAAATAGATGTAGTACCTAAAATATAAAAATATCTCCAGGTAAATAGATTTACGTGTTAGTTTATGGTGAGAACGCAAGAACACATTAGTTGTTACGGTATTTTCTAGTCAACTGATAATTGAATTGAACAAATTGTGCTAGAAATTACCTTATTATTAAAAAAAATTAATTTATTACTGTTCTTTCTTTAAGGCCCGTCGTCCATTTATACGACATGTCGTATCATTTTTAAACCTGTGTTTATTAATTGAGATTCGTACACTTGACAGACAAATTATTTCTTGTTTTCTTGGTTTAAAAATGATACGACATGTCGCAGACATGTCGCAGACATGTCGTATACGACATGTCGTATAAATGGACGACCGGCCTTAGTAAAAGAAAGGACTTTCCTACGGATTTAGATTTAAGAAAACATTTCTTTACCTTCTCCGCCCAAATCTAAAATTTATAACTTAGGCCGGTCGTCCATTTATACGACATGTTATATACGACATGTCGCCGACATGTCGTATCATTTTTAAACCTGTGTTTATTAAGGCCGGTTATCCATTTATACGACATGTCGTATCATTTTTAAACCTGTGTTTATTAATTGAGATTCGTACACTTGACAGACAAGTTATTTCTTGTTTTCTTGGTTTAAAAATGATACGACATGTCGCAGACATGTCGCAGACATGTCGTATACGACATGTCGTATAAATGGACGACCGGCCTTAGTAAAAGAAAGGACTTTCCTACGGATTTAGATTTAAGAAAACATTTCTTTACCTTCTCCGCCCAAATCTAAAATTTATAACTTAGGCCGGTCGTCCATTTATACGACATGTCATATACGACATGTCGCCGACATGTCGTATCATTTTTAAACCTGTGTTTATTAAGGCCGGTTATCCATTTATACGACATGTCGTATCATTTTTCAACCTGTGTTTATTAATTGAGATTCGTACACTTGACAGACAAGTTATTTCTTGTTTTCTTGGTTTAAAAATGATACGACATGTCGCAGACATGTCGCAGACATGTCGTATACGACATGTCGTATAAATGGACGACCGGCCTTAGTAAAAGAAAGGACTTTCCTACGGATTTAGATTTAAGAAAACATTTCTTTACCTTCTCCGCCCAAATCTAAAATTTATAACTTAGGCCGGTCGTCCATTTATACGACATGTCATATACGACATGTCGCCGACATGTCGTATCATTTTTAAACCTGTGTTTATTAAGGCCGGTTATCCATTTATACGACATGTCGTATCATTTTTAAACCTGTGTTTATTAATTGAGATTCGTACACTTGACAGACAAGTTATTTCTTGTTTTCTTGGTTTAAAAATGATACGACATGTCGCAGACATGTCGTATACGACATGTCGTATAAATGGACGACCGGCCTTAGTAAAAGAAAGGACTTTCCTACGGATTTAGATTTAAGAAAACATTTCTTTACCTTCTCCGCCCAAATCTAAAATTTATAACTTGGCCGGTCGTCCATTTATACGACATGTCATATACGACATGTCGCCGACATGTCGTATCATTTTTAAACCTGTGTTTATTAAGGCCGGTTATCCATTTATACGACATGTCGTATCATTTTTAAACCTGTGTTTATTAATTGAGATTCGTACACTTGACAGACAAGTTATTTCTTGTTTTCTTGGTTTAAAAATGATACGACATGTCGCAGACATGTCGTATACGACATGTTGTATAAATGGACGACCGGCCTAATTGAGATTCGTACACTTGACAGACGTGTCGTAAACAAGTTATTTCTTGTTTCATGTCACGACATGTCGTATAAATGGATGACCGGCCTAATTGAGACTCGTACACTTGACAGACAAGTTATTTCTTGTTTTCTTGGTTTGAAAATGATACGACATGTCGCAGACATGTCTTATAAATGGACGACCGGCCTTACTATCATGGGTTAGCCAGGAACGTGACTGAAAAGTAATTGAGTTCTATTAATTTACGTTTAAAAGCAATGTATTTGCATAATACGTTGAAAAGAGGCCTAAGGCTCACTTAAAGAGAACGATGCCTGAAGCATATTTGGAAGGTTAGTTAAGAGAGAAAAGGGGGTGTTTTGTAGACGAAGAGTCGCCGAATCAAACATGTCCATGTCCAATGCTAAAGTGAACTTTCAAAGTGGGTCACCTTAAACTTAGGTTAGAAGTTAAAAAACGGAAAACGTGCAAAATGTCTACCATTAGCCAACAAATTAATTTCCAAAAATACTTCATTTCTGATTAAATTCGCTCAAAAAGGTATAATTTTCGTGTAAAAGAGCTAATTTGTGATAGCAAAACGCCCTAAAGCTTCAAGGCGATTTTGCCTTACACGAGTACGAGTGTACGAGTAAAAAAGTCGAAAAAGGTTGGAAACGAGGACGTTTATAACTTCTCATGCAACTTTTTTGTTGCCTTTGCGTTATTCTTCGGACACACTCTTCTATCCTTCTCTTCTCGGTAGTAACGTAATTAAATGAAGAAAATACCCCTTTGGGCATTTGTAACTCAATTGTAACTCAAGCAAGACGGACCTTTTGATCATGCACAAAGCCATTTAAATTGTTTTCTTATTACCCCATCTTCACGTAGGGCATTTTTAAAAGTTTAGTTTTCTTCTTGGTTTTTCGCAAGGAACTAATGCGGCGCGGCGCTAACGATTATCTTCGTTGTAAGTTATTATCGATATAAATTGTTTTTAATAATCTCTAAAACGTATGTAATAATAAATATGCAGCGTGCTCTTCATTTTACAGTTAAGTGACGTGTTTGTGTATAATTACATCATTTTTTCTAAACGTGTACTGCTGACAAAATAAATGATAATTGTTATAAAGGTATAATTACCCAATTATGTTAAATAACTTACAATTTTGCTTGCAACAGGAAATTAATGGTTGACAAAATAATACCTGAACAACACTTTTAACAAATGGCGTTTTATGTAAAATACAGTGTGGGCTAATAAATAACAGTGCGTGGACACAAAATTGTTTTTTAAAATTAATTGAGGCATACGGGTATACCTATAACCTCCCATCGATTACTTCTAGATCTATTAGACCTACTTATTCCAATTTTCCAATATTTAATTTCAATTTGGCCACAAATTAGCGAGAAATACCACCCAAGAGCAATTAACTCACTCTTCGTAACAACTTGGATATACACGCCTCACGTTGGATTTTTAATTTTAAAAAATTTGAAAGAAATCCAATCAAAAACAGCAGCGACAGCTTAAAAGTTTACAAAAGCAATTTCCGGGTTACTGGTCCATTCGCAATTCCAAACCTATTAGAAGTATCCTAGAAATGAAAAACAATCTAGAACTCTTATGTCTTATGCCGGCCACACACGTGCAGGTATGCCTGCGTAGGTTTATCGGACTCGTTAGTGCACCCATACGGTACAATTTAGTTCAAAATTAGTTCGGCTCGGTTAGTCATGGCGTAAACAGACAATGCTCTGGCTATGGCAGTAGGTGACTTTATATTAGTTAACTTTATTGGCACCGAAATCGACCTCCTTTAGTTTTTCGATCAATTTTAATTGGGCAGCTTCTTTGTTCGGTCGTTCGCGATAGTTTTTTGGTTCGATTCGCCGCAGGCAACTACAGTTTTATAAATTTCGACAAACTTTTCGATAGGTACAGTTCCAATTAGAGCTTACTGCGTATTTTCCACCTATGGAAACCGTGTCCCAATAAGCTTGAAAGAGGCCATCTCGAAATTTCAAACAAGGAGCTCTTGACAAATGGGGTTTTTGGAGGGGGAAAACATTGGAAATGTAAAATGAAAGTCCCAATATCTCGAGAACTGATAACTGATAACGTGATAAACGTGAAGTTTTTCTAAATTGTATGAAAAAACCTAACACTTAAAATATACAGGGCGTTTACCCTGCTAAATAAATTTTTCGTGAAATATATGGCTTAGCTTGAGTCTCTAAAACCCACCCTTTCCAGGAGCTATACTTCAAGGCGCTTTAGCACCTAAGCTGCTTGTTCAACAAAAACAATCTAATAGATTTAATTTGTAGAAAATTGAATGTACTTAATTTTTATAGACACATTTTTCTGTAAAAGTGTGTAGTTTTCGAGTTATAAGTGATAAACAGAAAAACCAGTTTGATTGGCAGATTTCGGAATTTTTGTCAAACTTTAAGGCGCTCTAGCGCCTAAATCCTTTATCTTAAGAAAAAAACCTAAAATACGTAATTTATTGGAAATTAAACGTACTTTATTCCTGTACGGAAACATTTTTCTCCAAAAGTGGATAGTTTTCGATGTATAAGCCATAAAAAGAAAAAACAGTTTCATTGGTCGATTTCGAAACATTCATCAAACTTTAAGGCGCTCTAGCGCCTGAATCTGTCGTATTAAGAGAAAAACCTAAGAGACGTTATTTGTTGGAATTTAATCTTACGTTATTCTTACATAGAAACATTTTACTCTAAAAGTACGTAGTTTGAGTTATAAGCGATAAACAGAAAAAACACTTTCATTGACCGATTTCTGAATTTTTGTCAAACTGTCGTATTACGGGAAAACTAAGAGACATAATTAGTTGTAAATTAAGAGGACCGGGGTGGTCTAGCGGCTAACGTCGTTGCATGCAAATGTAAAGGTCGTTGGTTCAAAGCCGGCTGACACCACTAGAGTGTTTCTATGTGTCAAATGTCCTGATCCTGGTGGTTCGGAACCCACCTAAAGCTATAGGTTCCGTCTGCTAATAACCACGGTAGTTGATGCGGACGTATACCACATTAAAAAAAAAAGTTGCAAATTAACCTTACGTTATTTTTGCATTGAAACACTTTGCTTTAAAAGTGTGTAGTTTTCGAGTTATAGTGTTACAAGCGATAAACGAAAAAACCAGTTTTATTGTCCGATTTCGGAATAGTTGTCACACTTTGAGGCGCTCAAGCGCCTAAATCCTTTGTCTTAAGGAAAAAACCAAAGATACATAATTTATTGGAAATTAAACGTACTTTATTCCTGTATAAAAAGATTTTTATCTAAAAGTCCCTAGTTTTCGAGTTATAAGAGGTTCAACATAAAAAGCACTTTATTGACCGATTTCGGAATTTTTGTAAAACTTTAAGGCGCTCTACCGCCTAAATCTGTCATATTACGGGAAAACTAAAGGACATAATTTGTTGTAAGTTAACCTTACATTATTCTTGCATAAAAACACATTGCTCTAAAAGTGTGTAGTTTTCGAGTTATAGTTATAAGCGATAAACAGAAAAACCTCTTTTATTGGCCGATTTTGGAATTTTTGTCAAACTTTTAGGCGTTCCAGCGCCTAAATCCTTAGTCTTAAGAAAAAAACCTGAGATACATAATTTATTGGAAATTAAACGTACTTTATTCCTGTATAGAGACACTTTTTTTATAAAAGTGCGTAGTTTTCTAGTTATAAGAGATAAACAGAAAAAAGTTTTATTTACCGATTTCGAAACTTTTGACCAACGTTAAGGCACTGTAGCGCCTAAATCTGTCGTATTAAGAGAAAAACCTAAGAGACATAATTTGTTGTAAATTAAACTTACTTTCTTCTTGCATAGAGACACTTTTCTCTAAAGTGTGTAGTTTTCGATTTCTAAGCCAGAAACAGAGAAAACAGTTTTATTGGTCGATTTCGAAAAGTTTGGCATACTTTAAGGCGCTCTAGCGCCTAAATCTGTCGTATTAAGAGAAAAACCTAAGAGACATAATTTGTTTTAAATTAAACTTACTTTCTTCTTGCATAGAGACACTTTTCTCTAAAGTGTGTAGTTTTCGATTTCTAAGCCAGAAACAGAGAAAACAGTTTTATTGGTCGATTTCGAAAAGTTTGGCTAAGTTTAAGGCGCTCTAGCGCCTAAATCTGTCGTATTAAGAGAAAAACCTAAGAGGCATAATTTGTTTTAAATTAAACTTATTTTCTTTTTGCATAGAGACACTTTTCTCTAAAGTGTGTAGTTTTCGATTTCTAAGCCAGAAACAGAGAAAACAGTTTTATTGGTCGATTTCGAAAAGTTTGGCAAACTTTAAGGCGCTCTAGCGCCTAAATCTGTCGTATTAAGAGAAAAAACTAAGAGACATAATTTGTTTTAAATTAAACTTACTTTCTTCTTGCATAGAGACACTTTTCTCTAAAGTGTGTAGTTTTCGATTTCTAAGCCAGAAACAGAGAAAACAGTTTTATTGGTCGATTTCGAAAAGTTTGGCTAAGTTTAAGGCGCTCTAGCGCCTAAATCTGTCGTATTAAGAGAAAAACCTAAGAGACATAATTTGTTTTAAATTAAACTTACTTTCTTCTTGCATAGAGACACTTTTCTCTAAAGTGTGTAGTTTTCGATTTCTAAGCCAGAAACAGAGAAAACAGTTTTATTGGTCGATTTCGAAAAGTTTGGCTAAGTTTAAGGCGCTCTAGCGCCTAAATCTGTCGTATTAAGAGAAAAACCTTAGAGACATTATTTTTTGCGAATTAATCTTACGTTATTCTTACATAGAAACAATTTGCTCTAAAAGTGTATAGTTTTAGTGTTATAAGCGAATAACAGAAAAACCAGTTTTATTGGCCGATTTCGGAATTTTTGACAAATTTTTAGACGTTCCAGCGCCTAAATCCTTTGTCTTAGCAAATATACCTAAGATACATAATTTATTGGAAATTAAACGTACTTTATTCCTGTATGGAAACATTTTTTTTCTTAGTGCGTAGTTTTTGAGTTATAAGCGATAAACAGAGAATACAGTTTTATTGGCCGATTTTGAAATTTTTGTCAGACTTTAAGGCGCTCTAGCGCCAAAATCCTTCGTCTTAAGAGAAAAATCTTTTTTTGGAAATTAAACTTTACGGAATTCATTTTCTCTAAAAGTGTATATAGTTATAATAATAGTTTTCGACCGATTTTGGAATTTTTGTTAATGCATTTTCTCCTTTTCTAGATAACGCGTTAATTAAGCCATTTTAATAATTCAGCCGAATTTAGCCCTATGCTCCATTTCCAACGACAAATACATATCTCCCCTGTGGCGCACGGCGAATTTAAATCACCAACCTGTAATACACGGCATTATAGCTTTTGTAAACGGTTTGAACTACAAACAGTTGATTCTACAAAAACTTCATATCGATTTAATTAAATTTTGCTCAAACTAAATTTTGTGTATTTCGCGGACCCTAAAAAATAAAAGTAATTATACGTAAATCAACAAAAAGGATAGCGTCAGTCCTCACTCAAACTTTACTTTTTAATTTAGAACGCCGAAAGGATTTGAACTTCAAACAAATCTAATTTCGTTCGCAGTTTCGAGTCGTTACAATTGTAAAATATTTTGACAGTGCTTCTTTTTCACGACTAAATGGATGATTTGGGCATTATGGCTTTTGTGCGGGAATAACCGTGTTTTCGTTGTTGTAATAATTGGTGGTTATCGCTCCTTTTTTGTTACGGCTACATTACTGTTATTTATTAAGTTTCTCACATTGACTTAACAAATCTAGAATTTATGTTATCGACATAATCGAATAATCGTGTTTTGTCGAACACAAATACAACTGCTATCAACTTTATTTTATCTTAAAGCTACAATTAGATGCGCTTTGATTACGTGACTACATCTCACGAAAGTGTTTCTTTTTTTCGTTATTCTTCCATAGCGAATATCGTAAACGGTACCTACCCGTAACAATTATTAACATTTTATTAAATTTCGAGGCGTGTTTACAGGGCCGTATTAAGAACTCGACTATTTATTTATACACACATGTTGTGGTTGGATCGCCTACGAACAAAGTAACGATTCTCACAACTCACATCTGTACAAAATGATCGGATAAGTTCCGTTTCAGTCTTTTCAAACTGCGATGAATAAGTACAAAGTTAATAATTTGACGTATAGTTATGTTTAATTCAGTATATTATACGTATAACTCAAATTTCTTTTCATCTGAACGGAAATATCAAATAGAAATTCTTTAGTAAGGAACGCGTCGTACTTTCTACTTGATGGATCGGCCGCTTTAATTTAAAAGAAGGAATTTGAATAAGTGAAAAAAATTTTTTAATGCAATCCGTGTGTTTAATTTACACAATTAGACAAATTATGTACTTATCTTCATGTGATGTCGAATAGAACTCAATTAGCTTCCTAACTGTATGAAAAACCACTATAAGCCAGTGACATTACTTGGTGTAAATACGTAACACACGAGGAAAAACATGCCTGAATTAAGTGAAATTAGTAAAATGTCGAAAATTGAGTTGTAATTAGAATTAAAAGTATAATTAGCGCCTTTTTTGAGTTTATGTAAGTTTATCTTTAAAAACTACTGATGTGGTCATAGCAGTTTCTAAAAACTCCTTCTGATTGGTCGATTTTTGGTTTAACCGGAAGAGTTTGAAATTTTGACCTTTAAAAAATCATCTAGAACTTTGATATCTCTAACATATCCAAAAATGGATAAATGGATCTTAAGAAAATCCGTTATTAAATTTTGGTCAACTTGGTCTTTGAAAAGTAGTCAATTTTGAAATGATTTAAAAAATCGACTAGACTAAAATTAAAGTCCTATATTTTGCCTCTATATTTCTGTTTTTGGATTTTTTAAATAATAACTATCACCAAAGTTATAATAAAAAAACTAAAAAATGGGCCAATCGCTTTACTGGTCGCCATTTTGAATTTAAAAATTTGAAAAGATATTTTTTAAATTAGGGGTGATGTGTACTAGCTTATAACTGAATATAAATACTGTGGGTCGAGATGTTCCGAAATGCGACCAAAATAACCGTCTTATTTTGGGCCACCCTGCATCGATTTTGTTTAATTTTGTCGACAAAATTTGGTAAAAGTGGCTGAACAGAATCTCTTTAGTAGATTTTTTTGACGGCGTTACACACACACACGCTCATTCTGCATATGTTTGTGACATCTGTGCATGAGACCAACATGTGACACTATCGATGAACCGCGCACCATGAGTAGCTTGGCCGATTCTAGTCTTTATACACTTCGTTATAGTAATACTATGACCGTTTATATTGGTAAGAATAAGCTGAACTAGCGACATCGATGCCACAAGCTTGGCGTGTTAGAGATCCGGTAAAAAATTGAACGAATATTCCTATCTCTACATAGAACAACGACTTTGTTTAAAAGTGAAGTTAAGTACACACGTGTGTAACGACTTCGTCTTTCAGATGATGTCCCCAAAAATTCTTATAGTGCCACTCTAAGGCTTGCATGCCTAAAACCAACTTGCGCCACACCATACACAATCTTAATAACGTCATAAACGGTGATTGGGTCATTGTATGTGGCGGTAAATTTAAAAAAGCAGGTACCTACTTAAATAGTACTCAAATCGCGAAGCAAAGCGTCCGGATGTAAGATACCACAAAGGAAACGGATGCCACAGTGCAGATTTATGCTTGCACAAGATGCCACAGCTTATGCGCTGCAAACATATACACACTTACTTTTCTAAAAGTTTGTTTCGTTAGTACTTTTTTAATGTGTATTTTACGTCCGCATCAACTACTGTGATTATTAGCAGACAGAACCTACAGCTTTAGGTGGGTTCCAAACCACCAGGACCGGGTATTTGACACATGGAAACACTCCAGTGGTGTCAGCCGGCTTTGAACCTACGACCTTTACATCCGCATGCGACGATGCTAGCCTCTAGACTAGGGCTGGGCGATTGTTAAATTTCACAATCGACAATCGATTGTTTCAAAAACATCGATTGTCACGATTAATCAAACAATCGATTAATCGGCAATCGATTAATTGAACAATCGATTAATCGGACAATCGATTAATCAAACAATCGATTAATCGGACAATCGATTAATCGGACAATCGATTAATCGAACAATCGGATAATCAAACAATCGATTAATCGAACAATCGGATAATCAAACAATCGATTAATCGGATAATCGGACAGTACGGCTTTTCATATAGACTTTATTATTATTAATAGTTTAATACTTAATTTGTGGTTTATTGTTATGTAGTACGTAAAGACTACAAATACCTACTAAATATTCAAAATTTTAAAAACGGTTTTATCAGGTTTAACTTTTGGCAACGCCTTCTTGGCATTCACAGGAGACCGCGGGTGGTGGGAGTGTTTTGTAATTTATTTTTTCGATATCTGATACGGTTTTTGAGTTACTGCCCTTTTGGCGTTTTTTGAATTTAAATCTTACATTATTGTAATAGGATAACATTAACATGGAGCTCTCGCGGAACCCCCATTTTAGTCTTAATAGATGAGACCCTAGAGTCTTATTCGACCCGGATGTGAGTACATGTAAGCAGGCTAGTATGCAGTAGGCATGTAGGCGAGCTTTTCCTTATGCACCATGAACATGAAAAAGTCAGGGAGGCAGAATCCAGCTGGCATAAACATAGCCAGCGGTCATGGACTAGGAAAGATACAATTTAATACAACCATTGCTGTAAAATAACTAATTAACCCAATAAACATTTAATCAAACAATCACTAATCGGACATCAATTAATCGTACAATCGATTAATCAGTCAATCGATTAATCGAACAATCGATTAATCGAACAATTAATTGGACAATCGATTATTCGGACAATCGATTAATCAGACAATCGATTAATCAAACAATCGATTAATCGGACAATCGATTAATCAAACAATCGATTAATCGGACAATCGATTAATCGGACAATCGATTAATCAAACAATAGATTAATCGGACAATCGATTAATCGATTATTTTCAAAACTTAATCGAACATCGATTAATCGATTAATCGATTAAAACATCGATTAATCGATTTTTTTGCCCAGCCCTACTCTAGACTACTCGTTAGTATTTTGGATTCAGGAGGACCCGAAACGTCTAGAAATTAAATTTAAAGAGAAATTTTTTTTTTCGATCACATTATTACTCTTTCAAAGTAGACGAAGTCAACAAAAACGTAAAAAGAACGGCAGTTTTCCTAATTAAAAATGTAATTTTCTCCTAAAAACTTGAACTAAAAGTAGCAATATTTTTTTTAACAAATTAATTGTTAAGCACAAAGCACAAACGTTTTTCTTTCAGTTCGGGCAGAAAATGACTTTTTTAATTTAAAAAACTGAAATTTTTTGCGCGTTTCCATCTCCTTGCTTTGTGAAGAAAGACAATAAAAATTAAACGAGAAAGCTAAAACTATACGGGAGTGGTTTCTAAAGAACTCGAGTCTATTTTACTAAAAAATTACGTAAGAAAAGTTATTAGTAGCTCGGATGGGAAATTTCTTAATTAAAATGTAATGAAGTGTTATTAAAAAACAACGAAAATTCAAAGAACGTTCGAAATCTGCGCATAATATGCAAAAAGAAAATGCTCCCATACAATATGAACGCAAAGCACTCACTCTATTCTAAAATAGTTATTAAAATACAAAGACAACAACAAAATTGTGAAAATACTTTCTTCGACACCTTATTAAACGGCATTGTTCAAATTTTAGTTGAGAACGATATTAAATTTAAAGCAATTTCAAAATTAATAATAATTAAATGCACTTCTTATAATTAAAAAGTCATTAAACCTATTTGTACACTTCAACTTTTACCAAGGAACGTTATGCACGATCCAATCGTCTCAATATATTATAATAATCAGTCACTTACAACGGTTTATTTTAAAAATAAACTCAAAATTGCTATATTTCCAACCAGATAATTATTTATTTATTTAAACTTCTTAATTAGTTCAAATTATTTTTGCAAATTTTTCTCATTAAACGCATTTTTGCGAATTAAACGACGTAAGTCGGAAAATTAATGGAACGGAATAATAATTCATGAATCATCAACGAAGTTTGGCGGACTAATGATCAAAAAATACTGACCACGAGAGGGTGGACACGGATGAGAAGAGCATCGTGACGGTTTTACAACCAGAAAAAGGCTAATGAGTTTCTAATCAAACGTGCACGCAAGTAAGGGTAAGCAAAGAACGTTTTTTGTTTGGCTTGTTTTGCAGCCAATTCTAAGTTTCGGACCGCAAGACTAACAATAAGTTCCTTTTGTAGAGCTCAAATGAGGAGAAATTAAAAATGACAACAGAAAGTTCGTGAGCTTGGAGGAAATGCCGCAAGTGGCCTCGCTGGTCAGAAATACATAGCTGAGTTCGTCTGCCATGTGGATTGCCCTACGCTCTCAAAAAATTTTAATAGCGCCCGTCTTTAAAGCGCAGTAGAAGATGCTCGATATGATGAACCAAAAGAGAATACCAACTGAGAACGGAACAGTAACTTACTAGAGTAGGAACAGAAAGTCTGAAGCCGGAGACCCTGCGTCTCAGAGTTTGCTTATCTCTTTCGTTTTTTTAGAGAAAACCCTTTTTACTTAAAAGCTACTCGACCTTTTGTACATTCCGGTCAGTGCGCAGGTCACAAGGTTGCTCAGATGGATCGTTTGTGTATCTACTGCTTCTGGATAAGTAAAACCCAGATTAAACTGGTCCAGTGGAGTTAAAGCTGGATCTCTGCTTAAAATGAGTTTGAGAGATCTTATTAGGAAGGTAGGACTGATACCGGAAGAAAGGTCGTTCGAGCAATTAAGTCGAAGCTCCTACGCGCCCTGAACGTACGTACTCGTGGTTTAAGTCCAGGGGTTACAGGCCCTTTCACGGCGTGTTTATTCCTTTCAGAAGTCTTTTACTTCACGTAAGTTTACGTTAGGACTATATCGACTCTGACATCTCTGAAAGTAAAATTTTATAGGCTTTTGAATAGCAACAAATAACGGAACTACCTATTCATTTTTGGGGGCAAGGTAAAGAAAAAGACACAAGAGTAGGTAAGGAGCCGCTTGATAGCAACATCACTTCTACTTTTTAAGTCCCGCCTTTTTGACGGCGTTATCCTAAAGCCCCGCCCCTTTTATAGTCTTTAGGATTTACTTGACCTAGCAGTAAAGCAGTAAATATGAAGGTCGAATCTCAAGATCAATACCAAACTAGGAGGTTAAATTCCAAGGCCAAATTTCAAAGTTAAAACGAAATTTCAAGGTCAAAGATCAAATCCCAAAAGTCAAATCTCAAGGTCAATGTCAAAGGGCTAGACCACATTTCTAGAACAAATTCCGATATTCAAACCCCAAATCTCAAGGTTCGATCTCAAGGTTAAATTCCAAGGTTAAAACGGAATCTCAAGGTCAAAGACCAAATCTCAAAAGTAAAATCTCAGAAGTCAAAGACAATTTTGAGTGTCAATTCTCGAAATTAAAATTGAAGCTTTAGATCAAATCTCAAAGGGCCATCCCCAGAAGTCAAATCTCAACGTCAATGTCAAAGGGCTAGACCACATTTCTAGAACAAATTCCGATAGTCAAACCCCAAATCTCAAGGTCCAATCTCAAGGTTAAATTCCAAGGTTAAAACGGAATCTCAAGGTAAAAACCAAATCTCAAAAGTAAAATCTCAGAAGTCAAAGTCAATTTTGAGTGTCAATTCTCGAAATTAAAATTGAAGCTTTAGATCAAATCTCAAAGGCCCATCCCCAGAAGTCAAATCTCAAGATCAATGTCAAAGGGCTAGACCACATTCCTAGAACAAATTCCGATAGTCAAACCCCAAATCTCAAGGTCCAATCTCAAGGTTAAATTTTAAGGTTAAAACGGAATCTCAAGGTCAAATACCAAATCTCAAAAGTCAAATCTCAGAAGTCAAAGTCAATTTTGAGTGTCAATTCTCGAAATTAAAATTGAAGCTTTAGATCAAATCTCAAAGGCCCATCCCCAGAAGTCAAATCTCAAGATCAATGTCAAAGGGCTAGACCACATTCCTAGAACAAATTCCGATAGTCAAACCCCAAATCTCAAGGTCCAATCTCAAGGTTAAATTTTAAGGTTAAAACGGAATCTCAAGGTCAAAGACCAAATCTCAAAAGTAAAATCTAAGAAGTCAAAGCCAATTTTGAGTGTCAATTCTCGAAATTAAAATTGAAGCTTTAGATCAAATCTCAAAGGCCCATCCCCAGAAGTCAAATCTCAAGGTCAATGTCAAAGGGCTAGACCACATTCCGATAGTCAAACCCCAAATCTCAAGGTCCAATCTCAAGGTTAAATTCCAAGGTTAAAACGGAATCTCAAGGTCAAAGACCAAATCTCAAAAGTAAAATCTCAGAAGTCAAAGACAATTTTGAGTGTCAATTCTCGAAATTAAAATTGAAGCTTTAGATCAAATCTCAAAGGGCCATCCCCAGAAGTCAAATCTCAACGTCAATGTCAAAGGGCTAGACCACATTTCTAGAACAAATTCCGATAGTCAAACCCCAAATCTCAAGGTCCAATCTCAAGGTTAAATTCCAAGGTTAAAACGGAATCTCAAGGTAAAAACCAAATCTCAAAAGTAAAATCTCAGAAGTCAAAGTCAATTTTGAGTGTCAATTCTCGAAATTAAAATTGAAGCTTTAGATCAAATCTCAAAGGCCCATCCCCAGAAGTCAAATCTCAAGATCAATGTCAAAGGGCTAGACCACATTTCTAGAACAAATTCCGATAGTCAAACCCCAAATCTCAAGGTCCAATCTCAAGGTTAAATTTTAAGGTTAAAACGGAATCTCAAGGTCAAAGACCAAATCTCAAAAGTAAAATCTCAGAAGTCAAAGCCAATTTTGAGTGTCAATTCTCGAAATTAAAATTGAAGCTTTAGATCAAATCTCAAAGGCCCATCCCCAGAAGTCAAATCTCAAGATCAATGTCAAAGGGCTAGACCACATTTCTAGAACAAATTCCGATAGTCAAACCCCAAATCTCAAGGTCCAATCTCAAGGTTAAATTCCAAGGTTAAAACGGAATCTCAAGGTCAAAGACCAAATCTCAAAAGTAAAATCTCAGAAGTCAAAGTCAATTTTGAGTGTCAATTCTCGAAATTAAAATTGAAGCTTTAGATCAAATCTCAAAGGGCCATCCCCAGAAGTCAAATCTCAAGGTCAATGTCAAAGGGCTAGACCACATTTCTAGAACAAATTCCGATAGTCAAACCCCAAATCTCAAGGTCCGATCTCAAGGTTAAATTCCAAGGTTAAAACGGAATCTCAAGGTCAAAGACCAAATCTCAAAAGTAAAATCTCAGAAGTCAAAGCCAATTTTGAGTGTCAATTCTCGAAATTAAAATTGAAGCTTTAGATCAAATCTCAAAGGGCCATCCCCAGAAGTCAAATCTCAAGGTCAATGTCAAAGGGCTAGACCACATTTCTAGAACAAATTCCGATAGTCAAACCCCAAATTTCAAGTTCAAATCTCAAGGTTAAATTCTTAGTTTAAAATGGGCAGGACTTGAGCTAACGTAATCAAAGGGGCGGGGCTTATAAAAGGAAGAACTGGGATGAAGCGACGCATTACCTACTCACAAGTGGCATTTCTTTTAAAACTTTACCGATCCTAGATGAACATAAAGTGAAGTTAGAAAGCGGTAGAAAAAGGCATCCAACCTTTTCGTTCAGGTTGGTGTCTACCTTGGTTACGATGGAAGTTTTGCTCAATGTCTATGTGCACTTAACATAATAATATACAACATTTGATAGACATGTCACAGGTATACAGCAAAGCGGGTAGCCTAACCGCCAGGCGCACTATTTTAAACTACTTTTTAAACTGTTTATTTCGGCTGTGGTTGTTTCTAAAATAATTTAAAACTCACTTTTAGGTTAGATCAATCGTAATCTAATGCCCTACAAAGCCCGTTTTGGTAGAATACTCGTTATTTATTAATTATATGCAATACAGTTTCTACACTCTACAATTAGGGTGTGTTTGAGCTTTAATAAAGTGTACATCGACTAAAAATTGACAATATTTTCTCATGTGAAATAAACTCTAGTTAGCAGCCTTAAATGCAGCACAAATAGCGCTCGTAATTGCGCATTACGTAAAATCTAATGAGATTATTGATGAATGCGTTAATTCCGCATTGTTTTGCCAGTTTGCTATTACAATGGAATATAGTTTATATGTTTATAACCAAATAATATGTAATAATATTAGTAACAGTAACAGAAACATACTAAGAACTCTTACAAGAACGTATTATAAATTTGAATTGTTTAAAATTAGATCGACCTTTTAATCGTTTAAAACTCGTTAACATGAAACGTCGAAGTGCACTTCTTGTGGTTGTTGTAATGTACCTACTTCCTATGCATTAATTTCGCAAAAATATGCCTTAACACGCCTCTAGTTAATACTTTAAACTCTTAACATTTCTCTTGAAGTTCACCTCTTAAAAATTTAAAGCGAACAATCACGTACTATCGAGCACGGCTTAAAATTTTTGAAATGCGTGGTGATGTTCCAACAAGTGAACGAGTACAAGGAAGTAATGTTAACTGAGCAACGCAAAACAAGCTATGCACGGCTCGGGTTAGTGATGATCTATTTCTGTCGACACGAGAACGGAACCGCATAGTATACCTCCAAGTGTTTACGACGCTTAAAAATTGACTACATTAAAGAGATGTGTGCCTACTTGATATTGTAGCAATAAAAAATTTGCATCTAAGCAACTAAGTGGCCCCTACAAGACACTTCAAGTCCGAGCTTAATTTTAACTACTACCGTTTAAATTTTTCGTTCGAAAAAATTCTTTAATAAGTAGGTTGTGTCGAGCTGCGCTCAACCTAATGGACGTCGATGGGTTTTTAATTAATTGCAGTCCGATTCGCGTTAAGTAATCAAACAAGAAATAGGTTGAGGAGGCAGTCGGGAAAATTTGCATAAACACAGAACACTACTTATTCCAACAATTTAAATTTGACGAGCGAGGGTTGTAAAAATGTTTCTCTCCGAGCAAGTGCTTATTAACTCAAATTGAATTTTATTCAAATAATTTGGGCGTGTCCGCTACCGAATGATATCAATTTTTTTTAGATTAAAAATAGAGCGGATTGCAAAATAATTTTTTTTGATCGAGGTAATAGTTTTATGTCCGTTCGTGGCTATTATTATAAACGGTGGAAGGTGAAAAAATGCGCCCGTTGTTTGCAATGTTGGAAAAGTCACATATTTATTCTGCGGTGTGTTTCTCAAACCACAAAAATAATTGTAGTACAGTTGACCGCACATTGAAATAATATTAATATGTTTCCCGTACAATTTTGGTATTATTGTAAATAACTTCTCCGAACGTAGTTATTCGAGTTATTTATTTTAAATTTTATCCACGAGCGAAAAGCAACAATTGAAATGTAATGGAAATTAATATAGTAAAGAAAGAGAACAATAGACACACATAATACTATATCTATACGTGGATATGGAAACTAGTGTCGTAGGTCATGCACGAATACCACTCCTACAAGAAGAGATTCTTCTTTCACTATTCTTCTTCCCTCTTGTTAACTAGAAATACACGGTTGAGAATCAGTGTACTGACTGCATGCATATTCGCCATAACGTCAATAAACTACGCTTGATTTTTATAAACTTAAAGAATGCAACTTCTTAGTAAAGTGCCCATCTATTATAATCGGCTCGCATATGAAATTTACTTTAACGATATTTCACTTTTTTGCCTCTCCGTAACGATAGCTTCGAACAAATTCGACAAAATCGAATCGAAATTCGAAACACAATCGTACTCGCTTCACCTTGTGAATTTGGGAGCCACTAACTATAATCGATAAACTATTCCGTCATTCCACCAATTCCATCTATTGGGGCGTTTACATTCGATTATTTAATAACTGGTAAATTATATGGATTTATTTTCACTTACGAGAGTCGTCTGCCATTGACCTGAAAGTTGTTTGTAATCGTAGGATCGTAGGTACTCAGGAATATGAAAAATAGTTTCAACAGGAAATTTATAAAAGTCTCAACTGAAAGTGATGTCGCGATTTTTATTGAATAATAAATTAACTTTACAAACAGATACTACTTTATCGAATTACGATTATTAAATGAATAGATTGGGGCGATGTGTCGTCACAGGATCACAAAAGAGAACTCAACGTTTATGTCAAAACCAGCTAAGTTTGAGATGATACAACCTTCTTGCATACGACAGGTTATGTCAAATATAGCAGTTATTCAATGCAGAAATAATTATTTTCGTTGCCATAGTAACCAAGAATTGAACTATTGTGTTTAGATGCATACAGGCGTGGATAACTGAAAACTCCACGACGTTAAACTTATAACTTATAACCTTGCATCTACCTCGGAGGTGTGTCCACCTTGAATTATAAAATAATTTAACACAGCTAAAACTTGCACTCGCTAGAGTTAACCCTAGTACGTGTAAACATCTTTGCGGATGAGTTTACAACCTGAACAAAGGTATGTTCCTTATGCCTCTTAATTCACCTGGTAGTTGGGGCAAACTCTATTGCCAAGGTGTTGGTGCAACCTCCGCATCAGGGGAAGGATCTGTCTAGTCAGGCGGGGAGAGTGTTTCACGGGTTTCCGGTTGTAAAGTGCAAACTTAGCTGGTAGGGTTACCCGATGCCATGGGCCACTTAATACCGACTGTCAGTTCTAAACCACCAGGTTTCGAACAAGATTATCCACGCTAACCCAAACCCCTTTTCAAGGGAGGAGGGGTATGTGCTAGCGATTACGAGTGGTGGTTGATGATAGAGGAGTAGTACCATGAAACTAAAAAATAAGT
The DNA here is from genome assembly GCA_950108345.1 of Malthinus flaveolus. Taxonomy (NCBI): domain Eukaryota; kingdom Metazoa; phylum Arthropoda; class Insecta; order Coleoptera; family Cantharidae; genus Malthinus; species Malthinus flaveolus. Next base: position 19,836,025 of record OX467286.1, on the reverse strand, counting down.
GGAAGGGTGGAGCCGACGAAGAACATGAAGCTCTTGGCGCAGAACAAGCTGTCAGTTGCGTAAAGAAGGTCCGACCATTTTGTAGTAGAGAAGAGTTCCGTTACTGATGCTCACTTTTAGATACCCCCAAACCAAACTAGCTTATAACCACTCCACTTATTTTCTACTTCCATGAGTAGTACCATCGAGCCGCGGCCGGTCGGTAGGTGACCGGCGTCGTCAGAACCTGAGCATGGCATAATGTGCGCCAGGCTGCAATTGCTCTGAAGTCTCAAATTTGGCTTTGCCACAAACTGAACTGGTACTACTGGCGAGATGGGAGCCCAGGAGAGGGTGGTACTTCTGCTAGTCTCGAGAAGTCGGACTCGTAGAGGCCTCAGCTTGCCTTGCTTTTAATTGGAGACAATCGCCGTCGATTGTACTGGAAGGGGTTACCCGGTACCGTCAGTCACTCAATACCAACTGTCCGTTGCAGACAACCAGGTTTCAAACAAGCTTGTCTAACCCAAACCCTCTTTCGAGGGAAGAGGGGTATACGCTAGCGATTACGTGGTAGTGGTTGATGGTAGAAGAGTAGTGTCTTCGAGTCGTAACCACTAGGTAGGTGACCGGCGTCGTCAGGACTGATACTGAGCGTGGCTTGCTTTGCGACAGACAGTCATTGCGCTGAAGTCTAGAATTTGGTTTCGCCATGAACTGAACTGGTACTACTGGCGATATGGGAACCTAGGAAGGGGTGCTACTTCAGTTAGTCTTGAGACCTCGGCTTCGCCGAAGATGTCTCGTATCCACGCATGCAATTTTGCCCTAAATTTGAGACGGTCCCCGCCGGCTGTACTGAAAAGGGGTTTCAGTCGTAACCGGTGGGGTTATCCGGTGCCGTCGCTCACTTAATACCGACTGTCCATTGCAGACAACTAGGTTTCGGACAAGGTCTTCCACGCTAACCCAAACCCTTCTTCAAGGGAAAAAGAGCATGCGCTAGCTATTATGTGGTAGTGGTTGCTGGTAGAAGAGTATTAGTGCCCTCGAGTCGCGATCAGTCGGCAGGTGACCGGCGTCGTCAAGACTGATTCTGAACATGGCATGATGTGCGCCAGGCTGTCATTCCTCTGAAGTCTCGGATTTGCCCTCGTCATGAACTGAACTAGTACTACTGGCGGAATGGGAGCCCAGGAGGGGGTGCTACTGCTGCTATTCTCGAGAGGTCGGATTCGTAGAAACCTCGGCTTTGCCGAGGAAGTCTCATAACTGGGGTAAGCTCCCGCCGGCTGTACTAGAGACGGTTTATCATCTAGGTTCGTGCAGTTGGTCCCGCTACGTTAGACAACATCTCACGTAGTATAGTGGCGGATCACAAGTTCTAGAACTAATCCTTGATGGTCCGGGGTCTGCTTGAATGCTCGATGTAAACCGTAACCCTTAACCTAAAGTTTCCGTGTGGTGGGGCATCCGTCTTTTACAGAACTTCCAGGCATCAAGCTCAGCGTAATGGACGTGACGGTCCAGGGGGATAATCAGGCGCAGATGTACTGAGCCTTCGGCCCCGCTCCGTGGATGCATGGGTTTGACTGGAGTAACTAGGACTATATTATGAGTCACTAAGACTTTAGAGTAACTATGACACTAGAGTAACTACGACTCCATAGTAACTATGACTTTTTGGTAACTAAGGCTAAATAGTACTCTGACTATAGAGTAACTATGGCTCTATTAAGAATCGTAGTTGTAAATATTTCACATTCGGTTTTGTCGAGTTAACCGTTTCAAAAAGTAACATTTTTCGACCATTCGATTCAGAAATTATTGACACTTGGGTTTTCTATCGAGTTTTTTGACAGTTTGCCGAGAGGACTTTCTCCAGGTTCCAAGAAGGCTTATAGCGTTATCTCCTGCGAAATTTCTTCCGTGTGCAATAGCCCTCAACTGGACCGCTATGAAAATTGAAACGGGCGTTTTTAAAAGCTTTCGGAAGCAGCTTACACAATCGCCGATAATAAATTACAATAAATTTCGGTGTAACGTTTTTTATTATACTTAAGTGCCAATTCGTAACTCTACGTACTTTTGATACACACGCCATTAGAATAGGTACCAAACAATATTATTAAAATTTTCTCAGCCATTTACCGTTTTTCCCTACATTTTGAATCGTTAATTTGGATAATTACATTGTTGCCGTTACACGTCTGCACGAATTCATCACACACACAAATACATCCGGGAGCTAACAAATTAGCACCTATACATCAACTTCTATGTCACTTCGTTATTGTTTTCCTGGGAATAACTACTAGTGACATATTTATTTTTTGCAAATTAAACAAATTTGTGGGCATTCTTTCCGAATTTTTTTGTCGACGGCATAAATTAAAAGCTTAACAGATATTTGTACCAGCTCCGAGCTCCGAGCTCCGAGCCCAAAGTTGTGGTTTTGATAACGCAAAAAAATCAATCATTAACTTATAGCTAGTGGTCTTAGTGGGAGGTACCTCGTAATGAGTTACAATTCTCAATTTTCTCAATTATAGTGTATGATTTGTTACTCCAAGCGAAACAATTGGAAATTAAGGTCAACTTTTTTTTTTCTTACTAATACCAAAAATTTAACTGTTTGAGATTTAAAATTTACAAGCACGTGAATAGCGTGGAGACGCGCAGATAAATTAAAAAAATGCTCCGAGACGTGTTTAGATAAATAGTTTCAAACCCATTGTTCTTCCATTAACCTAAACTAATATTTTTAAAAATTTTAGGGCTTCAATTATATCTGTAAACACAGTTTTTTCAAGGCTTCGAGGTATAATTAAAACGTTGAGATCGTTATGAGAAGTGAGAAAATAATAATAGTGTGCGTTGCTGAAGTTTTAACTGTTTCGGTACAGAAAAAGTTGAATTTAATTCGCCTAGTCCATTTTATGGCACAATTTTTTACCCTACTCCAGTTGGGTCTCACTGTACGTGCAAAAGACCCATCCAACGTTTTGATTTTGACTTTAACTGAACGTGCTACTGCACTTACACAGCGCTAATGTAATTCAGAAAAATCCCAAACAAGAAAGTACTGACCTCTGGCCTCCTGCTGGAGTGCATAGAGCTGCTGAGTCAGATAATTAGCTCTCATACCCTGCTGAGTTAAATAAGATCAAGGAATTGATGGTAATGAGAAGCAGACGAGTTGGCCAAGAAAGGCTAAAACAGGCTTCCCCATGGTTTCTTTTACGGCTTTTTTTAAAAAAGCTTGCAAACTATTGTCTGCAGCCGTCCCGAACTATTCTACGAACAATTGACACCAGACACTGTCGGCTACGTAAGCATCTCCACACACTGGGTTTAGTAGATAATCCCATAAGCCGTGGATGCTAATGAGAAGACGAAACAGTCCAACATGTGCTTTGCTACTCTGTCCAGCTCTAACGTCGACAAGAAGATCCGTATTAGGAGACTTCTGGCTTAACACGACCTAAATAAGCATTACCCCTTCCGTCAGAATTCTGGAGTTTATTCTACAAAGAGGATGGCTCGAGATCTGATGTGTATGGGGAGGCTGCTTGTCGTGAATAAGCCGAAAGAATTTAATGGTTAGTGGATCTTCATTGTGGAGCCTTCTAAAACAGTTTTTGAAATCTGTTTGTTCGTGTGTTGTGTATGTGTTCTCAAATCGCTCCTGACTCGGAGCCTAAAGCTGACGACAACTAGCCAATACGCACCGAACGCACCTTTTCAGCCGCCTTTCCAGAAGCTTTCTCAGAAGACTTTTTGGTTGGTTGATAGTCTTAAAATCCCCAGTATGTTTCTATTAAAGGCCACTTTTGGTGATCCGTGCGTTAGATTTAACTTCCTTTAGGTTCTACTCCTCTTGGTGCAATATCAATTGCATCGGTCTGCAAGTTGCTCCAAAGAGTTACTAACTCGCCACTCCTATATATCCAAGCCACACTTTATACACGCGTAAGTATACTCTTTTACTTGTTTGAGAACGCTCGAACGGGTCCGTAAATTGTAAGGATGTAGCGTTTAATCGATTTTCTTATTTGAAGCAGATAATTTATACTATAAAAAATGAAACTTTCACGGGGAAGTTGGAAAAGTTGGAACTTTTATACGGTTTGTTGGCATCTTCATCAGATTGAAAGTGTGAAGGTGAAAAATAATTGTGTGCAGTTACTTCGAAATTGAGAAAATAAAGTTTCGTAGATGAAGAAAAAAAAAGGTATTCGAATGTAAAGATCGCGAATTGATTTTGTCGAAACTTTTCCGTTTTTTTCCTGAAAATTGAAAAGTGCGATTTTCGTTAAATTGTGGCGCTTTTTTAGTATATTTTCGTTGTAAATGGGGCGACTTTTTGAATCGTAAAATTTATCAAAAGGACACCATTGTTCACCATTCGTCATTATTCGTATTTTGCATTCCATACCTATATACGCGGCTCCTTAGTTGAAAGGCGGGTGCACGCAGGCAAAAAAACTGAAAATTATTTTCAAAATTTTTTAATTAAAAGCAAATCTAAAGGGAAAATAATAATAATAATAAGTCATGTACATACTTACTATAATACGCGATGAAGCAAGAATTTCATCATCTGGACCTCACTCACCCCTATTTTATCTAGTATTTATAGCGCACTGTAATGTTATACGATAAATTAAAATAAACCTACAGCAAACTGAAACAATTTCGAGTTATTGTATATATTTAAAACAGAAACGCGCTCGTGAATTCATTTAATCGGTTTGTAAACTGTATAAATATGTGAAGTAAATTTTAATCAACCCTAAGAGATATAATTTCAGACAATTGCAAACTGCCTAACCATCGCGCTGCTGCGCAAAATTAAATTCAAAAGGTGTCATTGGCTTTCGTGGATATTAAAAGTGTTTTAAAATGATGAAGCAATTTTCAAAACAACAATAATAGTCGCAATAATTTATGGTGTGCAACGGCCTCTATAATATGTAGAAGCGCGAAAGAGGAAAAATTGGAGTCTACCGGCGGATCGGGGGGTAAACGCAAAGTGGAGATATTACCTTGCAAGCTGGTCTATCCTGTAGGGAAGCTCGGGAAACTAGGATCAAGATCGGAGTCGCTATGAATCTTGAAAGTTCATTCTCTGACCAAAGACGTGAATCGCCGTGCTGCATAAAAGAAAATTAAAAAAAACACTTCAGATACTAGAATACACCTTGAAACCATAAACTAGGGATGAGGTGGGTTTGAAGTATAAATGTCTAAACATTTCGCGAATGTTGCTATAAAATTGGCAGAGGTCGTAAAAGTCTACAGGGTCTATGTGGGGGGGGGGGCGGTCTGGACCTCGCAATATTAGGGGCTTCAACTTGGCAACTCAATATTATGTCAGCCAGGGCCGTCCTTAGGATTTGCGAGATCCAAGCGATTTTTTTCAAAAAGGGGCGTGACCTAATTTAACAGTTTTTAGTGAAAACTAAGGCCTAATTTCTTTTAGCAAATTATGCAAATTTTGCGCCCTTTAGCTTAAAAATAAAATAAAATAGCGCCGCAGGCCAAAATTTTAGTTTGTTCAAGGTCAAGCGGCTTCAAACGAAGTTTCGCAATTTTAATAGCGAATGATATTGTCTCCAAAAAAGATTTTTTTGATTTTTTAAGTGAAAATTTATTGGCAACATCTCAAAGAACAGGAAAAGTTCTCGTACCTTTTCAAGTAACGATTCTAGAGCCAAAATTAAAAATGCAAATATTGTTATTTTCCGCCATATTTCTCAAAGATTACGCAGAGGGTAAATTTTGTTTGTTGATTTGGTGTAGGCATAATTCAAGGATCATTTGTTAACCAACTCTTTCGTTTATAAAAATGTATTTGACTGTGATGTAGCTAAAGTACCATGAATTACTTATATGAGATTTCAGTTTGAAAACTTTTAATAATTTTGAAGTTATGAAGACGATTGATTGTAGTTAAAACCAGGAGAGGTGCCATATGACTCATCACTGAAATGACTTAAGGCAAAACCGGACAGCTCGGTAGTCTATTTCTAGCACAGTAGATGGCGCGGAAACTAATTAGCTATTTGTTTAAAAATATTCAGTCGCATTCCCACAAAGTAAACGCAAACTTAGCGTGCTTCAAGTTACAAAGTGATTTGGAATGAGTCATAGGTCGCCTCTCCTGGTTTTGACGTTTCAAAATTTTCCATGTACTATTATATGGCAATAAGACTTTCAGACGACTATTAAGAACATTTTTCCTAAAGAATGTGATGGTTAACCATCGGTAGCGCGAGGCCTTAAATTAAGCAAAAAAGCGCGATACCCGGGACCTGGGCTCCGCTTGCCCCCCCCCCCAAGGGCGGCCCTGTGTCAGACAAAAATAAAGGGGAAGGCAAAGACAGAAATTAGGACGAGTCGAAACAATTTAATGAAAAAATTCAGGGTCCCCGTAATTTTCTTAATTTTCCTGCTGCGTTTTTGTAAAATAGTTTTTTAGAGACACTATCAGTAACTACTAAGGTTTATAAACTTCATTTTAAGCCGATTGACCTTGAACCATCAAAATTTTCGTCTGCGCTTCTATTGCCGCTCATGATAATTATTTTCTACCCCTATTTTCAAGTATCTACGGCATTGTATGGTCTAATCCCGAAAACTTATCTAATGCCGGAAGTTTTCTGCTCGCCCGGATTTTCCTCTTCTAAACAATATTTCATTGGTACGCAGGACAAAAGCACTTATGAAATTTTGGACCTGTTTACCTACAATTTTACTTTAAATTTTGAAGGGCCCTAAAATATTAGTTGCTCCGGGTCTTGCATTTTTTCTAAACAGTCGTAAACTCCGCGAGACCCGTTAATTTTATTACTGAGGGGGACACTTTTATTCTTTAATCAAGTATTTGCGTTCTCTCTAGATCAACTTCCAAGGTGGGTAGGCTTAACTCCTTAAATCTGACATGGGAAGGCAAAATAGCAAAAAAATTAGCATGTCGTTGTAAAGACAACTGAAGGGGCTTTCAAAAAAGGTGCCACTCGACTTCCCTTCCCATTTAAAATTGAAGGGGTTAATTTTACCCTTCTTTAGGGGTTGACGTAGGAAGAATGAAAATACTCCATAAAAGTGTCTTCTCGGTAATAAAATTGACGGATTTCACGGAATTTTAATAACCTATACTTACTAAGGCGAAGATATTAGAGGTGGAAAGTTTTCAAATTGACACCCTGTATATATTGAGCTGTAGTTTAACCCATTCGATTTTTCGCCATCCAAATTAGTTTCACCAAAGTGCTCATACTCATACAATTAGTAATAGCGAGAAGGTGCGCAAAAAATGCAGAATTGACGTCACTAATCGTCACGTGCTTGCCCGGTTGCCTATATTTAGGCGTTTTATAATTAAAATAATAATGAAGATTTTCTTAGTGTTCGCCTTTGCATGGAAGACGCCCAGTATATTAACATGACTCAAAATGTGCTCCGGAAACGTATTAGTATTAAATAATATTATAAGGGTGATTTCGTAGCAGTATAAAGTATCCCATTACGTAATGGAAAGATAAAATCTAATAACCGATGAAAGAAACTTGGTTTAGTACCTAGTAATAAAAACTTTTCTTGCATTTTCACTTTTCTTCGAATACAAAAAAAGACTCATCAAGATATCCCTAAAATTACATTATCGAAGGCTTCTAAAAAAATAACCCCCACTTTTTGTTTCCGTTTCCTCAAACAGTAATAATTAATTTATTAAAAACGAAAAAGCTTCCAACTCATATACAGCAAACTACAATCTTTTTCGAAAGTCGATACTGGCATGAATAAAGACGCCATCATTTCAAGAGTTTTCCTTTTGTGTGCAACTTCTTCTTTACTCTTTACCATAGTTGAAATTTTCTTTACAATAGTTCCTCGAGTTTGTTTAACAAAAACCCTTTCTTTAAATTAATGATAGAGCTCTCTCCGACTAAAAAAGAACACAATTTTAGTTAAATGCCTCGTTCACAATTATACGCACAACTTTTCTCAATCGCGGTTTCGATGACAAACAAAGTTGGAAACTTTGTTTCTCACCGTGCGCGATCGATTTGTTGGTGCTATAACTTTTACTTCTTTCTGTCTGAGACCAAATGGGAAGTTTTTAAATTGTTTCGAACTGCAAGAATGATGGGAAGTGTGAGAATTATGTATGTGGGCGCAAATTGAAAATAATAGGTTTTGGGTAAAAACCAAAATTTTATTCACATGGATGAATAAAAAATTAAAATTTAGAGCAAAACCGTAAAATTACGTATTTTAACACTTCAATAAACTGTATTTTACGCACTAAGATGTAACTGTTGTTTATTGTCCCAAAAAAACAGTACGGCGCAATCATTTCTTCTTCCTACAAACAATTTTTCTTCTCTTTTTGTTCGTAAGCCGCAATGTCGCGCAATTGTTTATGCAATATTTTTAATCGAGTCATCATTATTAATATTGATCTATTCAATTTTGAAACGATGAAAAGATATGCAGTTTCTATTGACCTACAACTGTCGAAATGTTAAAATGTGTACACGTAGGTATACGGGCACACAAACAAATTTTTTTTAAAGCCCTCGCGGTTAATTCGTGACCAAATTAAAAAAAAATCGCAGAGAAGAATCCAGTGTAAACGTATGCCCTACGTCGATCTCGCCGATTTAAAAATGCTCGTCTCTTACATATTGGACTTAATTGTTTTTTAATTACATAATGAGATAGCGATGGAGCGTTGGACAATAAGATAAAATTGGATGAAATATTGCATAATTTCAGCCAAAAAAAAAATTCAAACTTAACCGTTTGGATTATTTATAAAACGATTATTACCGGTAGTAAAATAATTTGTTTAAAATTTTCGCGAAGCATAATTCGAAATAATGAATTGACTAATTTATGTGTTCAATCAGATTTAATTTCGAGATTAAAAATATTGTTAGATTAATTAGTGACATTAATCGGAACTTTTCAATCAAATCAATTGGCTATTGTCTGTTTTTTGATGCACCGAAATGGTTCGTAACAATTAGTAAGCAATTTTCAGTGCGTAGCTTGAGATACGAAACATTCTTCTCAATGTACACATTGTACAGGGTGGGCAAACTTCGATTGATAACTAGAAGTAATATGAAAAAATGGATGGCGCATCCTCAGGAGGAACTCAATGGCAAAAACTGGAATTTGCGCTCTTCTTTTATTGTGCAGCAATAAGCAAAAGTTTGAGTTTTCGCTAAATGTCGATGTCTCGGTTATTGTGAAGTTGCAGGAAAATGTATTAACACGTTCTTCAGGCCCTTTGTTAAAGAGCCGAAGCGATTTTTAGTGTCTTCGTTAGTTTCCGGCTTATAACACAAAGTTGTGTTTTTTAAAAATAGAAACCATAGTTGGATATTATATATTTGAATAGATTTTTTAATCCTCTTTTCAATGATATATAATATGTAGGGTCAATTACTTCAGCTTCATCCCATTTTATTAAAAATTGTTAAATAAAAACGAAAATTGAAAAAAAAAATAATAAAATTTTTTTCAAAAAAAAAATATATATTAGATATTATTGAAAAGAGGATAAAAAACGCTATTTAAATATGTCTCATCCAACTATGGTTACTATTTGAAAAAACACAACTTTCTGTTAGAACTTGCCAATATTTTTTTGTACCTTCACAACAACAATCAGTTATCAAGTTATCGAGTTATCAACACTTAACGAACAATTGAAAAATCGAACTTTGGCTTGTATGTCCAAAACACAAAGAGATCGCGAATTTATGTTTTTGCCATTGAGTTCCTCCTGAAGATGTTCCATTCATTTTTTCATAATATATCTTCTAGTTATTGATTTCTCCATAAGAACTATCGAATTTTTTTACCCACCCTGTACTACAGAATGAGCTTGGATCGATATGCCCTTTCAATCATATCTAGCTGTGCGAGAACCAAACTTTCTTATCACAAAACGGCCTACATTGTAAAAATAATTGTAATATTCGTAAAAGCGTTACATAACCTCACTTAATTATTTTAAATTGCACCTTCAATTCGTTAAGGTTTCTACTTCACGAGATGACCTAATTTTAACGCAAGAAGCGTTAAAGGAACTGTAGTCTCCCTTCAAGAGGATTGAAGATACGAGTTCTCCACTTAGGAATTCTCTTTAAGTTCAAGTGTTTTCGTGCAAGTTTGAAAGAAATCTGACCACAAGTAGAGCGAAAATCGTTAAATTTTCCAACCCTAATTTCGAAGGACTGTCGGGCTTTTGGGGTTGCACGCCGTTATCTACGATTTAAGGTGCATACGGCATACCTCTTTCAAAGTTAAAGTTCACTAGTCGACTAAAGCCTAGTCAATAATTTTGCCGAATCAATGAACGAGTGGGTGAGTGAGTCAGGGACAATATAGCTGTACATATAATTTGATAGATGCCTAATAAAGTGTCTTAAAAAGTACTATATTTGAAAGGCCCGAAATAAATAATAAAAAAAACTGTAATCTCGTGATTGACGTGTGAAAAATCGAATTATAATTAAATTTCGTTCTTTTTGCTGTAATTTTCGAAATACAATAGCACTAATGAAATAATACCGTTGTAATTTGTAACATATTCTCTACAATTTGCCTACGTTTAATAATTATCACTTTGTTTGGGCCATCTGAAAAACATTAATAGCAGTTTAAAGTGGGACAATAATAAGCAAAAGAACAAAAGTGTAGGAGGAACGAAACAAAAATGTATAAGGGAGAGCCGTTGTGTTAATGGTTCTAGTCGACCTAATGACACGCTAAGGCATCTACAAATAAACATTACATAAGTAAATATAGTTTAGAATTTAAAATACTTATACAACTTTAATCATTTCTTGTGTATTACAACGGTACTTGCTTTGGTTTTTGTATATGGATAGAATGTTTTACTTTGGATAATATGAAATTTAATTATTTTGTGGTAGTAGGTACCTACTTTTATAACTTGCTCGTTCTAGCCTTTAGGCGAATTAGAAATAATAGAGGAGGAGAAAATAAAGGAGATTGTGAGACAAGTTGGTGAGGGTTGTTTTCTGCCTAACATATTAAAATATGCCGCTTTTAGAGGGAAGTCTCGGAGTTTCCATTTTTGTAGAGCACCCTTCTTTTGTTGGATCCATTCACAAAGACTTAAACACTTAAAACCGTCTGAAACAATAATTAATTCAAATTCACCCAAAAAATGCCATTGTTTGGTATAAAAATTTTGCGTATGTCCCCCATGGTTTAGTTTGGCTCCTAAAAGCCCACCCTTCTCGAGAAGCTCTACTTCAACTCTCTCTAGCGCCTAAACTGTCCGTTTAACAAAAAAATCTAAGATAGGTAATTTGCAGACAATTTAATTTGTGTCATTTTTTAATAAGGGCACTTTCTCTAAAAGTGCGTAATTTATGAGTTATAAGCAATAAACCAAAAAAAACTTCGTTTTGGCCAATTTTGGAATTTTTGCCAAACTTTAACGCGCTCTAGCACCTGAACTGCTTATTTGGCAAAAAAATTGAAGATACATAATTTGTATAAAATGGGGCTTGCTTTATTTTTGTATAGACAAACTTTTCTCTCAAGTGCGTAATTTTTGAGTTATAAGCAACAAAACAATATAAAACTTTGTTTGAACCAGTTTCGGAATTTTTGCAAAACTTTAAGGCGCTCTAGCACCTAAACTGCTCAGTTAACAAAAAAACTTGAAAATACATAATTTGTATAAAATTGGGCTTGCTTTATTTTTGTATAGATAAACTTTTCTCTCGAAGTGCGTAATTTTTGAGTTATCAGCAAGAAACCAAAATAAAATTTTGTTTTGACCAATTTCGGAATTTTTGCCAAAGTTTTAGGCGCTCTAACACCTAAACTGCTTATTTGACAAAAAAACTTGAAGATACAAAATTTGTTTAAAATTGAGGTTGCTTTATTTTTGTATAAACAAAATTTTCTCTAAGCGTGCGTAATTTTTGAGTTATAAGCAACAAACCAAAATAAAACTTTGTTTTGACCAATTTCGGAATTTTAACCAAACTTTAACGCGCTCTAGCACCTAAATTGTTCATTTTACGAAAAAACCTAAAGATACATAATTTGTGTAAAATTGAACTTGCTTTATTTTTATATAAGCAAACTTTCCTCTAAAAGTGCGTAATTTTTGAGTTATAAGCAATAAACCAAAAGAAAATTTTGTATTCGCCAATCTCGAAATTTTTACCAAACTCTAACCTCTAGCCTCTTAAACTGCTCATTTGACAAAAAAAATCTAAGATACATAATTTACTTAAAATTGAGTTTACTTTATCTTTGTATAGACACACTATTCTTTAAAAAGGCGTGATTTTTCAGTTATAAGCAATAAACAAAAGGAAAAAGTTTCTCTGATCGAATTTTTAATTTTTGCCAAACTTTAACGTGCTCTAGCGCCTAAGCCGTTTATCTGAGAAAAGAACCTAGAAAACATAATTTATAAAAAATTTGATATAGTTTAATTTTATGTAGAAGCACTGTTCCCGAAAAATGTATAGTTTTGAAGTTATAAGCGAGGAACTGAAAAAAGAGCAAAAACCAACTCTTTTCGATCCGTCTCCAAGTTCGTGCTGCTGCTTAGGTCTGGCAGACGGTCGATTTTTTAGTGAAGTCTACTCTCCTCGAGCCGCCCGTGCTCACAAGTTAATGCTCCCATTTTGGAGTGCCAGGCGGTTGGTTTTATTACTCCTTAACTCCTATCAGCCTGCATCGTTAAAATTTTTGTAGTTTATTAAAAGTATACTCTGTCTCCCCGACAACACTAGATGAGCCACTCAGGAACTTTTAAGAAAAATGAGGAACAAAAAGATAGTGGCTCAAGTAGCACGTTTGACTGTAACGGTAAACTTTACGTACGACATGAGAGTTTTATATTGCCTTATAGTATGAATTAATTACACTATACCAGCAGGGTAAATAAGTCTTTCTCTATCAATTTAAGACGCCCCAAAACGAGATATTTTATTATAAATCGAAATTCGCCAAACTTTCTAAAATTATTCAGCAAAAATTTGATCTCTCAACGTCATAGCTCGTTACGTCAAAGAACAGTAATTTGAGCACATTCAACCGACGTCAAAACCAACAAAAATAAGGGATCGTCATCGGTAGTATATATATACGAAAAGGAAGTGAAAGAATGAGAAGATAAAGGTCAATCGATGAACTTTGCTAGTGAGCAATATGTTTGTGGAAAACCTATAACAGTATAACCACGAAAAAAGTTAATAGTCGCCGTGTGTCAAAACAGAATGAGGCCTCTTCGATTGTTACGATTTAAATTAAAACGAAAATTTAGATTCGTACGGACGGGTAATGATACAGAAGCGTTTCTAAAGTGGTCGTTTCGCGCACAAAAATAAATATTATTATAGCTTTATAAGGTAACATTTGACCCTGTTATTAATTTAATTCGAAATTAAATTTACTGAGGAATTTTGTTTGATGTGTTATTAATGTTATTATGTACTTGCGTTATTTACAATTTTTTGCCGACGTTTCTAAACTGGAGCTTTGATACACGACAAAGCTATAAAATGATAGTGTTTATGAACAATTAGTCTAAGTATTACCTAAAGGGATGCAAAAGCAGCAGACCGTAGAAAATTTGTCTCGAGACCCCACGTCGGTATACTTCTCTACTTCTACCGGGTGTAGGGCGGCTTTCGAGACATAGGGAAATGCATGTAAAATCGTATTTTCTAAAATATTGATTCTAGAACCACAGCCGGTATGTAGAAAAGTTTAATTGTTATTTACTACGTGTATTAATGTTTACTTTTATAGCCAATCACGTCGGTCAAAAATGCGTTCAATCGTTCATTTACAAAAATTGTAATTACGAATCTCAATCCGTTCGAGTTGTACCGCCAATAGGCATCATATTGGCGCTACAGATATAAACCTATAAACTTATTCTTTTTCAATTCGAAGTTCGTGATTCCCATTTTATATGCCTCGAGAAATTCCTTAAATCTCGTCGTGAAGAAAATAAGGAAATAAGTTCATTGTAACTTATGTTCGGATGACACACGAATTTTATAGCTGTGTCAATAATGTACATAGACAAATAGACGTTTTAAAACAAACGCTTTTTTCAAACAGAGCGGTACTAAATTTGTCCATTTCCGATTAATAAGTCGTCGGTTTATAGAAAAAAAAAAAGTACAAAGATAATTTTACAGCTAACGCATTTTTCCATTAAAAACACCGTTGTTGGACGTAGTCTAAACTATCGTCTTCTTACTTCCGATTTCCCATAAGACCTTTTCTACGGTGAACTTTTAACTATTATAAGAACTTTGACGACGCAGAAATTTCTTCGTGTAGTATAGTACATTATCTATTGTAATTCGCAACGCTATTGTTTATGCTTTAGACTTAATTCTATCTCTAGCTCGAATTCATCGTTATTGAAATATTATACTTCCTATTCAATAAACGTGCTTTGAAATGTAAACGCTTTTCTTGAAGTGGAAATTAATAATTTTCATTTAAGTACAGCAAAAGAGCTTAATGACGTAGTTTTTCATTTTTAAGACCCGCGAAGAGGTGATAAGTGCAGAATGGGAATTTTCACATTAAAAAATGTCCGCAAGTCTGTCCGTAAACACTCACAACATCTAGGTAAATCTATTTTGACAAATAATCAATTTTTTTAATACCAATTAATAACATTTTTAAGGGTTTTCCAATGAGGCATTTCGTACGTTCGAAATGGAACTAATAGGGTTCCCACCTACTCTCCACTTGATGAGTGAATGGATAGAGTGATGGAGTAAATTACACCAATTCTCTCTAGAAAAGCCGTGAGCCACTACAAATCCAACCTCACCCAAGGCCGTAGCCAGAAAAAAATTGTGGGGGAAGTTTAGGATATTTGTCCAGCTCTGCTCTTTAGCAGACTGCACCTAAGATCAAATCTAATTTCGCGCTCTTTCAAGTGCGCTCTTCAAGAATATAGATACTTTAAGTATCTTGAATTAGAAATATAATGAAATAGCGCCGCAGGCCCAAAGTTTCGATTGCTCAAGGTCAAACGGCTTAAAATTAAGTTTAGGAATTTTAGTACCGATTGATAGTCTCCAAAAAAGAGATTTTTTTACCGAAGATGAAGAAGAAATGCAAAAAAGTACTTTAACTTTAAATAATTCCAAATTTTGGAGACCTATTTTTTTTTGGGGGGGGGGGGGGGGGGAAGTGGGGTCAAACCCCGCTAATCTCCTTCCTGGTTACGGCATTGACCTCACCAGAAAGTATATTAGAAACTGCCCGCAGTACCAATATCAGCAACGAACCCAAGCGTAATTGGTACTGATTGAGTTCAGGTTACCATCAACGGCACCTTGTGCATCAGGCCCCAGAAGTGGGCACTTACCCCTATTACCAGACGCCTACGGGCTATCTGCTAGTTGCTCAAAAACAAACCAAGTATGGTGTGCCCAAAGAGCCACTGTATGGCTTAACCATCACTCGCACACTCCAAGAGCGGGACCTGAGCCTGCAACTGGGATAGTTTTTTTTCATTTGTTTAATATCTTTTCCACTCCATTCCCGTTTCTAGATGTACTCGGGGTCTCTTCGTTTTTCGTGTCCTTACCCCCTCCCGTCCTAATCACTTATTATTTCTCTTAGTAATTTTCTTCCTCTACTTTTGTTATTAAGTTACTATTTTGTTAAAAAAATTCTTTAGATTCTTCCTCTAGTTTTGCGTGAGGCATCCTCCATCCTCCGCTGTTTGGATATTCGACCCTCTTAACGTCGTAGATGGGGCACTCATATATGCCATGCCCATTTGGTTGAATTATGTCTTCGTTGTATGTACAATGCTTGTCCACCTGTACTCCGCTTTTATGGAGGTGTACCCAAAACTTTCCAGGGCTCGTTACGATTTGTATGGTCTTTAGATCAAGTAATTGTGTGGACTCCATTATAATATCTGGTCGTCATTTCACTGAAAGATGAACAAGCAAAGAAGGGTGCCGCCAAAGCAAAAGAGCTTTACTGGCACCTTCCAAAAAGCTAACAAAATACTGTCTACAGCTGTCCCGAACTAATCTACGATTAATTGCAGGGACACTCACGGGACACTGTCGACTACACAAACATCTTCAAACTCTAGGCTTGGTAGACAATCCTATATGTCGGGGGTGCGAACTAGAAAACAAAACCGCTGAACATGTGCTCTGTCACTGTCCAGCTTTAACGTCGATAAGAAGATTCGTGTTGGGGACTTCTGGCTCGACATGGCCAGAATAAGCACCACCCCTCCCGCCAGAATTCAAGAGTTCATCCTACATGTAGGGTCTGAGAGAGATCTGATGGGCACGGGGAGGCCGCTTGGAGGTAGTACAATGGGTCCAATTAAGTGGCCTAAGTGCAGGGAGCTTGCTCCCCCGTCTTAATAATCCAGATCCAGATCTGGTCGGCATTTATACAGGCTTCGACATCCTACTCCCTTTGCCATTGGGTAATTGATTGTTCCTTCAATTTCTTCTTGATTGATGTCTTGGCCAGCCTATTTTCGGAAATGTTCTCAATTTTCCTTCCCTCTGTGAGGAAACTTTCCAGTTCAGTCTCTTCATTGTGGAGTGGTTTACCTTTCTTTAGGTATTTCTGTGATTTCTCTCTTGTGAGAATTCGAATAGGCAGAACTCTCGCAAGTACTGTAAGCAATTTATTTGATATTTCTGTACACGATCTGATGATACGTAGTAATGCCTTCCGTTGACATGCCCCCCCCCCCCCCCCCCCCCAACGTCTACCAGTCATGTGAGTATATCTATTCGTTAGTATTTGCTCGACTACTTCAATGTTTGCCCATTTAGGCCCTAGTCTTGCCTGGATACCCGAGCCTGGAACATATTATTTGTTGTCGTTGTTTGGATCTCAAAGTGTCTTTTCAAGCTCAGTCCATGTCCTATCGCAACACCCAGATGCTTTCCTCTGTTCTTGACCTTCTTAGAAAGACTCTTGGCGGTTCTTCTTGTTCTAGTTCTTCATTTAGCATTACTATTGAGGTCTTTTCGGCCAATACCGATAGCTTAGATTGTTCACCCCTCTGTTATTATTAGTTCCTGTTACTAACTTGTTACTCTAGAGTTTCCATAGATTACCTTCGTCAACTTATCGGCATAAGCGATGTGTTTGGTTCCTAATTTAATGCATCCATCAAATGCCATTCCCACATCGTGGGACCAAGGGCGGGCCCTTGCAGAAATTTCTTTGTTGTATCTTTTGTTATTGTATCGTTTACTTAGGGTCACACATGACGATCTTTGTAACAGGTAGCTCTTGACTATTTCGTATACGATTTTAGGTATTCTGCATTTCTTTAGTTGTGCAAGTATTGCGGACCACCATAGAAGAAATAACAGGGGTACCTACTATACTTACCAAAAGGATGCTACCAGCTGAAATATTTGTGAATTTGTGTTAGTGTAACTACAACGCTACAACCCTTGGGGGCAGTTTAGTCCTTTTGGTAACTGAGGGAAGAGGCTCGATTTAAAGTTAGCAAAGAAGAGAGCGAAACATGCTTGGGGCTGTTCGAGCTGTATTGATGTCATTATGGGCAGGGTTGTAGCACCAGCTGGAAGAGGTCTGAAATAACCTTCTTCCAGGTTAGTACAGGGTGGATCATTTTTATTTGAAATCCAATTATCTTTTATTTTAATTGAGAAAACGTCCACTAAATTTTTTTTTAAGTTTTATTTGTGTAAAAATAAAAATTGCGTTTCTAACGGAAAATATTTCAGGAGGTCCGAGAAAGGCGACCCGAAGGGTCACTCTACTAGATTAAGTATAAAATAAATAACACAATTACGGAATTAATAATTGAATTTCTTTTAATATATTATTTTTAACCGACCATTGTTTTAAGTTCAAATGGCGAGTTAAATCCGTCTCAATAATGCTTGGTCGTGCCTTAAGCCCTTAAGATTATACCCGCTGTTCGTACTTTATATTCTACAATTTAACTATTAAACTTTTCCCATAATTGAAATAATGGACCGATTATAAATTTAACGCCTTGTGAAACGAAACAATTACACCTACAATTTCACAATGCAATTCATTATTTCGTATTAACTTTAAGTATTAGTTATATGCATCAAATTGCAAGTTGGAATTACGGGTCATTCAAATATAAATATAATTTAAAATAAAATCAAATTACTACAAATTATAACGCCGCAAACAGTTTGGACGTTGCCGAGATCGAGGTTGTCTATCAAAAAAATATATTTCTTGCAAGAAGCAACCATCGATGTGTAGTTGACGTCAAATGGACAGGTTTGGTAATAGCGAACGTGTAAAATGTTTGTGAATTGAAAATTACATGTGACAATGTTAGATAAAATGTCGGATGTTAAACTGAAACGAAAAGAACACGATTGACACGTATTGATATACATAAAAAATTTATTATTTAATTCAATAGACGACGTGATCAAGAGTCACACAAGTATTTTAATCGAATACGTAATTCAATTTCCAATAATGGAGAGAATAATGTATTTCCGGCAACGTTCGTTTGATATCAAATTGTTAATAGCCTTTTGGTTTCGAAATGAGTCAGGAACGGTATAAATCATGTGGTGGGTTGCTTCGCACGCCGGTGTACGACCTATGTATAATGGTCCGCGAGAGGCAAAGTGTATACTTTTGCTAAACGATAAAGTACACAATTTTGAACGATTCAGGTTTGAAGAACATTGCAAATAAATAATAAAACCCTCAGTTTGCCACTCCTAAGTGGCAGACGTTAATGAACGAGAGGGTGGCTCCAGAAGAGTGAATTTTAACTTTTAACGAAAAAAGTGTTACCATATAAAAACAAACAACATCAACTTTACTACAAATTATATTTCTTAGACACAGTTCAGTTCAGGTGCTAGAACGCGTTAAAGTTTGACAAAAATTCCAAAATCGACCAACTGTTTTATCGCTACGCGCTTTAAGAGAAGAGTGTTTATTTGAAAAATAAAGTAGCTACGTTAAATTCCCTACAAATAATATTTAAAGATTATTTTCCTTAGACAAACGGTTTAGGCGCTAGAGCGCGTTAAAATTTAGCAAAAATTCCAAAATCTGTTAAAAAGTGTTTTCTTGATTTATCGCATATAACTCGCAAACTACGCACTTTTAGAGAAAAGTGTTATTATACAAAAATAAAGTAAATAACATTTTGTTGAAATTATGTTAGTAAGATGTTTTTTCTAAGACAAACGGTTGAGGCGCTAGAGCTTCTTAAAGATTGACAAAAACTCCAAAATCTATTAAAGGCTGTTTTCTTGATTTATCGTTTATAACTACGCAGTTTTGAAAAAGGGTTTTTATACAAAAGTTAAGTACATTAAATTTCCTACAAATTATATTTGAAAGAATTTTTTTCCAAAGAAACGGTATACGCGCTAGAGCTCGTTAAAATTTCACAGAAATTCCAAAATCTGTTAAAAACTGTTTTCTTGATTTATCGTATATAACTCGAAAACTACGCACTTTTAGAGAAAAGTGTTATTATACGAAACTAAAGTAAATAACATTTTGTAGAAATTATGTTAGTAAGATGTTTTTTCTAAGACAAACGGTTGAGGCGCTAGAGCTCCTTAAAGTTTGACAAAAACTCCAAAATCTATTAAAAGGCTGTTTTCTTGATTTATCGTTTATAACTACGCAGTTTTGAAAAAAGTGTTCTTATACAAAAGTAAAGTACATTAAATTTCCTACAAATTATATTTGAAAGAATTTTTTTCCAAAGAAACGGTTTAAGCGCTAGAGCTCGTTAAAATTTGACAGAAATTCCAAAATCTGTTAAAAACTGTTTTCTTGGTTTATTGCTTATAACTCGAAAACTACGCACTTTTAGAGAAAAGTGTTACAGTAGAACCTCGATTATCCGTGCGCGGATTATCCGTGCGGCGGATTATCCGTGCACTTGTTACTACTATTTTTTTTTTAATTTATGTATTCATAATATCATAATAATAATTATTTAACATTATGTATTAATGCTTCACAATCGTTTAGAATTTTTCTTCGAATTTTTGCTAACTTTAGAGATTTGTACTTTTATTAAATACAAAGATATCCTATTTGGTGTTTATATGGAGATATACAATTTCTCAGAACTGCTGTATAGAAATGGCTATTAGATAACAGTGCCAATTGGTGTAGCATATTTCTGCTTGCCCTTTACCTACACACATTCATGTTTAAGGACTTGTTACATCTCAATTGTCTGATTTTGTCAAATACGATCTTTGTAGTATGTAGAGCGTACATGTACATTATTGTGGTAACTAAAAGTCATTTATTATTATCCGTGTTTTTCAATTATCCGTGCAGAGCATGGTCCCAGTCGCCCCGGATAATCGAGGTTCTACTGTATTATACAAAACTAAAGTAAATAACATTTTGTTGAAATTATGTTAGTAAGATGTTTTTTCTAAGACAAACGGTTGAGGCGCTAGAGCTTCTTAAAGATTGACAAAAATTCCAAAATCGACCAACTGTTTTATCGCTACGCGCTTTAAGAGAAGAGTGTTTATTTGAAAAATAAAGTAGCTACGTTAAATTCCCTACAAATAATATTTAAAGATTATTTTCCTTAGACAAACGGTTTAGGCGCTAGAGCGCGTTAAAATTTAGCAAAAATTCCAAAATCTGTTAAAAACTGTTTTCTTGATTTATCGCATATAACTCGAAAACTACGCACTATTAGAGAAAAGTGTTATTATACAAAAATAAAGTAAATAACATTTTGTTGAAATTATGTTAGTAAGATGTTTTTTCTAAGACAAACGGTTGAGGCGCTAGAGCTTCTTAAAGATTGACAAAAATTCCAAAATCGACCAACTGTTTTATCGCTACGCGCTTTAAGAGAAGAGTGTTTATTTGAAAAATAAAGTAGCTACGTTAAATTCCCTACAAATAATATTTAAAGATTATTTTCCTTAGACAAACGGTTTAGGCGCTAGAGCGCGTTAAAATTTAGCAAAAATTCCAAAATCTGTTAAAAACTGTTTTCTTGATTTATCGCATATAACTCGAAAACTACGCACTATTAGAGAAAAGTGTTATTATACAAAAATAAAGTAAATAACATTTTGTTGAAATTATGTTAGTAAGATGTTTTTTCTAAGACAAACGGTTGAGGCGCTAGAGCTTCTTAAAGATTGACAAAAACTCCAAAATCTATTAAAGGCTGTTTTCTTGATTTATCGTTTATAACTACGCAGTTTTGAAAAAAGGGTTCTTATACAAAAGTTAAGTACATTAAATTTCCTACAAATTATATTTGAAAGAATTTTTTTCCAAAGAAACGGTTTACGCGCTAGAGCTCGTTAAAATTTCACAGAAATTCCAAAATCTGTTAAAAACTGTTTTCTTGATTTATCGTATATAACTCGAAAACTACGCACTTTTAGAGAAAAGTGTTATTATACGAAACTAAAGTAAATAACATTTTGTAGAAATTATGTTAGTAAGATGTTTTTTCTAAGACAAACGGTTGAGGCGCTAGAGCTCCTTAAAGTTTGACAAAAACTCCAAAATCTATTAAAAGGCTGTTTTCTTGATTTATCGTTTATAACTACGCAGTTTTGAAAAAAGTGTTCTTATACAAAAGTAAAGTACATTAAATTTCCTACAAATTATATTTGAAAGAATTTTTTTCCAAAGAAACGGTTTACGCGCTAGAGCTCGTTAAAATTTCACAGAAATTCCAAAATCAGTTAAAAACTGTTTTCTTGATTTATCGTATATAACTCGAAAACTACGCACTTTTAGAGAAAAGTGTTATTATACGAAACTAAAGTAAATAACATTTTGTAGAAATTATGTTAGTAAGATGTTTTTTCTAAGACAAACGGTTGAGGCGCTAGAGCTCCTTAAAGTTTGACAAAAACTCCAAAATCTATTAAAAGGCTGTTTTCTTGATTTATCGTTTATAACTACGCAGTTTTGAAAAAAGTGTTCTTATACAAAAGTAAAGTACATTAAATTTCCTACAAATTATATTTGAAAGAATTTTTTTCCAAAGAAACGGTTTAAGCGCTAGAGCTCGTTAAAATTTGACAGAAATTCCAAAATCTGTCAAAAACTGTTTTCTTGGTTTATTGCTTATAACTCGAAAACTACGCACTTTTAGAGAAAAGTGTTATTATACAAAACTAAAGTAAATAACATTTTGTTGAAATTATGTTAGTAAGATGTTTTTTCTAAGACAAACGGTTGAGGCGCTAGAGCTCCTTAAAGTTTGACAAAAACTCCAAAATCTATTAAAAGGCTGTTTTCTTGATTTATCGCATATAACTCGAAAACTACGCACTTTTAGAAAAAAGTGTTATTATACAAAACGAAAGTAAATAACATTTTCTATAAATTATTTGTTTAAGATGTTTTTCTCAGACAAACGGTTTAAGCGCTAGGACAAAAATTCCAAAATCTGTTAAAAGACTGTTTTCTTGATTTATCGTTTTTAACTCGAAACCTACGCAGTTGTGGAAAAAAGTTTTCTTATACAAAAGCAAAGTACATTAAATTCCCTACAAATTATGTTTAAGAGAATTTTTTTCCAAAGAAACGGTTTAAGCGCTAGAGCTCGTTAAAATTTGACAGAAATTCCAAAATCTGTTAAAAACTGTTTATTTGATTTATCGCTCATAACTCGAAAACTACGCACTTTTAGAGAAAAGTGTTATTATACAAAACTAAAGTAAATAATATTTTCTATAAATTATATGTTTAAAATGTTTTTTCTCAGACAAACGGTTTAAGCGCTAGAGCTCGTTAAAGTTTGACAAGAATTCTAAAATCTGTAAAAAAACTGTTTTCTTGATTTATCGCTTATAACTCGAAAACTACGCACTTTTAGAAAAAAGTGTTATTATACAAAACTAAAGTAAATAACATTTTCTATAAATTATATGTTAAAGATGTTTTTTCTAAGACAAACGGTTGAGGCGCTAGAGCTCCTTAAAGTTTGACAAAAACTCCAAAATCTATTAAAAGGCTGTTTTCTTGATTTATCGCATATAACTCGAAAACTACGCACTTTTAGAAAAAAGTGTTATTATACAAAACTAAAGTAAATAACATTTTCTATAAATTATATGTTAAAGATGTTTTTTCTAAGACAAACGGTTGAGGCGCTAGAGCTCCTTAAAGTTTGACAAAAACTCCAAAATCTATTAAAAGGCTGTTTTCTTGATTTATCGTTTATAACTACGCAGTTTTGAAAAAAGGGTTCTTATACAAAAGTTAAGTACATTAAATTTCCTACAAATTATATTTGAAAGAATTTTTTTCCAAAGAAACGGTATACGCGCTAGAGCTCGTTAAAATTTCACAGAAATTCCAAAATCTGTTAAAAACTGTTTTCTTGATTTATCGTATATAACTCGAAAACTACGCACTTTTAGAGAAAAGTGTTATTATACGAAACTAAAGTAAATAACATTTTGTAGAAATTATGTTAGTAAGATGTTTTTTCTAAGACAAACGGTTGAGGCGCTAGAGCTCCTTAAAGATTGACAAAAACTCCAAAATCTATTAAAAGGCTGTTTTCTTGATTTATCGTTTATAACTACGCAGTTTTGAAAAAAGTGTTCTTATACAAAAGTAAAGTACATTAAATTTCCTACAAATTATATTTGAAAGAATTTTTTTCCAAAGAAACGGTATACGCGCTAGAGCTCGTTAAAATTTCACAGAAATTCCAAAATCTGTTAAAAACTGTTTTCTTGATTTATCGTATATAACTCGAAAACTACGCACTTTTAGAGAAAAGTGTTATTATACGAAACTAAAGTAAATAACATTTTGTAGAAATTATGTTAGTAAGATGTTTTTTCTAAGACAAACGGTTGAGGCGCTAGAGCTCCTTAAAGTTTGACAAAAACTCCAAAATCTATTAAAAGGCTGTTTTCTTGATTTATCGCATATAACTCGAAAACTACGCACTTTTAGAAAAAAGTGTTATTATACAAAACGAAAGTAAATAACATTTTCTATAAATTATTTGTTTAAGATGTTTTTCTCAGACAAACGGTTTAAGCGCTAGGACAAAAATTCCAAAATCTGTTAAAAGACTGTTTTCTTGATTTATCGTTTTTAACTCGAAACCTACGCAGTTGTGGAAAAAAGTTTTCTTATACAAAAGCAAAGTACATTAAATTCCCTACAAATTATGTTTAAGAGAATTTTTTTCCAAAGAAACGGTTTAAGCGCTAGAGCTCGTTAAAATTTGACAGAAATTCCAAAATCTGTTAAAAACTGTTTATTTGATTTATCGCTCATAACTCGAAAACTACGCACTTTTAGAGAAAAGTGTTATTATACAAAACTAAAGTAAATAATATTTTCTATAAATTATATGTTTAAAATGTTTTTTCTCAGACAAACGGTTTAAGCGCTAGAGCTCGTTAAAGTTTGACAAGAATTCTAAAATCTGTAAAAAAACTGTTTTCTTGATTTATCGCTTATAACTCGAAAACTACGCACTTTTAGAAAAAAGTGTTATTATACAAAACTAAAGTAAATAACATTTTCTATAAATTATATGTTAAAGATGTTTTTTCTAAGACAAACGGTTGAGGCGCTAGAGCTCCTTAAAGTTTGACAAAAACTCCAAAATCTATTAAAAGGCTGTTTTCTTGATTTATCGCATATAACTCGAAAACTACGCACTTTTAGAAAAAAGTGTTATTATACAAAACTAAAGTAAATAACATTTTCTATAAATTATATGTTAAAGATGTTTTTTCTAAGACAAACGGTTGAGGCGCTAGAGCTCCTTAAAGTTTGACAAAAACTCCAAAATCTATTAAAAGGCTGTTTTCTTGATTTATCGTTTATAACTACGCAGTTTTGAAAAAAGGGTTCTTATACAAAAGTTAAGTACATTAAATTTCCTACAAATTATATTTGAAAGAATTTTTTTCCAAAGAAACGGTATACGCGCTAGAGCTCGTTAAAATTTCACAGAAATTCCAAAATCTGTTAAAAACTGTTTTCTTGATTTATCGTATATAACTCGAAAACTACGCACTTTTAGAGAAAAGTGTTATTATACGAAACTAAAGTAAATAACATTTTGTAGAAATTATGTTAGTAAGATGTTTTTTCTAAGACAAACGGTTGAGGCGCTAGAGCTCCTTAAAGTTTGACAAAAACTCCAAAATCTATTAAAAGGCTGTTTTCTTGATTTATCGTTTATAACTACGCAGTTTTGAAAAAAGTGTTCTTATACAAAAGTAAAGTACATTAAATTTCCTACAAATTATATTTGAAAGAATTTTTTTCCAAAGAAACGGTATACGCGCTAGAGCTCGTTAAAATTTCACAGAAATTCCAAAATCTGTTAAAAACTGTTTTCTTGATTTATCGTATATAACTCGAAAACTACGCACTTTTAGAGAAAAGTGTTATTATACGAAACTAAAGTAAATAACATTTTGTAGAAATTATGTTAGTAAGATGTTTTTTCTAAGACAAA
Source organism: Malthinus flaveolus (assembly GCA_950108345.1). Classification (NCBI taxonomy): domain Eukaryota; kingdom Metazoa; phylum Arthropoda; class Insecta; order Coleoptera; family Cantharidae; genus Malthinus; species Malthinus flaveolus. Next base: position 19,810,497 of record OX467286.1, on the reverse strand, counting down.
CGGTTGAGGCGCTAGAGCTCCTTAAAGTTTGACAAAAACTCCAAAATCTATTAAAAGGCTGTTTTCTTGATTTATCGCATATAACTCGAAAACTACGCACTTTTAGAAAAAAGTGTTATTATACAAAACGAAAGTAAATAACATTTTCTATAAATTATTTGTTTAAGATGTTTTTCTCAGACAAACGGTTTAAGCGCTAGGACAAAAATTCCAAAATCTGTTAAAAGACTGTTTTCTTGATTTATCGTTTTTAACTCGAAACCTACGCAGTTGTGGAAAAAAGTTTTCTTATACAAAAGCAAAGTACATTAAATTCCCTACAAATTATGTTTAAGAGAATTTTTTTCCAAAGAAACGGTTTAAGCGCTAGAGCTCGTTAAAATTTGACAGAAATTCCAAAATCTGTTAAAAACTGTTTATTTGATTTATCGCTCATAACTCGAAAACTACGCACTTTTAGAGAAAAGTGTTATTATACAAAACTAAAGTAAATAATATTTTCTATAAATTATATGTTTAAAATGTTTTTTCTCAGACAAACGGTTTAAGCGCTAGAGCTCGTTAAAGTTTGACAAGAATTCTAAAATCTGTAAAAAAACTGTTTTCTTGATTTATCGCTTATAACTCGAAAACTACGCACTTTTAGAAAAAAGTGTTATTATACAAAACTAAAGTAAATAACATTTTCTATAAATTATATGTTAAAGATGTTTTTTCTAAGACAAACGGTTGAGGCGCTAGAGCTCCTTAAAGTTTGACAAAAACTCCAAAATCTATTAAAAGGCTGTTTTCTTGATTTATCGCATATAACTCGAAAACTACGCACTTTTAGAAAAAAGTGTTATTATACAAAACTAAAGTAAATAACATTTTCTATAAATTATATGTTAAAGATGTTTTTTCTAAGACAAACGGTTGAGGCGCTAGAGCTCCTTAAAGTTTGACAAAAACTCCAAAATCTATTAAAAGGCTGTTTTCTTGATTTATCGCATATAACTCGAAAACTACGCACTTTTAGAAAAAAGTGTTATTATACAAAACTAAAGTAAATAAGATTTTCTATAAATTATATGTTAAAGATGTTTTTCCTTAGACAAACGGTTCAGGCGCTAGAGCTTGTTAAAATTTGACAAATATTCCAAAATCTGTTAAAAGACTGTTTTCCTGATTTATTGTTTGTAACTCGAAACCCACGCAGTTGTGGAAAAAAGTTTTCTTATACAAAAGTAAAGTACGTTAAATTCCCTACTAATTATGTTAAAAATAATTTTTTCTCAAAGAAATAGTTTAGGCGCTAGAGCGCGGTAAAGTTGGACAAAAATTCCAAAATTTGTTAAACATTGTTTTCTTGATTAATCGCTTATAACTCAAAAACTACGCACTTTTAGAGAAAAGTGTTATTATACAAAACTAAAGTAAATAACATTTTCAATAAATTATATTTTCGAGATAATTTTTCTCAGACTAACGGTTTAGGCGCTAGAGCTCGTTAAAGTTTAACAAAAATTCCACAATCTCATAAAAAAATGTTATTTTGACCTGAAACTTGTTTATGAAGACTTTTTCAAATTATGATGTCAATCAGGCTCTATATTTTTACAAGTTCAATGAAGTTACTCTAGATGGATAAGTGTCGGAACTACCTCCTCTGCCATCAAATTACAATTGAAGTTTTCTACACCATTTGAATTAGTGAGTTTTGGAAAGGAAGATGGGAGAGACTCTCCGAATATAAAGTGAGCTTTATCCACATTTTGAAGAAACTTGGGCATTTTTCAAGAATTGTCTAAGACAATGCCGCCTCTGTTAGTCTCAATTTAAACTTTAGTGTCTTTGAAACGATTTTCCAGTTAATTGTCCCATAAAAATAAAACATGCCATGAACTATTTGTACGATAAAGCCGCGGCGCGTTCGAATAACTAATAATTTACTAAACTGATAATCTTTGCGAGCACAGTACATAATTTACGTCTATATAAATAAACTTAAACAAATATTTTTTTATCTGGTATAGGTGCATCATATTTTTCTATTTTTTTTTTCAAATTCCTCGCATTTTCTATTTCCTATTATTTGTGAAAGTCGATCGATTTCGATACAGTCGAGTGGACTCTCTACTTGTAGCTTTTTGCTAAAAGATAAAAGTAAATGCCAGTCATAAGAATGATGCGAGAACTTAAATGGTTAAAAACCCTGTTAACTTCCATGACGTGCACGTAATGTACCCAACTCTTTAATTTGACTTAAATTATTTGGGCGTACTAGTATTCGCGATACAAATCTTAATGTATACTTTAACAATGTATCAATTGAATCCAATTTGAAAGCATTATTCTAATGGTTCGGAATATTTTATGGGAGACAGAATCGCAATTTTACAACTTTACATCGATCATTAATTATTGACGAGAATTTGATTTTGATTGCAGATTTTGGAGGTCAGTGCCTAACTTCACCCGTGAATATTTGAGTTATGTCTTTACATTATTACCAAATCCAGATTAGTTCCTATCTTCAGATCAAAAGCTCTACGTAAAGAGCCATTTTTAAGTCTCTAATCGCCTTTAAGTGGGTAATCAGTAATCACTGATAAGGTGAAATTTTGTCGGTAGTCGGAGGAAATTAATCTTTTCTCCCTCTACGCTATCCTCTGCCCTACTGCCCTGATGTGCTCCTCAGTTTCTCGGTTTAAAGTTGGTGGATGAGCAAAGATGCTTCCTGCTTGCTGGAAATGACTCGAATGGTCCTCTCTTGAGTGTTGCACTCAGGAAGGCGCTTGTGTGGCGTCAAACACCGTGCGCTACGCCGCTTGTAAATCACCGCACGAAGTCGTTAACTCAAAGACATCTAAAAGAGAGATGGTACCTAATTACCTCCTTTTAATAAGGATGAAAGGACATGACTGATCTAGCAAAAAGTATAGTCATTTATTTAAAAGTTTATTTGCCGATTAGTTCGGCTCGTGCAGTGATTCTGTAAAACATAACGTGCCTAATTAAAATTCAACACATTCTTGTTCCTATTAAGCGACATAATAGAATCATTTGATTATTAAAAATTAAAAACGTCGGGCGTACAATTTAATGGTAAATCACATGATTTTTACCGTTACAATTTAAATTGTGCGCTTTAAAAAAATACTCTCAATAAATAAATGTTGTTTGACCTAAAATTTCAATTGATCTCTTCGACGACCGCAGTTGAAAGAAATTATGCATCAAAGCGTGTAATTAAATCATTGTTAGATGAGCAGTTATTCACATGTAGCCTTACTAATGACATTACGCGCGTTGATGTAACAGTATTTAAGAAATGTTGCAAACATTCAGAGCTCCATCTTCACTTCTCACCGGAAGTTTACAGTAAATTGTCACACAGTATGCATATATTACTTCCTCATATTCGAGGATATGTAACATTTAGACATTGTTAAGGTAATTGAGCATTTTTATTATTTCTATGTAAACGAGCTGTCTTTAATTAATTAAAAATGTACAAATTAAGTGGTGATAACGCACCGTAATTTGAGACCATTAAGAAGACAAATCTGAGAAAAAAATTGAGGCGATGGGAAGAAACTCGAGGAGGTACGTCGAATGAAGTTTCATTTATTATCGAAATTGCTCACGTGGAAGAGAGAAGAATTAGGTAACGAGGGATGAAATATATGGATTCATCGGTAAATTACAAATGACAAATTACAAATCAATGCTAACAAAATCCCAAAGTAAAAATTGATGAAACTAGGGTGAACTAAAACTAGACCTCCGCGTGCGAACAAAATACGCTTTTTCTTCCTAGGTCGTTTTGCCAATTTTTTAAAAAGATTAATTACGCCCAAGTCACATTTTTAATACTTAAGAGAGTTCTTTTAAACTTACTGCTGTCGTACGAGTGCGTAAAGAGTAAAGTACATTAGTAATAAGCTGTCAGATAGCATTAGTTTCTAACGTTAAAAAATGGCAACGTCTTCGAAATTGGCCGTAACGTTCTCACACTGTCTCTTAATATTAGATGCCCAAACGTGGCGCAATTAGCGCCTAATTGAAAGTACGAAAAATTACAAAAATAATTAATTACCAACTTTGTTAAATTTGCCATACGCGAATCGTGAGCAATCGTGAGAAGAAATGGTCCAACCTGCTATTTAAAAATGTATACAGTGCGTCGCACAGGTTTGGCCTTAAACTGCGCGTTTCTAATGTACTCGGTTGTTAAAGGAGCGCCCTGTATGTTTTCGCTCTTTAACGGTTAGTTGTTTTATTTAAATTTTATTCTAATGCGGGAGTCTCACGCCCGATGCATCAAATAACCCACTGCTTCAATTTCGAACATTCGAAGAATTTCCCAAAGTACCAAATAGTACAATAGAAAAAATGTCTAATAAAGTTAACGGTGTCGAAATACTTAAAAAACATTAAAAATATACACTAGAAGATGACACTACATGTGAAAAGTAATATGAGAAAATAGATAAAAAGACACACGCGTCCCAGCCAACTCTTTTGTATACGAAATTTTATTGAATCTTTTGTATCGCCCAGAGACTGCTCCTCTTAACTATTCATTCGGTAGCAGCTAGTTAAGCGGATTTTTTACACGGAATTTTTAAATTACACGTACAGTGTTGTTGAATAAAAGAAGAAATCTAACCAATTTGAAGTTTTAAAAAAAATCCTATTTGTTTCGCGTCGGCTTTGTAACTGGATTTGAGATAATCTAAAATTCTGGCCGCAATTGTGTCACATTGTTACGCCGTTGGAACGGTGGCTAAGTTGCACATTGCAATAATAATTACTGCTAATCAGTTAACGCTTCAGTTTGCGCCTGTTACGGCGGAGTAAGACGAGCATTACTAATTAATTCTACACCATCTCTCTCGTTTACACTAAAAGGTCTGTACACGACGTGCAAATTAATATCGATGATGATGCAACTCGATGCAGCTCGCAAAAGAAAATTTGACAAAGCGTCGAAAACGAGAAAATTTCAAACGTTTAATAAAAGGATTAAAGGGACTCGTTGTGGAAATTGCAAGAGGCGTTAATAACACAAAATTTGAAAGTAAAAAAGGGAATCCTTTTAAAACACGCTTTGGTGCGTTTTTATACAGCTTACGTTTTACTACAAACGTTGGTATTTGGTATTAATCGCACGTCGCTCTTCGAATTTGTATTTATTTGAAGGTTCTATTATGTCAAAGCGTATTGTTGGAAAAAAATCTGATATTGAGACTCAGAATTTTTCTATCTCTGCTTTTACTAGTATTCAACCTACTGAAATACGACACTTTGGTGATTTTGTTGCGCTTGAAAAAAACCTTTAGTAGGGGAGAATAGCATTGAAGTGGGCGGCCTATGAATCGGACACTCGAATTTTTCAATACGCCCGATTGAAGTACTTAGCATTACGGCTAAACCGTTTGTATAAATAAAACTTTAAGAGAAATAATTTGTAGGAAATTAAACGGACTTTATTTTTGTATAGTAACACTTGCCGCCAAAGTGCGTAATTTTTAAGTTTTAAGCAATAAACAAATAAACAGTTATTTTGGTATCGGGGACTTTTTATCAAACTTTAAGGCGCTCTCGCGCCTAAGCCGTTTGCAGAAAAAATTTTTTAAGAAAAGTAATTTATAGAGAATTAAACGGACTTTATTTTTGTATAGTGACACTTGCCGCCAAAAGTGCGTAATTTTTTAGTTATAAGCAATAAACAAATAAACAGTTATTTTGGTATCGGGGAATTTTTGTCAAACTTTAGGGCGCTCTCGCGCCTAAACCGCTTATATAAAGAGAACTTTAAGAAAAGCAATTTGTAGGAAATTAAACGGACTTTATTTTTGTAAAGCAACACTTGTCGCCAAAAGGGCGTAATTTTTGAGTTATAAGCAATAAACAAATAAACAGTTATTTTGGTATCGGGGAAATTTTGTCCAACTTTAAGGCGCTCTCGCGCTTAACCCGTTTTTATAAAATTAGAACTTTGAGAAAAATAATTAGTAAGAAATTAAACGCACTTTATTTTTGTATAGTAATACTTGTCTCCAAAAGTGCGTAATTTTTGAGTTATATGCAAAAAACCAATAAGCATTTATTTCGTCGAATAAAAAATTTTCGTCAAACTTTATGGCGCTCTCCCGCCAAACTCTTTTTAGAAAAAAATTTTAAAAGAAGTAATTTGTAGGAAATTAAACGCACTTTATTTTTGTATAGTAACACTTGCCGCCAAAATGCGTAATTTTTGAGTTATAAGCAATAAACAAATAAACAGTCATTTTGGTATCGGGGACTTTTTATCAAACTTTAAGGCGCTCTCGCGCCTAAGCCGTTTAAGGAAAAATTTTTTTAACAGAAGTAATTTGTAGAGAACTAAACGGACTTTATTTTTGTATAGTAACACTTGTCGCCAAAAGTGCGTAATTTTTGAGTTATAAGCAATAAACAAATAAACAGTTATTTTGGTATCGGGGAATTTTTGTCCAACTTTAGGGCGCTCTCGCGCCTAAACCGTTTATATAAAGAAAAACTTTAAGAGAAGTAATTTGTAGGAAATTAAACGGAATTTATTTTTGTATAGCAACACTTGTCGCCAAAAGTGCGTAATTTTTGAGTTATAAGCAATAAACAAATGAACAGTTATTTTGGTATCGGGAAATTTTTGTCCAACTTTAAGGCGCTCTCGGCTTAACCCGTTTTTATAAAAATAAAACTTTAAGAAAAATAATTAGTAGGAAAATAAAGGCACTTTATTTTTGTATAGTAATACTTGTCGCCAAAAGTGCGTAATTTTTGAGTTATAAGCAAAAAACCAAGAGGCATTTATTTCGTCGAATTTAAAATTTTCGTCAAACTTTATGGCGCTCTCGCGCCTAAACCCTTTTTAGAAAAAAATTTGAAAAAAAGTAATTTGTAGGAAATTAAGCGAACTTTATTTTTGTATAGCAACACTTGTCTCCAAAAGTGCGTAATTTTTGAGTTATAAGCAATATACAAATGAACAGTTATTTTGGTATCGGGAAATTTTTGTCAAATTTTTACTGCGCTCTCTATTCTAAGCCGTTTGTAGAAAAACTTTTTTAAGAGAAGTAATTTGTAGAGAACTAAACGGACTTTATTTTTGTATAGTAAGGCTTGTAACCAAAAATGCGTAATTTTTTAAATATAAGCAATAAACAATAGACAGTTATCTTGGCCGATTTTGGTATTTTTGAAAAATTTTAACGCGCCATCGCGCCTGAAATGTTTGTTTAAAAAACAAACCTGAAAATAAATAATTTGTAGAGAACTAAACGGACATTATTTTTGTATAGTACCACTTGTCGCCAAAAACGCGTAATTTTTGAGTTATAAGCAAAAAACCAATAAACATTTATTACGTCGAATTTGAAATTTTTGTCAAACTTTAAGGCGCTCTCGCGCCTAAACTATTTTGGGAAAAAAATTTTTAAGAGAAGTAACTTGTAGGAAATGAAACAGACTTTATTTTTATGAAGTAACACTTGTCATCAAAAGTGCGTAATTTTTGAGTTATAAGCAATAAACAAATAAACAGTCATTTTGGTATCGGGAAATTTTTGTCAAAATTTGAAGGCGCTTTCGCGCCTAAGCCGTTTGTAGAAAAAAAAATTTAAGAGAAGTAATTTGTAGAGAACTAAACGGACTTCATTTTTGTATAGTAACACTTGTCGCCAAAAGTACGTAATTTTTGAGTTATAAGTAATAAACAATAGACAGTTATCTTAGCCAATTTTGGAATTTTTGGCAAATTTTAACGCGCCCTCGTGCCTAAACCGTTCATTTTAAAAACAAACTTGAAGATACATAATTTGTAGAATATAATATGAACTTTATTTTTGTATAGTAACACTTGTCGCCAAAAGTGCAAACATTTTGAGTTATAAGGAATAAACCAATAAACAGTTATTTCGCTGAATTAAAAGTTTTTGTCAAAATTTTAAGACGCTCTCGCGCCTAAACCGTTCGGTTAAAGACAAACTTAAAGATAAATAATTTGTAGGAAATTAAACGGACATTATTTTTGTATAGTACCACTTTGCGCCAAAAATGCGTAATTTTCGAGTTATAGGTAAGCAAAAAAACAATAAACATTTATTTTGGCCAATTTTGGAATTTTTGCCAAACTTTAACACGCTCTCGCGCCTAAACCGTTTTTTCGGAAATAAAATCTATGAGATATAATCTGTAGGAAAGTTTAAGTAGTTTATTTTTATTTAGAATGACTTTTTTCATAAATGACGTAGGTTTCGAGTTATTAGCGAAAAACCGAAAAAAGAGCAAAGATTCGTCCTTCTCGAGCCACTTCCAAGTGAACGCTGCCACTTGGGAGTAGCAGGCGGTCTGTTTTAATGGTGTATTCAGCCTCAATCGTTGAAGATTTTGTTCATTAGCGTTTAGTTAACGTGCACGCTGCCTTCCGGTATAGGGTGGTTCAGAAATAATTCTAAACAGTTATCACATCACCATTTATAACTTTGTATTTTGAGCTTGACTTCGCGTATTTGGCTTAGAGTGTTTTTAAAAACTTTCTTCTTGCTCTACCTCGATGCACTTTTGCACTTTACGAAAACCACGTTGGCCGCCCATATTTTTTGAAGTAATTAATCACTCGTTTAATGCAATTAAGAAGAATTGCTCGAAACGTACGAATCGACAAATGGAATGGAAGAGAGTTGATTTTTAAGAAATTGAACTTTATAAGATAATAAATCACGTATTTAAAAAAAGATTCATAAAGACAGAACGAAGACATTCCAAAGTAAAAGATTGATTCAAATTACCGCTAGTTCATTCAACAAATTTTTTAGATTACTCTCTGATCTTCATTGAATTGAGAGATAATTAATGGGAAAATTTTTAAAAGGGACAAATTAAGTCAGTGACCGATTGCCATTGTTAAATGGATATAAATATGTGATTTTCTAAATTAAATGTTTTTTCTTTTAATCACTTTTGTAATTTAATTTATTACACTCGAAATTGGTTTTATGGTTGACACAGAAGTTAACTTAACGTGGCGTGAAGTTGAATTTACAGCATCAGAAGTAAAATAGCGACCTTGCTTTACTGAGCTTTATGAAGGTAAAAAATGGCCTTGCTTAAAGCTTCTCGCAATTTCTATTTTTAGTTTCGTACAATGTTGCAGTTAGCGCACAACAATTTATTGCTATTTAAGACTTTTTGTTACATCTAACGGCACGTAATGTCCATGCAAAATCAATGTATAAATTGGTTAGCGAATGTGGAACTGTAAAAGGATGCGTTTTTATAACTATCCAACATTTATAGTATAACGAGGTAACAGGCAAACCCCTAAAACCATTTAATTGCACGAGTTTCGCGAAGCATTCATGTGGGGTGTATGGTGTGTTGCATACTCATCTATTGTAGGACCGGAATGCACTAATCACACAACATGCACTCCGTCCAAGCTTTTTTATAAATTTCCATTTCCAGATATCTAAAAACTAAAAACTGAAGAAAGAAGCTGTATGTAACTGAATAAAATACATTATTATTAGGAAATTTGTTTGGTTGTTGTGATAATCTAGAAATGCGAGAAAATAATTTGAAATCCTATTTTCTTATACGGTGGAAGCGAATTCTCAAAACTAATCCTCTTTTCAGACACAACCGAACAAACTTTTACTTTTCAAAATGTCATTTTCAACTTCATTAAAATTTATTCCATTTAAGGCGAAAGTGAACAAGGAATGATGGGCTCAGATTCGGTTTTATTAAATATTATACTTGAGTAAACTTTCGAAAGTTTTAAGTAATGAGCAAAATTATTTAAGGGGTGTCATTTTGTATATTAATTTTGCCTTTTTCAGAATTTATACGTGTCCCGCAGAGCAAAGTTTAGCTCTATATTTTAAAACAATTATTGGATAAAGGACATGCTTAGCTTTGCTCACTTTATTTGCTTTGGGGTGTGTTTACGAACCAGGCGACTTAAATACTCGCTCCGTGTTATTATAATTTTCTACACGCCTTTGCTTGTTTTTATGTGTCTCTAAAATATGTTATTACATTTCTACTTACGTTTCCCACTCTACTTTTCAGCTTTCATCCTTCATTTATCTGGTTTGTAAGTAGTGATTGGTAGTAATGACAATAATGGTCGCTTATTCAATTGCTCATACCTGGACCCAGTGCTTCACTTCGGAGAGAGCAAGTCGATCATTCTATAACAGAGTTATAGTCAAGTAGGCTGCGAGCACTTTTACTAAACAGTAAAGTTTAAACTTTTTAACATTGTAAATTAGTAATAAATATTATCCACCTGCCACTCCAAAGAGGCAGCATTAACTTAAAAGTGACTCGTTAAAGGGTTTTTGCTCTTTTTTCGATTTTTCGCATATAACTCAAAAACTACGCACATTAATTGTATATGAGTATAAACTATATCAAGTTACCTAAAAATAATGTCTCTTTAGTTTTTTAGCAAACAAACGGTTTAGGCGCTAGAGCGCGTTAAAGTTTGACAAAAATTCCAAAATTTGCTAAAAAACTGTACTTTTTGGTTTGTCGTCTATAACTCAAAAAATACTCAATTTTAGAGAAAAGTGAATCTATACAGAAATAAAGCGCATTAAATTTCCTACAAATTATATTTTTAAGATTTTTTTCTTGAGACAAACGGTTTAACGCTAGAGCGAGTTAAAGTTTCACAAAAATTCCAAAATTTGCTAAAAATATTTTCTTTTTGGTTTGTCGTCTATAACTCAAAAAATACTCAATTTTAGAGAAAAGTGAATCTATACAGAAATAAAGCGCATTAAATTTCCTATAAATTATATTTTTAAGATTTTTTTCTTGAGACAAACGGTTTAACGCTAGAGCGAGTTAAAGTTTCACAAAAATTCCAAAATTTGCTAAAAAACTGTACTTTTTGGTTTGTCGTCTATAACTCAAAAAATACTCATTTTTAGAGAAAAGTGAATCTATACAGAAATAAAGCGCATTAAATTTCCTATAAATTATATTTTTAAGATTTTTTTCTTGAGACAAACGGTTTAACGCTAGAGCGAGTTAAAGTTTCACAAAAATTCCAAAATTTGCTAAAAAACTGTACTTTTTGGTTTGTCGTCTATAACTCAAAAAATACTCAATTTTAGAGAAAAGTAAATCTATACAGAAATAAAGCGCATTAAATTTCCTACAAATTATATTTTTAAGATTTTTTTCTTGAGACAAACGGTTTAACGCTAGAGCGAGTTAAAGTTTCACAAAAATTCCAAAATTTGCAAAAAACTGTACTTTTTGGTTTGTCGTCTATAACTCAAAAAATACTCAATTTTAGAGAAAAGTGAATCTATACAGAAATAAAGCGCATTAAATTTCCTACAAATTATATTTTTAAGATTTTTTTCTTGAGACAAACGGCTTAACGCTAGAGCGAGTTAAAGTTTCACAAAAATTCCAAAATTTGCTAAAAAACTGTACTTTTTGGTTTGTCGTCTATAACTCAAAAAATACTCAATTTTAGAGAAAAGTAAATCTATACAGAAATAAAGCGCATTAAATTTCCTACAAATTATATTTTTAAGATTTTTTTCTTGAGACAAACGGTTTAACGCTAGAGCGAGTTAAAGTTGCACAAAAATTCCAAAATTTGCAAAAAACTGTACTTTGTGGTTTGTCGTCTATAACTCAAAAAATACTCAATTTTAGAGAAAAGTGAATCTATACAGAAATAAAGCGCATTAAATTTCCTACAAATTATATTTTTAAGATTTTTTTCTTGAGACAAACGGTTTAACGCTAGAGCGAGTTAAAGTTTCACAAAAATTCCAAAATTTGCTAAAAAACTGTACTTTTTGGTTTGTCGTCTATAACTCAAAAAATACTCAATTTTAGAGAAAAGTGAATCTATACAGAAATAAAGCGCATTAAATTTCCTATAAATTATATTTTTAAGATTTTTTTCTTGAGACAAACGGTTTAACGCTAGAGCGAGTTAAAGTTTCACAAAAATTCCAAAATTTGCTAAAAAACTGTACTTTTTGGTTTGTCGTCTATAACTCAAAAAATACTCAATTTTAGAGAAAAGTGAATCTATACAGAAATAAAGCGCATTAAATTGCCTATAAATTATATTTTTAAGATTTTTTTCTTGAGACAAACGGTTTAACGCTAGAGCGAGTTAAAGTTTCACAAAAATTCCAAAATTTGCTAAAAAACTGTACTTTTTGGTTTGTCGTCTATAACTCAAAAAATACTCAATTTTAGAGAAAAGTAAATCTATACAGAAATAAAGCGCATTAAATTTCCTACAAATTATATTTTTAAGATTTTTTTCTTGAGACAAGCGGTTTAACGCTAGAGCGAGTTAAAGTTTCACAAAAATTCCAAAATTTGCAAAAAACTGTACTTTTTGGTTTGTCGTCTATAACTCAAAAAATACTCAATTTTAGAGAAAAGTGAATCTATACAGAAATAAAGCGCATTAAATTGCCTATAAATTATATTTTTAAGATTTTTTTCTTGAGACAAACGGTTTAACGCTAGAGCGAGTTAAAGTTTCACAAAAATTCCAAAATTTGCTAAAAAACTGTACTTTTTGGTTTGTCGTCTATAACTCAAAAAATACTCAATTTTAGAGAAAAGTAAATCTATACAGAAATAAAGCGCATTAAATTTCCTACAAATTATATTTTTAAGATTTTTTTCTTGAGACAAGCGGTTTAACGCTAGAGCGAGTTAAAGTTTCACAAAAATTCCAAAATTTGCAAAAAACTGTACTTTTTGGTTTGTCGTCTATAACTCAAAAAATACTCAATTTTAGAGAAAAGTGAATCTATACAGAAATAAAGCGCATTAAATTTCCTACAAATTATATTTTTAAGATTTTTTTCTTGAGACAAACGGTTTAACGCTAGAGCGAGTTAAAGTTTCACAAAAATTCCAAAATTCGCTAAAAAACTGTACTTTTTGGTTTGTCGTCTATAACTCAAAAAATACTCAATTTTAGAGAAAAGTGAATCTATACAGAAATAAAGCGCATTAAATTTCCTACAAATTATATTTTTAAGATTTTTTTCTTGAGACAAACGGTTTAACGCTAGAGCGAGTTAAAGTTTCACAAAAATTCCAAAATTTGCAAAAAACTGTACTTTGTGGTTTGTCGTCTATAACTCAAAAATACTCAATTTTAGAGAAAAGTGAATCTATACAGAAATAAAGCGCATTAAATTTCCTATAAATTATATTTTTAAGATTTTTTTCTTGAGACAAACGGTTTAACGCTAGAGCGAGTTAAAGTTTCACAAAAATTCCAAAATTTGCTAAAAAACTGTACTTTTTGGTTTGTCGTCTATAACTCAAAAAATACTCAATTTTAAAGAAAAGTAAATCTATACAGAAATAAAGCGCATTAAATTTCCTACAAATTATATTTTTAAGATTTTTTTCTTGAGACAAACGGTTTAACGCTAGAGCGAGTTAAAGTTTCACAAAAATTCCAAAATTTGCAAAAAACTGTACTTTTTGGTTTGTCGTCTATAACTCAAAAAATACTCAATTTTAGAGAAAAGTGAATCTATACAGAAATAAAGCGCATTAAATTTCCTACAAATTATATTTTTAAGATTTTTTTCTTGAGACAAACGGTTTAACGCTAGAGCGAGTTAAAGTTGCACAAAAATTCCAAAATTTGCAAAAAACTGTACTTTGTGGTTTGTCGTCTATAACTCAAAAAATACTCAATTTTAGAGAAAAGTGAATCTATACAGAAATAAAGCGCATTAAATTTCCTACAAATTATATTTTTAAGATTTTTTTCTTGAGACAAACGGTTTAACGCTAGAGCGAGTTAAAGTTTCACAAAAATTCCAAAATTTGCTAAAAAACTGTACTTTTTGGTTTGTCGTCTATAACTCAAAAAATATTCAATTTTAGAGAAAAGTGAATCTATACAGAAATAAAGCGCATTAAATTTCCTACAAATTATATTTTTAAGATTTTTTTCTTGAGACAAACGGTTTAACGCTAGAGCGAGTTAAAGTTTCACAAAAATTACAAAATCTGCTGAAAAACTGTTTTTTTTCGCTTATAACTCAAAACTACGCAGTTTTAGAGAAAAGTGTTCCTATAAAAAAATAAATTACAGCAAATTTTCTACAAACTATGTTTTTTAAATCTTTTTCTTTTAACAAACGGTTTAGGCGCTAGCGTGCGTTAAAATTTGACAAAAATACCAAAATCTGCTAAAAAACTGTCTTTTCATTTATCGCTTATAACTCAAAAATACGCACTTTTAGAGAAAAGTGTATCTATACAGAAACAAAGCACATTAAATTTCCTACAAATTATATTTTTAAGATGTCTTTTCTTAAATAAACGGTTTAAGCGCTAGAGCCTGTTAAAGTTTTTAAAATTTCATAATCTGATAAAAAAACTGTTTTTTTAATTATTGCTTATAACTTGCAAACTACGCACTTTAAGAAAAAGTGTTTTTATACAAAAATAAAATAAATTAAATTTACAATAAATTATATTTGTAAAATTTTTTCCTAAAACTAACAGTTTAGACGTTAGAGCGTGTTAAAGTTTCACAAAAATTCAAAACACTCCTAAAAAACTGTTTTTTTAATTTACTGCTTATAACTCAAAAACTACGCACTTTTAGAGAAAAGTGCTCCTATACAAAAATAAAGGAAATTGAATTTCCAACAAATTATGTTTCCTAGAATTTTCTCGTCAAACAAACAGTTGAGGTGCCAGAGCGTGTTAAAATTGTTATATTGTTGTATCGGGCCTAGCGTGCCCAGGAGTACGAGTGCAGATATACTGAAATACAAAGTTTTTGACCTTGGCAATCCAGGCTGAGAGAACATACCAAAGGAGTAATAAAAATTGACCGTCTGCTATTCCAGAGTGGCACTATTAACTTTGAGGCGTCTCGAGAAAAGCGACTTTTTGCTTTTATTTAGTTTTTTGCTTATAACTTCAAAACTACACAGTTTATGAAAAAAGCGCTTCTATATAAAAGTAAACTGCATTAAATTTTCTACAAATTATATCTGCAAGACTTTTTTTTCAGACCAAGAGTTGAGTCGCTAGAGCTGGTTAAAGTTTGACAAAAATTCCAAAAAAGTAATTACGGTAATTTTTAGCGCTTCATACAGAATCTCTCGGGTGGTTTGATACGCCTAAAAAATCAATTTCATCCCAAACTTATTCCATTATCATTTAATGAAATAGTATAAAAAAGACGAAGATAATTAAAGGATATAATTAGGAAAATGTGGTACAAAAGACAGAGATCAAGGCATCAACGGTAGTTTTAGGTAACGACCTAAATGAAATTAGGCACCCAACGCAGTCTAATTACACCAATTTAAACGCATTTACAAAGACACCTGCTGTTACTTAATTTAACAAACTTTAACCAATAGTTTGTCAATAAAATAGTTTCCGAAATTTAATTATCGTGTGTTACAGCTCAAATTATAACGAACATGGCCAAAAATTAAAAATAAATGTTGGACAAATCGTGAAGACGAAATTTTACAAACCATCGAGTCCAAAACAATAACCAATTGACATTTCGTGAGCACCGAATCTACCTCATAATGTTGCTTTGTCATCGATTATTATTTATGAAACGGTTAGTTAATCGTCGTGAGAAGAGTTCTTAACTTTTGACCCTAAATGATCTGAACTCGTGCTCGAAGTATATCATAAAAGTTTCTCAACCGCCTCGCACGTTAATTATATTTGCTAGATTTAAAAAAAAAAGTAATAAGTAGCACAGGCACAGAAGAAAAATAATAGAAATCTTTATTAGATTGACAACTATTTGAACCACTGGGGAGATTAGAAGTAGCTCGAATGTTGTCTCATATAATATTACGTAGGGATGATGTATTTGAAAATAAGTAATATAAAAGTCGACATTTTGGCGTTAACGACTCGGTTTGGCCTTAACAGTCTTCTTCGTGGCAAGATAGTTTTATTGGAAATTTTTTTTTGTGTTAGGCTGTTCCCTCGAGTGCTCATCAGTAAAAGTTGAGCTTTGAAACTTTAACTCCGCTTCAACCGAGGTGGAAAGAATATAAGTATAAGAAGAAAATAAGAAAAAACAAACGGAAAAAGGGGAATACAATACAATACAGTAAGGTATACATAGGGTCTCGTAAAACTACCAGAGATCAATACTTCGCTTCATATTATTATTAGTCCAGTCATTGTGGAGAAAACAAGGCCCTTGCCTTACAAAAGGTGGTGTAGTTCTGATTTTTGAATATGTTATTGGGTTAGGGGCCCTGATAAAAAATCCAAGTTTTCAACCTTGGGGGGGGGGGGGGATTCGCGCGATCCGCCATCTTGGATTAAAGGTACGAAAAATTGGTTTCTCCGATTTAACTTCTTAACGGTTGATCCCACAACAAAAATGTCAAATCCAACTTTGTAGAGGACAAAATGCCCTACAATATTAGTTCTATTTATTTTCTTCCTATCTGTTACGGTTTCTGAGATATAAGCTGAAGAAAATCGCTATTTTTAGAAAAAATTAGTCTTTTGGTAAACTCTTCGCTTGGGGACTTTTTTACCGTTCATTTGAGAGCAAATTCTTAGGAACAAAAGTTTGGGAGGGTAGTGCTTGAGAAAAGGGGATTAGGAGGGGAAGGTCGACCTCATATAACATTAAAATCGGTTCAGGGGTTTGGCAACCACACGCGTTCAAAGATTGCGGCAAGTCGCACTTCTCCATGAAACCAGGTTTGTCGGTACTCTTTTGGCCATAACTCCAAAACTTTTTGTCCGATCCGCAATGTCTTTTTTCCATCTCAAAGCTGGTTAACTTTACTATCAAACCCTTTATACGAAATTTTTTTTGTCCATTTGCTCAAGTTCATACTTTTTAAATGTTTCTGTACGCATCGAAGTCGATTCTATGCTTTTTCATGTAGATCTTACCTACTGGATAGATGGGTAAGTTGTAGAGGCGCTGTTCTTGGAACCTTTTACAAGGGTAGAATAAAAGTAATTCCAAGTTACAGTTGACAACTTAAACTTAATTAAGAATTATTCGCGTAAGATAATATAAAGACATTAATTTCATTATTAAACATATCGAGAGTAATTAATGTTTATGTCTAAAATTAAATTTGTAATTAATCGAGTAACAAGATGAAAGAGGAGATAGCTAAACGATGGAAATTAGAAAACTTTAAATTATTATTTAATGTAGTTGTTTTCGATTTAATAAGCAATTACGCTCTTGATGAAAAAAAAACGAAAATCGATCCAGATTTAAGGCGGTCTAAAAAAACAAGAGATGGTTCTTTTGTGAATCTCGAAAAACGCCAAAAGCTGGCACAACGGGAGATGGATTAATTAAATTTTGATTACTTCTTAAGCTCATACTAAATTGCCCTAATTAAAGGAAGAATTGAAAAAAAAATTGAATTTTTTACTTTTTTTAAAATAATTTTTAACTTTCATGAAAACTTTTTCATCGTTTCAGTTGTTACGAATTATGAATTACGACATACCAAAAAAAGTCATTTTATTAATAATTCCATTTGAATACCTACGCATCTTTTAATATTTAATAAAAGATGCTAACGCTAACTCAATTTACGAACACAATCAAATTATCAATTGTGTATATTAATTCTACAAATTGAAAGGTTAATAATTGAATACGAGTACATTACATTTACATCCGTATTAATTAAACTAACAAGCTTGCATTACGATTAATAAATTATCGAACCACGTAAATATATTAATGTTATGTTTGTCGACCTATCATACAGAAGGGGATTACATGTTAAAATCGTTTTCTGCATGTTGTGCTTCATCATGTGTGGCTCGTTCAAAGTTAGAGGTTTTTGAGTTGAGACGAGAATTTAAATAAATTACGGCACCCACCATCAAAAATATTGAATATATCACGATGAATTATATTTTAAGTTCGGGAAGGCAGCACTGGCAATAAAGTACCCATATAAAAGTTTTAGTGATACAGAGTACAAAGAACATTGCAAAAGACGTTTTCGCTTATAACTCGAAAACTGCACACTTTATGAGAAAAGTGTTTCTAAATAAAAATAAACTACGTCAAATTTCCTATAAATTATTTTTCTTAAGTTTTTTTTCTGAAACGGACGGTTTAGGCTCTAGAGCGCGTTAAAGTTTGCTAAAAATTCTTAGATCAGCCAAAAAACTGTTATATCGCCCAGAACTCGAAAATAACGCACTTTTAAGAAAAAGTGTCACTATACAAAAATAAATTTTATTTAATTTACTACAAATTAGGCCTTTTAAATTTTTTTCATAAAACAAGCAGTTGAGGTGCTATAGCGCATTTAAGTTTGTATATCGGAAGTGTTCGAAGACCGCACCCTGTCTTCTTGATGACGGTTACGCTCAAGCTCCGCCCCATTGTGACACCGTATCCAGTCTCCTGACCTTCACATTTAGTATTCGCCGACCTTGAGATTTGATCTCAAAACTTGACTTTAGGATTGAACCTTGAGATTTAGTCTTGTGATTTGATTTTGAGATTTGACCTTGAAATTTGCCTTGAGATTTGGCCTTAAAATTGAAATAAGTGAGTTTACTCAATTATAAAATGATTAAACGTGCTCAATGTTATCTGCACGCCCCGTACTCACGGCGTTATCTATTATCTATTACTTATTTATTAGCTTTATTACTATTATTGTTGACTCAAAATACGACTTGACGCAAATAAACACCAAGTTCCGGAGTCAATTAATATTTTATACCAGGCGCCTAGGTCATATCGTAGGTATATCTGAAGGTCGCGGCCACATTTGAGAACCAAATCTCAAATTCAACTCTCAAGGTCAGAGAAGGTCAAATCTAATGTATTGGAAAGTCAAATCTCTAGTTCAAATCTGAAGAAAGTAAAGGTCAAATCTCAAGGTCACGGCCAAATTTGAGGACCAAATCTCAAATTCAACTCTCAAGGTCAGAGAAGGTCAAATCTAATGTATGGGAAAATCAAATCTCTAGTTCAAATCTGAAGAAAGTGAAGGTCAAATCTCAAGGTTGGAAAAAATCAAATCTCAAGGTTGGGAAAGATCAAAGCTCACTGTAATTTTTCAAGACACAATCTTACGGTCAAATCTCAATGCAGGCCTCAGTGCTGAATCTCAAGGTCAAGTATAAATATCAAATCTCAAAGTCAAAGGCCATGGGTCAAGAGCTGGGTTTACTATCATTAAAAGGGTGCGGAGTTAAAAGGGAATGAGTGGGGATGGTCTCAAGTTTGGATTTTTTGCCAAACTTTAACGCGCTCTAGTGCCTAAACCATTCGTCTTAGAAAAAACCTTTACGAAATTAATATGTAGGAAACTGAATGAACTTAATTTCTTTATATGAATATTATTCACTAAAAGTGCGTAGTTTTTGAGTTATAAGCGATAAACAAACAAAGCAGTTTTTTGGTCAGTTTTGGAATTTTTATCAAACTTTAACGCGCTCTGGCGTCTAAACCGTTTATCTGACTGAAAAAATTTAAGGGATATAATTTGTAGGAAATTTAATTTAGCTTATTTTTGTATGAATAAATTTTTTTTATAAACTACGTAGTTTTTTGGTTATAAGCGAAAAATCGAAAATCGCTTAGATAAAATCAGACTTTTGAAGAGACGGAAGTAACTTTTATTATCTGTGGGAATTTCTACAATATCTTTTCATTATTTTAAAGAAAACTTAATTATTAACAATTTTTGTCCAAAAAACAAAGAAATACGTTGACTGTGTAAGTCTAAAACTTGGGCCTACTAGAACATTTTTGGATTAAATTAAAAGAGTAACTTTCGTAAATTAAATTTTTATTTAACTAGTTATTTTCATTCTTATTAATCACCCTATAGGTACTATTTTTTTCCCTTTTTGTCGCTTTTTCCTTTTGGTAACGGCGGTGGCGGCACTTTATCCATTTCAGCTTGTATTATGGCGTTAATAATTTTCTCACGTAATTTAGAAGAATCTTTCATTATTTCTGCAGACTCTTCGCGGCAATCTAAACAAAGCGCAAAAATTTTATTATTTATAAAACAAATATCGCCAAATTGTGTAGTAATACGAATTTCAAACACATTTCCGTTTTAAATTTTAAAAATGTGATGAAAATCGAACGACTAACTGCAATTACACAATAAAAAGATACAGATGCGGCGTTATTGGAGTTTTCCATTTCGTATAACGCACGCACTAAATTTTCTAAACCGATACAATCTCAAGTATCTTTCGGGTAGATATTTCAGGCAGCTGCTATCGACAAGTTAACGTGGTTTAAACGATAAAAATATGATTTACACTCCGTTCTTCCGGAAGCTTTTTCTTTTTTTTTATACAAAAACAACAATAGAGTGCTTGCCATTGTAAAAGATTTGCAAAATTTTAATGCTTTCGAGTTGGTCGTATAAATATTTTTCCATATCTCCTTCGAATCTCTTGAAGTAATCTTCGAAATCTGCAATTGCCTCTCCTCGCGCAACAATTTCTTTTTCTTCATCCTCCGCCGTTTTAACGACTCTGAAATTACAAAACCATCAACTTATTACAACTCGATTTTATTTACCAAATTTACTGGTCTTTTTCGTCTTCTTCCACTTCTTCCTCGTACGCAAGTAATATTTGCGAGGGGGTTATGTGATGGCCACTTTTCAACAATTGGTAAGAAGCAAAATTGAAAGAAGGCAACATCCTGGTTTCAGAAGGCGGTTTCTTGTGCGTTCGTATATTTTTGAACGGTTCGTTCATCACAGATAAGTATTCTGGGCCCTTTTCGCACGATCTGGATGGTTCTGGAAAAATTGAACCTTCTTCTAAATTGCTATCGTACGACTCGAGCACACTTTGCATTTGCAAGTAATGGGATTGTAAATACTCTTCCCTGAAAGAAACACGTTGTATTAATATACCACGAAAGTACAATCAAAAATTATAATATTTGAAAAATATTCCAGTCGTGCCCTTCGCTTGAAAAGCTTCACAAACGTCGGTAAACAACGAGAGTATAAGTTACCGGGAGCGCTACCGCGCTACATTAGACACAGCTCGAAATAAAATTTCAACAAACCGCAATTGTTTGGATCTCTCGTATCTTGTATGATCCTCCTCGTACCACTTCAATTTGATCTGCTTTATTTCTTCTTCTCTTCTTTTGTCAACTATCGGCATCACGCTATCGTCTTCATGCGAAATCGTCGATAAAGTCCACAGTGGGCCTCGTTCTGTATTCGTTTCGACGCTCATACTTGGACTTGCAAAAGACTTACATTGATACAAATTCGTCAAAATTGCGATAGAGGACTTACTTTAATTTCGGAGCACTCATCTCAACTTCTTCCTCGGATAACTCCGAATGTGGTAGTGAAGGTCCCACCAATTTGCTACGTTTTATTTCTTCCATCAAATTCCACTCGTCTATTAACAAAGGCCACGTATCGTCCAGTACAAAAGCTTCGATGACATAAACGGTATCTTTCTGAAAGGCACTTTCGGACGATAGAAAACTGCTTTCGGTTCTTTTCGACGCGTTCGAAGACCTCTTAAGAGAATTACTTGTACTTCTTCTCTTTAAAGAGGAACGACGACGAACCAAAGCATTTTCCACAGATGCACTTTGAGGCCTTCTGTAATCTATCGTAAACGATAATGAGCTCTTGGGAGAAAGAGTTCCCGATGGATGTTCGGTTAAAGGGACGTACTTCAATTGTAGAAGAGGTAAAGTTACGTTTTTAATTCCAATCCCTTCCCCAAAAGTTTCCCCGGTCTCGTTTAAACAACGAATGCGAAACTTTACGTTCTCGTAGCAAGTGGATAGACGCACGGTGATGGAAACGTCGTGATTTATGTTGAGCAAACATTTACATATGGTATTGTGAACGTTTGGTAAGTAATTTTCTTTTAGGACGTGATTGTATATGTCAGATGGAGGTATTATTAATAGGCTCTCTTTACTTTGCTTTAAGGTGATGAATTCTAATTTCCATTGCTTGGTACACTCAATTTCAGACCAGCCGTAGCATAAAACGGTGTAACCTGAAGAGGTACTTTCGTATGAGTGAACGATGGTGTTATTTGTGTGTCTCACTATTTCTTTACCGTCGTCATTATTAAACACTCTCACCATGTATTGGGAAAAATTGCAAAACAAACATATTTTGATTAGGATCGGAAAGGGACAATTTGTGTAAAATACGCATCTCGCTATAGGCACCCAAGTGCTTTGTGTAATCAAAATTTCCCCAATAAAGTATTGCAAGTGCACCGTATCGTTTAAATCAAAAAATAACGGATAACTATTGCGCAAAACATCCATATCTGGATTAGCCAACAACAACTTTTTCAACAGCACGGAGCACACAAACATCCTCTTATTAACCGCGAATAATTCCGTGTATATCTTCTTTAAGCTCTCAAATATTTTCATATATCTCGGCTGTGATTGGTCGTGCAACAATTTCAACTTTCTCACGTAAAGTTTTTTAAAAAACGCCTGTATGGTCACGGCGGCCCTCTCGCACTTTTTAGCAAACTCCACCTCTTCGGAAGTTTCCGACATCGAACAAGAAGAACTTTCGGATCTTACACCGCCTACTTTTTCCACGGGCAAACTAATGAAAGGATCCACGAACAACACTTTTAGAGCAAACACCCTCTCACGAAACTCAACTTCGGGACAATTCTCTTTAATTGACATCAAAAACTCGTACAAGAACGAGCGGTGGATTAGCGATCTCTGCGAGGGACTCAATTGCGCGTACGGCAAGTACGAATTGAAAAAACCAACCAGGCCTTGTTTATAATTCGGAGTGCCAAATTGCTGAACTAACTGCCCATAAGTGCTCGATACATCGTTGCACATTTGCAACAACATCTCCGGCTCTTTTCTCATACTTTCAACCACCACCTCCAAAGTACCAACTAAAATTGGAGTGTCGCACAAAATTTGTATCGAAAACGACGTGTCACTTTTAACCCACAAACGCGAAACCAAACGGCCCGGCTTTATATCCACTAAGGTTGTCTTAGTACCGCTCGTGTTGAAAACTGTAACTGCCTCTCCAACTTCACAAGTTTGCCAATTGTAGCTTTCGAGCGTGATGTAGGCAAAAGGGCTGCTTTCGTGCGCAGTCGCTTCGGAACAAGCTGGCTCTTCCGCCTCTGTGTACGAAGAAGTGCTCGTTTCGTCGACAACCACTTCGACTTCGCTAACTAAATCTCGGTGGTGACACCTACGAGCCGGCTCTTTAACTACTAACTTTTCGTACGACTTCCTAAGGTTATCGATCTCGAAATTGAAGTGCTTGTGGAGATTGTTAACGTTACCAACTTGGGAGAGACTTATGGTTATCAACTTGAAGTCTATGCTATCGGCAAAGAGGTAAATTGGTTCGTTTCTCGATTCCAAAAGTTCGTTGTTCCACATGATTATTTGAGGTTCGGATGAGACTGCTCCTTTTTTGGGCTTTTCCGGTTTTTTCGCGCTTGCAGCTTGTACGACGTCCGTTATTTTGATATTGCAATTAAACTGAGATGGTTTAAAGAAGATGCGCAGAGAGCTCATGTACGGCCCCAATTTGTTAAAGTCGCCCCAAATACTAGGATCTGGTGGAAGTGCCACGTCTTTTGCACCGCCCTTACTACTTTTGTCACTTTTCTTGCTATCTTTGTCACTTTTCTTGCTATCGCTTTTCTGTTTCATTTTTGAAGCAATTTCTTCTATTACGGCGACGCTATTTTTGATATCCATGGCCTCTTTGCTTGGAGCTTCATAAATTACGTGTTCCGAGCACTTTTTAAGAGGGCTCACTATTTTGAAACACTTTATTGGGATTAATAGAGGAGCAGGCCACGTGCCTTCGGCAACTGCCCAAGCTAACCATCTAAATCTTTTCCATCGCGCAAGTTCTGAAATTACAACTCAAAAAATGAAAGTTTTGGGAAAGTTTCTTTTACCTGGTAATGGTTCTGGTTTGATTAAGGGAATGTTTCTTGTTTGGTCGATTAGAAACGAATGGCTCCAACAAGGTGAAATATCGGGTACCTTCCCGTCCTCTATTGTTCTAAAAAGGGGTGTGAGCAAATTTTCTAATTACGTAAAAATTATTGTAGAGGTACCTCATGTCCGTACACGAGGCCACTAAATGAAAAGGAAGTGTGGCTTGATTGTCGTCTAAAAACTTAGGCCCTTTTTCGCTACCTTTGGTACTTCCCTTTTTGCTCGCTTTATCGGCGCCCGGTTCGGGCCACGTAAAGTGGTCCGAATAGCCAGCGCACATGTCCCAAATGTCTTCAACTTGCATACCTAAAAATTCCTAAAGTAATGAGAAAAAATTCGGGCAAGTGTAGTGTTAAAATAAGATTAGAATGAGATTGCCTGGGCGGAGCCAATGCGCTACAACCGGCAACAGCGAAAATATGAGCTTGTAACGATGTGGATTTTTTATACAGCTCAGAGTGATATGAATCCCGAGATTCTATTTCTGAGCTAGTCCAAATCCGCATCCGTTTTGGTTGTCCACTTACTACCCCTAAACCACGACCCAATATTTCTCCCTTGTTGATTTTCCCCGTTGTTAATTATTAACAAAAATTAACAATTATTAAATTATACCGACATCTTACCATTATCTTGCGTACGTTCGTTCAAGGCGCGCGAGGTCAATCATTTTAACGTCCGACCTTCGTATGCGGAATTTAATAGTTTGGGAACTATGAGTTGATTTTGTCCAGGGATTGAGTTCTGAATTTTGCTCTCCATTTCTTTTGCTCCTCTGATCTTCTATTTACGTCCCCTGATGGCCCATAATTAATTGTGTTAATTACTGGCCCTGCATTTGATTTTTATTTCTTTTGCGTCCCCAAGTTTTCCCCGATTACGACGAGACAAACACCTTTCGAATGCCCTTTTTACAGCGCACTTTTCCCGCGTCCTAATTTTTCCCAAAAGCCACTAATTACATTTTTATAATTATAATTAGTTAGTGGATGATAGCCCGTCCGCCAATATTATTTCCATTCTTTCAATCACAGCTAGTGCTTGATTGGTTGGTTCCCAAGAACGGGAAAATTTAATAAATAGCCGTGCGACCGAAGAGTCGGGGGAGTCCTATAGTAGTTTGTGTAATGTCTCGTCTTGTCCGTGGTCCCAAGTGTAGCAACCAAATACCCCCAGCTTCCGAGTGGTTAGAATTTCGTAGTGGTTCGCAAGAGCCGCTGTGGAATTTTCCCTAGCCGCCGTATTCTCTCCCGCGTGGCTACTGCTTTGTGGTGGCCCGCAAGGGCCGTCGTAGAGCCATATAGCCGCCACCCTCCCTCCCGAATGGTTACTGTTTTGTGGTGGTCCGCAAGGGCCGTCATAGAGCCATATAGCCGCCGTCTTCGTCACTTTTCCCCTGTTCCCTGCCCGTGCTACTGTAAATTTGTATATATTTGTATATATCTTTTGTTACCTGTAATTATTACATTTTATTTATTATTTGGGTAAAATAAATATTTTTCATTTTGTGGAATGTGTGACTTTTATTCCGACGTAGAACCTACTCCTCAACCGACTAGCGACGCTAAAGGGACATTCGTAAGCTACCAATTTTCCCGCTTACAAGCTGTCTGGCACTCTCCCTCCATATATACTACGCAAGATGACGAGCTCCGCCCAAGCAATCCCATTCCAATTTTACTTTACGTTTCATCACCTTCGACTTCGAGCGTTTGTACGAACCACCCCGTTAGGCAGTGAATAATATCGAAATCTTGCAACTCGTTACGTTTGGAGTAAGACAAACTGCTCAATTTCAATATAGCCTTGCAGAGCAAAAACGGCCACATTTCTATAACTTGCGTCGAAGGGTCGTTCGGTGCCCCGAAAGTACTTAGAAGTGGTAATTGGACGTGATTTGAAATTTCGACCGGTAACAAATCGTCCACGTCAACTCTTCTCCAACAACCCATCCAAAACAAACGTAAAGCATATTTTCCTTGGGACAAAATAATTTAAATCGTAACGTTTTACTCAAAAACAAACGCCAATTTTTACCTAAAGTATTAACTTGCGGATTATGCTTTTGTCCTTTCCCGGCCTTACACATCGAATAAATGTGATGCCACGGTCTCCATGGTATGCCATTCGTATTTGGTGTAAACTTAGGAGTCGCAAATTCTATTGCGAAAGTTTGTGTGTTCCCTAAATATTCTAAAATGCCTACGGCCGATATGAAACTTCTCATAAAGTCGCTATGTAAAATATGTTTACTTTCTTTTACGAGGTCGGGATACTCGGATACGTCTTTATACATGACAAAAGTGGCCTGCGAAAATATATAATATGAATATAAACGATCGATTAGTAGAGGTGACGTTGCTAAAAGCCCAAATGTTTGTTGGTTCGAAGAGATAAAAACTATAAAAAATGTTAGGTCGGTATAAATGTTTAGAATTCCGCAAGAAACAACAATAAACCACCAATTTAGCACTTTTTGGAAAATTGGTTTGGGATTTCTATAAAATTCTTCGAATTCTTCCAAACGAGAGAACTCTCGAATCTGTCACTAAGGAAAATTTAGTTCGAACCGCACAATTAGAAACACGTAACGCATTAAAAATTAAGGACTTTTCGGCAAATTAAATTAGGTCGTACCGTGGGAAAAACTTCGACGGGCCTTTTCCACTCGTAAACTGGCAAACTTGGCGGCAAATGAACGACGTGGAAATCTATAAATTGAGGTGGCGGTTCAACTTTTGCGGGCGCGTCGCCTTTTGCTGGCTTTTCTTTTTCCTAAAAAGTATTTGTTGTCGATATAAACGAGAATTATTTCTGCAAACATTTCCTTTCCGAACTAAAGCTTCATTCGCCCAAGAAATAGATTGAATCGTAAATTAGTATAACTGTAATAATTTTGGTTGTGCTCGCACAACCCTTTTAGACCATTATATGTTGTGTATCATAATAAGCGAGACCTAAAATGCTTCCAAATTTATGGGCGCGCCATCAAAATTAAACGCAAATTATATTTATTACAGTCGTAATTCAAATAAATTTGAAATTATTTTCCAAAACTTAAATCGATGGCAAAAATGGCGTTAAGAGAGCTTGTACCTTAGCAGCTTTAGGCAAATCCCACTTTTCTGCATTAACTTCTTGGTCTGACCATTCCCGATATGGTAATAAGTTTGGATCGGATCCAGAAGGTACGGGTGTGACGGGACGGAGTGGTTCGGGAACATAACAAACTATCGATTTCGCCCCTTTACCAGATTTTTCCGATTTTTTAGACATTTAAATAATTATCTGACACTTCGTAAAGTGACAATTCGATTTTTTTAAATGAAAAATAGTTGAGAGCAGTTGAGAACCCACACAAACGTGTTAGAAAGAAAATGATCGAAAGCTTATTTAATACGAATCTTGAGCATTCTTAAGGTATTATCTCGTTAGTGTATGATTGCAGGGAAGCTAAACAAACTGGAAATGTGAGGAAATCCGGAGTTTTCGTCTAAAATTACAACTCGGGACTCAGGAATTCGTTTTCTGAACGAGAATATTGTCCGAGAGCATAATCAAACGTGGCGTAATAACGGGTAAATATAAATTAAGTCAAGAATGTGTAAATGAAGTGAGTGTACCACAAAGAATTGAGAATGACAATAATTATATGCGTGCAGTTCGTTGAACCAAAGAAAACGTTACAGATTGCCGTATTTACATTAAAATTGAATTTTGTTTATTCATCAAACTCGGACCTTGTATCTACCCAAAAAGCATAAGAGTGGCAAAACTAGTGCTAAAATGATCAAATGTTTGTTCACCTTTAGCGTGTACGTACTTTTGGTTTAAAACTTAAATTTGTGAGAAAAATTCAACAGGGGAAATTTAAAGTGGCGGAGGAAAAACAAAAAAATTTGACACGGAAAGGAAACAATTTGTGCATCTACTCCTACATTTCCACTTAAAACCTTGGGGAATTTACTCCTGTAAATGTTGAATAACGTTAGCCTTTTCTTTTGTTATGTCAACTAGTTTCATTTGTTGTCAAGTGAACAACGTTTTGTGTGAAAATGACTACGAAAAGTTGTACACAAAATAATTTCAGACTGGGTCTTATAAAGCTTATTTACGAGATACTTCAATATTTATAAATGGAAATTAATAATTAATAAAATGTGCACGGTTTTCCATTTGGACGCTTTTTGCGAAAATTATTATGTTTGAAAGAGCTATTGAATGGATTTTGTGTAAATAGTAGTTGGAAAATTGCTTTACGTTTCACTATATGAACGTTGTAATGTTCGCGTTAGCAACAATTTCATTTTCAAAGACCAAAAGTCACAGATGACAATTCACATCACACGATCACATCAAGGCCCTTGAATTGAAATATTGGTAGAGTAGCGGGTTTCCAGATGAATAGTGGCTGCAGTTCCTTCCACAACGTCCCTACACTTCAATGGCGTCGTCATACTTCCAATAACACTTCACGTCAAACTTCATTTTTTCAAAATTTTGTTTAAAATCGAGAAGGGAGAAAAATGCTTTAAGGCAAAAATAAAATACATTAAATTAACTACCAATCATACCTTTTGTTTTTTTTCTCAGGCAAACGGATTAGACGCTAGAGCGCATTATAATTTAACAAAAATTCTAAAATCGGGCAACAAACTATTGTTTTTTCTATTTATTCGGTTTTTCGCTGATATTTCGAAAACTGTGCACTTTATGAAAAATGTCCATCAATATAAAAATAAACTACTGCAAATTTCCTATAAATTATATCTGTAGGTTTTTTTGGTCCAGAAGACTGTTTAGGCGCTAGAGCGCGTTTAAATTTGACATAAATTCTAAAATAGGCCAAAAAACTTTTTTTTGTTTATCGCGTATGACTCGAAAACTACGCGCATTTAGAGAAAAGTGCTTCTAGACAAAAATAAAGTACATTAAATTAACTACCAATCATACCTTTTGTTTATTTTTTATGCGAACGGATTAGACGCTAGAGCGCATTATAATTTGACAAAAATTCTAAAATCTGACATCAAACTGCTGTTTTTTCTATTTATTCGGTTTTTCGCTGATATTTCAAAAACTGTGCACTTTATGAAAAATGTTCATCAATATAAAAATAAACTACTTCAAATTTCCTACAAATTATATTTAAAGTTTTTTTCATCCAGAAGACTGTTTAGGCGCTAGAGCGCGTTTAAATTTGACAAAAATTCTAAAATCGGCCAAAAAACTTTTTTTTGTTTATCGCGTATGACTCGAAAACTACGCGCATTTAGAGAAAAGTGCTTCTAGACAAAAATAAAGAACAATAAATTAACTACCAATCATACCTTTTGTTTTTTTTTCATGCGAACGGATTAGACGCTAGAGCGCATTAGAATTTGACAAAAATTCTAAAATCTGACATCAAACTGCTGTTTTTTCTATTTATTCGGTTTTTCGCTGATATTTCAAAAACTGTGCACT
This sequence comes from Malthinus flaveolus, assembly GCA_950108345.1. Classification (NCBI taxonomy): domain Eukaryota; kingdom Metazoa; phylum Arthropoda; class Insecta; order Coleoptera; family Cantharidae; genus Malthinus; species Malthinus flaveolus. The sequence continues at coordinate 19,781,009 of OX467286.1, read as the reverse complement.
TTATGAAAAATGCCCATCAATATAAAAATAAACTAATGCAAATTTCCTATAAATTATATTTGCAAGTTGTTTTCGTCCAGGACACTGTTTAGGCGCTAGAGCGCGTTTAAATTTGACAGAAATTCTAAAATCGGTCAAAAAACTTTTTTTTGTTCATGGCCTATGACTCGAAAACTACGCGCATTTAGAGAAAAGTGCTTCTAAAAAAAAATAAAATACAATAAATTTACTACCAATCGTACCTTTTGTTTTTTTTTTCGGGCGAACGGTTTAGACGCTAGAGCGCATTATAATTTGACAAAGATTCTAAAATCGTCCAACAAACTTTTTTTTTCTTTAGTTTGCTCTTTATTCAGTCTATCTCGAAAACTGAGCACTTTATGAAAAAAGGGAGTCAACATGAAAACAAACTATTTCAAATTTCCTACAAATTATATTTAAAGTTTTTTGCCTCAAGCAGATGGTTTAGGCGCCAGAAAGCGTTAAAATTTGACAAAATTTCCAAAATCGGACAAAAACTGTTTTTTTGTTTATAGCGTATAACTCAAAAACTAGGCTCTTTTAGCGAAAAGAGTTCATATAAAAAAAAGTATAAAAAGTATAAAAAAAGTATATTTAATTTACAACAAATTAAATTTGTAAAGGTTTTGCCTAAAACGGATGGTTTAGGCGCTAGAGCGCGTTAAAGTTTCACAAACATTCCAAAATTTGCCAAAAAACTGTTTTTTTATTTATATCGCGTATAACTCAAACACTACGCACTTTTAGAAAAAAATTGTTTCTATCGAGAGGGTTATTAATTGGGCCGTTGTGCTGACATTATTTGGGACACCCTGTATATAGACTGAATAAAAAATACGTTGCGATTCTGCAGTGTTTTACAAAACTTTAATGAAACTACTCAATTGGAAACTGTTCTTTGCAAGACTAAGAAGCACTTCTGTACTACTTCAAGTAATTTAAGTCCTCGGGCAGTCGAATAAAATAGTGTCATTTTATAAGCGCATTCTTGTCGACTCGAATTTTAAACTGATCGCTCGTTACGTAGAAGAAATTAAAGTTGAAGGAGTAGTCGAGTTAAAAATCGTCAAGAGTCGAAGGGTGGTCTATTTTATCCCTTACCAAGGAACGGATTAATTGAACCGTCTTTTGTTTTCGTGGACACCTTCATCGTACACAGAATAGCGAAGTAGTGTATTACGTTTAAACCTTTTCATGAATACAAATTTTGCGAAACTTTTTATGAAATGCGGGGGAAAATAAATAGCTTAACGACCAAAGTAATTAGACGATGTTTTTAGAAACTTCTATTTATTGGCGAAAAGACGCATTCTCTTATTTTTCTGTATTTTTAATCAAGAGATAGTAAATAAATTAATTTGGCATTTATCCATTAGACTTTTAGATTACTCTATTACGAATTAAAGCTTACCCTTAATCCCTCTTAGTCCCACTGTTCACCATAGACGACTCGATTAGACGGCACTGATTGTGAGCTTTCGAAGACAATTAATTAGAAATTTAAAAACATTCTCAAACTTGAAGCTATTTCTTAAACATCGAATTTCAGATCATTTTAACGATGCTGCATGTCTGTCGAATTACTGCCCGTGGGCCCACATACGTCTTTTTTGCCAATAATTAGAACCAAAAAAAATTTCATTTGGTTCTTACAGAATCAAAACCTATCTAGACCAAAACTTGACCAACCAAACAGTTTATTATTTGCTCTTCCTTGAAAAGGCCTAATTTTCTTTGTACAAAGACACTCTGTATAGAGTGTATAGCCAACTTCTGGACTATTTTGGTTCATTTGTATTAAAAATTGTGATGGTTTTCTCTTTCATTTCAAGTAACAACATTCCAACATTACTTACGACCTTCTTTGTCATTATTTGTAGTAAGAACCACTCCCGTGTGATGTGTGACTTACATGTGTGTGATGGATTATGATACAACAGGGTACTTTGAGCTTTTTAAAAATCACCCGCAAACGCAAACAATGCATCGTGGAGTGTCATTTATAACTAAAGCTGAAAATTAGTCCCTAATTTATTGCTTGCTCGTAAACTCATAGCTAATAGATATTTTTCACGCCCAATGAATAATATCTTAAGACTTCCTCGACAACCAATCATTAAGTTTATAGTTGTGGAGAATTGCCTTGAAAGTTATAATTTTTTAGCATCAACCAGGATTAACGCACTTGTAAACTCTTCCCGACGAAAACCAGAACATTAAACCTGCTCGAGTGAGACGGATTAAATTTTTACTTAAATTACTCGAATAACGTACAAATCCTTGTTGAAGTTGAAGTGAGGATTGCGTTTGGTTAGTGCTTAAATGAGTTCTAAAATAATTTAAATTTTCCACAAACGTCACTTTTTAGCAAATCGTGCCTTAAAAATGCGTATTTCTTCACTTGACTTGTTGTTGCGCACCCATAAATATTTGGAATCTTTTTAGTGCTCAATTTGCCCTTTTCGTCCGCTTGATAAATTCGGCTGCACAAGATTGGTGGAAAACTATCAAATAAATCGAGCGAGACTAAACATATTAACAAGCAACAGTTGTAGGCTCATCAGTCTGCCCTGAAGATGCCTACTGTAACGACGAAACCGCTCGCTTTTTAACAAAATAAAAATAAGTCACATTTAAAACAATTTAATTACCAACTCGCATTAACAATCGATGCTTTTGAAAACGGTCCTAAAGTAAATGAAGGTGAAAATAATAATTTTGCGAGATAAAACGAGAGGAGGAAAAGGAGAACAAATTCGAAATCAATATCCAATCAACTGTGGAAGTTTATCACGGCCTAGCCAACAGACCGCAGACCTATTTTAGAAGAAAAACACGTCTCCCTGTGCTGATAATAGATGTACGTTGCCACTTTACAACTTTGCTTTTATATACGAAGCCAGTACATTTCTATTTTTAGGACATTTGTGCTTTAATCCCTTAATACGGCAAAGTATTAGTTTTCGAAAATTTCGTTCCGTGTACTAACAAAAAGGAGGAAATGGATTATTACGAGCATAATACGTGAAGTGATTTTAACTAAAAATGTAATTACAACCGTCATTCAACGTACTCAGTTTTTATTTTATTTAACGAGTAACGACTGCTGGCTCCTGGGTCCTTCTTTCGTTATTAGGTGGATGCATCATTTCTTTCTCTCTCCCAAAAGTTCCTTGCCTTCTATGTTATCGGCTATATTTTTACATTTTAGTACCTTTTACTCTGATCGAGTAGCTGTACGACACAGGCAAGATTTTGAGTAATACTATATTAAATAATTTTAACTCTAAAGGTACTCGTATCTTTCTGATTCAGCCCATCAATCGGTTAAATCATTTCCGAATCCCTCATTTCGAATACATCTAGTTCCGTTCCTGATCGAACGTACGGTCCAAGAAAATGCTAGAACAAATGATCTGGTAGCGAGCGAGCGAACACTTTTACTAAACGATAAAATAACATTGCAAATTGGTAACAAAACCGACCGTCCGTCGCTCTAAGTGGCACCATAAACTTGAGGGTAGCCCGAGAAAAGTGGGTTTTTATTGTTTTTCTGTTTTTTTTGCTTATAACTCGAAAACTATGCACTTTCTGAAAAAAATTGTCCAATATAAAAAAGAAGTACATTCACTTTTCTACAAATTATGTCTGTTCGATTTGTATATTGAACGAACAGTTTAGGTACTAGAGCGCGTTGAAGTATAGCAGCTCGAGAAGAGTGGATTTTTGCTATTTTGGGGTTTTTTTGTTTATAACTCAAATACTACGCACTTTATAAAAGAAGTGTTTTTATATTAATATAAACTACATCAAATTTTCTACAAATTATGTCTCGAACAAATGGTTTAGGTGCTAGGAGCGCGTGGAAATTTGATCGATCAAAAAAACTGTTTTTTTTGTAAACAACGCACTTTTGAGAAACATGCTTTAATATAAAAATACAGTAGGTATATATTCATTTTCCTATTTCCTACAAACGAGTTTTTTGTTAAACAAACAATAATTTAAGTGTATAGGTTGAAGTATAAAACTTCGGAAAGAGTGGATTTTTGCGATTTTATCGCTTATAACTCAAACACTACGCACTTTTGAGAACAATGCTTTAAATATAATTATAAAGTACATTTAATTTCCTACAGATTACGTCTCTTACGATTTTTTTCTCAGACAAACAGTTTAGGTGCTAAAGTGCGTTAAAGTTTGACAAAAATTCCAAATTTGCCTAAAAACGGAGTTTTTCTTTATTGCTTATAACTCGAAAACTACGCATTTTTTGAGAAAAATGCTCCAATATAATTATAAAGTACATTCAATTTTCTACAAATTATATCTCTTACGATTTTTTCTACGATAAACGGTTTAGGTGCTGAGGTGCGTTAAAGTTAACAAAAATTCCAAAATTTGCCTAAAAACTTATTTTTTCTTTATTGCTCACAACTCAAAAACTCCGCACTTTTTAAAAAAATGCTTTAATATAATTATAAAGTACATTCAATTTTCTACAAATTATATCTCTTACAATTTTTTTCTCGGACAAACGGTTCAGGTGCTAGAGTGCGTTAAAGTTTGACAAAAGTTCCAAAATTTGCCTAAAAACGGATTTTTTTTATTGCTTATAACTCAAAAACTACGCATTTTTTGAGAAAAATGCTCCAATATAATTATAAAGTACATTTAATTTTCTACAAATTATATCTCTTACGATTTTTTTCTCGGACAAACGGTTCAGGTGCTAGAGTGCGTTAAAGTTTGACAAAAGTTCCAAAATTTGCCTAAAAACGGATTTTTTCTTTATGGCGTATAACTCGAAAACTACGCATTTTTTGAGAAAAATGCTCCAATATAATTATAAAGTACATTCAATTTCCTACAAATTATATCTCTTACGATTTTTTCTACGATAATCGGTTTAGGTGCTGAGGTGCGTTAAAGTTAACAAAAATTCCAAAATTTGCCTAAAAACTTATTTTTTCTTTATTGCTCACAACTCAAAAACTCCGCACTTTTTAAGAAAAATGCTTTAATATAATTATAAAGTACATTCAATTTTCTACAAATTATATCTCTTACAATTTTTTTCTCGGACAAACGGTTCAGGTGCTAGAGTGCGTTAAAGTTTGACAAAAGTTCCAAAATTTGCCTAAAAACGGATTTTTTTTATTGCTTATAACTCAAAAACTACGCATTTTTTGAGAAAAATGCTCCAATATAATTATAAAATACATTTAATTTTCTACAAATTATATCTCTTACGATTTTTTTCTCGGACAAACGGTTCAGGTGCTAGAGTGCGTTAAAGTTTGACAAAAGTTCCAAAATTTGCCTAAAAACGGATTTTTTCTTTATGGCTTATAACTCGAAAACTACGTATTTTTTGAGAAAAATGCTTCAATATAATTATAAAGTACATTCAATTTCCTACAAATTTTATCCGTAACAATTTTTTTCTAAAACAAACGGTTCAGGTGTTAGAGTGCGTTGAAGTTTGACAAAAATTGCAAAATTGACCAAAATAACTAACTTTTTCTTTATTGCTTTAAACTCAAATACTACGCACTTTTTGAAAAGTTCTCAAATAGAATTATAAATTATATTCAATTTCCAACAAATTATATCTTTTACGAGTTTGTCCTTGGACGAACGGTTTAGGTGCTAGAGCGCGTTAAAATTTGTCAAAAATTCCGAAACCAACAAAAAAAACTATTTTTTTAAATTGCTTATAACTCCAAAGTTACGCACTTTTTGAGAACAATGCTCAAATATAAAAATAAAGTACATGCAATTTCCTACAAAATATGTCTTTCAAAGAGGCTAGGTGCTAGAGCGCGTTGAAGTATAGCGCCTCGAGAAGGGTGAGTTTTTGAGGGTCAAGCTAAACCATATTAGGGTACTACACAACAAATTGGTATACGAAAATATTGCATTTTTTGTGTATATTTCAAATATATTGTGGCAGACGGTTTTAAGTGCAGCTTTCGAACTGGCAAACGCCGGTCGGTTTCATAACTCTTGTCCTCATGTGCAGTATTCTTTCAGCCTGCCTCGATCAAAACTTTGTACCTACATCAACATTTTTAGTAAAAGTGCTCGCTGCCTCCCGAACTAAATTAAGGATTATTTTCCAAACCTCCTATCGTCCACAAATTCTATTAGATTTTTCAAAAAACCTCATCTAAATCTCCTTTATGATAAACTACACAAACATCACGATAATGCGGATATTAATTAAATTGTAAACTTGTCCGATTAACATTTTTCCAAAGAAACTTGCAGTAAAGAGACGCTAAAAAGGCGTAACAGTAATTTACTTATACGAATTTGCATATTATATTCCCTACTTAATGTTAATTCACCTCTATCATCCTACTTAGAGAAATTATAACTACCTATAGAGTAGCATTTAAACGAACGCTATATAAAGCTTTACCTTAAAACAATTTAAATGTATTCCTTATCTTAAAGTTTAAATCCAGGATCAGAATAAAATGTTATGTTACGAAACCGGAAATTACTTTTGTAATTTTAATTAACCTCAGTACTGCCATTGTTGGTACTTATGTATATAATAAAGCGAAACTAACTAGTATTGCGGGTTTATAAAATACAATAGCTTTGCTAAATATTAATTAAGGGGTGGGTGGGCAAATGGGTATTAAAAAGAGTCAGGCAGTTGTTTTGAACATTATTTGGGGGTCTTTTAAAACTTGCACGAAATAAAAAATTACGAAGAATACACTCCAAGTGACTAGTGGGTCCTTAAGGCATGCAGAAAGGTGGGCGCGTAGACTAGCAGACAGGCAAACAGGCGGGCTAGGAAAGGAACGGGTGACAAAAGACAAAAACGAAGACTGCCCTGTGTCGCACGTGAGCGGGCGGCGCACAGACAAACGCCAGGTAAACGGACTGCTCGACAGAGGGCGTCACCAAATTATACTACTTTGCTCATATATCTCAACTTATAGCTCAACGAGGAAAAACTTTTCTTTACATTTCGGTAAATTTGCAAATATCGTCCCTAAAAGTATTTTAACGTAAACTAAACCACACCCTCCACCCTTTAAATCCAAACCGAGAAGTTGTATATCGTTCAAAGTTTGCGTATTAACACCTAAACAAATTATTTACACTAAAAAGTTAGTAATAATTACATCAAAGTGTAAAGTTTTCCAAAATTGTTTTCTTTATTAATGTTCGTCACGAACTACTCCTTTCACAATTACTTTTTCGCCGCTGAAAAATGTATAAATTTATTTAAAATTGTCACGTAAATCTTGATAGTTTGTAAAGTGCTCTTTGAAACTGTCGTTTAAATGAAAATTGTCAACTTACATTCAAGTGCGATAAAAGTCGTATTTATTAAAAGAAAACGTTGCAAAATGAAAGCTTCAGTGAGGCGCTTTTCGAGGCTATGCCGCCCTGAATTTTCGTTAGTCTAAAATAATGATTTTGTATAGACAATACAACCTGCGTGTATTTTAATATAAACGACAGTTAATGCGAGTATCTCCAGGATTTATTAATAAACATTTTGAACATCTTTTACTCGGAAAACGGAAATTATTTTCATGATTTTGAGGGACCCATTTTATAACCCAAAAGTACTGTAGTACCTACTCTGTACATAAAAGCAATAAATGTGGGTACTCTCGAGCTTGCTCGCAGATAACTTTTTACGGTTTAGTCCGTTTTCAAGTGTACAAAAACAGGTTCCCGTGGGATTCTTGATGAAGCAAGTGTGGCACCAGTCTCAATCTCTTTGTTTGACCTTGGAGAAACATAATTTCGATGTTGGCACTCTCGAAAGTGATGCGTTCGAGTGCTGTGCGCGAAAGAAAATGGCCAACATCGCAACACTTTTCTAGTTATCTATTGGGATTGCAAAAAAAGTTCTATACAAAAAATATTGATACATCAATTCTACATAAAAAAGATTATTATAAATTTTTATGTAGGATTAACCGTTTCCTCAAAAAGAGGACTGTTCTTTTGCAATTGTGCAAAAACAGGCACTCGTGGGCTATTGATGAAGCAAGTGTGACACTAGTCTCAATCTCTTTGTTGGACCTTGGAGAAACATAATTTCGATGTTGGCACTCTCGAAAGTGATGCGTTTGAGTGCTGCACGCGAGTAACAAAATAGCTAAGACCTCAAATACTTTCCAATTTATCTTAGCAGTTCCAATATTTGGTATCTTGTCTATTACGGAGGCCTAATGCTAAATCCAAGTTTTCCACCTCGACAGACCTCCGGATCTTTGTCAAAAATCGAAGAAACTGCTAAATTTTTCACCTTTTTTCAGTGGCTGTCAATTTTGACCGCGAAAGATTAATTTGGTGGCAAAGATAGTTGAATACTTTTTTAAATAGACAAAATTTTCTACCATTTGAGATTAGAATGTTCTCTGCAAACCTAATAGTATCTCAGATACAAGTGTACAAAAGTGTGCAATTTTGTCACATTTTGGCGATGCAGCTTTTGACAAAGATCCGGATTATGTACCTTGTATCAAATAGGGTAGTTAAGATTTTCTGGTATGTTGTACATGATGAAGGTCTAATGACAAATCTAAGTTTTTGACCTCGGTGGATCTCCGGATCTTTGTCAAATCTTCAAAAATATATACGATTTAGATCTGCTGTTGTTTTGAATTTTTGAGAAACATCCGGAGTTCCATCGAAAACAAAAACTTGGATTTATCATTAGACCTTCAACATGTACAACATGCCAAGAAATCATAACTACCCCATTTAATGTAAGGTAAATAATCCGGATCTAGATAGATACGTTTTAGTTTTAGATTTTTGAGACGGGTTCGTATTATTTACCTCTATCAGCAAATGGAGTAGTTATAATTTTTTGGTATGTTCTATGTGACGGAGGCCTAATGATAAATTCAAGTTTTGGTCTTTGGCGGATCTCCGGATCTTTGTCAAATATCCAAAAGTAAAGCAAAACTAAATCGTATATATTTTTGAATATTTGACCAAGATCCGGAGATCCGCCTAAGACCAAAACGTGGATTTATCATTACATCTTCATCATATAAGACATATCAAAAAATCATAACTGCTGCATTTTGTGCAAGGTAAATAATCCGAATCGCTGTATCGCTAAAAATAACAAACTAGGAAAAATTTGTCAACTTTTGTGCACTTGTATCTCGGACACCACTAGGTTTATAAAGACCAATCTAGTCTCAAATTGTATAAAATTTAGTATACTTTTAAAAAGTATTAAACTATCTTTGCCGAATAATTAATCCTTCGGGGTCAAAATTGACAGAAACTAAAAAAGTTTTTAAAATTTGCTGTTTCTTGGATTTTTGACAAAGATCCGGAGGTCTGCCGAGTCCAAAATTTCAATATATCATTAGGCATACGTAATAGACAAGGTACCAAAAAATCAGAACTATTTAGATAGATTAAATAGTGTTTGCGATATCAACCATTTTTTTCTCGAGTGCTGCTTTCAAACGCATCATTTTCGAGAGTGCCAACATCAAAATTATGTTTCTCCGACGTCAAATAAAGAAATTGAGATCAATAACATACTTGCTTCATCAAGGCTTCGACAGGAGCCTGGTTTTGTACAATTACAAGGGGGCTGTAAGTTTTCTGAGAAAGCAGTTAGTCCTACATAGAAATTGGTAATAAGCTTTTTTTGTATAATTGTTGTAGCAATATTTTGTGTATTAAACTTTTTTCGTAACACCAATGGTTACTCAGATAAATTGGAAAAAGTGTTTGCTATGTTAGCCACTTTGTTCTTCACGCGCAGCAGTCAAACGCATAATTTTCGAGAGTGCCAACATCGAAATTATGTTTCTCCAAGTTCAAATAAAGAGATTGAGATCAATTACACACTTGCTTCATCTAGGATCCCACGGATGTACATTTGAGAACGGACTAGTTTTTTAAGACGCGGTTTGTAAATCCTTTTTTATTATTAACAAGTGCACACGAGCACACTCCAAGTAGTAAACCCCTTTTTTTATCTCCTTTAATAGGGGTTGAAATTTTAAGCGAGCTTCTGCTACAAACCGATATTTTGGTGGTGAAGTGTCTCAATACGAATGTTTTGCCCACATAAAATTCGCCCCAATTAAGTTTAGAGGTAAAATTTTCCTTCAAATTACAAAAGTAAAGTTTTTCATCTCCCATTTTATACGACGTTGGATGGATTTAACCTTATACACACGCACATTTATAAAGAGAATGGTTGTAAAGGATAATCAAGAAAACATCGTGTGCGCTATAAGAGATATAAATTATTAAGTATCTCTGAAGCTGTGTAAAACTCCTTTTAGATTTTCTATGTTTATAAAAAGGTTTTTTCTAAGTTAAATAAATAAATTTTTTCGGGTTAACTCGCTGTAAAATATAAATATTTGTTTGGTATTTGGTATTTTCTTTCTGTAATCAATCTTTTTTTAGTACTAATCCCACGTCTGTAGATCGTAAAATGGTTAAAGCTTAGGGATTTCACTGGGTTGTAAATTTTCACATCAGATTTATTTTGTACGTATACTAGGTTGGTACGATAATACGTATAATAAAGTACGTACTTTTTAACACTTCCTTTTTTCGTCTTTTGCTTATAACTCAAAAACTACGCACTTTTAGAGAAAAATACTTCGAAACAAAAATAAATCAAATTAAATTTCCTACATATTTTGTTGATAATGTTTTTCTCTTTAAAAGGCGGTATAGGCGCTACAACGCGTAGAAGTTTAAAAAAGTTTCAAAATGGGTGAAAAAGAGTTATTTTTAGTTTTCTCGCTTATACCCCAAGAACTATGCGCTTTCAAAAAAACCTTTTGCAATATTAAAATAAACTACATTTAATTATCTACATATTTTGCTTTTAAGTTTTTTACTACGGCAAACAGTTTAGGCGCTAGAGCGCTTTGAAGTTTGACAAAGCTTTAAAATTGGCCAAAAAACTGTTTTATTAGTTTTTTGCTTATAACTCGAAAACTACGCACTTTTTGAGAAAAATTGTTCTATGTAAAAGGAAACTATAAAAAATTTTCTACATATTTTGTTTAATAGGTTTTTCTTTAAAATGAATGCTTTATGCGCTACAGCTAGTTTGAAGTTTGACAAAGCTTTAAAATCGGCCAAACAAGTTTTTATTAGTTTTTCCTCAAACTCAAAAACTACGTGCTTGTCAAGAAAAATTCTGCTATTTTAAAAATTAACTACACTAAATTTCCTACGTATTTCGTTTCTTAAGTTTTTCTTTCCGGTAAAGCGGTAATGCTAGAGCGAGTTAAAGTTTCAATATTTGACAATAAACTGGGTTTTGCGTAGGTATAGCAACTCAAAAACTACCTACACACTTTATTTAAAAAATGCTTCTATACAAAAAAGCAACTATAATAAATTTTTTACCTTTTATTTAATAAGGTTTTTCTGAAAATGAACTGTTTAAGCGCTACAGCGAGTTAAAGTTTGACAAAACTTCAAAATCTAACAAAATTGTTTTTGTTTTAGCTTATAACGCGCTTTAAAAAAATTATTTTATACAAAATTAAACTGCAATAAATTTCTTAACTCGGGTAAACGATTTAGTCGCTAGAGCGCGTTAAAGTTTGACAAAGTTTTAATATTTGACAAAAAACTGTTCTTTGCGTATAACTCAAAAACTGGGCACTTTGCTAGAAAAATACTTTTATACAAAATGAAGCTATAATAAATGTTGTGCATATTTTGTTTAATGGGTTTTTCTTTCAGATGAACTGTTTAAGCTCTACAGCAAGTGGCAGTTTATCAAAACTTCAAAATCGGCCAAACAACTTTGTCTTTGTGTTTTTCGCTTCTAACTCAAAAGCAATGCGCTTTCAAAGAAAAATGCTTTTATACAAAGATTAACTACATTAAATTTCCTATATATTTGGTAACTAAGGTGTTACTAAAGTAAACAGTTTAAGCGCTAGAGCGCGTTAAAGTTTTCGAAAGCTTCAATATTTGATTAAAATCTGTTTTTTGTTTATAACTCAAAACCTACGCAGTTATTGAGAAAAACACTTTTATAAGAAAAAAAGTATAATAAATTTTCTATATATTTTGTTCAATGGGGTTTTCTTTAAAATAAACAGGTTAAGCGCTACAGCGAGTTGAAGTTTGACAAAACTTCAAAATCGATAAAACAACTTTTTTTTGTTTTTGCCTATAACTCAAAAACTACGCGCTTGAAAAGAGTAGTGCTTTTACACAAAAATGAACCACATTAAATTTCCTAAATATTTTATGTTTCAAGTTTTTTCCTCGCGTAAACGGTTTATGCGCTAGAGCGCGTTAAAGTTTGACAAAGTTTCATCATTTGACTAAAAACTGTTTTTTTTGCATATAACTCAAAAGCTACGCACTTTTAGAGAAATTTGTTTGATACAAAAAGAATCTAGATTAAATTTTCTACATATAATGTTAAATAGAGTTTTTTCTTAGATAAACGGTTTAGGCGCTAGAGCGCGTTGAAGTTTGATAAAAATTGCAAAATCGCTTTATTTTTAGGTGTGTAGCTTATAACTCAAAAACTACGCACTTTGAGAGGCAAATACTTAAATAAAATTAATGAGGCTTTTTTCTGGACTAAAATCTTTGTGCGTATACAGAGTGTTATTTACATGCTTCTCACTTTTATCTCTTTTCAGCCGTATAAAATTATCAAATTATATCGGTTAGACAGTTTGCATTAAATTTGAAACTTTGAGGTTACCTAAGCAAATGGAAAAGTCCCGTGATGACACATCGCTTCGTTTTAAAATTCGGCCATGCTCTTAGCCTAGATATTAAAATTCAAACTAAAATTAAGTAATTAATTTATGTACCTATAGTACACACCCAACCTTTAATGAAATATTTAATACGAACTCTCCTCTGTAAAATTGTTATTTTCGCTTAATTTTGTTAGTTACGCCACGTAACAATACCTAATTACTATGAAAACGATAAGGTTTTTGTGAAGCTGCTAGATTGATTATTATTATAACTAGAATAGTAGAGTAGAGTAGGTATACGGGTATACGCAATTTTATAATCAAACCATAATATTTTGAAACAGTCGCTTGAAGTTTATTATTTATACTTTTCGTGGTAGTGTTTCGCTATCGTTTTATGCACTTGCCACTATTATTACTTTCATAAATCTTTAATTACACCCTTTATTCTACTTCATGCAGTGCCACATTATCAATCAGTCGGTAAGTTTAGTGGCTGACTCTTTTTATAAGACTTACGCGTCTTACTCCGGAGTTTATACAGCGTCATCCAGTAACCAGAATTCATCCCTTCTCCGCGCTATATCTCGAAAAGGGTTAAGCTTATCATAAAAATGCATATAAGCAATCTTGTAGCTAATAATGTTCTCTATAAATTTTATAATAACCTTCATCAACGTACGATCTATAGGAGGCGAGTTATATGCAAGACAATTTTTGTAACATTTGACCTTGAGTATCTAAAATTGCTCTGCCGAATTTTTCTGATTTTGTGATATAGTACTTATTTGGAACATCTTAATGTACGTGTATACCAAAATCCAGCTTTGTAGGAATTATTCTCACCAAAAATCCTTATTCGACTGGACTATTTTCTTACTATACCTTTGTATGCCAACTGCCGGACATCAGAATATTGCCAATTTGGGAGAGGAAAGCTTGACCGAATTAAAAATTTTTGGTACACCTGAACGCAGAATTAGATGCTCTACAACTTTCATTAAATGAGTTTTTCCCTTAGAGAACTAATTTCTAAACAGCAGACTCATATTTAATGCAGTATGTCAGTTTTTGAAAAAGTTGGGAAAAATCGTCGTTTTTGACCGCGGTTGGCGACCATACTGCTTGACCGAATTATTAAGTGTTGGTACTCGTTCGACGCAGAATTTAATGTTCTTTATTTGTTATATAAAAACTTCTTAGGTAATATGCACCGTTTAGGAGTTCTAGGCGAAAAAACATAACAAGACCTAAAATTTTGGGTTTTTTTGGCTGCTAAAAAGTCTCCCGAGGTCGGCTTACAAAAATCTATGCTTTTTTCCTTCTAGGAGTAATGCTAAAAGTAGAAATAAAAAAGGGTTATTAGAGAATTCGTAATATTTGCTCCTTTTGTAACACGTCCGTGATTTTTTCCGACGTCGCAAAACCTCGAGCGCGACGCCAAACTCCCCCTCTTAGTTAAACACGTCTTTCAAAACCAATTACAATTGTTTGCTAACTTAAACAACAATTTAAATGGACCAACATCTCTCGATTAATTTAAGTAATTTACCTTTCTTAATTTAATTTAAACTTTAAAAGACAACTCCATAACTAATCCCACGAATTAAATAACGAAATGAGTTGTTTAATGAGACTGTTGTAAATTAAAATGTTTGGTGCGCTGCAAGTTTTTGCGCGCGACTCTTACTACCTTTTAGTTTTATTTTAAATTCGACCCTTTCTTTGGTGCTAATTAGAAATTTGCCCAACTCGCAACTTTACCTTTCTCCTAAATTAGTGCTCGCAAATTACACGCCCTTTTAACATTCAACGTCCTTTTTAATTTTTTTTTAAATAAACACAGCCACCTTCGCCGACGTACATTTTTCAAAAGTACTCGCGACAAAATGGGAAGTTTAATATTTTTCAAAGGAAACAAAATTATGCAAAACACGGCAATAAGAATTTAATTTTATATTCCTCGCAAAGTATTTTATAACAGTTTCGTCGACCAACTTATTATAGGTAGAGGCACCCATGATGTAATCTAGTACGTGCACACTTTAAAGAACGGCACTGTGTACCCCACGAAAATTATTGTGGCGTTTATTACCCGAGGGAATTGATAGTTCAGAAAAAGTACGTTTCAGAAAATGGGCGCGAGTATACACGGTTAATTTAATCAGTGCGGATACTGAATGAATAAAATAAAACATCGCCGTTCACCGTTCACCGCGAAGAGAGATTTCATTTGAAGTTATTTTGCGTTTAAAATCGTTTTTTTACACTTTTCGATGCGACGGCAATTATTTCATAAATGCGTTTGTCCTTAGCTCTTGTAATAATGTTACATGGTGGTTTTGAATTAGTATAGTTGGTGGACAAAAAAACGATCTTATCTGGGTTATCTAAGGTTACTCATGAGTGATGACCTAATGACAGTGTTTTAAGACAGGATAATGAACTGATTTCAGTGCTTTTCGAGTCATCCGTCGTGCTTTTACATCTCAATTTAGATAAGAATATTTAGAATCATCTCGTGCGAATAGTGGATACATTATGGGATAAATAAATAAGCGCATCGCAAATTTTACATCCGTAGGTGGATATGCACTTAATAAAAATAACGAAATAACAATTCACAGTGTGTTTGAATAGAGTCGTTTCATTGAAAGTCGCCCAAAGGCCAAAGGTGTGCAATGCAGGGATATAGAGACAGATATAGGAAAACAATTAAAGCTGAGTCAGGTGTGGGAAAATTTAAAAAAGTTGTAGTAAACTGCATTTCTCAACATAGTTCAACTAGTGAAGAACTTTCAAAGGACAGTCCAGTTATAAAAGCTCATCAGGGTGCGACCTGATCAACTGATCATATCGTCGTCCCTGAGAAATCGAAATGAATTGAAAATTAAACAAATAGGCCAGTCAGTAAGAGGTTTGTATGTTGTAAAAAATGTTGTAAAAGCTATTTTTTTTAACTTGTTTATATGGGTGCAAACACGTAAAAAACAAAAATGCTACACGGGCGATCTGAGACCTGTTGGCAGCCAAAAAACTTCAAAATCTAAGGACCTTTTTGTTAATTTTCCTATAACTCCTAAACGGCCCACCTGGCATTTTGTCAACAAGAAATGAACTTTTTCGTTAGACAGTGATGGAAATAGTTGTACCCACCGTAAAATGCTGCCACCTTTGTTTCGTGGTAGTATTTTTAAGTTCTAATACTGATAAGATATTATATGCGTGAAATTGACGCGCGCAAATAATAATTGTAGGTTGAAACGTTGGAATCCAAGTTACCAGTTTCGGCAGTCTCGAAAGTAAAGAACTTATAAATTAAAATCAAATTTATTTTTTTTTCTTAAAAAAAGATTAAATTTGTGAATTGTTATTCCTTAGAGTAACAGAAACCATTAGTTTTCATTTTAATCGTGGAAGAAACTACCTTTAAATCGAACAAAGAACCCCACAAAATTAGTTTTTGACTATTATTTTGGAAAGGGTGCACCAGAAGCCCAAAATACCTCAGTATAAAAAAATAGTATATAAAATTTACAATAAGAAAGATTATATGAATTTTTTTCTGTTCGAGTCAGTTTCTGAGTTATACAGTATACACTATCTGAGTGAAGAGTGAATTAAGACGTGAGACCCCTTCTCTTATTATCTTGCTTATATCGAAGAATAGGGTAGATTTTAGATAAAAATGTAGATAACTGAAATTGTAGAAGGGAAACTTCTTTAATAACCTTGTAAGCTGGAAAATCGGTAACTGAAATTGAGAGAATGGGAATAATATTGGCGGACGGGTTATCATCCACTAGCTAATTATAATTATAAAAATGCAATTAGTGGCCTTTGGGAAAAATGCTAACGCAGGAAAAATGCGCTGTTAAAAGGACATTCGAATGGTGTAAGTCTCGTCGTGATCGGGGAAAATTTGGGGACGCAAAAGAAATAAAAATCAAATTCCTGGCCATTATTTAATAAAATTAATTAGGGATCATCAGCGGATGTCAATAGAAGATTAGGGGAGTAAAATAAATGGGGGGCAAAGTTTAGAATTTAATTTTTAGACAAAATTAATTCCAAAGTTTTGAAATTATTAAGTTTTGTATAGGAAGGTGGGACGTTAAAATAATTGACCTCGTGCGCCTTCAACGAATGTACATTAGATAATAATCAGGTGGCGGTCTAATTTAGTAATTGTTAATTTTCTTTACAAATTAACAACGGGGAAAATGAACAAGGGAGAAATATTGAGTCGTCGTTAAGGGGTAGTGAGTTGACAACCAAAACGGATGCGGATTTGGGCCAGCTCAGAGCCAGAATCTTGAGATTCATATCACACTCTGAGCTGTATAAGAAATCCACATCGTTACAACCTCTCAAATTAAGTTTATTTATTACAACAATTTAACTCTCTCTCCCACTCATACGCATGGTATATGACGTTTCACTCAGAAAGTATGACTGTGGAACAGAAAAAAATTCATATAATCATTCTTATTGGAAATTGATATACTTACTATTTTTTCATACTGATGTATTTTTGGCTTCTGATGCACCCTTTCTAAAATAATTTTGAAACCAATTTTGCGGGGTTTCACCTAAAAATCAAAATTATTGTTTTCCCCTAAACTTTAAATCCAGCTCTTGTTATATTCTGACGCTGGGTCTATTATACATATTATGTCTATAATAAACTATAACCTTTGTGTATAATATACTATTTTTTAATAATCAAAGTTACTGTCTTTTAGAAAAAAGCTCGAATCAAGGGAGGTACAAAAACTCGCTCGAGCGAAATAAAGGTTTTTGAGCACCAACTCTCCAAGAAATTAGAAATACACCTACCCCTTTACCAGCCTTTACTATAGAATATAAATATACTCTTGTATCGGGTAGAAAAATCGCTGTAGCAATTTTTTTAATCTCTTTATCAATATTTTATATTTTGCCATAACAAAAAAATGTAATAAATTAATAAAGTCTATTATGATTATAAAATTAAACTTTTATTTATCGATAAAAAATTGATCTCTCGTTACCGCTGATAAAACTTTGTAATTTCTAATTTGAAATGTAATTATAAAAATATTAAAATGTGTAAACAAATTAATACTGTTATATTATTTATTCACTATAAAGTAAACAAATTAGGTAAGAAAAAGTACAAAAATAAGAGAAAATTGCATTCACAGCAACGAACGAAATAGGACGGCAAAATACACCGAATAAATAGTTTGAACAATAACAATACGAAGTAATCGCGTTATCAAAAATAGATTAGGTGTACGTACACCACCTGCATAAGCTCGCTTCTCCAATAAGTATTGTTACAGTGACGTCACTCACGTCCACGATGCTCACGTCTTAAAACAGCGACAGCTATGACCAAATGGCTACATTAAAATTTACATATTTGTGTGAACTTATTCCCAATTTCAGAAGGTACCTGTACTCATAATAGAAATATGAAAATGTATAAGCGTTTTACTGGAGCGGTTGGCTCAGGTTCATTATGTTAATAATTCTTCAAAACTAGGTTTTAAATTGAAGATAAATGTATGTAGTACGATATGTATATCTCAGAATTTTCATTTTTTATTTAAAAATGGCCCAAAAGTGGGTAAATAAAAGCAAGCAATTTTCCTCACTTTCAGTAAGCCGTATCTCTATTAAATATCAACATTTCAGCAACAAAATTTAGCTTACATTGTAGCCCAATCTTTCTACTTTATTTTTTATCTACATAATTTTTTTGTAACTTCAATAGGTTTTGCTGCTCAACCGCTCCAGTAAAGCACTATTTGTATGATTTCTAACATGGGCAAAATCGCAACCTTAAATTCTGCATTGAATGAGTACCAACACTTAATGATTCGGTTAAGCGGTATGGTCAGAAACTACGGTCAAAAAACGATGATTTTGCCAACTTGGTCAAAAACTGCGATGTAGTACTTTATATGAGTTCGCAGTTTGGAAATAAGTACTCTAAGAGAAAAACTAATGAAATAAAAGTTGTAAAGCATCAAATTCTGAGTTCGTGTGTAGGTACCAAAATTTTTAAATTCGGTTTAGTACACCTCTGCACCTAATTGTATTATTTAGTAATTAAAGGAGTAAGTGGATAAAGGTGTTCTGAAAAAACGCGAAGTTTGAGCCAAATTGAAGAAAAATTGTCTAGAAGTTTTGAAAATTAAAAAGGGCCTTCTTGTTGGAAAGTTTGTCTAGGTACTTAAATTTTGTGTAGTGATAAATTTTCCGTGTGGTTGATAGTTACGGAGATATAAGCAAAAAAAGAGGAAAAGTATTTAAACAGCTCCTCCTCACCCCACTTCCGGGGCTTTTAGTATGTTAAACTGCAGACTCCAACAAACAAAAAAAAATTTTCTTTTCAAACTTCTGGACAATTTTCCCACAATTTGGCTAATTTGACTGGACTAAAAATCAGCGTTTTTTCAAAACATTTATCCACTTACCCCTTCAATTACGAATACAATTAGGTGCAGAGGTGTACTTGATCGAATTAAAAAATTTTGGTACACATGAACGTAGAATTTGATACTCTACAACTTTTATTTGATGTATTTTTCTCTTACGAGGGCTCACTTCCAAGCTGCAGACTTATATAAAGTACTATAACGCAGTTTTTTACCACTTTAGAAAAAATCGTCGTTTTTTGACCGCGGTTTTCAGCCATACCTCTTGACCGAGTTATTGTGCTACTCATTAGACGTAGAATTTAATGCTCTTTAATTTGTTATATAAAAACTTTTTCGCTAGGATGGACCGTTTAGGAGTTATAGACAAAACAACAAAAAAAGTCCTAAAATTTTGAGGTTTGTTCGGCTGCCAAAACGTCTACCGAGATCGCCCGTGGTAGCTTTTATGTTTTTTACATGTTTGCACCCATATAAATATCTTGTTATAGGTTAGATTTTCTATTTCTAACATACCACTCTGTATATTTTAAGTGATTTGGAAGATTGTAAAATTATCTATATAGTGATACCAAATATTTTACATTTTGACTTCCGGTACAGCCGGAAATGAGATCAGTTTTCCTATTCAAATAAAAACACTCGGTATAATTTCATTTTTTAAATCATGGAGAACTTCAGGGGATTTTATAAAGAGTGTTTTTTTTTGAGAAATCAAAAATCAAAATAATTCGAAATCGAAAATAAGAACTTCTCCCGTCTTTGTAGCTCTCTATCCGTGTGGACAAACTGTATACATTAGACTTTAATAATATATTTTGTGACAAAAAAAGTATGATGAATGGCGTTAAAAACATTACGTATTGATCTTTTTTAATGTTTATTATTACCTTTTTTCTGGCTCTCGTCCAAACTAAAAGTTACAGCTCTTGAAGGAAATGCAAAAGGCGCGACTTCTATTAAACTCAAGTGCGCCGTAAAAGTATCAAGACGGTTAATTGTTTACGGTTTTTCTCCGGGTAATTACATTTTTCTTTTTACCCACCCGGGGTGAGGCATCGCGAATCAGCCAACCAATCAACCATTTATTTCCATAACTGTACGTTTAAAAATTATTTTGTTGGCGAGTCCTACGTAGCCAACTCAATTTTGTAGATTTACCTCGAAATATTTGGTGAATTATTTGATTACGCTATGCTTGGCGGCCCTAGAATTTCACGACAAATTTGTAAAAATCCGACCCATAGGTTCAAATAGTACGAAAACAAATTTTTTTTAAATTTAATAATTTCGACGTTTTGGACACCCCTGAATGTAAAACCTAAAACATAAAACTCATAGAAAAAGTCGGTATATGTGGATGTTAGGATATGTTTAATGTTTATATATATAACGCCGTTAAACAAAAACTACTAAAGCGATTTCGTTTTTGAAATTTTATGAAATTTCATTTGTCTAGTCAGGCTTTAAAAGAAATCGATACAGGGTGGCCCAAAATAAGGGGGTTATTTTTGTCAAATTTTACAGTATTTATATTCGGCTATAAGTTAGTGCAAAAAATATGCCCTAATTAAAAAAATACTTTTTCAAATTTTTAAATTCAAAATGGCGGCCAATATAACGATTGTCCCATTTTCTAGTTTTTTTATTATAACTTTGGCGATTATTATTATTATAAAAATCTAAAAACAGGAATATGTAGGCAAAATAAAGGGCCAAAGTTGACTAAAATTTTAAAACGGTTTTTCTCAAAATCGGCTTCGGCCGTTTTGTGTAGTTTTTGGATATATTATAGATATAAAAGCTCTTAATTTATCAACTGAGTTTCATTTTTCGCTATGGGCTAATTTCGAAGCTATGATTTTTTGAAGGTCAAAATTTCAAAATTGGATAACTACTTTTGTTATTAAAATTTATAATTGCAAGTTGGTGCATTAATTTATTCCATAAATGTCTATTATTTGTTACAAATTTGGCTTACAAAACACTTCCGGTTAAATCGGAAATTAGCCAAGCAAAAGGAGTTTTTAAAAACACCCTGTATATTTTTTGATTTTTTAAAATATCGTAACATTAGCTGTCTAACAAGACCAAACATGTTAAATTTTAACTTCCGGTTTAACCAAAAATGGGGTTAGCTTTTTTATTTTAAATACAACACCTTGTATATTTTAATTGGTTTGGAATATTGTAAAATTAGCTATCTAGTGATACCAAACACGTAATATTTTGACTTCCGGTTCAACCGGAAATGAGACTACCTTCCTATTGCAAATTGAAACGCCCCGTATTAGTTTTAGTTTTTTGAAATCAGAGAGAGCTACTGAGCGTACTATTGTTAGGGACTATTTCTGTTATCTTTTTTAATATTTCCTCGCGTACAAAAAAGTTACGGTCACATCAGTCGTGTTCTGGTTGTTGACGTAAGATTAGAAAGCTCATCAGCATAATAATGGGCTTGTAAGACAACAGCAAAATTGACAATATTCACCCTGTATACTGAATACAAAATTCTAGCACTCGTTGATAAAAATTTTGGCAATTCCAATTCAGAACATGTGTAAAATAAAAATTTGTGGTATTAAAACTTTCAACAATTTATTGATAATAAACTCAATTCTTTTACTTTTTTTGGTATAAATTGCTTTTAAATTGACTTCGTTTTCGTATTGTCTTTCACCATTTTATTTTATTCATTGGACACAAATTTAATAAAAAATTTATTTGTCGAAAGTCATCCATAAGACAACAATTTTGTTTGGTGAAAATTAAAAAAACATTTTGAACTATTTATATAGGTCAAAACTTGACAAAAGTCTTATTGATGCTATTCTTTCGCAATGTAAAGATACTCTCAAAACAGTAATTTTCAATATCGGTTTATAGTATAAAAAAAAAATTTCCCTCTAAGTCAATTTAGGTAGTGCTTTTCTACGTTCAAGGGTCAAGTTTCGTGTATGCCCTTGTCAAACATTTGTAACAGAGTGGATCAGAAATTGTCAAAGTTTTGGATTTGTTTAGATCCGACTTAAATCGTTATTGAGCTCGTTTTCGTTGCTAATAGTAGAAGTCGAGGTGTCTCGTGTATTCAATTAATTTGTGATAAAAAATTAACAAACATTATTGGGTCGTGGTGTCGAGGTAAAAAAAATTTGAAGCTTTTCAAATTGAAAAATAATCCGAATTCAAGCGTTTCTGACTCCACGGTTTGAGAAACTCTGGAAGAAAAAGAAAGTAACGCGTTTAAACAAAAAATAAAAGAAAATCGCGTCGTAACTCTAACTAAAAGCAAAAAATGTCATCAGTGAGACTAAATACGAGTAGTAAATCGTTTCTAACCATTAGTAGTTGTAATGTAAATCAAGATCAAACGAAAATTGTTTACAATTCGACCGATTAAAAAAAAATTTGTAATTTTCGTTTTTATAGTTGTTGTCGTCACGCCATATAAGTGAACGCTATTGTTCGGATCAATTTTTTTTTCGTCGGACCTGGAATACCAAAATAATTGAACCACGCTTTCGTGTTTAGTTTTCATCTGATTTACTGGTAAAAAGCATTATAAAACAATGTTATGATGAGCAATCAAAATAAAGGTATGTCGAGAAGGCTTGGGAATGTTCGCTAAATGTGGTGCCTAAACTAACAGTTTGTTTTACGTTGTCTTCGTTTACGTTTTAAAACAGCAGTAAGAACGGAAAAATTTTTTTTTAATTTTTCAACGCTTTTGGTTTCCCTGGATGCAAAAGAGTAAAAAAGTCTGGTTGTGTGTAACGCCTTAAAACAAAAACTACTGACGCGATTTTGTTGAAATTTGGTTTCGGCCACCTTAACCGAATTTCATTAACAAAATAAGCTTTTAAACGAAATCGATACAGGGTGGTCCAAAATAATGGGGTTATTTTGGTCGCAATTTGGTAAATATTGACCCATAGTATTTATACACGGCTATAAGTTAGTATACATCGGCTCTCATTTAAAAAATACTTTTTCAAATTTTTACATTTAAAATGGCGGCCAGTATAACGATTAGCCCATTTTCTAGTTTTTTTATTATAACTTTGGCGATTATTATTATTATCAAAATCTAAAAGCAGGAATATATAGGCAAAATATAGGGCTTTAGTTGTAATACAGTTGATTTTTCAAATAATTTCAAAATTTACTACTTTTAAAGGGCCAAAGTTTACAAAAATTTTAAAACGGATTTTCTCAAAATCGGCTCCGGCCGTTTGTCTAGTTTTTGGATATACTATAGATTTGAAAGCTCTTAATTTATCAACCGAGTTTTATTTTTTGCTATGGGCTAATTTCAAAGCTATGATTTTTTGAAGGTCAAAATTACAAAAATGTGTAATTTCTTTTGTAATTAAAATTTATAATTGTAAGTTGGTATATTAATTTATTGCATAAATTTCTATTATTTGTTACACCTTTGGATTGAAAATCACTTCCGGTTAAACCGGAAATTAGTCAAGCAAAAGGAGTTTTTAAAAACACCCTATATTTTTTATGATTTTTTAAAATATCGTAAAATTAGCTGTCTAACGACACCAAACATGTTAAATTTTAACTTCCGGTTTAACCGGAAATGGGGTTAGCTTTTTAATTTTAAATAAAACACCCTGTATATTTTAAGTGGTTTGAAATAATTGTAAAATTATCTATCTAGTGATACCAAACTTTTTAAATTTTGACTTCTGGTTCAGCCGCAAATGAGATCAGCTTTCCCATTTTAAATAAAAACACCCCGTATAATTTTAGTTTTACTGGCTACTCACATGGTTTTTGGACGCGTTTAATTTCGTCTCGACTAATTTTTAATTGGTAGTTGGAGTATTGGCGCTCGAGAATTGGTAGCAGAAGCAACTTCAAGCTTCGATGATTGGAGGGCGAGAAGCGAAAGCTGCAAGCTGTCAGTTTAAAGCAACAGAAAGCAGCCAACAATGAAACTCGGAAATCGACAACTGTCACTTTCTTCTCAGGGAAAGCCCGAACCTCGTTACTTGTAAAAAATTGGACGAAAATTGATAAACTCGCTTCCGCTTGTCTTGTTCGTCGCACTTGATCAGTTTTGAAGCGCCACCGATGCATCGCAAGTTTAAAGCCCTGATGAGCGTCCTGACATCAGAGAAATTCCAAGTTGATTTAGGATTCTCACCCGAGGCTTTTTGTAGGTGTCTAATACCCGCGTGTTTCTAGTGTTTACATCGGAACCAAAATTTAGCATATAGCCCTTTCTATAGGACGAGATTTAAAATGCTCATACATGAATAACCTCTCCGCTCTCTGAGACCCTAAAGTGAGCTGTTAAAAATACATTTTCTTGCAAAGTTTTCTCGGCCCTTTTACCCTAACGAACTTAAGCTAACAAAATAGTTTTTTTGTAAATTACGTTGGTCGTTAGGGCAGCTCTAAAATTGTCTAAATCGTGGCCTCGCGCCATAATTTCAAAGGGATATGTCATCTGAGTGCACAGCACACTATTATTATGCTACTTTTATTTAATTTTGTGAATAAAGCCCCAATTTCCAAAATTAACATTTAACAAGAATTGTTAGATAGGAAAACTTTTAACAGCGAAAAAATAACTTTTCAAAGTTGATTTGTAGCGTGTATAGCGCATGAGCTTTTCTAAACGGAGACGGCTAGACGCGAGTTTGTGCGTGCGCGTAAGAGACGGAAATAGTTACACTCTATCTAACTGTTTGGAGCTTAGAAAGCTTATTCAAGTTCGCAAATTTAGCAGTACGGTTCAAACTTTCGAAGGTGTATATGTAACACATAATTTAATAATCAATTCGTCGTAATTTAGAGCGTTAATTATAATAATTAAAAAATAAATTGAATTCATCAGTGTTACGTAATGGCGCGAAATTACATTTTGTAATTAAAAGAAATTGACAGGTGAGCTTTATAAAGATTTTTTCTTACTATAAATTTATTAAACTTTCGGTGTAAGTTTAGGGAAAAGGAATTCGATTAGAATTTTCGTAAGTTTACGACATAGTTTAAGTTACATCAAAAAAAGTTTTTTCATTATTGAAAAGGAAATTTTTGGAGCGTCGAAGCTTTAGAAAGGGAAAATTTTATGTAAAAAAAAAAGTTTAAATTAAACCGATCTTTAAAGCCAAACGAACGCGACATGCACAAATCACAAATTCGATACATTTCAATTATGCACAGTTTAAGTTTGATATATTACGTAAACTATAAGATGAATAATTCAACGGATGAGAATAAATCTATTGGAACAGAAAATGAAATTCGTGTTGAAGTTTATGTTTAATAACGTTTGTGTGTGTTGTACATGACGTTGAATTTTTCTGTAAATTTATGTCGGCGTGTGTTGCAATTATTCCGTTTGAGTTGGTTCGCCATCTAACAGTTTAGATTTCTTTAAGGGCCACAAAAGGGCCCGGCCTTTATTCCTTCATTACCAATACCTCGATCAATGGCCCAATACGTTTCAGTGAAAATAAGTGCTTATTTCGTGACCTGGGAAAGGCGGTCGTCAAACCGAAATAAACTCAAATAGACTCCCAAATTTTATTTTCTTAAATAGGGACAGTCGGTCTCTGTGTCCGTCAATTTGTCTGTCTTCTCATCTTCTTCTACGCCTACCTGTCCGGCTGTTCGTAAATCGTTTTTGTGTCTGCATCTCTTTTCAGGTCTAATGGCGAAAGTTGTTAACCCTGCAAAAAACTTGAAGAGATGTGATGGACTCGAAAAGGCGTGCGTAATGTGAGTTTCCACCCTCAAAAATGTTTCCACTGTTTCGTTAAAATTACCAAAAACGCATGTAAATGACAGCTCAACGAAAAGTGCGTTAAAATACGTAAGCTCTTCTTAACCAAACGCCCGAGGGTTTACTAAATGAACAAATGACGAATGCGGCTAAAAAGTTTTTTGAGTATGCCCTAACGTACATTTTGTCGAGAGATTACGTGAGCCAAAAAAAAAATTATTCAATTATGCGTAAGCCGAGTTTCGCAACAAATATATAAAGTGATAATTACACACCCCAAATTGCGCACTTTAACATGGGTTTAGTTTCAACAACTGCGTCCCCGTAATATAATTTCTAAAAGTGAACGAGACCGTTCGTATACACACCAAAAATTTAACCCTGATAAATAATTGAAACAACCCTCTACTTTATTATGTTAAAAAACAATTCATTTTGGATAAATGTTTACTACGTCCAATTTTTTTTAATTATTAAATTTTGAGGCAAAAAAATATTGGGAAACAAAGGGTGCGTCACCACCCAATTTATTTTGTTCAATTAGTCAACTAGGAGCTAGGACATGCACGCAGCAATGGCTCGCCGACCCTTCCTTCAACTATCGGCCCTCGGGCCTCGTTTTCCCACAAAATAGGGAACGTTTGATGGTATCTGTCAAAATTAGTTTTATTTCGAAAAAGTTTATCTTTGAGAAATCTAATTTTTTATTCTCCTGCTCGGCGTGCCGTTATAGTTATTTACGTCGTTAGTCCGGGAAGTGACCTATTAAAGCATGAGTTAGATGTTTACGGACGAAGCGAAGCTGAGTCCGGAATTTCGAAACGAATGCTTTAATAATCACTTCACGGACGTATATCTTATAAAATTATATTTCATACTGTAATAGTATATTAAAGAACAAATTTCATAAGTCACGTATTATAGCACGACTCCAAGTTTAAAATGCGACTGGCGTAGCCAGGAGCGTTTTAATGGAGGAGTGCTATAATCGCTATAATGACTTATGAAATGAGTTCTTTATACAATTTTTTCTATTTTGCGCCTTTTAAAGTCCATTTTCAAAGAAAAAAATCAAAATATAAAAGTTTAGGGACTTTTGTGAAAAACAGTTTTTTTTTATATTTTGCGTCTGTAAGATCGCTATTATAGCATCCATTTGCGTATCGTAATGAGATTTAGCGTGCTGTAATAATTTTGGTAAAATTTGATGTTCGAAGTTGGTAGTAATATTTAATTTGACATATTTTGTCAAATCGAGGAAAGAGAAAACGACAATTTTTGTAATTAACATGTTCTATTTTTTAACATAATAATTAAAATTAATTAATTAACGACTAATTCAAACTACAAAACAATTTATTTGAATTTTAAATTACGAAATGTCACTTTACAATTAGTACTGCCAACAAGCCAACCATCACAAAAATCCCTAAATTTTTATATTTTGATTTTTTTCTTTGAAAATGGACTTTAAAAGGCGCAAAACAGAAAAAATTGTATAAAGAACTCATTTCATAAGTCATTATAGCGATTATAGCACTCCTCGATTAAAACGCTCCTGGCTACGCCAGTCGCATTTTAAACTTGGAGTCGTGCTATAATACGTGACTTATGAAATTCGTTCTTTAATATACTATTTTATTTGAATAATTTCTTTGTATAAAAACGTCATTTTAGAAATGTCAAATTAAACATCCGCTGTAGGTATTTCATTTTAAATCACATCATCCACTTTATATTCGTTACTTAGCAACAAATAACTACTTTATAACTTCACGCTTTACATATATTAATGTAGGTGTTCGTTTGGTGTAGGGGTTAGCAGCCTTGCATTTCACCCAGAGGTTCTTGGGTTTGAACCCCACTGCCGGCAAACTTTTTTCGAGCAAAAAGTAAAAATAAAATCCTTAACAAAAATTTTGCCAAACAGTCCGGGAAGTGTTGCTAAGTAACAGTAGTGTTGCCTAGTCATGTAATGTGCCATTTCTCGGACTCAAATTAATGACGGAAAGTACAGCGTTAAGAAGTAAACATGAGCCCCGGAAAATATGTGAACTAATATTAACAATTTTTAAAAATTTGGAGCGGCAAATCATTCAGCCAATCAGAACAAGAAAAATTTGAAGGGTGCAGTCAATAACCAAAATCTCGGCGTGTCAGTTTTTTTCCTGTTTTGACGGTTAGAATTTATTATTTATTTTTTAAATCGATATCAACGATATGACTAGAAAATCGAAGAAGTGTTCATTCCGAAGCCAGAAACGTAATTAAAACTGTTATGGAGTTCTACGATAAACAGAAAGCTGCTGGTGATTGGACCTTTCCCTTAGAAAATGCAACTGAACTAGCTGCTGCCGCTACTGGAAAATCAATCTCTTTTATAAAACGGCTTCGCAAGGAAACTGCAACAGCCGAAGCTGGATTTTTAAAATCTCCCTCAAAGAAAAAAGAAGTGGAGGTGCAACAAAAATAGTTTTTGATATTTTGATAATTGTGACCTGGAAATTTTGAAAAGGGCAGTTTATCAAGTCTACACAGTTGACAAAATAGTTCCGACGGTTAATATTTTAGTCGATAAAATGAAAGAAAAAATTAATTACTCTGGTAGACCAAATACTTAATCTGTCACAAAAACTGACACATTTTTGAATTTGCCGCCAAAATACTTTTTGCTTTGACTGTACCTTGAAAATTAACGCACCACTAGCCACGCCCCTCCAGAGCTCATGTTTGAATCTGTCGACTGTAGCAATACCCGTACAGTATGAAATAAAAAAAAATTCAAGGAGTCCTGTCTGGGGTTTCAGAAATGCTCAAGACAGTTTCTCGCACTAATGGGTTTCGGCCTATGCAGACATATTTTCGAATCTTACCTGAAAGTGCTTCGTGTACTGTAATTTTTAATTCGAGAGGGCGTTTTTTATCGTAATTGAGTTAGTTGGTGAGTACTGTAACTAATTTATTATTTAAGTAAAATATGGCGTGAATTAGTAGCAGTAGTTAGTTAGTTAAGCACGTCGTCTTCATTTATGTGTATGAAAATTATTCACAAAGAAGGGAAAAAACAAAACAAAATTTAGGAGGAATTTAATTAAATTTTCGTTTAGTTTTTATTGTTCAATTTTCCAACTCTTTGATGCTAATTTAATGATGTATCTTAAGAGTAGAACAAATTTTAACATTAATTTACAGTTTCGCGTTATTATACACAACCCGTTGAGAGGTATTAAAACGCGTTACTTCTTCTATTTACAAATTGAGCACCAAAATTTTAGCTGATAAAGAGCTTAAATAGCTTAGAAACAGGTCCTCCACATCAACGACGAAATGATAAAATTTTTTAGTATATAAAATACCCTGGTCTCTTCACTTCTTTGCACTATGCGGCTCAGCATATCCGCTTCTTTCTAGAAAACATTTTTCACTATTATATGGTTCCTGGAGTGATGCGCGAAAAGGGGAAAATCGGAAAATGCGTAGGATGCCATGAGATAGTAATATTGTTGTGCACTTACGCGATTCCATTCTATCTTCGATAATTCCATATCCATATCTCTTATGCATATCGTCCTCGGACCATTCCACTAGCGAAAATACTTCTTGGCTGCTGCTGCGGAGTAAACTATTATCACAAATTTTTTCTAAACTATTTATCTTATGTTTAAAAAGGTTAAATATTTTGGCCGTTACCAACCGGCT
This sequence comes from Malthinus flaveolus, assembly GCA_950108345.1. Taxonomy (NCBI): domain Eukaryota; kingdom Metazoa; phylum Arthropoda; class Insecta; order Coleoptera; family Cantharidae; genus Malthinus; species Malthinus flaveolus. Next base: position 19,751,391 of record OX467286.1, on the reverse strand, counting down.
TAAGGCTTCAGGTTGAAACATTATTTATTTTTAAAAACTGGTTACTTGATTTATACTAAAAAACTGAGGAACAGGAGCACTAGTGATGTACATTTCCTCGGTACTTCTATTTATATTAACTTGTTGATAACACCCCTCTCAAGTTAGACCAAAATCTTTTGAACTCATGACCTCGTGCAGCTGCGAGTTAATTGAGTACATATTTTATATTTTTAATTTGTATTTGTATTTAGAATTAACGATAAGGTAGAGATAATATTTAAACTTTTTCAAAACAATCATTGTCTGTGTTTTTTAAGAACCGTCTTCATCGTTTCCTTTTCTTGATAAAAGTTTACCAACTCGGTACACATTCCACATTGTCTCTCTTTGCGAATATATAACGTCTCCCCGTTTTCCCAAAGCATCATTTTTCTCAGTTAGTTAGTTAGTACTTCAATAAAATGTTGAATTTACTGCTAATTTTAACCCTGCTGGAGTACCCCACATTGCGGAACCTCAGTGAAATCGAAAATGTGCATCTGTTTTTGCAGCCAAACCATGGTCAGTGTCCGGTCTTTCAGTTTCTAAGGTTATAGCATCGAATTATTTTGACGTTTACCCGTGCCCGTAAAGGTAACATTTACCAAGCTTTTAAACAAAATTGATACAGGGTGGCCTAAAATAAAGGGGTTATTTTGGTGGAATTTCGTAAAATCTTGATCCACAGCGTTAATTTATACTCTGCTATAAGTTATAGGTACACAATGGTTATTTAAAAGGGTAAGGGTAAGTCGAGGATAGTTGGACCACATTTTATAAAAGTGATTGTAACTTCTATAAACATTAATAATTTTTAAGCAAAACAATTTCATTATTTAAAACAGACCTTAAGCAACATAAAAACATAGATAAAACGTAATTCATTTCTTTTATAATATATGTTAAAAATATAAAAACATTTTGGTGTAAACCAAATGTAAAAAGGCCCTGTCATCATTTCTTTTTTAAACATATTTTTTACAAATTTGACAGAGCTTCATACAGGTTGGACATTCATCATGCATCCACCCACCGCAAACAATGCAACGTTTCCAATCATCAGTGCTTTATCTTTTCGGTAATCTTTTGTGCTCCCTACGCATTGGTTTTCGTAATTTTCACCTTCTGTACTGTTGCCATCCATAGTCCCCTACTAAGTCTTTTAGACTCTCTTACATAAGTGTTAGGCTTTTTTGCGACGGCAAAAACCATAAAAATTTCTAGTGGTCCGTCTATTCATAAACGTAGAGGATAGATGGACCTCTCATGTACGGCGTAACGAAAATATATACAATCGTAATCGAAGGTTATGAACAATCGTTGACATGTACTTTTGATAATTTTGCCAAAAAAATTTACATTAACTCGCTTTTTAATTACTTTTTCAGTTTATACTCCAATAATTTTTTCCAAATTTTTTCTATATTATTTTAACTACAAGCACCCCTGAACAACTATAAATAGGGGATGGATTCACTATAGCTTACTAAAAACAATGTAGGTATACAATAAAAAGTTCTAAAGTTGCATTTAAATATCAAAGTCCATCTCTCCTCGTGGGCCATCTCTCCCCGACTTACCCTTTTATTATCAAAATTTAAAAACAGGAATATACAGGGCGTTTCCTATAAGTGCGTCATAACTTCAGGAGCTGTTACAAGAACTCAAAAGAAGTAGTTTGACCCTGTTACGGGTCCAAGTAACGATAACTGCAAAATTAAAGGAAGTGTGCTAGAGCTATGAGATGTTATCAAAAAAAAAATTAGACCCAGTGCCTTCGGTTTTGCTACAGAGGAGATGGGAGTGGGTTCCACAGCAGATGATATGATTAAGCTCGTAGTTCGGTAGCCAACACCTAAGGTTAAGCGCTAGATGGTTACAATTTCACTGGTAGCCAAACAAACCGATAATAATACTCTCGAAACAAACCACCAATCAAGAGCACAAAATAACTCAACTCGAATCTGAAACAGAATAATAATCGTCGAGACACACTCGTCGCTACGACCCAAATAAAATAATAAACGCCAAGCTTCGATTAGTGAGCAAATACGCTCCAAAACGTGTATTCAAAAAAATGTAAATATCACTACCTACTATAATTACCAGTACGTAGTTCAAAATATCACCAAAAATATCACCATAACTATCGATCGAATTTCACACACAAATATAAATCGATAACAAAATACAACCCAACCCATTTAAATCCTCCCGTCCCAAATACAAACTTATCACTACAAAAAGGTAGTGGGTTGCGAACGTAAGCCTCCGAAATATGAATTACGACCAAAAGAACCGAAACCGGCTACTTACGCTCACACCACACCCCAGACACAATAACAGTAATTTTGTACACAAAATTATACAGATACGAAATGGTTCCACAATGGGTTCACAAAATGTTCAATAAACGAAAATAATAAAGTTAAGCGGTGGGCGACTTACTACTACTACTTAGTCCGCAACCAGAGCGTGTGTCGGCTCCAACAAGTACGCAGGCCAAGTTGAGCTTCGTAACGTCTGTCGGTGGTCAATTTCAAGATCGATGTTCAACGGTACTTAAATTCAGCCACTCAGCTAACTGCAAAATCTCAGACGGACGACAATATAACCAATAGGGTTGGAGAACCACTCTCCGTACAGCACAACTTCGACGACACAATCCTCGGTCCGAATATAACCCCACAAATCCGATACGAAAGGTACCAAGGATAACACCAATCGGTCCAAAACTTCAATAAACCGCAATCAAGGATCCAACGACAAATACGATTCCATAGCACAACTCAAAACCAATAACAGGAACCAGAAATTTGAACCATAAATAAGAACCAGCAATACACACGAAAAAAAAACCGGTATATAAAAAAAAAAAAGCCTTAGTTGTTCGTTGGCTTAAAAGGGGGTGAGACACGTGCGAAAAATAACGAAGCACATGTTAGGAGCCCTTCTCCACCAAATCCATAAAATTACGAAATATCACGATAATACGCTTCCTAACCACTACAAAACCATTTGATCCTCCTAGGAGTACGTTAAAAATTTAACGTTGAAAAGATTAATGTAGGTACTGAAGTTCCATAATTTATTCACACGTGCTCACGACAGTACAGCAAAACCGGAAAAAGAAAAGACAAACTTAAAACTGCCATGCGCCGCACGAGTAAGAACGCCGGGCATTCATCCTACTGACCGAACCTTCATACCCGGATATTTAACCGACAATACAAATTCAATACACAAAGTGACGAATATAAAAACAAGATAAAATCGTCACAACCCCAATTTTCTTATACAGAAAGATTCCCCATTCAGAGTTACAGGGTGTTTGAAAATTTATTGAGGCGAAACGAAAGCAGTTGAGAAAATAATTTTTGTGGAGATGCCTTATGTATTTTTAACTCTATGAGATAGATGTGGTACTTTTGTTTTTCAACTGCCAATATGGCGGATTCAAGATGACGCTAATCGAAATATTAATGGGATTGCAATAAAATTTTAGATACATGGGTTTCTTGAAAATTCGTCGACAAATCTAAAATTAGAATTTCAAAATTTTAAAAAAATGACAAACGCGTAACCTGAGAAAAAAAATTTTTTTTTTCAAATTTTATTAAAATAAATTATACTTTCTATACTACTATACTACTTATAAATTAGGTACTTTCAAATATTGGCTTTCGAACTATCAAGTCAGAGTTTTTAAATTTCATCTAGAAAAAAAAATTCAGATATTTGAAAATACTTATATCAGTACAAATACAAATAATAATAATAATAAGAATATCATTTATTTCGCCAACAAGTACAATCCGAGTACAATCATCAACCACCACGACCGAAATAAATGATTAAGAGGGAAAATATTTTCTAAAGTAGGCACTTGATTTTAAAATTTATAAATTAATTACTTTCAAATAGCTGTATTTTTTTATCTAGATCAAATTTTGAAATTCTGGCTGGATAGTTCGAAAGCCAATATTCAAAAGTACCCACAGTGTAATTTTCATCAAATTGGGTAAAAAGAATTTTTTTTCTGAGGTCACGCGTTTGTCATTTTTTTTTCAAATTTTGAAATTCCAATTTCAGATTTGTCGACGAATTTTCAAGAAACCCATGTATCAAAAATTTTATTGCAATCTCATTAATATTTAGATTAGCGCCATCTTGAATCCGCCATATTGGCAGTTGATATATAAAAGTACCACATCTATCTCATAGAGTTAAAAATACATAAGGCATCTTCACAAAAATTATTTTCTCAACTGCTTTCGTTTCGCCACAATAAATTTTCAAAAATTTGAAAATTTCAGCTAAAACACCCTGTAACTCTGAATGGGGGAACTTCCTGTTTAAGAAAATTGGGATCAAACGACTTCTTTTGAGTTCTTGTAACCGCTCCTGAAGTTATGACGCACTTATGGGAAACACCCTGTATAGGCAACAAAATATAGGGCTTTAGTTTTAATACAGTCGATTTTTAATAGTTATTTATGTGTCTAGAGCGTAAAATGAGAGTTTTTGATGTGAGGTCTAATTTTTAGTTAGATCTAATTTAATTAAATGACGACCGAACATCAAAAACGCATTTTGCTCGAGATAGGTACATACAAAATTTTTCGTACGACGGCAATATAAAATTAGTAACTTTTGTATTTTGTAAGGTTATGTTTTACGTAAATTACGTTTCTAAAAATTGTTCCAGCAAATAACTGTTTTGAGTTTTGATCTTTCGTATTATAATTATAAGTACAACTAATACTTTCACAATTTTGCATTTTGCTAAATAAGTAATTAATTTACGACTTCAATATTGTCTAAATAATTATTCAAAGTTTGAATTTTGTCTAATGAGCGTGCGCCATCTAGTGGAATAAAATTGAAATTTGACAGAATCAAACATAAAGTATATAACCGTGAAGTACCTTATTGGTTATATACCTGTCTATGTACAATTTTTACGATCATATACTTGTATGTAAAACAAACTCGATCAAAATGTCCGACTTTAGGCGATACTTCACGAAGCGTAAAGAATGTTTTTAGAGTCGGTCGTACGAAAAATAATTTTAAAATTTACTACTTTTAAAGGGTCAAAGTTTACTAAAATTTTAAAACGGTTTTTCTCAAAATCGGCTTCGGCCGTTTTGTCTAGTTTTTGAATATATTATAGATATAAAAGCTCTTAATTTATCAACTGAGTTTCATTTTTCGCTATGGGCTAATTTCGAAGCTATGATTTTTTGAAGGTCAAAATTTCAAAAATGTATAATTTCTTGTGTAATCAAAATTTGTAATTGCAAGTTGGTATATTAATTTATTCTATAAATTTTAATTAGTTTTTACAATTTTTGATTGAAAATCACTTCCGGTTAAACCGGAAATTAGCCAAGCAAAAGGAGTTTTTGAAAACACCCAGTATATTTTTTAATTTTTTAAAATATCGTAACATTAGCTGTCTAACAAGACCAAACATGTTATTTTAACTTCCGGTTTAACCGGAAATGGGGTTAGCTTTTCAATTTAAAAAAACACCCTGTATATTTTAAGTGGTTAAGAATAATTGTAACATTATCTATCTAGTAATACCAAATATTTTACATTTAAACGTCCGGTTCAGCCAAAAATGAGATCAGCTTTCCTATTTCAATTAGAAACACCCTGTAGAATTTTATATTTTTGATATCAAGGAGAGCTTCTCAACGTACTATTCTTTTGTACTATTTCTGATATTTTTTTAAAGAGCTTATAGAATTAGCTTCAATGCATACGAAAAAGTCTTGTTATGGCCACATCAGCCGTTTTTTGACCTGTCTCTACACACACTTCTAGACACAATCTGGTTTTATTGAATGGAATGGTTGAATACTCGTATAGCAATGAATAACTGTAAAAAATGAAATGAAAAACTGTATAAGAAAAATTGTACGAGCCAACAAAAGAATATTTCTTTGACGATATCCTGTATTATGATAAGTATAGCAATAATCCACCGTGCGTCTATGGAATATTTTGAAATTGCAAAAACCGACAATAAAACCTAAACTACCCTACGAAGTAACAAAAAAAATTAAAAAGAATCTCGAAAAAATATATAAAAAAATTGCTTGTCTCATCTACGAATTTGAAAGGCTTTCTTACGAGCGTAGATTTAGGACTTTCATTAAACCTTTCGTACTTTCGTTATGTACGTGTCAAGTAGTTCATCTACTACTATGAAATTTGAAAAAATATATATGCGAGCAATTCGTTTGTTATACTTAGGCAACATTCTCTTCGCGAAGAATACGAATAAATTATTTATCGTCTCGAAAGATTATTGATGTAAACATTGGTTGAATTACTCCATCACTTGGAGTTGACATTTTTCATCATTTTTTCTTTAAAAATAAAATTTCCCCTGTTTCCAATTTAATACTTTGTGAGAATGCTTATAAGCAAAAAATGGGCGTACACTTATGTTGCTACACGTACGGGGTGCTTGAAAAAATGTCTTATTCTTCTGCTCTACTGTCGCGTAAGAAAACGTCTTAAATACGGTTAGGCGTGACTTTTGCCACTCTCATGTCGAGGCTGTTTAGAAGCATATCCAAGAGAAGTGGAAACAGCATCCATGCTATGAAAACTGTTACCTTTAGTAGCACTGTTGTTGTAATTGCGTCTCTAAAACCTCTTTTTATGGTTCTTTATTGAGTTAGTTGACAATACTACTAAAAGCGTCCAGGGTCAGTTAGTAGATATGCAGAGTACAGCATAGGTACGGTATTTTCTAAATCTACTGGCTCAGACAGCATTTAAGTCAGTGCCATCTATTATTACTATTGCTATGAGGCTAACCCCCAGTGGTTCCTTGGGTCTATTATAAGCCTCAAATATAATCTTCCATTATGTGAGTTATGTGATTTTGATAAAGTCCAGAATTTCCTCTATTGGTAGTTTGGGCAGTTCTCTTTAGAGCATCTTCTCCTTTCTTAGAATGCTGTGAAGATTGCTTGTGAAAGCCTCGCAGTGTAGCAGAAGATGAATTGAAGTTTCCTCTGCCTCTGCACATCCTTTACATAGTGGGTCTTCTTCTAGTCCCATCGTAAACAGGTGCTTTTCAAGCTGCCAATGTCCCATTATCAGTGCCGTTGTCAGTCGTAGCTCACCTCTACTCGTTCTGAGTAGAGAGTGGGTTTTTTTGTTAGAGGGTTTTTCCAGTAGGACTTTAGAGTGGTCTTATCCGGGAGTCTCCCTCCAGGGTATAATATGCCAGTTCCCTAGAAGTGACTGCATTTGTCTCTTTGCCATTTCATAAGGAATGTCAAATGGTGGTTCTGGTCCGATGGGCCTTATTTTGCTGCCCTCTTTAGCCAGACCGTCCGCTTTCTCTTTCTCTAGTATATCGGCTTGAGCTGGCACCCATACCAGGTTGATAAAATTTTACCCCCTAGCTCGTTCAGTCTGCGGACGCAGTCCGTTACTATTAGTCCAAACCCCACCTCACAAAGATTCTTTGGATGTGATAATCTTGATCTAATAGTATTTGCGCGCAAGTTAGAATGGCGTAAATTTCTGCTTGGAAGACGGTTGCGTGCTCCCCGAGGCTGAAGCTTACCCCTTGCCTCAAGTTGCCGTCCCCGATGATTCCAGCTCCTGTGCCTGTTCGGTTTTTAGAGCCGTCTGTGTAGAACACAAGTCCATTCATTTTGACTGCCTTGCATTCCCATTCTTCCTTTGTCGGAATTTTAATTTCGTAGGTTTTTTCAATGGTATATACTCTGGTTATTCTATCAGACCTCATACTAAGCATGGGGTGTTCTGCCATCTCTCTTAGTCTCTCAGGATTGGGACATGTCCTTGGACATTTTTCATGAGGAAGATTGAATTTTAGATGTGTAAGCCTCCCTTAATCCATTGGATTTCACTACCAAGTAGTGTAAGAGTGGATGGTTCAACATTGTTTCTATTGCTGCTATAATAGACATCGTACGCATTACTCCAGTTATTCCTAAGCAAGCCAGTCTTTGGATTTTGCTCAGTTTATGTTTGCAGGTTTTTGTGTGTGTTTTTGTCAACCACACGGAACCTGCATATGTGACTATTGACTATTGACTATGACTATTGGTATGACCATCACGGTATATACTTCTCCAGTAAGTCAACTGAGGTGTCAGTCCTCAGGTTTTGCCAAACGTTCGTCTAAAGGTCCATAGGACCCTTGTGGGTTTGTTTACTACTCTATCTATATATGTGGTATGAAGCTTAGTTTGCTATCGAGGGTAACTCCTAAGTATTTGGCTCTCCCACTGCTTCCAGAGGCATGCCAAATAGGTATACCTTCCTGTTAGCATCAGTCTTATTTGTTCTTCTTGTGAAATGGATTAGCGAGGTCTTAGTCGAATTAACCGCCAGGCCCTCTTCCAAACACCATTTCTCTCCAAGATTCAAGGGTCTTTGCATTCTTTCAAATACAGTAGCCCCAAACTTTCCAGTCGTTGTTATGGCTATATCGTCAGCATAACCTACGACTTTTAGGCCCTCTTTCTCTAGACGTTTGAGAAGATTGTCAACTACGAGCGACCAAAGAAGTGGCGAAAGCACCCGTTCTTGTGGACAACCCCGGTTTACTTTTGCTGCAACGGTGCATTGATTTACCGAAGCGTAAACTACCATTTAAATGTATATGTTCGTTTTGTTTGAACAGTTGTTGTAGTTTAATATCGATCGGTAATCACATAGGTATTGAAAAATTGCTACTTTTCAGCAATCATAGTCAATAGTCAATATTAGAAGTTATATCTGTAATTAAATTTCTCTCGAATTGCTCGTAAACTTGAACAAACATTGCCAAGTTACTTTTCCTTTACTAAAAGACATAACAATTTTCGTTTTATATAAAAATTTAATGAGCAACATATTTTTCTATTGTTTTTAATTTAAAAAGTAAACATTTATTTTGTACTTGAGGGCATAATCCACTTAAAAATGTTGGTGAATAAAACAATTTTATGTTTGTTGACAGAAAATGCTGAAAAATTATGATATTTTTACTACTTTCTTGTCCGCTTCTGGATTTTTACTAACTCTAATTTTTAAACAATGAGTTGGGAAGTTACTCCGTATTGTTATTTACGAAACAAAAAATGATTTATTTTGTTAGCGGAACAATAGAGAGTACTAAGAGCTTTTCTGTAACAAGGGAAAGGTAAAAGTTTAAATTGCGCCCTTTTAACTCGATAATATCGAGTAAATTTAATAAAAACAATTACCACCGGGTGTTTCATTTGTTTTTCTTTTAATGAGCCCATCTCTCTGTCTTATTCAAATAAAAACGTATCTAGATAGCTTATTGATGGAATTTGAAAAGGGATAGTCCACAGTTAAGCCTTCTCGATGTGTTTTATTTCGCTGGCTGCTTTTAAAACAAATAGTGGTCGTTACAAAATTAGGCGCTTCGGTCCTAAATTGACATTTTTTATTTGTACAGAATTTAAAAAAAAAACATCCATTGTTTATCTTTTGATAAGAGGATTAAATAAACGTCGGTCATATTAATTTATAGACTCCCCGCAGTTATGTAAATGAGTGTATGAAATAAAAAGTAATCAGTCAATTGTAACTTAATAAAAAAATGATATAACACGGCTTATAACGAAATAAATGAACTTTTTTATTACAAATAACATAGGTAGATTAGATTAGATTTCGCTAGGGTTCGATTTTTGACAGTTCCCGATGATTGCACAAAAACATAAAGTTACGTAAATCGATAACAAATATTGTCTTGAGGAGCTATAACTCCAACAACTTTTTTTTTCTCTAAAAAAAGCGAGGCCAATCGCGAAAGTTTCTCGTGATGGGGAAATTAATTTTAGTAAAATCGAACTACGCCGGGAGGTCTTGTCCGAAGCGTTTACGTATGCCTATCCAAACATTCAGGCGTATTCTGTATCATAACCTCTAAGACGTAAGGGTCAACCCTTACGTTAAAATGACATTCTATCCTTTTCATTTATCTGTGATAGAACGAGATAGAACGTTATTTTAACGTAAAGGTTGGCCACTATTTTTAGAGTTTATGGATACAGAATACGCCTGCTTAACTAATTACAATCAAAGTAATCTCTTTTCCAAAGCACGTACCGAATGACGTCAATATCACACCAAAGTAACTAATATAAATGAAAAGCAACTCTCCCTCTGCCTCTCCCTCTCCTCCTCTCTCTCCCTCTCCCTCTCCCTCTCCCTCTCCCTCTCCCTCTCCCTCTCCTTCTCCCTCTCCCTCTCCCTCTCCCTCTCCCTCTCCCTCTCCCTCTCCCTCTCCCTCTCCCTCTCCCTCTCCCTCTCCCTCTCCCCCCCCCTACCCATCCCGCTTCCTTTCCCTTCCCCTCTCCGCCCTCATCCCTTCCCCTCCCTATCCCCCTTTTCTCTCACCCCTTCACTATCACTCTCCCACTCCTAACTACAACCATTCAAAATACACTACTGAAAAAAGTATCGCATATTTAAGGAACCACCTCTATTCAGAAAATCGTGGTAAAATACTCGGTTTTAGTATGGTTTAATTAAATAAAAAGAAATTATTCTAAAAGTTAGCGAACCACAAGTCCCAACAAATCGCTGTTTCAATACTGTCTATTTCTTCCTATGGCTCTTATAACTGCCATACAACGTCTATGCAATTAACGTTTTAAAGTTGTCCTGCTGGGAGATGTTGCCTCATTCTTCTATGAGAGCCTCCGATAGTTCTTCTAGAGTTCCTGGGACGTTGTGCCTGTTTCGTATGCCTATCACAAGAGCGTCCCACATGTGCTCTATCGGATTCAAATCAGGCTACACCAACGTCTAGAACGTAGTGTTGAACTATCCGTGCGGTGTGTGGGCGCTAATTAACCTGCATTAGAACGAACCCATTTTTGATGAATGGGATTCCATCCCACGCCCTTACGCCGCCACCCCCATAAGCATCTAATTGGTGGATATTTCATTGGGAAAATCGCGTCCCTGGCATTCTCCTACACTCTTTGTCGTCGATCGTTAGATGAAGGAGTGAATCGGGACTCGTCCGAAAACAAAACAGCGCCCACTGCTCGTATGGCTACCCTACATGTTCCCTTGCAAACGCAAGTCACATTGCTCTGTGTTCTCTAGTCAAACTGGGTTGTTGGTCGTCTGACGTATAAATGAACTTAACCCATTAACGGCCAAGACAAGAAAAAATTGCAAATTTAATAATTTTTTTTTGAAATATGTTCAACTAAGACAAATTTTGCATTAATTTAAAAAAAATTATTACAGGGAAGGAGAAACGCTAGGGTGCGTATACGCACCTTTGGCGGAATCCAGTATAAAAGTTTTAAATTTACAAAAGTACGATAATTGTATAATTTAACAAAATAATCTATTTTTCTATATGAAAATTGTCAAAACTTTACACAAATAAGTAGTTTTTGCAAAATCAGCGTTTCGTTTTTGCAAAATCAGCGTTTTTTTGCACATGCCTATTCTCGTTTGATCTTACGGCATATGGTAAAGCGGCTTTAGAAGGCCTTTCATGCTTTGAAGGAAGACACTAAACATTGTCCTCGGCTTCAGGAGCCCCTGCTTCTCCACTAAACTTTAACAAACTTCTTCTTAATTTCTTAATTCTTAATTTTTATCCCTTGTTTTAGTGAAACGTCTTCTTTGGAGACACTTATCAATGGCTATTAAAATTCCGGAACTTCATTTTGAAGCCGTTTGACCTTGAATAATCAAAAATTCAAATTCAAACGCAAGTAATGCAAAACTGACCAACTCTGCTTGCACCCCCCCCCCTCCCGAATTTTTTTTGGCTACGATTTGACGTTTTTTATATTTATCGTATTTCTCTAAAAATGTATATGCCCATCACGAAAATATTGTGCCGACCCATTTTAAAAACCCTGGCACCGTCACTGTGATGGTCCACTCCTCCTTATAAAGTGTTGCTAGCTCTCTCAAAAGAATGTCATCGTCCGAATCGTCACCCGTACATCATCATTTTCTATATCTAATTGTTTACATACGAGTATGTTCCTGCAATATCCGCTTCCAGTTTTCAGCGTTCCTTCTCCAATAACGTTATCATCGATGTCTTCTTCATCGGTAACTTGATCCGTTTTTGATGGCACATAAATTACATCGATGGAATTAATATTGCTGCAATGAGGATCTTCTTCTGATATAGATATCAATTCGTTGATGGTTAGTGGTCTTTTCAGCTCCTATCCCGAAAATTGGCTAATTTTGGGATATCCAAAATAAAACGATAAACAAGAAAACTAGGTTCAATAAAAACATTGTACAATGTAGTACTCCACTAACATTTACTGAGTTCTGAATTCACGCTTATTTTCACAAACAAGAAAAAAATTTTCTATACGGTTATTGGCCAAAGGTGCGTATACGCACCCTTTAGATAAACATGCAATTATAACCATCTATTTTCAAAAAATAACCCAAAACCTTAAAGTAGTGTGTGAAACTTATGTATTTTCTAAATGTTTAGCATAAAAAAGTCATTATTGTTTCAAAATTAGTTAGTCAAAAAAATAGTTTATTGGGAGTAGTCGTAATTCGTTAAATTATGCCATATTGGATAATTTTTTAGGTGTATAAGAAACGACATTTTCAGGAAATAAAAATTATTGTTACATTGTTTGAACTATGGACAACAAATTATCGTCAAAAAAAAGATTACATTAGGGCCCTTGATTGGCTAAAAAAAATTAATTCTAAAGGTTTCGTTTACGCATCTTTGGCGGTTAATGGGTTAATAGAGGCGATGCCTTAATGTTTGGTCAGAAATCCTGGTATTATGCACACGTGACACGTACTAACGAATTTTGTAGAAATCGAGCTGTTTCAGTTCGATTTCGACGAGCAAAAAGGGTCTTCTATTGCACTTGTGATTCGATGACGACCTTGTCTACGATGTCGGCAATGTCTATGGGTTACATAGAATCGCTGAGAAACCCTGCTAATCGAGCTTTGGACAACATTCAATATTTCCGCCACTCTAACTTGCAGATATTCTTCCTTAACACTTTCGCGGCCAAGCTACAATTTGAAAAAATGCTTAAACCCTACCCTACATCTACTACTACCCTACTACCCGTACAGGCCACGGCGGTCACTGGTGCCTGTGCCTGTACGGAACATCATAGAAGCGGTCACTAGTAACCGCCCTGGCCGCGAAAGTGTTAAATTCTTGAAAAGTGACCAGTGCTGCCTATTAAATTAATAGTCAATTTAGTATTATCAAACTCATCATGAACTAGAGGGGGCAGTGGAGACAAAGATTAGTGGATGCTCAAAAATCTTAAAACATATTTCTTCTTCTAAGGCGTAAGTGCTGCCACATTAACATTTTCCTTAGCCCGCCTGTGCTTTATGCAACAATTTATGATAATGTAAACATATTTTTCTAAACAACATTTTACTGTCACGTTCTTATTATGATATGAGCTGCTATACTGCAACAAATAGCCAGATAATAGACAAGATTTATGTAATGCATAAAATGGGTATTAAGAGGGGCCATTCAAATTATCAAAGTCAATAGATGGCAGCACGTGCTATTTCAGCTTATTTTTATTTACCACACCATTATTATTCCGTCGAGCGAATCGATTAATAATACACACCTACTAAATAAGAACTTGGTGCTCTATAGCCTAACGCAATTTTGAGAGGCGTAAATGGTAAAATACGGACGCAACTCACTTATTAAAATTCACGTAATTCAAAAAAAAATACAAATATAATTAAACTTTGAGATGGCTAACCTGTACTTTGGATGTTATTTTAGAATACGTAGAGGTGAAAAACTGAAAATTACCAACCCTAAGTGCACAGTGTGACTTAAACACAAGACATTGACAGACAATAGGTTAGATGTTGACTTTCTGCCACAACATAAAAAGTGCAGTGGCGTACCAGCAAACGTTAACAATGGATAACATTCAAACTTTAGACGAGTGCGTCACTGCACTTTTTATGTTGTGGCGGACAGTCAACATCTAACCTATTGTCTGTCAATGTCTTGTGTTTAAGTCACACTGTGCACTTAGGGTTGGTAATTTTCAGTTTTGCACCTCTACGTATTCTAAAATAACATCCAAAGTACAGGTTAGCCATCTCAAAGTTTAATTATATTTGTATTTTTTTTTGAATTACGTGAATTTTAATAAGTGAGTTGCGTCCGTATTTTACCATTTACGCCTCTCAAAATTGCGTTAGGCTATAGAGCACCAAGTTCTTATTTAGTAGGTGTGTATTATTAATCGATTCGCTCGACGGAATAATAATGGTGTGGTAAATAAAAATAAGCTGAAATAGCACGTGCTGCCATCTATTGACTTTGATAATTTGAATGGCCCCTCTTAATAGAGTCGGTATACGTTATACAATATTTTAGGAGTTTGTGCGTCCGCAAATTACGCAATTAACAGTTATCGTACTAACCTATGACTTTCATACACGAAAGCAACCCTCTTTAATTAAAAATAATTAACAATAAATTGGTCGGCCACTCTCCTTTAGTAATGTTCAATGTTCATTGTTCATTTTTTCGCGAAAATATATACAATCGAGAGGGGTTGGTTTGGCGAGTTCATTTGATTTAAATTGGTTTTATCAATGGCTTTCTCTTTATGCAAATTTGCTCCAACACCTTTTTTGTGTATAAATTTTCCAATTTGTTAAAATAAACGCAGGAGATGAAAACTCATTTCGAAGAAAATTAAAAACTTTCTCTATTAAACGTGTACACTGTACATTGTACACAGCTACCTGCTGTTTTGTACGATATTTAATGAGAAATATTTATCGAACCGTATTAGCGTGGGTAAATACATATCGGTAGCAACGTGCGCCCAATTTTGAGATTGGAGGTATGTAGTTATTGGATAACATGGGTTTGCAGCTACTGATTCATCGTAAAGATAATTAAATATTCAATACCAATCCAAACGAATTTATTTGACCGAAATTGTTGACATTCTGAATTGTGAAGGATTTATTAGGAGAGCAATTCCTAGGTACTAATAATACAGAATGGTATGCTTTTGTTAATATTTTGCGGGCGTTTTTCGAGAAGCTTTGTGTCAGATTTCATCAAGTTTGAAAAATATTAATTTTTAGCACTTTCACCTTAATGGCAACTACCCCTATTTTATGTAAGTAAGTCGGAGCCAAGGCTCACACACAAACGCAGAAATTTCCCTCTACATAATATCAGAACCAGCTACAAGAAAATGCTTTTCAATTCATTCGAAACTACTGCTTGTAACGAAATTTTAATTAGGGTTTGAAGTAGTTTTAATTCCAAACTCATAAGGGTTGTCAGAGTATTACTCTTATCTTTGTATTTACAACAAACTTGAAAACGGTATGTGGTATTTAGTTTGGAGCCATACAAACAGTTGCAAAACTAAAATAAAACTTTGCAACGCTGACAGACATCGAGTACAAGATGCATAAAAAATTAAAATAGAAAGATGCAATTATTGTTTCCTCGTATTATACTCAAAATAAATAGTCCGTTTTCAAGTGTACAAAAACATGTTCCCGTGGGATCCTTGATGAAGCAAGGGTGGCACTAGTCGCAATCTCTTTGTTTGACCTTGGAGAAATATAATTTTGATGTTGGCACTCTCGAAAATTATGCGTTCGAGTACTGTGCGAGAAAGAAAATGGCCAACATCGCAACACTTTTCTAGTTATCTATTGGGATTACAAAAAAAAGTTTTATACAAAAAATATTGATGCATCAATTCTACATAAAAAAGGTTATTATAAATTTTTATGTAGGAGTAACCGTTTCCTCAAAAAGAGGACTGTTCTTTTGCAATTGTGCAAAAACAGGCACTCGTGGGCTATTGATGAAGCAAGTGTGACACTAGTCTCAATCTCTTTGTTTGATCTTGGAGAAACATAATTTCGATGTTGGCACTCTCGAAAGTGATGCGTTTGAGTGCTGCACGCGAGAAACAAAATGGCTAAGACCTCAAATACTTTCCAATTTATCTTAGCAGTTCCAATTTTTGGTATCTTGTCTATTAGGGAGGCCTAATGCTAAATCCAAGTTTTCCACCTCAGCAGACCTCCGGATCTTTGTCAAAAATCGAAGAAACTGCTAAATTTTACTCCTTTTTTCAGTGGCTGTCAATTTTGACCGTGAAAGATTAATTTGGTGGCAAAGATAGTTGAATACTTTTTTAAATAGACAAAATTTGCTACCATTTGAGATTAGAATGGTCTCTGCAAACCTAATAGTATCTCAGATACAAGTGTACAAAAGTTTGCAATTTTGTCACATTTTGGCGATACAGCTTTTGACAAAGATCCGGATTATGTACCTTGTAGTACAATAGGGTAGTTATGATTTTCTGGTATGTTGTACATGATGAAGGTCTAATGACATATCTAAGTTTTTGACCTCGGTGGATCTCCGGATCTTTGTCAAATCTTCAAAAATATGTACGATTTAGATCTGCTATTGTTTTGAATTTTTGAGAAACATCCGGAGTTCCATCGAGAACAAAAACTTGGATTTATCATTAGACCTTCATCATGTACAACATGCCAAGAAATCATAACTACCCCATTTAATATAAGCTAAATAATCCGGATCTAGATAGATACGTTTTAGTTTTAGATTTTTGAGACGGGTTCGTATTATTTACCTCTATCAGCAAATGGAGTAGTTATAATTTTTTGGTATCTTCTATGTGACGGAGGCCTAATGATAAATTCAAGTTTTGGTCTTTGGCGGATTTCCGGATCTTTGTCAAATATCCAAAAGTAAAGCAAAACTAAATCGTATATATTTTTGAATATTTGACTAAGATCCGGAGATCCGCCAAAGACCAAAACGTGGATTTATCATTACATCTTCATCATATAAGGGATATCAAAAAATCATAACTGCTGCATTTTGTGCAAGGTACATAATCCGAATCGCTGTATCGCTAAAAATAACAAAATAGGAAAAATTTGTCAACTTTTGTGCACTTGTATCTCGGACACCACTAGGTTTATAGAGACCAATCTAGTCTCAAATTGTATAAAATTTAGTATACTTTTAAAAAGTATTAAACTATCTTTGCCGAATAATTAATCCTTCGGGGTCAAAATTGACAGAAACTAAAAAAGTTTTTAAAATTTGCTGTTTCTTGGATTTTTGACAAAGATCCGGAGGTCTGCCAAGGTCCAAAATTTCAATATATCATTAGGCATACGTAATAGACAAGGTACCAAAAAATCAGAACTATTTAGATAGATTAAATAGTGTTTGCGATATCAACCATTTTTTTCTCGAGTGCTGCTCTCAAACGCATCATTTTCGAGAGTGCCAACATCAAAATTATGTTTCTCCGACGTCAAACAAAGAAATTGAGATCAATAACATACTTTCTTCATCAAGGTTCCGACGGGAGCCTGGTTTTGTACAATTACAAGGGGCTGTAAGTTTACTGAGAAAACAGTTAGTCCTACATAAAAATTGGTAATAAGCTTTTTTGTGTATAATTGTTGTAGCAATATTTTGTATATTAAACTTTTTTCGTAACACCAATGGTTACTCAGATAAATTGGAAAAAGTGTTTGCTATGCTAGCCATTTTCTTTTTCATGCACAGCAGTCAAACGCATAATTTTCGAGAGTGCCAACATCGAAATTATGTTTCTTCAAGTTCAAATAAGGAGATTGAGATCAATGCCACACTTGCTTCATCTAGGATCCCACGGATGTACATTTGAGATCAGACGTAAATATTGAATAGTTGTAACTGTTCGCGTGTTTGAGTCGAGTTGAGAAGAACCGTTACTGCAGAACAATTTTCGTAAGTTTTTTTAATTTTTTTTGTCCCTTGCGTACGGAAAAAACGATCCTAGAGTAATTGAATGTTTCTGAGTCCGTTTTCTTTTTTGTAAATGGTAAATAATTATTTGAAAGGACTGTTATTGAACTTCGCCAAACTTAGATCAATATGTAACCCTAAAGATAAAAAAACTTCTTGTAGTTTTTCCCATTTACTCGAATAGATGATGTAAATCCTCTTTTTATGTTTTCACCGATTTTTTTTAGCTTTTGTTAAGCTTTTACACCAAAAGCGATATCGCGTGACCTGATAAAACTTTATATACCAACGGTCATTTTAAATTCAAAACCATTAGGTTTATCACTAAAGCGAGCTCATCTTAAAAAGTTTCAGTAGTGAAAATGTCAAAACTACTTCCATTTATAATATACGAGTCGAAAATAAAAACAACAAAGTAGGGTAAGTACAATATACGTATCTCCCATAAGTTTAAATTAATGGAAATTAGTTTGGCCAACTCCAAATGTTATCTTACGTTATCAGTACTGAAAATTTGTCCCTCATATTCACAAGACTTATTATAAGTTATAAGGGACGCGTCTCGTGTAAAATTACACCCTTTGTAATGATTTCAGTTTGCTTTAAATTTAATTTGTGTTAACGTAACTCAATTACGCATCCATTAAGCTATCCACTCTAAAACTTCTTTTTTTTTCCAACTAAAATCAACTCGATTGACGTCACTCGAGATGTTGAGCGTAAATATTCCAAAATCAAAGCAGGACGTTTAATTAAAGTTGGGAAAAAAGTTTTTTTTTTACAATCAGAACACATTAAAGAGTAACTTAATGCCAGATTAAATTGGAAACGTTTCAACAGATCAAATTGTGACCACACTAAATTTATTTAATTTTTTTTATACCCATCATAAGAGGAAATAATGTATAGGAGTAAAAAATATTTTTTGCATTTCGCTTCGAAACCACAAAATTAAATGTTTGTAACAAACCGAAAACAAAAGCAATTTGTTGTGATATTTGGCAAAACTAAAAACTCGGTTGGCTCCTTTTTAAGTCAGAAACGAGGTATAACGCGTGATTTTGACGCCGTTTTTATGAAATGATCCATTTTTGAAATTAAGCGCGTGCTTTAATCAAAGCCCTTTGATGTTTGAAAATTACTGTCACTTTTAGAAATATCGTAGGTACATACATCATATAAATAAATGGAAACCTATATACAACGTACTACAAGTTCAATCGATATCTCTTTACTTCTAGTGAAAAATGCATCTCAATACAAAGTTAATGTGACAATATCTCACGAACGGTTAGTTTTAGACCTACAAAACCTTATATTGTTTTCATTATACAATAAGTACCCTAAACAAATATTTAGTAATATACAGGGTGTTGCGCATAGAAAATTCGATAAAGTGGCATATTAACTTCGGGTGCAAAATGCATCTCAATACAAAGTTAATGTGACAATATATCACGAACGGTTAGTTTTAAATCTACAAAACCTTATATTATTTTTATTACACATTAAGTAGCCTAACCAAATACTTAGTAATATACAGGGTGTTGCGCATAGAAAATTCGATAAAGTGGCATATTAACTTCGGGTGCAAAATGCATCTCAATACAAAGTTAATGTGACAATATCTCACGAAGGGTTAGTTTTAAACCTACAAAACCTTATATTATTTTTATTACACATTAAGTAGCCTAACCAAATACTTAGTAATATACAGGGTGTTGCGCATAGAAAATTCGATAAAGTGGCATATTAACTTCGGGTGCAAAATGCATCTCAATACAAAGTTAATGTGACTATATCTCACGAACGGTTAGTTTTAAACCTACAAAACCTTATATTATTTTTATTACACATTAAGTAGCCTAACCAAATACTTAGTAATATACAGGGTGTTGCGCATAGAAAATTCGATAAAGTGGCATATTAACTTCGGGTGCAAAATGCATCTCAATACAAAGTTAATGTGACAATATCTCACGAACGGTTAGTTTTAGACCTACAAAACCTTATATTGTTTTCATTATACAATAAGTACCCTAAACAAATATTTAGTAATATACAGGGTGTTGCGCATAGAAAATTCGATAAAGTGGCATATTAACTTCGGGTGCAAAATGCATCTCAATACAAAGTTAATGTGACAATATCTCACGAACGGTTAGTTTTAAATCTACAAAACCTTATATTATTTTTATTACACATTAAGTAGCCTAACCAAATACTTAGTAATATACAGGGTGTTGCGCATAGAAAATTCGATAAAGTGGCATATTAACTTCGGGTGCAAAATGCATCTCAATACAAAGTTAATGTGACAATATCTCACGAAGGGTTAGTTTTAAACCTACAAAACCTTATATTATTTTTATTACACATTAAGTAGCCTAACCAAATACTTAGTAATATACAGGGTGTTGCGCATAGAAAATTCGATAAAGTGGCATATTAACTTCGGGTGCAAAATGCATCTCAATACAAAGTTAATGTGACTATATCTCACGAACGGTTAGTTTTAAACCTACAAAACCTTATATTATTTTTATTACACATTAAGTAGCCTAACCAAATACTTAGTAATATACAGGGTGTTGCGCATAGAAAATTCGATAAAGTGGCATATTAACTTCGGGTGCAAAATGCATCTCAATACAAAGTTAATGTGACAATATCTCACGAACGGTTAGTTTTAGACCTACAAAACCTTATATTGTTTTCATTATACAATAAGTACCCTAAACAAATATTTAGTAATATACAGGGTGTTGCGCATAGAAAATTCGATAAAGTGGCATATTAACTTCGGGTGCAAAATGCATCTCAATACAAAGTTAATGTGACAATATCTCACGAAGGGTTAGTTTTAAACCTACAAAACCTTATATTATTTTTATTACACATTAAGTAGCCTAACCAAATACTTAGTAATATATAGGGTGTTGCGCATAGAAAATTCGATAAAGTGGCATATTAACTTCGGGTGCAAAATGCATCTCAATACAAAGTTAATGTGACAATATCTCACGAAGGGTTAGTTTTAAACCTACAAAACCTTATATTATTTTTATTACACATTAAGTAGCCTAACCAAATACTTAGTAATATACAGGGTGTTGCGCATAGAAAATTCGATAAAGTGGCATATTAACTTCGGGTGCAAAATGCATCTCAATACAAAGTTAATGTGACAATATCTCACGAACGGTTAGTTTTAGACCTACAAAACCTTATATTGTTTTCATTATACAATAAGTACCCTAAACAAATATTTAGTAATATACAGGGTGTTGCGCATAGAAAATTCGATAAAGTGGCATATTAACTTCGGGTGCAAAATGCATCTCAATACAAAGTTAATGTGACAATATCTCACGAACGGTTAGTTTTAGACCTACAAAACCTTATATTGTTTTCATTATACAATAAGTACCCTAAACAAATATTTAGTAATATACAGGGTGTTGCGCATAGAAAATTCGATAAAGTGGCATATTAACTTCGGGTGCAAAATGCATCTCAATACAAAGTTAATGTGACAATATCTCACGAAGGGTTAGTTTTAAACCTACAAAACCTTATATTATTTTTATTACACATTAAGTAGCCTAACCAAATACTTAGTAATATATAGGGTGTTGCGCATAGAAAATTCGATAAAGTGGCATATTAACTTCGGGTGCAAAATGCATCTCAATACAAAGTTAATGTGACAATATCTCACGAAGGGTTAGTTTTAAACCTACAAAACCTTATATTATTTTTATTACACATTAAGTAGCCTAACCAAATACTTAGTAATATATAGAGTGTTGCGCATAGAAAATTCGATAAAGTGGCATATTAACTTCGGGTGCAAAATGCATCTCAATACAAAGTTAATGTGACAATATCTCACGAAGGGTTAGTTTTAAACCTACAAAACCTTATATTATTTTTATTACACATTAAGTAGCCTAACCAAATACTTAGTAATATATAGAGTGTTGCGCATAGAAAATTCGATAAAGTGGCATATTAACTTCGGGTGCAAAATGCATCTCAATACAAAGTTAATGTGACAATATCTCACGAACGGTTAGTTTTAGACCTACAAAACCTTATATTGTTTTCATTATACAATAAGTACCCTAAACAAATATTTAGTAATATACAGGGTGTTACGCATAGAAAATTCGATAAAGTGGCATATTAACTTCGGGTGCAAAATGCATCTCAATACAAAGTTAATGTGACAATATCTCACGAACGGTTAGTTTTAAATCTACAAAACCTTATATTATTTTTATTACACATTAAGTAGCCTAACCAAATACTTAGTAATATACAGGGTGTTGCGCATAGAAAATTCGATAAAGTGGCATATTAACTTCGGGTGCAAAATGCATCTCAATACAAAGTTAATGTGACAATATCTCACGAACGGTTAGTTATAGACCTACAAAACCTTATATTGTTTTCATTATACAATAAGTACCCTAAACAAATATTTAGTAATATACAGGGTGTTGCGCATAGAAAATTCGATAAAGTGGCATATTAACTTCGGGTGCAAAATGCATCTCAATACAAAGTTAATGTGACAATATCTCACGAAGGGTTAGTTTTAAACCTACAAAACCTTATATTATTTTTATTACACATTAAGTAGCCTAACCAAATACTTAGTAATATATAGGGTGTTGCGCATAGAAAATTCGATAAAGTGGCATATTAACTTCGGGTGCAAAATGCATCTCAATACAAAGTTAATGTGACAATATCTCACGAAGGGTTAGTTTTAAACCTACAAAACCTTATATTATTTTTATTACACATTAAGTAGCCTAACCAAATACTTAGTAATATATAGAGTGTTGCGCATAGAAAATTCGATAAAGTGGCATATTAACTTCGGGTGCAAAATGCATCTCAATACAAAGTTAATGTGACAATATCTCACGAACGGTTAGTTTTAGACCTACAAAACCTTATATTGTTTTCATTATACAATAAGTACCCTAAACAAATATTTAGTAATATACAGGGTGTTGCGCATAGAAAATTCGATAAAGTGGCATATTAACTTCGGGTGCAAAATGCATCTCAATACAAAGTTAATGTGACAATATCTCACGAACGGTTAGTTTTAGACCTACAAAACCTTATATTGTTTTCATTATACAATAAGTACCCTAAACAAATATTTAGTAATATACAGGGTGTTGCGCATAGAAAATTCGATAAAGTGGCATATTAACTTCGGGTGCAAAATGCATCTCAATACAAAGTTAATGTGACAATATCTCACGAAGGGTTAGTTTTAAACCTACAAAACCTTATATTATTTTTATTACACATTAAGTAGCCTAACCAAATACTTAGTAATATATAGGGTGTTGCGCATAGAAAATTCGATAAAGTGGCATATTAACTTCGGGTGCAAAATGCATCTCATTACAAAGTTAATGTGACAATATCTCACGAAGGGTTAGTTTTAAACCTACAAAACCTTATATTATTTTTATTACACATTAAGTAGCCTAACCAAATACTTAGTAATATATAGAGTGTTGCGCATAGAAAATTCGATAAAGTGGCATATTAACTTCGGGTGCAAAATGCATCTCAATACAAAGTTAATGTGACAATATCTCACGAACGGTTAGTTTTAGACCTACAAAACCTTATATTGTTTTCATTATACAATAAGTACCCTAAACAAATACTTAGTAATATACAGGGTGTTGCGCATAGAAAATTCGATAAAGTGGCATATTAAATTCGGGTGCAAAATGCATCTCAATACAAAGTTAATGTGACAATATCTTACGAACGGTTAGTTTTAGACCTACAAAACCTTATATTGGTTTCATTATACATTAAGTAGCCTAACTAAATACTTAGTAATATACAGGGTGTTGCGCATAGAAAATTCGATAAGTGGCATATTTACTTCGAGTGAAAAATGCAACCTCAATACAAAGTTAATGTGACAATATCTCATGAACGGGTAGTTTTAAACCTACAAAACCTTATACTGTTTTTATTATACCGTAAGTACCCTAACCAAATATTTAATAATATACAGGGTGTTGCGCATACAAAATTCGATAAAGTGGCATATTAACTTCGGGTGCAAATACAAAGTTAATGTGACAATATCTCACGAACGGTTAGTTATAAACCTACAAAACCTTATATTGTTTTTATTACCCATTAAGTAACCTAACCAAATACTTAGTAATATACAGGGTGCTGCCCATAGAAAACTCGATAAAGTGGCTTATTGATTTCGAGCGCATCTCAATACAAACTTAATGAGACAATATCTCACGAACGGTTAATTTTAAACCTACAAAACCTTATATTGTTTTTATTACACATTAAGTTGCCTAACCAAATACTTAGTAATTTACAGGGTGTTGCGCACAGAAAACTCGATAAAGTGGCATCTTAATAAAAAGTTTCTCGTTCTGTCACTGCTAAATAAAAAGGATAGAATGTCAGTTTAACGTAAAAGTTTCCCACTATTCTTAGAGGTTATGATAGAGAATATGCCCAAATAACTCATGATCGGTTTGTTTTAGACCTACAAAGCTATATATCGTTTTCATTTTATTACATTAAGTAACGTTCAATAAAATTTAGTTTTATTTTCTTGACACTTTTCAGTGTGCATCCTTAAGCATCCTGAAATAAAAACTAAACCACCTCACCTCACCAGTGATCTACTTTCCTAGATATTTATTACTCTTGCACTTAAGCATTATGTGATGTAGATAAAAATTTAAAAAGAAGCGCCGTAAAAAGTATTATTTCCACCCAACAGTGTAGAAGAGATAAATTGCTTATATAACTTCACAAATACACTCTTTTTTTCAATTATATTTCTTTCGCGTGGACGTCGGATAAACTTCCTATCTGAATACTGGAGGTCGTCCAGACTCGTCTTGTTTATTTCAAACGATTTTTCTTAATCTCACATCAATTTTCCTTCTAGTTTAATACTAAATACATATCTAACAGCACACATATTTCTTCTTAGTTCCGCTACATTTGGCATATTGTCATCATCAGTTGCGCATTTTTACCCAATTTCGTGTAAATTTTTACTCGACATTAAGCAACCCTTATCAAATAAAAAACTAGTGCGACTGCATATTACTCGTGATTCATGATAAAAGCGTTTTTACTTGAGTTGAGAGACTTCGTTCGCGTACAGAATAACGAACGAGTGCATTTTTATTAAGAGTATGATGCTTGGAACTTTTTCAAAAGAACCTACAAGCATGGCTGGCTACATTACAAGTAGAATATTAAATTTTACAATGTGGGTTTATTGTTGGTTATTAAAATAGAGCTTTGAGTCGACTTTAGCATTTCACATTTCACCTGCAGGAAAGTTTTATGACGCTGGAACGACACGAGAATTTCGAATGATTTATAAAAGAGCTCGCCTCTTCGTCCTCTTCACTAGATAGGTGCGGGTTTAAATTCTAAATAAATTTTACATAGAGTGCCCGATTAAAAAGTAATATTTCATCCAAAAATTGGTATGAAGTTGGCTTTAAGAGCCATTATTCTTAATAAGTTTTCGTAAGCGCGTCTCTTCTGTTTTCCAACATAATTACGTTTAAGAATTAGTCCGAAGTTCTTAAATTAATTTATAAATGCTTCGAGTTACAATTTTCGCTCTTTTCTTATTAAATTCTAACCTTCGCCCACCTCCTCATTAACCAACCTAGATGTAAATGCGCCAGTTTTTATAACTAAAAGTCTCGTACACTCGGAAGTTTCAGGAGTCAGTGGGGTGCGAAGAAAGTAGATATCGATGCCCAGTATCGGCCCAATCGGAGAAACTTTTTTTAAAGTTGAACTGCTGTACTTACACAGGTGTAAAAATAATAAAAAATTCTAAATCTCAAAAATAACTTTTTTTTTCTTTTGTAGAACTAAATTAGAATAGCCATTTGCACTAATTTTGTCAGTTCGATTGCTGACAGCTGTTTCGATACACTGTATCATCTTCGGAGTGAGTTTTTAGCTGTCAGCAATTGAACTGACAAAATTAGTGCAAATGGCTATTCTAATTTAGTTTCTACAAAAATCAATCTCGATTTGCACAAAGTAAAAGCCAAATCTATTCAATACTCAAAAATAAACTTTTTATGAGAACGTACGTATACGTATACAAGGTCCTGTTGCGTAGAGGCGTAGTAAGTTTAGTGTGGGGTCAAGTTTAAAATCTTTGAGGAACCCAAGGTCCAAGAGTCAAGAGTGGATGCTCTAAGGAGTGGCCTGCTAGAATTTAACCCTTATTTATTAGTAAAAGTAAAGATGGGATGATATAACAGTTTTGAATTCAAACTTTTCTCTTTAGAAAATTACTTTTTTTTTCTCGTTGTAAGCACCTGCTTACTCCGATCCACTGCACCACATTTAATGTTATATCAATGTCAAACATAAATTTATATACTCTCTTGGGTTTTACATGGTTTTACAAATAAATTGTACGTGATAGGAACAATAAGTCAAGTTGCTTGTGTGCTCCTAAGCGCTTTTCACGTATTTCAGCTATTGTGTTAGTGTTGATTACGTGATTACTATTACATTAATTAAACTAAACCGTATTCGAGCATATTTTTCGTTGAATTAACAGCAAATGTGGTAATTTACTTACATTTAACTCTATTTTGCTCATTTTGATACGCGAAATGGGTATAGGTATATGGAGCGAGTCTCTAGGGTCTAGACGATTAATTCTCATCCCTTAGACTTGTAGTGGTTGATGATACCACAGCGAATAATTTGTAGGGTTAATTAGTACCATTATTTTACAAGATTTGAAATAAACATTATTTTCTTGTACCTAGGCTATAAAATTGTAGACACGTTACCGAGAGGTGCCACTTTTCAACACTAAACTCAGTTTCCTTAAAGGGGGTGTGACCTAAAAATAACATTTTTTACGGATATATGTAAACAAAATATCTAAGAACTGTTCTTAAAACCGCACATCTAAAATCCAAATATTAATAGAGATATAGGCGTTAGAAGTTTTACTGAAGCTGCCTGTGACGTCATACCGACATCGGCCGTCAGCGTACCTACTCGTATTTGATCGTTTCACAATTGTATTTAATTGTGATGCTATTTTACACCTAGGTAACTCGAAAAGTAGATAACGAAATAGAAATCAACAAACTGTCTTGCGCTACTAATGTATTGTGAATACGACCAAATACGACTAGGTACGCTAACGGCCGATGTCGGTATGACGTCACTGTATACTTAAAAACGTATATCTTCAAAACGGTTGGTCTCAGTGATGTGCGATATTGAAATTTGTTCTTAGAATTTTTCGTACTATAACTTTAATTTTTGGGTCACACCCCCTTTAAAAAAAAATTACTATAAAACTTTTTAGAAAATTGTGAATTGGAGTGAATTTTCCCGATAGTATGCGGATTCATACTATCACCATACTATCGCTGAAGCTTCATGTTTCAGTTTCAAAGTTTTTCCAAACTATGACTCTGTGGACTCACTGAAGGAGGGGAGATATTCTTGCCTCTATGATGAGAAAGATTGTAAAGCCATAGATGAAATAGGCAGTTAGTCGACCACTTTTTACTATCTAATTCTTCTAATTGCCACAAAGTTATAGCCCAAGCTATGTGGATTTTTTATAACTCGGGTGGCTATGAATCCTGAAATTGTGGCTTCGAAGCGGCAAAATCGTATATACTCTATTTCTGAAGATCGGTAGTCACTGAGATTCTCCGTGTTTAATAAATTGCAACTCTTTCCATCTTTAAGGTTTGTTCTTTTAAATTTAATACATATTTTCCGTGTTCAAGACTTTATTTAACCCACAAAAAGATTAACTCTGTAAATAATGTGGTGAGTTACATATTATCTCTGCATAGTAGATAAGCTACTGCACAATATAACAGGAACCTTACCACATATTTTTGAAACCCCCATCAGCTCATCACTCATCATAAATAAATATCGGTATTTTTAATTTTAATTGTGTTGCAGCACCTTGCTAATTTTTTTATTAATAAGCCCTTAATTGTTTATTCCTCTTTAAATTATTCTTTTGCATAGCTCTTCAATTTTATTCTTAAATTTCAAATTTTATATCTCTATGTTACCCATTTAAGAGCGCAATTAGTCCTCCAAATATTTTTGCCAAATTTTGATCGCCCAAAGAATTGGTGAGCGGATACAGTAGTTATAAATAGAGGTATAACATTCTTAGAAGGGAGAGTTCGATATAGTCTATACTCTAATGTAGTCAGGCGGAGTTCAACCTGAGTACATTACTAATCCCTGCAGTGGCACTGATTGCCTTGCAACCCTTGTTTTGTGGTAGCTTCTGCTCGGAACGAGCCTCTGTAAAATCCAAGCTTCCGCATTAGATTGGAATCCATTATTTTTTGTGGTAGCCGTTTTGTAAGTAGTTCTTAGTGAGCCACTGTGGAATCCAAGCTTCCGCATTTTTTTCCAACCCTTTCAGTAACTCTTAAGTCTTTTTATGAAGTTCCCAAAGCCGGAGAACCAAAAATTTTCTTTTCACTTTACTAGAACGCCTAGAGGCTAGTGTAGTGTAATGTCGGTAATTGCTAAACTGTGAAAGGAGTAAGCACTTACTATTATTATCTAGCATGTGAGTGAAAAAGACATTTCACAATTGGACCAGTTTCATACCGACGGCTATTTTTGTTGGGTGGCAATCAAAGCGAAGATATAATATATTGTCTCTTCCCCTACAAGTTTATCCTAACATTCACGGCAATTTGTATAAAATATGAAATATTATCTAAAAAAAATTTATAGATATGGTCTTCTAATGCATTATCAATGTTACAGCGGACTGCGAAAATCAAATAATTATTGTTGATTTATAGACTTTCGGGCAACATTCGAAGTAGGTATAAGGTGTAGGATTTGCAAAACGCTCATACCTTAATCACATCTAATTAAAATGATTTATGTGCAAATTTACGGGAGTATTCTACCATTAAGGCTACGAACTTTGTAACACAATATAAATGAAATTGAGAAAATTTATGACAAAAAAGTGTAATAGAACAAGTTTCTTTTTTTAAATAAACGATTTTCGCGTGGTACTTCTAAGACATGAGTAACTACGCAATAAACAGCCTATTTATATTCGCTCTTGCGAGCCTAAAAGAGTATAAGCAGAAAGAAATATTTTTTTATTAAAAATTCCTTCTTTAAATACTACATATCGTATATTATACAAGATGAGTCTTGATAAAAGGCCTATTAGGTCTGAATCGAGTAGCGTAAAAGTGAGAAATAAAAGTTACCATTAGCAAGAATATTTTACAGTATACTGGGTGCTTATTTTAAGAGGCACTAACCGAACTTGTTAATGCGTCAATGTATCAAGTGTCAATAGTTGTGAGAATAGGGAGTGCTGATGTCATTTTTGCTCTACACTACCATTATTAAACCTATGATATGCTATGGAGCTCTTATCTGGTGGCCCAAAACCAGACAGATCACTACGAAACGTCTCTTTTAGACTTTGTGCCGCATAGAAACATGAACGAGGCGAGATCGTTATCTGGCCAGTGTCTTATATCATAGATCGGCATACAGTTCATGAGTGTATCGGAACACGGCCATAGAAGCCATGAGAAACACTCCCTCAGCAGCTCTGATGGTGCTGCTATGCCTTCCTCCACTAGATTTATAGGTGGAGGAGAATACAACAAATTCAGCCCCACGACTGTGTGGATGGGGACTATGATCCGTCCGATATGGAGTTTACGGGCGCCAAAATCCTCGAGGAGTGCTCCAAGAAGCTACCTCTCCTGGAGATGGATGCAGACCGACCAAAATATACATTTAACAGAGGCTTTCAGAGATCATCGAAGCCGAACTGCCTTTAGCAATGTCGAGATACTGTCGACTACACAAACATTTTCATACACTGGGTTTGGTAGATAATCTCATATGTCGTGGATGCGATCTACTCACTGTCCAGCCCTAACGTCAGTAATAAGATCCTTTTTTGGGGATTTCTGGCTCAAGGAGCGCAGAATAAGCACCAACCCTCCCTCCGAAATCCTGGAGTTAATCCTACAAGTAGGTCTCGAAATCTGATGGACACAAGGAGAGCCGCTTTGAAGAAGTAGCAACAAAAATAGGTATATGGTTCCGTTTGAAAAAATATATTTTCTCCAAAGCCACAAACAAAAAAGTTCGCGATTTTTCGACAATCATCTGCGTTCAAAATAATTTTTTTGAAAATGGTAAATTGTGAGGTAATGAGAGGTTCCGCGAATAAAGAGTTTATTTCTGATGTTTGCTCAACTCGATTTCGACCTAATACGGCCTCTTTCTAGGCTCACCCTGTATAGGTAGGTTGTAATAAGCCGGGATTATCGATGTTTGGTGAAAACTTTTTTAGGACTATTTTTAGACAACTCGTTTAAACTAACTTTAAAAGCATTACGCCGAGGTAATAAATTTAAACTTTTATTGTTAATTAGTTTTCATTTAAAGTATATTTTTAATTGAAATAACGCGTTAATGCCGAAGGGCAGTCTTGAAGCAAAGTAATTGGCTATTTGTGCTGTAGGAAAAGTAGATGAAAAACTATTTAGAATAGAGTAAAATTGGTGTAACGAGGTTGAAAAAAGCTGACGGTGCTTCCCCGACTAAAATAGGTAGGCGTGGTTTTCTCTGGATTTTAATTCAAAGACTCTGATGTGGCCTTAACAGGAATTACTCGTACTGGGCTGTACTATTTAAAATAGGAAAATAGACGAATAGACCTCTCGCCCATAAAAGGGGTAAATATAAATACAGATCGGAAGAGAAGTTGACAGGCATCGGACGAAAACTTTTTACGTTTGAGTGTGATGTTACTCGCTGAAAAAGGTTTTTAAATCGTTGAAAGCTTATCCTACCTCGTTTCTCGTGTGAACTGTGGGAAAAAATTTTTAATTTTTGTAAAAGGAACGCGTGGTTATTTTTTTAATTAATTTTCTCACTAATGGAGTCAGTCGGTAATTTAAATCGCTCCGAAATATTGGAACAGAAAAGCTTCAAGATATGTTCGTAACCAAAACCATCACTTTGAGAGAGCTTGTCAAAGGCTATACAAATTTTATCAAACTGCTCGTAGCCATCAAGAGTAAATTGAAAACGACGTTGAGCTTAAAAACAAAACAAAATTGCGCATCAAAATTAAAATTTACGAAACAAGCCTTTTTTCTTGATGCATCGATGCAAGACTTCTTTATAATACGCTCTTTTTATGTCGTGGAGATCAAAAGCACATGTTACTTTAATTTTTTTTTAAACTCCCCATCTTTGTGCTATAAAACTCAAATTTACTATCATCAACATTGTTATTTTGACTTGAAAGAAAAAAGTTTTCTCGAATTAGTTCTTTTGGTCTCGAAATGAAATTTTTTCAAAGTTAAAGATGTATAAATTTCAATTTAGGAAACAACAAAGTCGTTTAATTAACTTTTTATGCTAAACTCTTCGAATAACTTTAAGGGCACTTTTATGTGTAGCCATCAAAATAAAATTGCTTCGAATAAATGAGGTAAAAAACAATTTGTGCATTATAACAAGGTACAGAACTGATTAGCGATGTTAAAAAGCCCACTTAGATCTAAGTGAAAAAGTCGATTCTGAGGCGGTTGCAGAGGCTTGTGGTCAATTTTTTTGTGATTCGTGGAGTGGAGGCCTGCAAAAAAATTGAAATGTTTCGAGGGGGTCAAAAAAGTACTTTAATATAATTACAAATATTTCTAAAAGCAATGGCTTCTCGACCCATTTTTATTTTTAGCAGCTCGACGCACATCAGCGTCCGCTTTCGTTTATTACAAATTTATCCAGCTTTACTTTTCGTGAAAAGCTTTTAAAATTATATATTACGTCAATGTTAATTATTAATTCGACGTGCCGATTACTGGAAAAACAAAATTTATTCTGATGACGTCTACTCTTTTTTTAGTATACACTTATTTCGTTCTTATACAAGATTAATAGAAAAATCACAATTGCTTTTTGAATTTCACTTTACGTGCTTTCATACCAAAGTGGCTTAGTCGTTTTTTACAGTTAGAGTAACATTGTACAAAACATAAAAGATACTACATGTCCTGTCCATCAAGTTTCATACTTTTGCGATCAATAATACACTCCAGGGAGACATTTACAGTCGACGAAAACTTGCAAACAAAACCTTTTTGTTTATCAGCGCAAATAATCAAAAATTCGTGCCTATGACTCAGAACTGCGGCCTAACATTTCTTTAGAGTGCCTAGAGCCTAGATACTATTTTTAATTTATTCAAAGTTTTCAAATGGCGTCCATATTACGTTTTCTTCACTTGTTAGTTACGCCAGCTTGGACCATCAAGTCCGCTCGCGTACACTCGCGTTTAAACGACTCTCGCGCCTAAGTTGTTGATATTAGAGTAGGGTCGTTTAGGACTTTTTTGTAGAAAATTTTACGCTTTACAAAAAAGGGTCTACACAACTTTGTCGTATCTAGCTTATTTTTCACTACGCAAGCGGTTTAAGGTGAAAATACGTTAATTTTAAAACTTTTCTATTTTTAATAGTTTTTCTGTCAACGCTCTGTTATTTTACTCGTCTGTTAGTTTGTTCAACTGTCTTATCATTTGTCCTTCTACGTACGGCCATTTATTAGTCACTAAATCGCTAAATCTGTCTATCCGTCCACTGTCCGTTCATATGTTCAATTGTCGACCGTGTCTAATTGTGGCGATTCTTCATCGTCCGTTCCGTGAATTTTCATTGCCGTTCTTAGTAAACGCATTTGGTCTCTTCTACAATCTTAACTTTAGAGTTAGAGCTTTGTAAACGTACGAGGTGATGGATTTAGGTTATCAGGACTAAACAGCTTCTTTGCATTCAACTATAAATTGCTTTCATTTTAAAGCTGTCATTGTTGTACGTGCATTTTATATCACTTTCTACTTTAATATTAAAATTAAAATGATAAATATGAGAGTGGAATTTGTACCTGAACGCTCCATGTGCGTTATTTTTCATTTCTGTAATGAGAAACTTTAACATTTGTGGCAATACAGGCTGTCAATTATTATAAGAGGGCCGAGTGTGCAACGTCGACAAAAGCTGTTTCGACATTGTGTTCTTTATTTATTATAAGGTAGGTGTAACGTGTGTCTGAAATGCAAATTTAAAATCCACCACCTCCATTCTAAAAAATGAAAAATGTGAGGAAAATATTATAACTAGGTTCTCTTGTAATATACAGCCTGTATATCATTTATTAAAACTTCGCTTCAACAAAATATTGTTCGAGAAACTCGATCGAGATAATTCTGCCAGTTCAGCGACAGTGAGAACCTCTTCTTATTTTATGCACCTACATTTCCATTCCTAAGCCTAAGCCTTCTTAAAACACAGTTTTTACATAATTTTGTGTTTAACATATCGCAAAAATAAATTCAATTGACTATCCGTATATTAAATTAGCGTGAATTCTATTTCGCACAGGCACGACGTGGAAAATTGAGATCGTTAAATATGGTAATACGGCGAACGTTAGTTTTGATACCCTGTACTTCCAAAAGACAGTTCATCAAAAGAAAATTAAATATAAATTACCATCGATCAATTCTCTTCGTAACCATATTTTTCCGTCGGTTCCATCAAAAGCAGAATGGCTTATACTTTTTCTGAAATTTAAAAGGGAAAGGCATATTAAGAGC
The DNA here is from genome assembly GCA_950108345.1 of Malthinus flaveolus. Lineage (NCBI taxonomy): Eukaryota > Metazoa > Arthropoda > Insecta > Coleoptera > Cantharidae > Malthinus > Malthinus flaveolus. The sequence continues at coordinate 19,717,759 of OX467286.1, read as the reverse complement.
CTTCAACGTAGCAAAAGACGAAGTCTTAGCAATTAATAGCCGTTAAGGTGCGTGTATCTTATGCTCATAGCTTTTAATTGCTTTCTAGTAAACAATAACTCTTCTAGAACTCGAGCTACAATTTCGTTTCGGGCAAAATCTGCATCGACTCTCTTCACGTTACAAATAAACTGATGGAGTTAAATATAAATTAGAGAAAACCAAATTCCTCTCTCGAAACCTTTTATCCTTTTAATAAAATTAGTTTGTTATATCGATTCTCTTGTTTTACGCACAATACTTATATATCAGAAAGCAGAAAAAGAGCAGAATAGTAAGGTAAGGCACATATTTATTGCTAGACTGAACGCAATTTCTAACTACGTATGACAAAAAGCCTCAGATGTGTTTAGCTCGTAAGTTACACGCAACCCCAATATGATAAATTTGTATAGTATTTTTTCGTGTAGCTATTTATTTTTATTTTAAATTCACCTCGAGTTTCTTTAAGAATAGTATTGCGCTTGTAAATGTTTTCCTTTTAAAATGTTTACGTGACTTACGAGACTTTTTTCGAGCCAATTACTTATTTTATTCCCTATTGATAAAATAAAAACGAAAAGTGAAATTGCGTCCTTACATTCGATTCTATACGAGGGTAGTTCTGATCACTTTGTACTACTTTAGTTTTTACACTGCAGAGAAATTGTCAGTTTTCTAGATTTTTTAAGCGCAACACCCAGTATATTTTTGGCTATTTTAATACCTTGCTAAAAAGTCTAATTAAAAAGTATATTCGGTTTAAGAAGCCTAAAACGAACGAATCTGGAGATATAGTCACTTCCAACTCTATATTAACATCAGGTTGGACACTTCAGAGAAAATGTCAGTTTTCTAGGGTTTTTAAGCACAACACCCAGTATATTTTTGGCTATTTTAATACCTTGCTTAAGTCCGCTTAAAAAGTATATCCGGTTTAAGAAGCCTAAAACGAACGAATCTGAAGATATAGTCACTTCCAACTCTATATTAACATCAGGTTGGACACTTCGGAAAAAATCTCAGTTTTCTCGATTTTTTAAGTGCAACACCCAGTATATTTTTGGCTATTTTAATACCTTGCTTAAGTCCGCTTAAAAAGTATATCCGGTTTAAGAAGCCTAAAACGAACGAATCTGAAGATATAGTCACTTCCAACTCTATATTAACATCAGGTTGGACACTTCAGAGAAAATGTCAGTTTTCTAGGGTTTTTAAGCACAACACCCAGTATATTTTTGGCTATTTTAATACCTTGCTAAAGTCTGATTAAACAATAAATTTGGTTTAAGAAGCCTCAAACGAAGGACTCGGGAGATATAGTCACTTCCAACTTTATGCTACCATCAAGTTGCACATTTCAGGGAAAATCTCAGTTTTCTCGATTTTTTAAGCGCAACACCCAGTATATTTATGGCTATTTTAATACCTTGCTAAAGTCTGATTAAAAAGTATATCCGGTTTAAGAAGCCTAAAACGAACGAATCTGGAGATATAGCCACTTCCAACTCTATATCAACATCAGGTTAGACATTGCAGAGAAAATGTCAGTTTTCTAGAATTTTTAAGCACAACACCCAGTATATTTTTGGGTATTTTAATGCCTTGCTAAAGTCTGATTAAAAAATATATCCGGTTTAAGAAGCCTAAAACGAACGAATCTGGAGATATACTCGCTTCCAACTCTATATCAACATCAGGTTAGACATTGCAGAGAAAATGTCAGTTTTCTAGAATTTTTAAGCACAACACCTAGTATATTTTAGGGTATTTTAATGCCTTGCTAAAGTCTGATTAAAAAATATATCCGGTTTAAGAAGCCTCAAGCGAAGGACTCGGGAGATATAGTCACTTCCAACTTTATGCCACCATCAAGTTGCACATTTCAGGGAAAATCTCAGTTTTCTCGATTTTTTAAGCGCAACACCCAGTATATTTATGGTTATTTTAATACCTTGCTAAAGTCTGATTAAAAAGTATATCCGGTTTAAGAAGCCTAAAACGAACGAATCTGGAGATATAGCCACTTCCAACTCTATATCAACATCAGGTTAGACATTGCAGAGAAAATGTCAGTTTTCTAGAATTTTTAAGCACAACACCCAGTATATTTTTGGGTATTTTAATGCCTTGCTAAAGTCTGATTAAAAAATATATCCGGTTTAAGAAGCCTAAAACGAACGAATCTGGAGATATACTCGCTTCCAACTCTATATCAACATCAGGTTAGACATTGCAGAGAAAATGTCAGTTTTCTAGAATTTTTAAGCACAACACCTAGTATATTTTTGGGTATTTTAATGCCTTGCTAAAGTCTGATTAAAAAATATATCCGGTTTAAGAAGCCTCAAGCGAAGGACTCGGGAGATATAGTCACTTCCAACTTTATGCCACCATCAAGTTGCACATTTCAGGGAAAATCTCAGTTTTCTCGATTTTTTAAGCGCAACACCCAGTATATTTATGGTTATTTTAATACCTTGCTAAAGTCTGATTAAAAAGTATATCCGGTTTAAGAAGCCTAAAACGAACGAATCTGGAGATATAGCCACTTCCAACTCTATATCAACATCAGGTTAGACATTGCAGAGAAAATGTCAGTTTTCTAGAATTTTTAAGCACAACACCCAGTATATTTTTGGGTATTTTAATGCCTTGCTAAAGTCTGATTAAAAAATATATCCGGTTTAAGAAGCCTAAAACGAACGAATCTGGAGATATACTCGCTTCCAACTCTATATCAACATCAGGTTAGACATTGCAGAGAAAATGTCAGTTTTCTAGAATTTTTAAGCACAACACCTAGTATATTTTTGGGTATTTTAATGCCTTGCTAAAGTCTGATTAAAAAATATATCCGGTTTAAGAAGCCTCAAGCGAAGGACTCGGGAGATATAGTCACTTCCAACTTTATGCCACCATCAAGTTGCACATTTCAGGGAAAATCTCAGTTTTCTCGATTTTTTAAGCGCAACACCCAGTATATTTATGGTTATTTTAATACCTTGCTAAAGTCTGATTAAAAAGTATATCCGGTTTAAGAAGCCTAAAACGAACGAATCTGGAGATATAGCCACTTCCAACTCTATATCAACATCAGGTTAGACATTGCAGAGAAAATGTCAGTTTTCTAGAATTTTTAAGCACAACACCCAGTATATTTTTGGGTATTTTAATGCCTTGCTAAAGTCTGATTAAAAAATATATCCGGTTTAAGAAGCCTAAAACGAACGAATCTGGAGATATACTCGCTTCCAACTCTATATCAACATCAGGTTAGACATTGCAGAGAAAATGTCAGTTTTCTAGAATTTTTAAGCACAACACCCAGTATATTTTTGGGTATTTTAATGCCTTGCTAAAGTCTGATTAAAAAATATATCCGGTTTAAGAAGCCTAAAACGAACGAATCTGGAGATATACTCGCTTCCAACTCTATATCAACATCAGGTTAGACATTGCAGAGAAAATGTCAGTTTTCTAGAATTTTTAAGCACAACACCTAGTATATTTTTGGGTATTTTAATGCCTTGCTAAAGTCTGATTAAAAAATATATCCGGTTTAAGAAGCCTCAAGCGAAGGACTCGGGAGATATAGTCACTTCCAACTTTATGCCACCATCAAGTTGCACATTTCAGGGAAAATCTCAGTTTTCTCGATTTTTTAAGCGCAACACCCAGTATATTTATGGTTATTTTAATACCTTGCTAAAGTCTGATTAAAAAGTATATCCGGTTTAAGAAGCCTAAAACGAACGAATCTGGAGATATAGCCACTTCCAACTCTATATCAACATCAGGTTAGACATTGCAGAGAAAATGTCAGTTTTCTAGAATTTTTAAGCACAACACCCAGTATATTTTTGGGTATTTTAATGCCTTGCTAAAGTCTGATTAAAAAATATATCCGGTTTAAGAAGCCTAAAACGAACGAATCTGGAGATATACTCGCTTCCAACTCTATATCAACATCAGGTTGGACACTGCAGAGAAAATGTCAGTTTTCTAGGGTTTTTAAGCACAACACTCAGTATATTTTTGGCTATTTTAATACCTTGCTAAAGTCTGATTAAAAAGTAAATTTAGTTTAAGAAGCCTCAAACGAAGGACTCGGGAGATATAGTCACTTCCAACTTTATGCTACCATCAAGTTGCACATTTCAGGGAAAATCTCAGTTTTCTCGATTTTTTAAGCGCACACCCAGTATATTTATGGTTATTTTAATACCTTGCTAAAGTCTGATTAAAAAGTATATCCGGTTTAAGAAGCCTAAAACGAACGAATCTGGAGATATAGCCACTTCCAACTCTATATCAACATCAGGTTAGACATTGCAGAGAAAATGTCAGTTTTCTAGAATTTTTAAGCACAACACCCAGTATATTTTTGGGTATTTTAATGCCTTGCTAAAGTCTGATTAAAAAATATATCCGGTTTAAGAAGCCTAAAACGAACGAATCTGGAGATATACTCGCTTCCAACTCTATATCAACATCAGGTTGGACACTGCAGAGAAAATGTCAGTTTTCTAGGGTTTTTAAGCACAACACCCAGTATATTTTTGGCTATTTTAATACCTTGCTAAAGTCTGATTAAAAAGTAAATTTAGTTTAAGAAGCCTCAAACGAAGGACTCGGGAGATATAGTCACTTCCAACTTTATGCTACCATCAAGTTGCACATTTCAGGGAAAATCTCAGTTTTCTCGATTTTTTAAGCGCAACACCCAGTATATTTATGGCTATTTTAATACCTTGCTAAAGTCAGGTTAGACATTGCAGAGAAAATGTCAGTTTTCTAGAATTTTTAAGCACAACACCCAGTATATTTTTGGGTATTTTAATGCCTTGCTAAAGTCTGATTAAAAAATATATCCGGTTTAAGAAGCCTAAAACGAACGAATCTGGAGATATACTCGCTTCCAACTCTATATCAACATCAGGTTGGACACTGCAGAGAAAATGTCAGTTTTCTAGACTTTTTAAGCGCAACACTCAGTATATTTTTGGCTATTTTAATACCTTGCTAAAGTCTGATTAAAAAGTAAATTTGGTTTAAGAAGCCTCAAACGAAGGACTCGGGAGATATAGTCACTTCCAACTTTATGCTACCATCAAGTTGTACATTTCAGGGAAAATCTCAGTTTTCTCGATTTTTTAAGCGCAACACCCAGTATATTTATGGCTATTTTAATACCTTGCTAAAGTCAGGTTAGACATTGCAGAGAAAATGTCAGTTTTCTAGAATTTTTAAGCACAACACCCAGTATATTTTTGGGTATTTTAATGCCTTGCTAAAGTCTGATTAAAAAATATATCCGGTTTAAGAAGCCTAAAACGAACGAATCTAGAGATATAGCCACTTCCAACTCTATATCAACATCAGGTTAGACATGGCAGAGAAAATGTCAGTTTTCTAGAATTTTTAAGCACAACACCCAGTATATTTTTGGGTATTTTAATGCCTTGCTAAAGTCTGATTAAAAAATATATCCGGTTTAAGAAGCCTAAAACGAACGAATCTGGAGATATACTCGCTTCCAACTCTATATCAACATCAGGTTGGACACTGCAGAGAAAATGTCAGTTTTCTAGACTTTTTAAGCGCAACACTCAGTATATTTTTGGCTATTTTAATACCTTGCTAAAGTCTGATTAAAAAGTATATCCAGTTTAAAAAGCCTAAAACGAACGAATCTGGAGATGTAGTCACTTCCATCTTCCAACTCTATATACATATCACCATCACTGATGCAACCAGAGGTTGCTCGCTGTAGAAAAAATGTAATTTTATTATTTTTTAAAGTAGCCCCTAGTATATTTTTACATTGTATTTGAATTTTTGTTTAAATTTAGACTAAAAAGTGTCGAAAGTTTTACAAGTTCTAATCCGTGGATCTGCAAATATTGCGACTTGTTACGGAAAACACGTTTTAAGCCATTTTTTAAATATAATAGCCTTTTATTATGCTCACCCTGTATACGCTAAAATTTAAATTGGAAATATTCTAAATATTTATATTTCACTTTTTGCTTCTATTTAAAGACGGTTGATTGATTTTCCCTGGGGCGTTTCATATTTGCAAAGCATCAATAAACGTGAAACAAAATTTATAAAAATTTAAAATGACACGAATTGAAGAGCCTTTCAGATGGAATTTTATGTTCTCTTTTATGTGTATAATACAAGTACATGGTACTTGAACCGCAATAGAATAAAATAAAATAAAATAAATTTTGGTTTATTTTATTGATATAAATAGAAAAAAGGCTCGTCTAAAGCAGCCCACAAACCTCGTGATTGTTCATCGGTCATCGGTGATCGTGTCAAGCCGTCGGGATTGGTTTTAAAGCCCAACGAACCCACATACCTCGTGAATGAGGTTCAATAACGACGGTTTGCCACCATGACGGAGAAAAATCCCGAGGTTTGTAGGCTCATTGGGATTTAAAACCGGTGACCGATGACCACAAGCACGAGCTCTGTGAGCGGCTTAAGAATATTAATGATGAATTTTTATCAAGAAACTTAAAATTGTAAACTTCTCGACTTTTTACAAAACAAAAGCATGTTTAGTGTTTAGGGACGCTTAATGTTATAAATAAAAGCTTAATGTAATTTTGAAAGAAAGTAATGTATTTCTTGCATCCGCAACATTAGGATAATGGAAGGCCCCACGCCGTTGTCGAGATAAAACGTAAAATAAACTACACGTATCTTAAAAAAACAACCCCTAAAACGAATTTGGAGCGAGTTATTTTGTAAACACAAAATTCTTTTTTCAATTTGTAAATCTGACATAATGCGGTTAATTTTAAGCACCTTTTTTGTATTAAGCACGCCAATTTTGCCCGTAAGCTCATAACTTTTTTAGCCAAAGTAAGATGATATATTAAGGTCTCATTCAAATTTCTTTAGGACCATTAGTGTCCTTTGACTTTTAATAGGGATCATAAAACTAACTCCATAAAGCATCGTCATTCGGTAGTTTGCTACAAATTGGAAAATAAATTTACGAAAACGCCAAAATGAATAAAAAAACAAAAAAAAACACCCAAAGGCATTTCATGTTCCACACACTTGAAAATCGCTCGAAAAAGACGACCTGTGTGAAATTGCGAAAAACGCTTGGGCGGTAAAATTTGGTGGTGACTTTGAAGCGAGCTCGAAAAGGGGATGAAATTGAAACTAAAATGAAGCGTCGATCTCTCTCTTTGCCTTTTAAGTCAACAAATAACAAACTTATTTGATATGTTGTGAAAACTCGCATGTGTACGCGCTTTTCCGTGCTTGAACATCGATAGAAACAATTTTTATTTCCTTTAGAAAAAAAATCGTGTATTTCAAGGTGGATCTTCATTATGTCTCTATTGTGTATATATTGATAAAGTTCGTTTTAACCCTACAGTAGTCGCGTGACATTTTGTTCCACGACTAGTCGCGCGTGGATTACTCCAGTCAGGTTTAGTGTCCTGCTTCCTCGTCTACTAATTTTTGGAGCAACGACAAAAATTAGGATTATCAAGCTTGAAACTGTATTTAAGGATGTAAGGAAGATACAATTGGAGCTTCTCTATTATTTTAAACTTTGCGAGAGTTACGTTAGGTCAAAATAGCTACAGTCGTAAAGTTTAATTAATAAATTATCCGTCCCTTTGAAGAGCTGATAATTATTCTGAAGCGTTTGCTATTATTGGTATCCGTATTACTATTTCATCAATCATTCCTCTCGATTAAATTCTACTGTCCATGATGGCAAATGGCAACCACCGACGATAACTAACATTCCCGGACCAAAATATTAACAAACAATATTTAGCCTCTCTTCTAATTGAAATTCGATCGATTTCGTCGGCCGCAAATAACGGTATCTCCATAATATAACACATTAATTATAGGAGTCGAGTACAAAATTTGTGCCGAAAATAGCAAAGATCGAAATAGTTTGTCAAGACGAAATAATTAATTAGAGAGAGCTTTGTGACGACGTAACATTGAGGCGTTGACGTGTTAAGTGACAAAAACATAAAGCGAGAAATTAAACAATGACTTTCCTAATAAGCAGCTCGTCTCTACGAGACATTTATCTAGGAAAATAAACGTAAACGTGCGAGAAGTAAAATAAAGATAAAGTTGGTCTGTGTGTATTCGTTTACGACTACGACGTGTGGTATTTTTGAAAGAAATCAGTTAAGGAAGTTCAATTTGCAATTTACAATTTCAGTTTACTTCGATTCGGCAACGCACCTCGAGAGAGGTGGATTTTTTCTCCTTTGTCGTTTCTGGCTTATAACTCAAAAATTACGCACTTTATGAGAAAAGTGCTTCTATATTAAAATAAACTACGTAAAATTTTCTACAAATTATGTCTCTTAAATTTTTTCTTTTAAACAAACGGTTTACGCGCTAGAGGGCGTTAAAGTTTGACAAAAATTCCAAAATTGGCCAAGAAACTGTTTTATCGCTCGGCAGGTCGCTCTGCCGGTTAGGCAGAGTATAGATATGCTAACACACAAAATTTTAACGATGCAGACTGAAACACTGCTATTCCTAAGTGGTAGCATTAACTTGAGAGTGGCCGAGTAGCTCTAGAAAGGTGTTTTTGCTCTTTTTTCATTTTCTCAATTTGAATTTTTCAAGTTCAAAACATTGGCCGACTTTCGTCAAACTTTAACGCTGTGTGCGCGCCTAAACTGTTTGCCTGAGAAAAAATTTAAAGCAATGTAATTCGTAGAAAATTTCATGTAGTTTATTTTCACATTAACTCACTTTTTCATAAAATGCACAGTTTAAGAGATATCAGCAAAAACCGAATAAATAACAAAAAAAGAAAAAAACAATTTTTTGGTTGATTTTGGAATTTTTGTCAAATTTTAAAGCGCTCTAGCGCCTAAACCGTTCCCCTGAGAAAATAACCAAAAAGTATGATTTGTAGTTAATTGAATTTATTTTATTTTTGTCTAGAAGCACTTTTCTCTAAATGTGCGTAGTTTTCCAGTCATACGCAATAAACAAAAAAGTCAGTTTTTTTGCCAATTTTGGAACTTTTGTAAAACTTTAATGCGCTCCAGCGCCTAAGCTATTCGTTTTTCAATAAAAATCTAAGAGACACAATTTGTAGGAAATTGAATGTACGTTGTTTAGGTATAAAAATCATTTCCTTTAAATGTGCTTAGTTTTCGAATTATAAGCGATAAACAAAAAAATAGTTTTTTGGCAGATTTTGGAGTTTTTGTCAAATTTTAATGCGCTCTAGCGCCTAAACCGTTTGTCTGAGAAAAAAAAACAAAAAGTAGGTACGTAGTAAATTAAATATATTTTATTTTTGTCTAAAACCACCTATCCCTATATGTGCGTAGTTTTCCAGTCATACGCAATAAACAAAAAAATCAGTTTTTTGTAGAATTATGGAATTTTCGTAAAACTTTAATGCGCTCCAGCGCCTAAACTATTCATTTTTAGATAAAAATCTAAGAGACACAATTTGTAGGAAATTGAATGTACGTTGTTTTAGAATAAAAATAATTTTCTCTAAGTGTGCGTAGTTTTTGAATTATAAGCGATAAACAAAAAAAAAAAGTTATTTGGCAGATTTTGGAACTTTTGGCAAATTTTAATGCGCTCTAACGCCTAAACCGTTTCCCTGAGAAAATAACTAAAAAAGATGATTTGTAGTTAATTGAATTTATTTTATTTTTGTTTAGAAGCACTTTTCTCTATATGTGCGTAGTTTCGAGTTATACGCAATAAACAAAAAAGCGGTTCTTTTTGCCGATTTTGGAACTTTTGTCAAACTTTAACGCGCTTTAGGGCCTAAACCGTCTATTTGGGACAAAAAACCATACAGATATAATTTGTAGGAAATTTGAAGTAGTCGACTTTCATATGAAATCACTTTTTTCATCATGTACATAGTTTTCGAGTTATCAGCGTAAAACCGAAAAAAGGGCTCGAGCTCCCTCCACTGCCACTTGTGGCAAACGGTCCGTTTTATTACTTATTGGCAATTTTTCATCCTATAATAGTTAAAAGTTTTGTGTTTTATTAGTTAGTAAAAGTTCACGCTGCCTCCCGGACCTTTTCTTCATTGGGAGAAAAATTTGGATTTTTTAAAAACTTCAAAAACGCAAGTGATGATTACTCAAGACTCTCTAATTCTAATTGAGCGATTTTCTCATTTTGTCACACAAAAATTTTTTTAATTGCGTGTCACTGAAAGCTCTCTTAAATTAATCTCCATTTATCGACTAATTTTCCCAATTCGTATTTTTTGAACGACCCCTCGATATTTGAGCCACTCGACGCGCAAAAAACCAATCGAAACTTATAAATCTCACACATTTACGTTCAAATTAAAAGTTTTTTGCGTAAAACTTGGATTTTCGCAAAAATTTAATTTGTTCCAGATTTGCAATTAGGTACGTCGCCTTTTTCGAAAAATTCATCACTAATTCTTGTGGTTATCAAGTTATCATGCTATCGTCCTACGAAAATGTTATTTAGAGTCGATTGAGGTAAAGTGTCATCTTTGGACGTATTTGCAGCCTCTTCCAGTACACGGCACACTATGTGCTTTTGTCGTTATTACTATATAATTTAATGTAAATTCGGGTCTCGCAATTTCCACCGATGTGAAACTAAACTTCATTGTATGAATTCATGGCATAAAACTACTTTGATCCTGGTTAACTAAAAGTTGTAATATCGTGGACTCGCAGGGAAGGCAAATATTTCGTTATTCATTAAAATATTATCATAAAAATAGACGTGTGGCTTTTCGAAAGCTTTTCCCTTCGCTAACGGCGCAGCTTTGATTTTGAGAGACCCGAATATACATTTATGTATATTTTCACGATTATAGAGAGCGGATTTTGCGCATTTTACATAATTAGCGAATTAGAATTTATTTCAATTTCCATTACAACTTTGAAAACTTGGAATCGTATTTTACATAAAGAATAGATTGTTATTCAACTTTTTAAATCTTTTTAGCCACTTTGGTTGTAACACACTCTCCAATTTTATACAGTCAGACTTTTCATCTTTTGAAATATTATTCATCATTATAAGAAGAAGAATAACAAACAATTCTGAATTTTTGCACTGTATAAAGAAATATTTGCTAAACTTTATTTTTTCTAATGGAGCTCCTTGCATGTTTTCAATTATTTGGCCGTGGTTTACTGGCGAGAGACCGGTGGACGCTAGGAGAACGTGTAATATACGTTTTTATATTTTGCGTCTGTAAGATCGCTATTATAGCATCCATTTGCGTGTCGTAATGAGATTTAGCGTGCTGTAATAATTTTGGTAAAATTTGATGTTCGAAGTTGGTAGTAATATTTAATTTGACATATTTTGTCAAATCGAGGAAAGAGAAAACGACAATTTTTGTAATTAACATGTTCTATTTTTTAACAGAATAATTAAAATTAATTAATTAACGACCAATTCAAACTACAAAACAATTTATTTGAATTTTAAATTACGAAATGTCACTTTACAATTAGTACTGCCAACAAGCCAACCATCACAAAAATCCCTAAATTTTTATATTTTGATTTTTTTCTTTGAAAATGGACTTTAAAAGGCGCAAAATAGCAAAAATTGTATAAAGAACTCATTTCATAAGTCATTATAGCGATTATAGCACTCCTCCATTAAAACGCTCCTGGCTACGCCAGTCGCATTTTAAACTTGAAGTCGTGCTATAATACGTGACTTATGAAATTCGTTCTATTATTAATTTACTAATACTATTATTTTATGTTTCCAAAATTATGATTTGACGGTTTTTGAGGTAATATAAACGTATATTATACGTACTTAAAATATGTTTATTTCAAGTATAAATTTAAACGTTTAGTATACGTTTAAAAAATGTACCAATTATATGCGTCTAAAAAATATACGAGATGCGTATATTTTTACTTGTCTTATATTAGCTTGCTTTGTGGGGATTTTGGGGATCTATTTTTCCAATTTTGAACACCTTCCCGTAATCCAATCGTTCTGAAATTTTGCATGCAATCTTAATTTAGGTGACAGAATTTTTCAGAATTTTTCAGAAATTTTTTAGAAATTTTTCAGAAATTTTGGTGAATTTTTTCAACTGTTACATTTAATTAAATTTAATTAATAAAAAAAAAGATTTTATCTTGAGTCGTAAATGCTATTTTGTCTACGACAATAATTACACACGTTAATTTGTAATTTTTATTGAAATTTGAACTGGCATTCGGTTTCTTAAAAAGGCGCTAGATGGCGCTAGTAACAGATTCTCTTAAATTAGATTTGAATTAAGAAATTTAAAAAAACTAAAGAATTGCCAAAGATTGTAAAATTAATAAAAGTGTAAAGACTAAAAAGTAGAAAATAAAAATATATAAAAAAAACTTGTCTTATATGCACTAAAAAGCAGAAAATAAATTTTAGGTTGAAATTTACAAAGAGAAGAGACATTTGATTCCAAATTTATATAGCTGTTAAAGTTCAAAGTTAGGCAAGACATGAATTTGTATGTCAAATTGATCATCATGTTGATCATCATGATTAGAAGACAAGGGTGCAAATCTATTCATAACGTTTAACATCAATTTAATAAGCTCAAACTGAGCACCCTTGTCTTCTAATCATGATGATCAACATTTTGATCAATTTTACATACAAATTTATAATAGTTTTTTAGCTTTCTTGTTAATGATAATAATATTTTGAAGATAATAAAGCCAATACAAAAATAAAAATATAATTACGCGTTTCGCCTTACTAATTTTTAAGCTTTATTTTTTAAAGTTTTTTACTTTTTTAATTTTTTTAATTTTATTATCTGATGAAGCCTTAAGGCGAAACGCGTAATTATATTTTTATTTTTATATTGGCTTTATTATCTTCAAAATATTATTTACATACAAATATATAAATTTGGAATCAAATGTCTCTTCCCTTTGTAAATTTCAATCTAAAATTTATTTTCTGCTTTTTAGTGCATATAAGACAAGTTTTTAAAAAGTTTTTTTTATATATTTTAGTCCGGTCAATTTAGACATTCGAAGGTGCATAAAGTCCCAACAAGCTGAAAATCAGTAAAATTGTTCAAAACATAATTATAAATAAAATTTAAAAGTTCCCCATCATTCCCGTGTGTGGAAAAAATTTTATTTGAGGTTAAAGGTAAAAAAATGAGTTTTTTGCGATTTTCAGCAAAACGGTAAGTTTTATCAAAAAAGTACTTCAGACAAAAATTGTAGATCATAAACTTATCTATAAGAAATGTATCAAAACTTTTTTTTCTACGAGCCACCGTTTCTGAGATATAACGATTCAAAAAGTTGTATATATATATATAACAACTCTAGAGATGTATACAGGGTGTTGCATGACGTCCTGTACAAACTTAAGGGGCATTTTTGTGAGGTCAAAATAAGTCGATTTAACCAACTTACCCTATATATCAAAATGGTTCCTAAGCCCGTGGGGGTGCTTCAAAGTTGAAATTTTTTTTTCTTTTTCCTTAATAACTCAAAAATGCTTAGTTTGATTTTGATCAAATTTGGTATGTGGGGTCATGTTAAAAGCTTAGTGTACGAAGTACAAATAAATACTCGAGCTCAACTGCAGCAGCGTATTATTGAAGCATGTCAGCAAATAAGGGATAACGGGCTTTTGATATATAGGGCAAGTTGGTCAAATCGACTTATTTTGACCTCAGAAAGATGCCCCTTAAGTTTGTACAGTATGTCATGCAACACCCTGTATACGTGGCGTACTCATGCACATTATGACGATACAACTTTTACAACTTTTACAACTTTTTGAATCGTTATATCTCAGAAACGGTGGCTTGTAGGAAAAAAAGTATTGATACAATTCTTATAGATAATTTTATGATCTACAATTTTTGTCTGAAGTACTTTTTTGATAAGACTTACCGTTTTGCTGAAAATCGCGAAAAACTCATTTTTTTTTACCTTTAACCTCAAATAAAATTTTTTCCACACACAGGAATGATGAAGAACTTTTAAATTTTATTTGTAATTATATTTTGAACAATTTTGCTGATTTTCAGCTTGTTGGGACTTTATGCACCACTTCTCTCATTTTTTAGTCTAGATTGACTATTTTTTACGTATAATAAACGTGGCTGTGTTTATTGGGAATTGACTTACTGATGTTAGATCGTCCCGCTCTTCTCTTAGTAATCCCATGAGCATTTCTTCCTATCTGTTTGGATTTATAGTGCCAGTCGGTCGGTTTGTACGTCTATACGCACCTATCTGTATCACGAGAATGGGAAAAGCTGCAATGACGTCGCAGCTGCATTACAAGAGCGAATTTTTAAAACTGCACCTAACGAGTAACCGAAGATTTATTTCAATTTCCTCTGCAGTTTTGCAAGCCTTGCAATTTATCGTCTTTCATGTAACGAAAAACTTTTAGAAGCTCTTTAAGTTGCTCGAATTATTATGAGACTATTCACATTGTTAAGTACGTGACTAGTAGACAGTATACTCCAACTTCTGCTTTTTGTAGAAAGATTATTTGCTTTAGTTAACCTACTTATTGTGTAAATTTTAAAAGCACTCACTGAAATTATGAAATGATGGTAAAAGAGATACGTGTTTTTTTAAAATAATACACAGACCCACGGATATTAATAGAATTGGTTTTCTCGAGTTAGTTTTATACTTAAATGCGGACGGATTTAAACTTATTTATTATAGCGGTAGCACTTTAAAATTTGATACTCGCATAAAGTTTGATTGTCGGTGCACTAGATCGACTAGTTCATATTATACTCTCTTTCACTTAATCCTTTCACCAAGTTTATCGATTAAATTAGGGAGCGTTTTAAATGCAACGATTCGAAGATTGGCTCTTTTAAGCACAAAATCCCTTAAATGATATCTCAAAAATTAAGCGAAAATCTCTCTCTTTTAGAGTAGTAACTTTCGTTGAAGCTTCTCTAAAAACAACTTTTTGATTGAATTCGTGTATGTTTTTGTCAATTTCTCTTTAAATTAGAAAAACTCCACTGCATCTGGGTCAGTTGACCTTTTGGGCACCCTACCCTTGTGGCGTTATATGTCTCTCTTCACAATCCTGTTCTGATGGAGCTTTTGTGCATCCACTGTTTCCGGACTAGCATCAGAGTAACCAGCGTAGACTGTCTCATTTTGGTAAAAACTGGGCACTCAAAGAGTGTATGATTTTGGGATTAGGTCCATTTTGAGTAGTCCTCGTCGCTGGATCCATACCAGTTCTCTCTCCAACTGTATTTTGCACCTGCGTGACGTCGTCTTATGCACGTTTTTAGTTTTCGGGCGGAGTTAACATAAACTTAAGACGAGAGTGAGTCCGTGAGTTGAGTTTGATTCTTGAATTGGACCCTAAGTCTCCGATAAACTTTTTGTTAAATTTTAAATAGCAATTTTCAATAAAACGTTCTTTTAACTAAAGCTCGTTTCAATATATTCCTACTATCTTTGTTTAGTTTAACTCGAGCATTTATATAAATTTTTCATTTCGAAATACAAATTCTCCGATACTCCGATACTAGCGAAGAATTGATCGATGCGAAGAGAATGACACACAATTTTATATCGAGAACAATAAATAATATCGCAAATTTAAATCCGTTGCCAAGAGAAAAATTGCTCTTTCAATATTTTTCATTGTTTTATTCGCGAGAAATAATTTAAGTAGTGGGTACAAGCTGGACATTTTCGCAAATGATTTCAATTTTAACTAAGCCGCGTTATAAATTACAATTCTTTTTTAATTCCTTCAATTAATATTTCAATATGCTTCATAAGCCATTTAATTGAATTAGCTTTGATTTATGGAGCAAAAAGGGAAAAATTTATAAAAAATTTTCTCAGTCGTAAATTTTAGTTTTATGATGACGCGGAAAGCTAATAAAGCCGCTAATAATTTATTTCGTTTCGAATTTGGTATGCGCAACACTCGCTCTTTGGCGAATTAGACTTTTTTTTAATGAAAACTATTATAGGAGGGCGGGCTCCATGGGAACGATTGTTTTCCATTTATAGAACTATTCGATATACGGGTATTAGTCCAGTCAATGGGGAGAATAACAGGCCATTGCCTTACATAAGGTGGTGTAGTTCTGATTTTTGAATATGTTATTGAGTTAGGGGCCCTGATGAAAAATCTAAGTTTTCGACCTTGAGGGGGGTCCGCGCGAAACGCCATCTTGGATTAAAGGTACGAAAAATTATTTTCAGATTTAACTTCTGAAGGGTTGATCCCACGACAAAACTGTCAAATTCAACTTTGGAGAGGACAAAATGCCCTACAATATTTGTTCCATTCATCTTCTTCCTATCTGTTACGGTTTCTGAGATATAAGCTGGAGAAAATCGCTATTTTTTGAAAAAATGGATTTTTTTGGTGAACTTCGCTTGGAGACTTTTTTACCGTTTATTTGAGAGAAAATTCTTTGGAACAAAAGTTGTAGGATTTTAAATTGCTTTCAAACTGAGTGTATCACTGATATTTTAGCTCAACCAGATCCAAAGTTAGAGCAGTTTTATGATAACCTATAAATGTCGAAAAATGAATCATGAGTGTTCGCAGCTCGAAGTTTTTGTTACAGCCCCCCCCCCCTCTCAACCCATAACAATTTCTCTCACATTTCAACATTTATTCAATTTAAAATGGTTATAGGGGAGGTAGAGATGTTGTGCAAATTTTCTCGTTTATATTGCCAACAACCTGTCTCATATGTCGACAATTCTAACGTTTTGGAGGGTAGTGGTTGAGGAGAAGAAGGGGTTAACCTCATAATACCTTAAAATCGGTTCAGGGGCTTGGCAACCACACGCGTTCAAAGATTGGCTAACTTTCGGTAAGTCGCACTTCTCCATAAAACCTGGTTTGCCGGTACTCTTTTAGCAATAACTCCAAAAATATTTGTCCCATCCTTAGTTTCTTTTTTTTATCTGAAAGCTGGTTAAATATCCCATCAGGCCGCATATATGAGGTTTTAATCAAGCTCTATAAAATAAAAATCCTAGCACGTTAAAAACCGTGTACTGCTGTGGAATCCAAGTTTTCTTGGCACATTTTTCCCAATAACTACGAAACTATTTGTCCGATCTAAAATTTATTTTTTGTTATCTAAAAGCTACTTAAATTTACTATCAGCCCTGTATATGAAATTTTGATTACATACCGTAAAATACTCACACCAGCACGCTAAGTGTGTACGTTTTTTCAAAATATGACGATTTCCACATGTTCAGTGGGCTAGTGTGGGTATTTTATAGGATTTAATCAAAATTTCATATAAAGGATCTGATAGTAAATTTAACCAGCTTGGAGATGGAAAAAAGAAATTGCGGATCGAACAAAAAGTTTTGGAGTTATGGCCAAAAGAGTACTGACAAACCTGGTTTCATGGAGAAGTGCGACTTACCGCAATCTTTGAACGCGTTTGTTTGTCAAACCCCTGAACCGATTTTAATGTTATATGAGGTCGACCCCCCCCCCTCAATCCCTCCCTTTCAAAAGTATCCTCCCATAATAATTTTCGACATATGAGACAGGTTGTTGGCAATATAAACAAGAAATTTTCTCAACATCTCTACCCCTCCCCCCATAACCATTTTAAATTGAAATAAAGTTGATATGGGGTGAGGGGGGGAAGGGCTGTAACAAAAACTTTGAGCTGCGAACACTCATGATTCATTTTTCGACATTTATAGGTTATCATAAAACTGCTCTAACTTTGGATGTGGTTGAGCTAAAATATCAGTGAAACACTCAGTTTGAAGGCAATTTAAAATCCTACAACTTTTGTTCCAAAGAATTTTCTCTCAAATAAACGGTAAAAAAGTCTCCAAGCGAAGTTCACCAAAAAAATCCATTTTTTCAAAAAATAGCGATTTTCTCCAGCTTATATCTCAGAAACCGTAACAGATAGGAAGAAGATGAATGGAACAAATATTCTAGGGCATTTTGTCCTCTCCAAAGTTGGATTTGACAGTTTTGTCGTGGGATCAACCCTTCAGAAGTTAAATCTGAAAAAACAATTTTTCGTACCTTTAATCCAAGATGGCAGATCGCGCGGACCCCCCTCAAGGTCGAAAACTTAGATTTTTCATCAGGGCCTCTAACTCAATAACATATTCAAAAATCAGAACTACACCACCTTTTGTAGGGCAAAACCCCCCATTGACTGCGACTACATAACTCGCGAATTAAGAATTAGTTTGTGAGACTCTCTATTTCGAAAAATTACTAAGTCCGCCCCTGAATTACACTACAAATTTTTGATACGCACAACGTACATACACATAATTATACAGGGTGTATTTTTCAACGTGAGTATTAATCTGTACCTGTGGGCATTTATTCAACAATTCTTAACTCAGACTTGTATAAAAATACTTAGTATAAGGTTAGGTTAGGTAAGACTTTTCTTAGTGATTCAGGAACCCGTCATGGACAACCTCGGCTACTACGAGACCCAGGGGTGTATTGGACTCATCTGGGAAGTTTGTTTAGACACTTACCAACTAAACCCATTTCTTACTTGAAGTTTAACCTCTCTCGGGCCGCCTCCATGTACCAGGAGAGGGGTCTTGTTGCTCCAAAAGGCTGTTCTGTATCTTGTTGCTCCATATCTTTGTTGCAGTTTCGTTAAATGTCTAGAATGTGTCTATGTTTTTGTTGGGTTAGGTTAATCTCGTTAACCTCATGTTCCGAGACGGGGAAAGCTGGGCAACAATAACAGACTTAGTCCACGGAAGCAAAAGAGCGAAAGGAAAGAAAAAAGCAACTATCGGCGATCTCCAGAACTCTTGGACACTAAGTGCTCCGGGTCCAGGACGGGCGGAGAAGCTACTACTCATCTAAGCGGCTACACCTTGAGCTTACGTAAGAGTTTTATACTCCACATATCCCCAAAACGAAAAAAGCAACGAGCGGGAATACGCTAGGGAAGACGACTTACAAGATAAGACCAATCGGCGAAAATAAGAAGAGCGAAGAGCTTTTATCAACCAACATCATATCAAACTTCACAATACTATTTACAAATAGTAGCGGTGCCTTTCTAAAGATTTCCACATTTATTTAAAAAAAAGATAGGTTAGGTTAGGATAGGACAGGATAGGTTATGTTAGGTTAGGTTAGGTTGGCCATTTGTAAAACCTAAAATCGGTAGCTTATCTAATATCCCCTTAGCCTCGCTCAGTCGGTGACGGGGTAGGACGTTGGAAAAAATACACACAAATGCCAAAATTGTTTAATTTAATAACAATTCACCACCGTAAATAATAGCATACTTAAAATCAAACAATATGTACAGTAGCACAGACAGAGAGCAGGAGAAGGGGGTGAAGATGGCGGCTAGATAGGTCCCGTACTACGGTTCTTGCGACCACAACGAGACAGAAACCACACGGGGGGAATACGGCGACTAATTAGGTTCCACGACGGCTTTTGCGAGCTACCGCGAAACTATAACCTCACGGGAGGGAATACGGTGACTAAATCGATTCCACGACGGCCCTTGCGAGCCACCACAAAACTATAACCACGCGGGAGTGAATACGTCCATCATCTTATACGGACGCCAACAATGAGACACAGCCCTTAAATGGGCAAAATGCAGAGACATGATATAGTAGAGAGACTGAATAGAAGACTAGCACTTCGAATCATCTGCGGTACAGGACCGTTTCACTTGAGGCATTCCTCATTTCAGCCAAACTTCTACCAATAGAAACATACACTAAGCACCATACAAAATAGACTAAAGCAACAAAAGCGCAAAACAAACAAACTGAAATAGACATATCCGACGAATGGAACTCACGATGGCGACTATACAAAGGCTAGATCTCTTACTTTATCAGCAGTCTCACTGAAGGATATTTCTGTAGCTGGACCTCGCTTGATCACCATAACACTAAAGCCTTCACAGAGCATGAGATAGTCTCGGCACCTAGCTGTTGAAGGTATGGAAAAAAGAGAACGAGAAATACTAGTTTTGCGATGAAAATGACACACCTGAATACGCGTTATTTCAATCCTCTGAGTTCAGTAATGCCAAGACCGCCATCGAACGAGCGCTGAACAGGAAGGTGAGCAAACACGTAGTTGCGGAACTCCTACTAAGAAGCGAGCAACCATAGACCGTTTTAACAAATTATGTACTTCCTTTAGGTCATGACAGCAAAACAACACGAGAGACACTAAAGACACACTAGAGGGCTTTTAGTGGGTAGGCTACTGGGATTCCTTCCTAGTCGAGTCCCACACTACTTTCGATATACAGCTGTTATGTAATTTTTCCTAAATTGAGGAAAAATAACGAAATGTAATATGTTACCGCCGCAATCGCGAAAGCGTAGGTGTGATAACGATGAGCCCGTCGATATACGGCTGGTGCTTTTAGAATTGAGAGTCACGTCGACGTCTACAACGAATAACGTTGTTTACTTGTCGATTTATTAAGTGTACCCCCCCCCGTCGTTGTCGTTAAACGGAAACCGGCTATCTCTTCGATATCTATTTACCGGTGTCCCGCCAGTAGAGGATTTGAGTGGCTTTCCTTTTATACTTAGCCGACTTCTGCAAAGGGTAAGTGGTTTTATTTGTTTTACTGACTATTATCACAACCGTTCTCGTGGTCCACATGCGGTTTTAGGGGGATTTCTTTTGCTGGATTCCGGCGTTTGGCTTTTCGGGATTCCGGCTTCTTTCGTTTGCAATTTGGACGGGTTCGACACCACCCCGAGCTCGGTCTGATTACGGGTATAACCTCCGTCGCTTATTTTGATTTGCAATTTGTGTTACGTCATATTTATATATTATTTAGGCCACCAACACCCACTAAGTTAGACTGCTCTTTGGAGCTAGGCGCTGTTATAATTGTATTTTTTATCGAGTTATTATTCAACACCGTTGGTGCATATTATAAACTGTTGCCGCCGACTTACTTTATTCTAATCCCGTTACCGGCACCCCCCGGAGCTCAGCAACCAGCTGGGGGAGTGCCCAAGGGCCAGGTTGTTTAGCGCCAAATTTTTTAAAACTGTTATTTGTAACTCACGACCCCTCCAGTGAGTCTAGGCTGGGCTCCCCGACGAGCAACGGACGGGTGATACACGAGTAAGTACACAATTACGTAACACGGCTAAGCGGGGATGTTCATGAGAGTTTATCTTCACAAAAAATAAAAGTTAGGTTAGGTTAGGTTTAGCCTATCCCCGCCGAAGAGATCCAGTACTCCGACGGCAAGAGACGGGTCGACAAATGGTGCGATTTTTTGTCGAGATTGACGCGTTCCGGAAAACAAGCAGCCCCGGAGGAAGAAATCCAAACTAAGGAAAGGCACGAAAGAAGGACGTGCATCTGAATAAGACCAGAAAGCGGCACTGGAGAGTCTTACTCTGGCGAGGTGAATTGGAAGTAATGCTTACGCGGATTCCCAATCATCTCGCAAAACTGAGCCCCCACAGATAGTGCGGGTTCAGGTGTGGTTTTAGTGAGTCGGGCAATACCATCCTGTCCAACCTCACACTACCTCCACAGAAAGTGAAGGTGTCTTTCTAAAGATTTTCACATCTACAAAAAAAGAAAGGTTGGGTTAGGTTAGGTTAGGTTAGATTAGGTTAGGTTAGGTTAGGTTAGGTTAGGTTACGTTAGGTTAGGTTAGGTTAGGTTAGGTTAAGTTAGGTTAGGTTAGGTTAGGTTAGGTTAGGTTAGGTTAGGTTAGATTAGGTTAGGTTAGGTTAGGTTAGGTTAGGTTAGGTTAGGTTAGGTTAGGTTAGGTTAGGTTAGGTTAGGTTAGGTTAGGTTAGGTTAGGTTAGGTTAGGTTAGGTTAGGTTAGGTTAGGTTAGGTTAGGTTAGGTTAGGTTAGGTTAGGTTAGGTTAGGTTAGGTTAGGTTAGGTTAGGTTAGGTTAGGTTAGGTTAGGTTAGGTTAGGTTAGGTTAGGTTAGGTTAGGTTAGGTTATGTTAGGTTAGGTTAGGTTAGGTTAGGTTAGGTTAGGTTAGGTTAACTTAGGTTAGGTTAGGTTAAGTTAGGTTAGGTTAGGTTAAATTAGATGAGATAAGACTTGATCAAAAAATACGGCGAATGGACAGACATACAACCGATCACTATTCCCGGAAACAATCTCGAAGGTCTTCTTTCTAGGTGCGTTGTCGTGACCGTTTCAATCAGTGTTCCCTTCATGGTGATTTTGGTTTTTGAAAATTAATTTTAACGTGCGTTTCTCGAGGACATTTTCCAAGTTTGGAGAATCGTTGCTTCAAATGCATTTTCAAGAAAGAGGTTCATGAAGATCGCTATTGCAAAAGAATGGGCGCACTGATTAATTTGCAACTTGGTCAGTTTAATGACAGAAGAATTTGTAGATTGTATGTTTAAAACAAAAAACCATCTTCCTTCGAGGGATTTACAAAACTGGCCTACATTCGCCGCAATTTTTTTATAAAATCGCGTATTAGTAGTATAATTTCATAAGTACAGTTAAGTCTGTTCTCTATAATACGTGCAGATGTACACGAATGGCTGTTTCGTAATCTGCTTAATCCCCTAAAAATTCATAAAAAGCAGAGAGCACTAGATGAAGTTTTTAACGTTTCGATAAGTCTAGCTGTGCGCTGTGCCTCGCATTTCCCTTTTTTGTTTTTATTAAAACAATTGGTTTTCCATGGCATTGCTAATTGCTAGAGTACTAATGATACAAGTACTCACTTCAAAGCGTAAATAATATGTTATGCAGTTTGCAATGGAAATTTTTAGATACGAGACGGAAAAATTTTTCCAACCCCTTTCATGTCTAGTGAGCTAAATAGAAATATTTAACAAAACGCCCCTAATAAAAATAAAACTCGTCTAAAATCTTCAACTTCTCCACGAAATGGCTCTTTTGTTCGTCTTAAAAGAAAAAAGAAGAGAAATTAATTGAGATGGGTAAATTCGATTTGATAAGTTTAAGGGAAAAAACACAAAAGAGTATTTAGTTTAAAGTTCGGCCGAAGCAGTGCGCTGCTTTACATCAAAATTATCCTAGAAACTATAAGTTTTCGTGATTTAATTATACGTTTAAAACGGACCACAAAGTCCACAAACAATAATTGTGTCGGAGTTATCTACCTAATACTCTATGGATGGGGCGGGCGACCTACGAAAGGTGGTCATCGTCTCATCATTTATAATTTAACTGCCCTAACAGTCATTTCGCATTAAAGAGGATTAATTTTAATATATAAACCGTTTTAAGTTTACTGAAAAGTACACGCGAAATGTTCGATTGGGCTATTAAAAAGCTTTTAAGTAAACATTTTTTTTATTTCGAAACGTTTTACAAAAATAATATTTACTGTTCCTGTTAATGTAATCGACAGAAATTAAGTAACTATTGACGTAATGGAAAAATATTTTTTAAAAGCTAATGTTGCCAATAATATCGATCATATGTGCGTAAAGTCATTGTAACGTGTGTCTACAATCCAATTGTAATATTTTTTTAGTCTTTCTTGATCGAACTACTATTAAGTTTATTAAAGTCGTCTAAACGACTGGCTTTTATTAATGTTGACCACCAATGCTTTTCGCACATCCTATATTTGAGTTTTATCTGAAGAACCAATAATAGAATTGGACTCAATAGCTCTCAGAAAGAAACTGGAGCAATTAATGTGTAGACTCGCAATAAATAATCACGGAATTGTGGCATTTGATTTAAGTATTTGCAGCTCTATCTCGTTTTACTACTGAACTTGAGCTACACTCCCACTATCGCACGTCGTATGTTCACTATTTCCATAATTCCGGAAACTAAACGATCAAGTACAACATTTTTAACTACCTACGCATGCTAATAGAATATTGTAAATGAGTAATAAAACCGACCGTCTGCTCAACTCGACTCGAGAAGGTGAGTTTCTCTCTTTTCTTGGTTTTTCGCTTATAACCTCAAAACTACACACTTCTTGAGAAAAGTGCTTCTGTATAAAAGTAAAGTACATAAAATTTGCTACAAACTACGTTTGAAAGCTTTTCTTCAGACAAACGGTTTAGGCGCTAGATTGCATTAAAGCATTGGCAAAAACTCCAAAATCTGCCAAAAAACTGTTTTTGGGATTATCGCTTAAAATTCAAAAACTACGCATTTTTAGAGAAAATTGTTTTTATTCTAAAATAATGTACATTTAATTTCCTACAAATTGTGTCTCTTAAATTTTTATTGAAAAACAAACATTTTAGGCGCTGGAGCGCATTAAAGTTTGACCAAAATTCCACAAGACCATTTTTTGGTTTATCGCTTATAATTCGAAAACTACGCACTTTAATCAAAAAGATGTTTATACAAAATTAAAGTAAATTTATTTTTCTACTAATTATGGCTCTTTAATTTTTATCGTGAAATAAACAGTTTAGGCGCTAGAGCGCGCTAAAGTTTGACAAAATTCCAAAATCTCCTAAAAGACTGTTATTTTGGATTTCGCTAATAATTCAAAAACTAATCGCTTTTAGAAAAAATGATATTTGCACAAAAAGAAAGTAAATTCAATTTTCTACAGATCACGTCTCTTAGATGGTTTTCGTAAACCGAATAGTTTAAACGCCAGAAGGCATTAAAGTAGGACAAAATTCCAAAATGCGCCAAAAAACTGTTTTCTTGATTTATCGCTTATAATTCGAAAACTACGCACTTTAGTGAAAATGATGTACACACAGAAAGTAAATTCAATTTTCTACAAATTATGTCTCTTAGATTTTTATCATAAAACGAACAGTTTAGGCGCTGGAGCGCATTAAAGTTTGACCAAAATTCCAAAATACTCCAAAAGATCATTTTTTGATTTATCGCTTATAAATCGAAAACTACGCACTTTAGTGAAAATGATGTACACACAGAAAGTAAATTCAATTTTCTACAAATTATGTCTCTTAGATTTTTATCATAAAACGAACAGTTTAGGCGCTGGAGCGCATTAAAGTTTGACCAAAATTCCAAAATACTCCAAAAGATCTTTTTTTTTTGTTTATCGCTTATAATTGGAAAACTGCGCACTTTAGTGAAATTGATGTACAAAAGTAAAGTAAATTTATTTTTCTACTAATTATGGCCCTTAGATTTTTATCGTAAACTAAACAGTTTAGGCGCTAGAGCGCACTAAAGTTTGACAAAATTCTAAAATCTAAAAGACTGTTTTTATGGTTTATCGCTTATAATTCGAAAACTACGCACTTTAATCAAAAAGATGTTTATACAAAATTAAAGTAAATTTATTTTTCTACTAATTATGGCTCTTTAATTTTTATCGTGAAATAAACAGTTTAGGCGCTAGAGCGCGCTAAAGTTTGACAAAATTCCAAAATCTCCTAAAAGACTGTTATTTTGGATTTCGCTAATAATTCAAAAACTAATCGCTTTTAGAAAAAATGATATTTGCACAAAAAGAAAGTAAATTCAATTTTCTACAGATCACGTCTCTTAGATGGTTTTCGTAAACCGAATAGTTTAAACGCCAGAAGGCATTAAAGTAGGACAAAATTCCAAAATGCGCCAAAAAACTGTTTTCTTGATTTATCGCTTATAATTCGAAAACTACGCACTTTAGTGAAAATGATGTACACACAGAAAGTAAATTCAATTTTCTACAAATTATGTCTCTTAGATTTTTATCATAAAACGAACAGTTTAGGCGCTGGAGCGCATTAAAGTTTGACCAAAATTCCAAAATACTCCAAAAGATCATTTTTTGATTTATCGCTTATAAATCGAAAACTACGCACTTTAGTGAAAATGATGTACACACAGAAAGTAAATTCAATTTTCTACAAATTATGTCTCTTAGATTTTTATCATAAAACGAACAGTTTAGGCGCTGGAGCGCATTAAAGTTTGACCAAAATTCCAAAATACTCCAAAAGATCTTTTTTTTTTGTTTATCGCTTATAATTGGAAAACTGCGCACTTTAGTGAAATTGATGTACAAAAGTAAAGTAAATTTATTTTTCTACTAATTATGGCCCTTAGATTTTTATCGTAAACTAAACAGTTTAGGCGCTAGAGCGCACTAAAGTTTGACAAAATTCTAAAATCTAAAAGACTGTTTTTATGGTTTATCGCTTATAATTCGAAAGCTACGCACTTTTTGAGAATATGATTTTTATACAAATAGAAAGTAAATTCAATTTTCCTCAAATTATGTCTCTTAATTTTTATTATAAAACGAACAGTTTAGGCGCTAGAGCGCATTAAAGTAGGACAAAATTCCAAAATCCGCCAAAAAACTGTTATTTTGGATTATCGCTAATAATTCAAGAACTAATCACTTTTAGAAAAAATGATATTTGCACAAAAAGAAAGTAAATTCAATTTTCTACCGATCACGTTTCTTAGATGGTCTTTGTAAACCGAATAGTTTAAACGCTAGAAGGCATTAAAGTTGGACAAAATTCCAAAATCTGCCAAAAAACTGTTTTCTTGATTTATCGCTTATAATTCAAAAACTACGCACTATTAGAGAAAATGACCTTTATACAAAAATAAATTAAATTAGATTTTCTACAAATTATGTCTCTGATATTTTTTTCGTAAATCAACAGTTTAGGCGCTAAGAGTATAGCGCCTCAAGAATGGTGAGTTTTTGGAAATCGTACGTACGTACGAAAAAATTGTATTCTTTTTGTAGATTTGTTAAATATATAATATATGTATTGCTGCAGACGGTATTTGTGGTGGCAGACGTCTTTGAAATCCGAAGCCCGAGCAGTGGAAACGGAGCCAGATCTTCGTAGTGAGCATAAACGGAGCATATTTGGATTATCCATCTTATCTCGACTAATCTCTCTCTTTTAATAAAGATTTTTGAAATTTATTAAGAATTTACG
Organism: Malthinus flaveolus; assembly: GCA_950108345.1. Classification (NCBI taxonomy): domain Eukaryota; kingdom Metazoa; phylum Arthropoda; class Insecta; order Coleoptera; family Cantharidae; genus Malthinus; species Malthinus flaveolus. The sequence continues at coordinate 19,690,852 of OX467286.1, read as the reverse complement.
TTATTTCCACTTTTGTTCCATCATTCGACTAAGATTACGCTATTAAGCAATTTGCTTTGTTTCGTTATTTATTGTACCGAAAATACATTTTCGAGAAATTGATGTAGGGCACCTCATATTCAAGTATCCACACAACATCGAATCTCGACGGGTTCAACCACTCGTTTTGATTATTAATCGCAGGTAATTACGTTGAAATATGTAAGCCTACTAAATCGCACAAACATTAAACTCTTAACTCGTTGGTTTCGGATCGATAATTTAAATTTGTCTAACCAAATTTTAGAATATTATGTTAAATAATGTAAGTTGAAACAAGTGGTGCATAGAAAATGAAGTTAAGTATTCAAATATCACCGCCCTTGTGTACTCTACTGTATACTTTTCTGTTACGTTCTGTATAATACAGTCGTCAAAATGAGATTGCATGGTGAAGGCTTTAGAAAGGCTTTTGTTTTATTGTACGGCGTCATTTTATTGTGCAAGCGATTTATATATTATTATAAGCCTTCTCGATGCTTTATTATAAAAATTTTGAAATCGGTTTAATTTAAACAAACATCCATCCATCAATTGTGAGCCGATCATCCATTACAAATCCATAATTTACACGCTCCAAATCTCCAATTTAATGACGCCTTTTGTTATTGCTCCTACATTTAAAAATATGGCTTGTTACTGTGGGAAAAACGTAAAAATGGGAGTAGTATTTACTTACACTTGCAGCTTCTCTTTTTCGAAAATCACATAAATATCTTTAAACGGTAAAAAAATGCCTTATATTTTAGAAAGAAGTTATAGTGATTGACGTATTTAATTAAATGGGAAAGCTTTAAGACAGTTTTTATAAAGAAAGCGGTAAAATCGTTTAAAAAAATAAAATGGTAGATATTTGCTTTTAATCAAAAGCATGAAATGCTATAACTTTTTTTACAGGACAATCTTACTTTGTATTTCTGTTAGCGTCACTATTTTAGTTGCAGAATTTAATTGAAATTTTCCAATAAACGTCTTCTGTCATTTTGAAATATTTTAAAAAGCTTTTTCGCTCTACAAAATTTCCTATGAAAAACCCAGTCGTTTTTGTATTAAAAATATCGCGGTATCACAAGTATCTAGATACTGAATGTATTGAGGTATCAGACGTATCGGTAGATGTATTGAAAGTATTGTAACAAGAATGGTGAATCATCTTATCGGCCGACCTTCCGAAATACGCGAGAATGTTCTACTCCGCTCTAGACGCCTCGAGAATGTGCCGATCAAGAGAAATAAATACGCTACGGCCAGCTGGGAGTTTAGTTTCAATGAAGAGTTCGAGTTCGTCATTAATTCGCATCGTAAACGTGTTAAAAGTGTTCGCGTTCGTATTTAACGGATTTTTTTACTTATTATAGTGCATAAACATTTTTAAATAAATTAGGCAGTAGTTATAAATAAATTAGATAAGTTAAGTGTAATTTTTAAGTCTAAATAAAATAATTATAAACAATTATAAAAATAAATATTCGTTACATTGGTGTCAGGTAGGACAAGAGCAGATAAAAGCGGAAGTTACTGCAATAAAGGAAGACATTAGTGAGGAGCTGAAGCAAATGGAGCAGAAGATCCATTATGTGGAATCACAATTTAAGCAGCTCGAAGAAAAACACGAAGAACTGGAGGATGTTATGGAGAAAATCATCAACGGTGAACGCATCAAACACGGAGGTACAGATGAGAAGATTCGATCATTAGAAGACAGGATAGAACAGTTGATAAGAGGAGGAAAAATTAAAGAAAACAATAGTAGTGCAAAAGTGACACCACCCACTTATGATGGAAAAACACCTCTCTCAACGTACCTCAAACAGTTCGAAGCTGCTGCAAATGCAAATAACTGGTCAATGCAAGAAAAGTCACGAATTTAATTGTCTGTTTACGGGGTGACGCTTTAAACATTCTACAGACCATCCCCGAGGAACAACAAGCGGACTACAACCACCTCGTGTCCCGCTTGAAGATGCGTTATGGTGATCAACATCTACAACAGGTGTACCACGCTCAGTTAAAGGCCAGGGAACAGAAATCGGGAGAAGGTCTTCAGGAGTTTGAGGCGGATGTGGCTCGATTGGTGCGACTGGCCTACCCGACTGCCCCGGACAGTTTTCTTGAACAACTAGCGGTACAAACTTTCATCGATGGCCTAAAGGACGGAGAGACTCAGCAAGCTTTACGCTTAGCCCGGTCGAAGACGTTGGACGACGCCTTGGCCCATGCGCTGGAATTCGAAGCCGCTAAGCAGGCGTCACGAGGTCGCGCCCGAGTTCGTGTGCTAGAAAGCACCGAGGAGCATGAGAAGAAAGAATCACTGGAGGAATTGCTACGAAGAGTGATTGATGGAAAAGAGCAAAGAAAAGTAAGGCTCAGGTGTTGGAACTGCGGGGAAATTGGACATGTGCAAAATCGTTGTGACCGTCCTAGAAAGTCCTTTGAAGAGAGAAAAAGGATGGAATCTAGGAACCAGCAGCCGGAAAACTAAAGCGGATCGATGAGGGGGGGCGAACGTCGATCCGTGGTAACCAGGCCCCTGAAAAAGTTGCTATTGTGGCGTCGCGGCAACAACAACCGGACAGCCTATTTGTCGACGGTACGGTAGACGGTAAAAACCTAGCTTTGCTACTCGATACCGGAGCAACAAGGAGCATTATGAGAACTGATATGGTCCGACGAAGGAAACCATCAATGGCTGGACAAACGAAACTCCGGACAGCAACGGGAGATACCGTCGAGACCCACGGGGAGTTAGTAGTGAAAATTGGAATCGGAAGCAAAATCATAGAACATCGAGTATTAGTGGCAGACATCGCTGATGAATTCATTGTGGGTATGGACGTAATGAAGAAGTATGGTTTTGCAATGGACCTCGCAAACGGGACGCTGAGGGTTGAAAACGAAGAGCTTACTTTACATCCATGGAATGATGTAAAGCCGAAGATGTAACTTTGCCCAGGAGAAGTGAAGTTGTAGTAATGGCTCGTACAGATGGAAATATTAGAGAAGGCTTTGTACGGCTATTGGAGCCCAGCTATGATCTCAAAATTGGTCGGGGAATCTTGATGGGAAAAGTATTGGTCAAAGCCAGCGATTCGATTCCAGTACGGATGATAAATCTTAACGATTTTCCGAGTCATTTGAAGAAGGAGACGGAAATTGGAATATGCTCTCCGGTATCCAGCATTATTCGCAGAATGGGGACTGGTTACCACGGTACGGGAGAAAAAGATGCGTCGAAGCTAATGGATATGGTTGTTCCGTCATGCAAAAGCCTACCAGATAGTCAACAAAACGCCATAAGAACGTTAGTCAACCGATACCAGGATATTTTCGCTTTGAATGATAACTTCGGAGGTGGTACCGATAAAGTAAAGCACAAAATAAATACTGGAGACAGCCAACCCATACGTCAACGTGCCAGACGACTTCCATTGGCCAAACGCGAAGAAGCCGAAAAGATCATTGGGGATATGGCAAAACAAGGAGTTATTGAGCCATCGTATAGCCCGTGGGCTTCTCCGGTAGTGTTAGTCAAAAAAAAGGATGGATCAACCAGGTTTTGTGTCGACTATCGCCAGTTAAACAACGTCACTAAAAAGGACAGTTACCCGCTGCCAAGGATTGATGACACGTTGGACACGCTGTCGGGCTCGAGATGGTTTTCGACATTGGACTTGAAGAGTAGATACTGGCAAGTAGGCATGAACCCCAAGGATCGCGAGAAGACTGCATTTACCATCGGTTCGGGACTGTGGCAGTTTACAGTGATGCCATTCGGATTATGTAATGCGCCTGCGACCTTCGAACGTCTCATGGAAATGGTTCTTAAAGGATTGTCATGGAATACGTGCTTGGTTTATCTCGACGACGTGATAGTGGTTGGCCAGACCTTCGAGAGCCACCTGAAAAACTTAGAAGATGTATTCCAGAGATTAAGAGAGGCGAACTTGAAGCTCAGTCCAAAGAAGTGCCATTTGTTCCAGAAGGAGGTCAAGTACCTGGGACATGTTGTCTCCGCTAAGGGAGTAGCGGTAGACCCTGAGAAGGTCAGCGCAGTTTTGGAATGGCCGGTACCTAAGGACAAACACGAACTCCGTAGTTTTCTAGGACTCTGTACCTACTACCGTCGTTTTGTGCCTCGATTTGCGGACGTCGCAAAGCCTATGACCAGATTGACCGAAGAAGCTAGAGCCTTTAAATGGGATAATGAGTGTCAATTGGCGTTTGAACAACTTAAGCGAATTTTGGTTAAAGCACCAATCCTAGGCTATCCCAATAAGAACGGCAAATTTATATTAGACACGGACGCAAGCAATGTGGGAATCGGCGGTGTCTTGTCCCAGATTCAAGACGGAAAAGAAAAAGTCATCGGTTACTTTAGCAAGGCATTGTCCAAGCCGGAACGCAACTACTGTGTAACAAGGAGAGAACTACTGGCTGCAGTGAAATCGGTCGAACATTTTTATAAATACCTGTATGGAAGAAGGTTTTTGATAAGGACGGATCATGCAGCTTTAAAGTGGCTACTACAGTTCAAGAATCCCGAAGGGCAAGTGGCCAGATGGATCGAGCGGTTGCAAGAGTACGACTTCGAAATAGAGCACCGACCTGGAAAAAGCCACGGAAATGCCGATGCTTTATCTAGAAGACCTTGTGCAGTAGAGTGCAAGCATTGCTCACGATTAGAAAGCCGTATATGTCCGGTTCTGCGTACAGGCGTGGTCGATTCTCTCTGGAGCGACGACGAGATTGCTAGAGAACAACGAGGCGACACAGATCTAAGTAAGGTTATGGAATGGAAGGATGGAGACCAACGCCCAACCTGGGGCGAAGTTTCTGCTACCAATCAGATTGTGAAAGCGTACTGGGCGCAATGGGATTCTCTGCATGTGGAAAACGGTGTATTGAAACGAACCTTGGAAAACCCAGGAGAATCCAGTGGAAGAACTCAAATAGTTGTACCAAAGAATCGAGTTGATGAAGTACTTCGATATCTCCACGATGGATCGTCCGGGGGGCATTTGGGTGTAAAGAAAACCCTGGAGAAGGTTCGAGAGAGATTTTATTGGGTCAACTGCAGAGAAGATGTTAACGAATGGTGCAGAAAGTGTGACGTTTGTGCGTCTGGTAATGGTCCCCGAGGAAAAAGAAAAGCTCCTATGAGGCAATATAACGTTGGAAGTCCATTCGAACGAATAGCGATCGACGTGGCTGGTCCTTTTCCAGAGTCAGACGCCGGTAATAAATACATCTTGGTGGCTATGGATTATTTTAGCAAATGGGTTGAAGCCTATGCTTTGAAAAATCAAGAAGCTGCCACTGTTGTCGAAGTCTTGGTGAAGGAATTCTTCAGTCGTTTTGGCGTGCCGTTAGAGCTGCATTCAGATCAGGGCCGAAACTTTGAGTCGGCTCTATTTCAAAACGTTTGTAAAATATTGGGAATCCATAAGACCAGGACGACTGCCTTATACCCTCAGTCCGACGGTATGGTCGAGCGAATGAATAGAACGGTGGGAAAATATCTCTCCAAAGTGGTTTCGCAACAACAAAGAGATTGGGACGAACATCTACCCTTATTTCTCATGGCATACAGATCAGCAGTACATGAGACCACCGGTCAAACTCCAGCAAGCGTAGTGTTTGGGCACGAAATGAGATTGCCGTGCGATTTGAAGTTTGGGAGCAAGCCTGGAGAAGAAAACGTTGCTGGTGGAGAATATGTCGAGAAGTTACGGAAAAGGCTAGACAACATCCACGATGGCGTTCGCGGAAGCATACAGATTGCCAGTGACAGAATGAAGGAGCATTACGACGTGAAGGCGGAAAAAGGCGGATTCCAAGAAAATGACAAAGTATGGCAATTTAATCCACAAAGACGTCGAGGCTTGTCGCCTAAGTTACAAAGATCGTGGGAAGGCCCATACGATGTAGTTAAGAGGGTAAACGACGTCATTTATTGGATACAAAAGCCGCCTAATGGAAAAGTAAAAGTCGTACATTTTAATCGATTAGCTCCGTATGCTTCGCCAAACGCCAAAGAAACCGAGAGCTCGAGTACCGTTCAACTTCGAAAAATAAATAGTGAAGCAGATGACGAGTTTGATAAATTTATGCTCTTCTACGCGAAGGAGCATAAGGCAAGTTTCGGGGTCACTGTGGAAGAAGAAGGCGACTTGTTTAATGTGCCTCAAGAATATTCGTTAGCCCACTGCGTCGCCGAAGATCTGCGAATGGCCAGAGGTATCGCTGTCGTCTTTAACGAAAAGTTTGGCCGATTAGAGGAGTTGAGAAAACAGGGCCCAAGAGCGGGTAAAACGTTAGCCTTAGCGGAGCAACAGAGGTTCCTGTACTATCTGGTGACAAAAGAGAGGTCGGATCATAAGCCGAGTTACCGGGACATTTGGAATGCCCTCAACGATCTAAAGAAGCAGGTTCTGTCCAACAAGGTGACCAAGTTGGCAGTACCTAAGCTAGGATGTGGACTGGACCGCTCTGATTGGAGAATAGTGCGGAATATGTTGGAAGTGATATTCCGAGGCACCGGTGTCAACATTCTAGTGAGGTGCTACAATCCAAAAGGAACTGCAATGAACAAAACTGTCGAATGTTACTTCTACAGCCAGGGACGCTGCAACAAAGGCTCGGCGTGCAGATACCTTCATGTTCCAGAACGGAAGTTCTTGTTTCGGGACGAAACAGTTTTAAGGAGGGGGCAGTGTAACAAGAATGGTGAATCATCTTATCGGCCGACCTTCCGAAATACGCGAGAATGTTCTACTCCGCTCTAGACGCCTCGAGAATGTGCCGATCAAGAGAAATAAATACGCTACGGCCAGCTGGGAGTTTAGTTTCAATGAAGAGTTCGAGTTCGTCATTAATTCGTATCGTAAACGTGTTAAAAGTGTTCGCGTTCGTATTTAACGGATTTTTTTACTTATTATAGTGCATAAACATTTTTAAATAAATTAGGCAGTAGTTATAAATAAATTAGATAAGTTAAGTGTAATTTTTAAGTCTAAATTATAAAAATAAATATTCGTTACAGTATTATAGAGGTATCAAAAGCTTCCATATATCAAACTTATCAGAACTGTCGCTTCATAACAAAATTTTGAAACAGAATTAGTCGAGTCAAAATAGACATTCAACTTGGGAAAAACTCGCATAGAGCTGAAAATTGGCACAGACATCATTATAAATGAAATGTCAAAAGTCCCCATCGATCCCACTTCTGCTAAGAATTTTATTCAAAGTCAAAAGTCGAAAAATCGATTATTTGCAAATTTCTCTCAAAATTAGCCCAGTCAAATTAGACAGACTGTTTAATAAGTTGAGAATAAGAAGCTTTTGAAGTTTAATAGCACTCTCTTTCAATTTCTAAAAAAAACATTTTTCACTTTCTTTACAATTAGGTGAAGACGAAACCCAATACGACTTTTGTTTTTTGAATTCTTTACTGACATCTTTATTCTACCTCATCTAATGCCAGATTATCCAGAAGTGGTTAACTTTGGTGGCTGATTCCTTTCGTAAAACTTACGCGTGTTACTCCGCGGTTTATACAGCGTCATTCTGTATACAAATTCACAGTAACCCCTTCTCCGCGCCATATCTCAAAAACAGTTAAACTTATGGAGAAAATGCATAATATAACCAATCTTGTAGCTAATAATGTCTTCTATAACTTTTATAATAACCTTCATCAACGTAGGATCTACAGAAGGCGATTTATTTGCACGAAATAGGAAAGGTCGCTTTTAAATAGCTCCCCTCCCCCCTCTGACACCCCACACTTCGGGACTTTGAGTATGTTGTACTACAGGTTATAACGAACAACCATACCAAACTCCTGGATGGCTTTCCCTCAAATGCCACCCGTTTATCTAATTTGACTGGACTAAAATATTGAGAGACATTTGCAAAAAATCGCTTTTTCAACCTTTGACTTTGAATAAAATTTTTAGCAAAAGTGGGATTGATGGGGACTTTAGACATTTCTTTTATAATAATGTATTTAAGGTATGTGCCAATTTTCAGCTCTATGCAAATTTTTTCGAACTTTCCAAGATTTTTTATCTATTTTGACTGGACTTAACTTAAATAAATATTCGATACTCTAATTTCGGTATAGTGGTTTTAGAACGAGAATGCCTGGGCGGGGCCATCACCTTGAGCAGTACATGTGGAGGGAGAAACAGAAAGGGAAGCTGTTGATATTTACGTAACGAGCTATACCAAAGATCCAACACAACTAAACTTGAACACCCCTATCTTACTAAAGTGGACACGATCGCTCATATTTTCGTAGTAGTGCATTGGCTCCGCCCTCGTTATATTATCTTCAATGTTTTCATTGTTATTTTTTGATGCTCTCTATAAATTCTACTTTGAATAAGTACCTCTAGACTCTAGACTATTCAATAACAGCTCCTGGTGTTTTTCATGTATCGTCTGAAAAGCAAAGTACCTATCTACTATCTACTACCAAGGATGGATGGCGGAAATATATATTACCACTTAACCTTTGTATGTATTAGCATATACACAATGCATTACAGAAAATCTTTTTCGGGCTTGGGTCGTCTTGGCAAGTCTTCCCTAGGTTATAAATATAAAACTCTCTCCGTAAACATATAATCTCGGAGTCTAAATAATGTAAACTAAATTCAAAATTTTAATTCAATTCTCTCTAAAAATAAAAAACCAATTAATCAAATAGTCGATCAACTCGGTAAACCCGCTTTAACCTATTTTAAATGCAGATTACGTCCCGTTAAATAAATATATAGAGTGTTAGATGTACTGTGTACTTATATAATTTGATTAAATTCGCATTCGAAGTAAACAATGCATAAATTTCGATTTATGTCTTCAAAACTTAAAAAAATAGAAAAATACCCAAATTTTCGCAACGCAATATTTTTTGCTCGCATAAATCTGAAGAGACAAAAAACATTATATTTCAATTAAGTTTCTGAAAAGACTAAAAGGCCGAGTTTCAGTGCTAAAAATATTTTTTGTCGCTATTTGGCAAATCAATTCTCACGCGTCAAGTAAGATTTAAGGCCCGAAAAGTATCTTACAGTAAAGTTCAGGACGACCTTAGTCAAATATTAATAGTTTAGGTGTGAGTGTAGTCTAAATGCGCGCACTAAAATGCTTGAACCCTTATAACTACCTGATCTATGATGCTTGAGTTTCACAAAATAATGTTAAAGGTCTCGCCACATAGCTTATGCCATGCTATGTCAATGTTCAAGTGCTATGTAAAAACCGCATGTGACATGACATAATAATTCGTGGTTTATTTTATTTTTCGGCACATAAAAACAATATTATACTTGAACAAATAGCTAAAACCTAACCTCAACCACCAAACTAGTCAACAACAATGTGCGTATGATATGAAACATTCGCGTCTCACGTGGTTTCGCTGCCTAATACACTATGCGGGCGCTGCGTAAATAGCATAGTAGTTGGACAACGGTCGACTCTTGTGCTATGTAAAAATTTAGAAAACATGTGCAAATTTTGCATAGCCGCATAGCATAGCAAATGTGAACATCTATTATTAAATCATATAGCTCTACTTCTGTGTTTTATATTGGCATAGCATAGCATAAGCTATGTGGCGAGACCTTAACAAAACATAACATAACATAACCAAACATAACGTAACCTAACCTAACCTTATGAGTAAATTAGTTTTAGAATCATCCTGCTCCCCCCTGTTTAAACGTTCAATATTCCTGGGTATAAGGAGCAGTTCAGGATGGCAGTATATTGCGGAAAGCTGAGACACATACTGGTGATCTTGTGTGCCTAACCATTTAGAGCACGACTCCCGGACTCGTTACTTTCTACCAGAACTCGCGTTTTCTTCTTACTATTTAAAGTGAAACTGCAAATAAACTACTCCACAGCTCCTCTGGTGCAGAAACTGCAGCAGCCCATCAATCAGATGTTCACGTATGGCTCTTCCGAGAGACCAACGCACCGAGACAACTAGTGTAATCCAACAGACCATAAAACAGACTGAGCATCAGCCGTCTTAAGGGCAAGCTCCTGGAAGTACTAGACTTTCCCGTAATCTAACCTAATCTAATCTAACCTAACCTTTTTTTTTGTTTAATGAATGTGGAAATCTTCAGAAAGACACCTCTACTTGCTGCCGAGGTAGAGTGAGGTTAGACTAAAAAGCGCCCGACTTACTAAAACCACAGCCGATCGCTCACTTTTCATGGGGATCTATTCGCAGATGGTGGCGGGATACCGATAAGACATTTCATCGCGCACCACTGTAAGAGCGTGACTCTCTTCTAGGTGTTCTCTTCCGTTGTCTTTCTCTTTGTGGTTTCTTTACTGTTTACGCTTCCTGCTTGCTTTGCTTTAGTCGGGAGAGCAGCAGCTCTCCGAAACAGATGCCTGTCACCTATCGGCTCGGAGCGCTTAGTGCCGAAGGTTTCTTGGCCCAGCGTTCCGCTGCTGCTCTCTTTCTATCTCTTCCATGGCCTTTTTAGGATGTTAGTAGCCAAAGTAGTAACTATCTTCCATGACTCCTGTGACCACAACATTGCGAGAACAAGGTTGTCGGGCGTCAGTTTTTCGCTCACCGCAAGGGAGGCCACTATTCTCTGTCTTTCTCCACCTAACCTAACCTGACTTTTTTTATGTTTAATGGATGTTTGTGTAAATCTTCAGAAAGACACCTCTACTTGCTGCCGAGGTAGAGTGAGGTTAGACTAAAAAGCGCCCGACTTACTAAAACCACAGCCGATCGCTCACTTTTCATGGGGATCTATTCGCAGATGGTGGCGGGATACCGATAAGACATTTCATCGCGCACCACTGTAAGAGCGTGACTCTCTTCTAGGTGTTCTCTTCCGTTGTCTTTCTCTTTGTGGTTTCTTTACTGTTTACGCTTCCTGCTTGCTTTGCTTTAGTCGGGAGAGCAGCAGCTCTCCGAAACAGATGCCTGTCACCTATCGGCTCGGAGCGCTTAGTGCCGAAGGTTTCTTGGCCCAGCGTTCCGCTGCTGCTCTCTTTCTATCTCTTCCATGGCCTTTTTAGGATGTTAGTAGCCAAAGTAGTAACTATCTTCCATGACTCCTGTGACCACAACATTGCGAGAACAAGGTTGTCGGGCGTCAGTTTTTCGCTCACCGCAAGGGAGGCCACTATTCTCTGTCTTTCTCCACCTAACCTAACCTGACTTTTTTTATGTTTAATGGATGTTTGTGTAAATCTTCAGAAAGACACTGTTACTATCTGTAACAGTTAGTAGTGTGAGATTGGAGGGTGTAATCCGCCGACTCCTAAAACCAAACTCCCACTCTCTGTGGGAGTTGTCAACTGGTTAGGGAATCCGCTTTCGCATTACTTCCGATGTTGATTGACAAGGCCTCTTTTCTCTTCTGCGTTTTTGCCGACTCGGTCTTTCCTTGCATGCCGTCTTGTTGCTTCAATGTAAATTCGCTTCTCTGTACATCCTCGACTCTGGATGTCGGATGTGAAGGGTTTCTCGAAGTTGTTGGTAGTTGCTGCTCTCTTTCTAGTCTCCCTTTTTCTACCATTATCTCGTGGGCTAGCTCTATTATTGTTGCCCGGCTTTCTTCGTCTCGAAGCGTGGTGTTTACTCTAAACGACTCTTAGCGATGCCATGAGCCATGATCCGCCTTTGTTCCTAGCGGTGACAGTAAAACTGTGTCACAGTGTGTGCTTCGAGGTATCGTCCTCGTCGCAGTGTTTGCATGTGAACGAGACCAGTTTCCCGATACGGTGCTCATAGTAGTAATTATAGCACTCATGCCGTTAGGAGCTGCGTCAGGTGGTATGACAGTATGTCATGGGTCATGTTTTCTCTCGACCCATGATTGAAAATTGGGGATGAGAATTCGAGTCCACTGGCCCTGTTCTCCATTTGTTCAACGGTGCTGTCATTTTTACATTGGATCGACGGGGTTTGTCAATGGGTCTTCCGTTGAACTCTAAGCATCCTGGTTCTGTTTTGGTCGTGGTCCAGTCGACCTGTTCGTCAGATGGGAGGCCAAGATGTTGAAGAGTCTTGGGTCTACTCCGCTTCCGTAAGGGCCCCAGGACCTATTTCTATCTAGTTGAACCAAACTATCCAAACCAAACTTAACGTGCGTAATAACAAAAAACGACCCTTGGATTAGTTGATGTCTACTAATTACTAATTATAATCTTGTGCTAACATTTCTATAAGCTTTTTAAACACAATTTTATTTGGACGACTCCCTATACAATTCCCAGACATTTTGTGTTTAATTTCTCGAACAAATTTAATTTGTTTCGTCTAAATTTATTTTCTTCCCATTGAAAGAAGTAATAAACATTTACATTTATAAGTTGAGCTAGAAAATGGTTTTAGGTTTTCTTTAGAATATATTTGTGTAGCGTTTGGAAATAAAGAAAGTCCTGGAGGAAATTAAACGAAAGTGCCCTTTTTAATAAAGAGGAAAGCAAGTCTTGTACCTGATAAAAGTTCAAGTACGACCTTAAATAATATTTGTTTTACAAAAACGTAGTTTTTACTTGTAATGTATTGATATAATTACATTATCCTTATAGAAAAAGTGACTCTCGAGTTCTTTTCACGTCCACTAATGTTCTTTTGTTATGAAAATTATATTTACACAAGGGCAAATAGTAATTTTCATATAATAAATTAATGGTAAACATACGTCTGACCCTTTCAGCGATGTTACACGCAAGTACCGTTGTGTTAACATTGAAGGGGAGCAAGGGAATTGAGAGGAATTTAAATTGCGCATTTTTGCGACTACTCGTGCCGACTAGCGGAATAGTTTGGCATAACACTTACCGAACTCCCTTAAGTTTTCTGGACTTTCAAGCGGTTAGTTGATTAGCGGCCAAACAATTGAAAACTTTATGTCCCCACATTTTAATCTCGTACACGCTAGACTTTTAATGAAATATTTCTTTTCAGAGCCACATCATCACACAATGTCAGATAAGGTGGTTATAGAGGCGACCGTGACTACAACTGGACACCCGAGTCATCACAATAAAAGACCCACCTTCATTTATCCGACAGGTAACTCGCTTTGGTGTCGCGTTGTCGGCCCTCGTCTTTTAGCGCAAAATGGCTAAATTATTTAAACTAATTTGTTTGAGAATTCAGAATTAAGTCTCGACGTATGAGGAGTCGTAAGCAGCATAATAATTAATTTAAAGCTGTGGTTCTTGCGTTCTTGAAGCAGCTCAGTGTACCTACCTAATGATGTGTTTGCAAGCAACAACCTAAAGGATAATCTCTCGCGGCGCGTTTAATTAATATAATATTTGCTCGGTAATTTAAGCAGCGAGCTTTGGTTTTCTTTTTTAGTTTTTTCGTTTCCGGCGAAATCTAAAAGTTCGCCTTAATTACTTTTAAGTCCAGGTAAAGAAGTTTATGGCAATTTTCAAAATGCACCACTCAACACTTCTCCTTTTGGTTGTTGGTATACTTTGTGTAGTATATATTTGTACTTTTTATTAAATATTTATTAAAATTTGCTGTTTCTACGTTTCCACTGTTGGGATTTAGAGCAAGGACTTGAAGATCTTATTATAAATAAGGCATATCTTGAAATTTACGTAGTATCTGGTGCATAATACATGGAATGGAATAATAAATCTCAAGCAAACAATCGAACAAACAAACAAAACGTAACGGGTTCGTGTGGATTTGAAAATGAATACGAATAAAAGTAGAAAAAAGTGTAAATAAGAAAAGTTTACTGTGGTAAAGTCTTAATTTTACGACAATAGGCCTCATACATGGACTGGCACGAACGAAACAGTAAGGTGCCAGTATTAATGGCGATTTCTTAGAGCGATCTGGTACTGAGCTCATAATATATCATTGTCGAAGGCTCTTACAACAAGAGGTTCTTCTCTGGTCAGGTTCACTTTTCTCCCAATTTCATTAATTGAATTCTTTTCCAAAATGGATTTTTGAGCATGAATAATTGAGGCTCTCGATGTTTTCCACAATGAATTGCTTTTACGACTTTACGGTCTATAACAAGTCAACGGTAGTTCGTAAGCACTTATCTACGCAGACGGTCTCAAGCTTTATGAAAAAACATTAAGACATTATCCATTCTATAAGAAGGGATCTTTAAAACGGATTTTCGTCCCTCCGATTTTTACAATTTCCAAAAATATTATATATTTTAAAACGCAACCCGCACTACACCCGTGTATCGTAAGTCATCTTACGTTGTAGCCACTCCCACACGTCTGCGAACACTATTGGTTAAAAGTGAGCGGCAAATTTAAACTTTTTATATAACGTGATTAACTAACTGAAATAACTTTTACATTGACAACTTTGCTGATGATTACTTTTCGCCAATTTTTATCTTAGAGGTTAGACATAGTTTTGCCTCTCAAATCCCTCCCGTTTTTAAAGCAGTAAGCATGAAAACAAGCAATCAAGTTGGGAAAATTTTGGGGCTTCTCTAAATTTCTTCCCGAGACATCAAACAATACGTGGGTATGCTGAGATTACGATGTTTAGAACAACATCCTGACAAAACTTGACAGATGATGTACATGTGTATTTTACCTCAAGGGGTTGCAAAAGATAAACAAAGGTATGTTTATCATTACAAACTCGAGACACTTCGCAAACTCAGTAACTACCTATTCTCATGGCTATATTATGTATGTAGGGCAATTCTTTAGTTAAATTTATTAAATTGTTTTAAGCTGCTCCTTAAATGTTGGATTATATGAGACGAGTTTTTATGTAGGGGTTGTTACTTAAATTAATTATTTTTAGTATTAAAAAATTCATTTTAAGGCGACTTTATGAACTTAAGGTATATTGATTTCGATAGTGTTGACACACGATGATGGAATCTCCGTACCAGGAGGCGATAAACCGATATAGGTCTAAAAGCTTTTCAAACTAAATTGATTTAATGCAAACTATCGAGATTTTTGTGTAATTTCAACCACTAAATTGTAAATCTAATAAATAATTTTACTTTCGGCGGTTTGCCATTATACCTAGTTTTAAATTTTAATCAGTTATTTCTTTCCAGTTTCACCAGAGACGGTAGTAATTCCCATAGTGTCCTGCATATTTGGATTTCCTCTATTAGCCCTATTAGTAATATGCTGTTTAAGAAGAAGAGCAAAATTGGCACGCGAACAAGCACGAAGACGCGATATTGAACACGGTACATTCACTATTATCAGATTCAGCTCAGTACACTATTTAGGTAACTAGTAATGTTACTTTTATGTTCCCTGGGTTCTTATTGTTGTAAATATAAATATTTTGATTTGTAGTGAATAACCACCCTACGATTAAATTGTGTTTTGAATAATTTTCGACGGTGTAATTTTTGAAAACAGGTACGAAATCATTTCAAACACGATTTTCTTTGTAAATATATAAGCAAGACGAGAGCTGAATCTGTATCTTGGCTTAAACTCTTCTTATTTGATTCTTTAACCACAAAAAAGCATGACTCTCTTCTTCTAGTTTTATTTTTAAGCTTTTGTTTATAATAATCGATTCGACAAAACAGGTCACTCTTCGCGTGCAGTTTCGTTACGCTCGGAACGAGCTATGAGCAGAGGCTTTCCATCGCTCGAATTGGATACTGTCTTAGAAGAAAGATCAGATCCAGAACCCGAAGCGACCGTAATAGAGATGGTAACACCTGATAAAGATTCAGACAGTTAGCATATAGAGATGCAATTTTGTATTGCCGATAGGTAATTAATAATTTTATCAATCACGATATTGAACTTATTTGTACTTTTGCAGGTCCCCACTGTGGACCGCTTTAACTCACGCACATAGTTTTGTAATAGATGAAAATGGTAGATGACACGATGACGACGAAGAAGAAGACGACAGTAGTTTGGATCCAATCATTCCTCAAATGGTACCTTTACCTTTTGTACGAGAACAATAGCATTTAATAAGTAAAATTTCAACATCTGTGTTTCCAAATCATTACTTGCCTACGTAATAAATGTCAAACTTCGTAATTTGTGTAAATGGAATCCACACGTGACATAAGTCGAGCTTAATGTGACTTAAAAGAGCTTCTCCACGATGTCTATCGACAAAATTTGCTGGCGAGGTCAAGTTTTTGACGCCCTTGCTATTATGCTATTACTATTTCCCGATGTCGATGGGAAGAGTGGAAAAGCTTGGTTAATTAATCGTTTAATACTTATACAATGCAGATTAGTTGCCGGATGTTAGAACCACATGGGGTGGACTTCCACAGTTAGAAAGAACGATCTTAGTTCTCAAATAATTCAGTCTAGAGTAAAGATAGTGCTTTTAAGCTCCGACAAATCTACTTTTGAATTGAGATGGGATGGGACAAAAACTAATTAACTGTTAATTGTTTTAGTGTTAATAAATATATCAAAATGCTTTAAATAATTACCTACTAAAAGTAGTTATATTTTCTTAACTAGATAGGAATTTAAAGAAAGCTTATGAAATGATAGGACATTTTTGCTAAAGAAGGTATATTGTTTCATTGGTACTGTTATTGGTATCATGACGCGTTATTATGGCACAAAAATATTGCTATTCTTTGGCCACGACAAGCATGTAGGGTACAAAAAACAAGAGATAGAATTTTTTACGTTAATCTTGGTTAACATTTTTGACATTTCACTTTCACTATTCGTGTTGTTAGAGAAAAATTGACTCTCAATCGTCATGTCTCAAGATGGCTAATCTGAGTCCATCAAACATATGCAGCTAAGCCACGCCCCCACAAATTTATGAGAGCACATAGAACTTATCATAAATCCAGTTTATACATAAATGGTCTTTATTTATAACAAATAAAATTATAAGGAATCTAGAAATTGTTGGCCAAAATTATGTAAACCGGGTTTTCAAACTTTGACCAATTCGAATATCACTTCTTTTTTTAGGGGCGTGGCTTAGCTGCATCTGTTGGATGGAGAAAGAATAGTGTCTAGGCGGTTTGTTGGTTTTTGCAAAGATTATACAGATACTATATAATCTTTGGTTTTTGTTAACATTTTACAAAACTTCATGCAAGTAGACGAACTAGTGATATTTTTTTCTCTATACTTCTACCAATATGTATTGATCCAACATAACGCAGAATCGCCAAAATATGATTAGAAGAGCCAAAGTATCACGCACCAGCATAATCATAGTACTACTTACAATAGATATTTTATTACTTTAAATCAATTTTGTGAAAATTTTGTTAACTACAATTATGCGGCCATCTAAACAGTGTTGTATCAAGTCTCTGTATTGTTTAATGTTGAATTCTCACATAATTGTAAACCGTTGCTAAACACCCTGTAGATGTATCAAAAGAAAGCATCAAATTTTTGGGTCCAAATCTTAAAGAATTAGAAAAATTAATGTAAAAATGATGCTACGTTAAACCTGCTAAATGAATTGTTTTTTTTTTGTAAAAATTTAAATAATAAAAATGTACCTACAGTGTTTTTATTATCATCCCTTATGTATTTTATTATAAATATATGGATAACAGCAAATACTGATTTCGAGTTTAATACTTTTATTGATTTCATTTACTTTCATTTCATTATAATAGCAACAATTTACTTCGATAATTTTGCACTTATAAGTTTTCAGGAAGCAATTTCTTATTCCATTCTCCAATTTCACATTCAGGATTTAAAAGGCTTTTCATCAGTGTGAACTAGAACACGTAGTTTTAAGTTAATTTTCTATTAACCTATAAATTGATACATTTAAAATACTTTCATTACCTGTATTTATTAATAAATAACTATTTCAGCTACTTTTCTGTAAATTAACATAATCACATAAGTAACATTTAAAAGGCTTTTCACCAGTGTGTGCCAAGGTCAAAC
Organism: Malthinus flaveolus; assembly: GCA_950108345.1. Lineage (NCBI taxonomy): Eukaryota > Metazoa > Arthropoda > Insecta > Coleoptera > Cantharidae > Malthinus > Malthinus flaveolus. The sequence continues at coordinate 19,672,918 of OX467286.1, read as the reverse complement.
TTGGGCACGAGCTAGTTGTTCAGAAGAGAGACGATTTAAGTATATTAATTAATTCCTGAAATAAAAATACAAGTCGTTTTCTGTTCTTTTATTGTTAAATTTGATTTTTAGACTTCAATTATTTAACATATGGTAGCGTCATCTATGCAATATCTCGAAAACTCATGCGCCAAGAAAAAATTAAATATTTTGTGTAAAACACGAAAATACTCACTTTCAGACTAGAACTCTCGAGCGTTATTTAAACCACATGTTGTAATTTATAGCACCATCCAAGTTTTGAATTATTACCCTGCATTCGGGGAGCTCGCTATTAGCGCTAATAGCACGATTTTGCCGTTCGAGGAGCTCGCTTTCAACGCTATGAAAGCTTTTGTGACGTCACGGTTCCATTAAGTAAACTTATGCGTCCAACGCTGAAAGTCTCCCCGAACGCACAGTAATACGTCACAATAGCATGTGGTGCTAAAAGCTTTAAACGAGCTCCCTGAACGCACCCTTAAAGTATTTAGTATTTGAACCTACTACCTACATCATCTCATGAAGATGATAGTGCTACTACAGAGATAAAAAAAGGCACAAGTTGCATAAAGTAAATTTTGAAAACATAACCAACACTAAGCCCACATGTAATTTGTAAATAAGTTGTAATGAGTATGAGTTTTAGTATATTTCTATATTTACAAGAATCGTTACATTTCGAACTGTGCTATAAATCGTTGATTCAACAAAAATTTACATCGAGGCATTACACGAGATCCCTTTTGAGCCCCAACTTAGCATATTGCTAAACAGTTAAGTCAAATTCTACGTAATTTAATGACTATCAGAATTAAATGTAACAAAAACTAATACAAATAGCGCATCAATTACTACACAATAATCACAGAAGTTTTCAAAAACTTGATTAATTTATTTACAATTACGACGCTATTGATAATAAGGTCCAGGACCCGCTTGCGAGGCACCTAGTTGTGAAGGATCTTCTAAAGGTGGCGACTGAGGTTGAAACTGTTCGGCCGATAATCTCGTAAACATTATACCTACACCTTCGATTAGAGCTAATAACATTCCACCGATAAAAGCACTTCCAGCCATGGCGGGTAAACCGTTTCTTGCAGCTAATATACCTCCAGTAGCTGCTCCACTAATAATCGAATTCCAAGGATCTTCTTTTTTACGTATATGTATTAAAGCACAGTCTATTGTTGAAAACATACCTCCCCAAACGGCAAAATTTCCGGCAATTATAGGAGATCTTTGTTTGATCGACGTGAGACTACCAATCTACAAGTTCATCGTTTAATATGTTCAACACGTACCAAAGTAACTTAATAAAAGTGAGCAACTTACAAGTCGTCTATTAAACCCAGAAGGCGCATTTCGAAAACCTTTGATACTTTGAAACACACCACCGCCTATTAATCCCATCGTAAAAGCGCCTCCGCAATCGTCAACTATACGCCACGGACATGGTTCTCGGCTGTATTCTTCCATATTTTTAAGATACTTAACGAATTATATGATTAGGAACTAAAAGTAAAATAAAAATTGTATACATAACCGCAAAATACATTTTTAAAACTAACAACTTACAGGATTACGTAAATTATGAGAAATGTTATACTCGATGGGTCACTTTCACTTGATTTTAGTTAACACTAATAACATTTAATTATCCCTAATTATTTATAGTTTTTGTACTAAATTTAGGGATAACCCGTAGGGATAACGTGCAAAAATGAAATTGACATTTGACAGGGAGGACCTCGACCTTCGACCACAGGGACATGAGTCAATTTGACAATTACAAATTAATATAATAAATATTTAATTCCTTTTATTCCGATTACTTTTATATATATTATTGATATAATGAAATTTTAATTATTTATCATCCCATGGCAATAATTGACAGTAACTGATAAATTAGAACCTAATTTGATTAGCTTACGTAACACAATAGCGCGGGAATTTCAAACGAAGGCCGTTCTAAAAATAAAGGACTGATCGTATTTACAAATTCTAAAAATACTCGGATCTTAAAATATTAAGCTATTTGTAGAGCGCCCACATTTCCTTAAATTCCGTCTTTTAATTTCGCACACTTGGAACGTTAATTATGGAAAATACTGTGGAAAACATAAATGGCGCTCTCGAAGAAAAGGAAATTAGTAATCTAGAATATAACGTAGTGGAAGACAAAGAATCTCAACTGCTAAATCAAATTTCCGAATACGAAACTGCTTTGGAAGAAGAAAAACATAAAGTTTCAACTTTAGAGAAGCTTTTAGAGGTATTTTTTATTCTTTCAATTTTTTACTGTTAATTGACGATAATTTTAGACACGAACAGAAGAGAGAGATAATTATATAAATCAAACTTCAAAGCTAGAGAAGGAACTCACCAAAAGCATTTTAAAAGATTCTAAAATTCCCGAGAAGAAAATAAACGACATGGTCACACAAGCAAAAAGCGTCATTTTTGAAAAAACCAAAGTTTGCAAAAATCAAGAATTACAAATCGAAGCACTAAAACAACAAGTTGCGTCTCTAAAAGAAATTGTTACCATCAGCAAAGACATGCTCGACATAAGAAATATGGAAGTGCAACAGCTACAAGATAAACTTAGCTGTATGGAACTTCAGTTTACAGTCGAAAAGGACAAACAAAAGCTTATGCTCACGAAAATGGAAAAGATGGTGAAATTGAACGTAGATTTAAAACAAGAATATGAAAAACAGCTCGCGTTATTTACGGCTTTACAAAAGGCGTATCACTCGAGACTAAATGGGCCTTCTGATGGTGAAGAGAAAAAGGAAGAGACTCATCAGTGATTCGCAATTATTTTTTAAGACTTGTATACAATAAAGTTTGGTTTTAAAAAAGAAAGAATTTTAAGAAACCAACGAGTTTTACTGTAATAAGTGGTAAGAAAGAATTCTAGTTAAAAATATAACATGTTTATTAATAAACAAAATCAGAATTCTTTTCAAAGTCGATAGAATACTGAATAAAAGTAATTGCTCATCTAATTAGCAATAAGATTTACTCAAAATATTTGAAAATACCAATTCAAAGTTATGTAACATTTAAAATTTTTCTACCGGTATCAAAATTCAGAAGTTCATTTAGCTACACTAAATTTGTTAATTATTAATTAATTTCTTTGAAAGTTCATGGTACTATCAAAACTCTATGAATGATTAAATTGGTAAATGCCGATGTTAACAACAAATTGTACTAGAAATACAAATAACAATTATTATCTATATTATCTATAAAGTTTTTTTTCATAAATAGTTGTAAATATTCCGAGTTGTGTCGTGCTAACTAAGCCGAGTTGTTTTCTCTTCGACTCTCTACTTTTTGTCAGTTTAGAACTTAACACAAATCCTACACGACACAACCCTGTAAATATGAACTTATCTTTATACAAAATTTTAAAAGTTTATGCAGTTTAAAGTTTCAAACAAGCAAAATCGAATCAATATTAATTGAAAAAATACGTGCACACGATGCGTTAGAATATTGTGCATTTTTTCAAACTCTGATGAATCCTAATGGCAGTGTTTAGTATGCTGGTTTCTAGGATATGTTTAGCGCGGTGTCACACTAACACTTCCATTTTATTACTCTTACGAACTACTCGAATTTGACCGGGTTGAACTTCGGGCAAGCCCATACACTTAAACGAAACCGTTACGGTTTGAGAACCAAAATTAGCCTCGAATCTAAAATCAAAAAAAGTTCGTATCAAAAATTAAACACTAAATTTAACTTACTCTGTCGTAATATTCACTTCTGGAGCTTTACCTACTGCATTTTGTACGACTAAAAATAGTTTTGTGACGACTTCGATTACATGGCCGGTTTGAAACACAAAATCTCCTTTCTTCTTACTCAAATCGCTCTGAAATAAACAGCCAGTTGCATCGGAAGTTGTACTCGACGTTTCCCCATTTCCAAGCGACGACTACGAAAAAACTAGCACTAGCAACTAACTCTAATTTCAAGAGAAAGTAATAAAAATAAAAAAGAGTTGTCTCAGCAAATTACAAAGAAAACAACTGTTAATAACAATTTTAAAAACAGACAACTTCAAATTACAAGGTTTGAGGTACGATTACTAAAGCTACACACCTAAAACGTCTAGAAATTTAATTTAAAAAATAATTTTTTTTTCAATTGTTCAAAGTAGAGGAAGTCGACGAAAAAGTAAAAGCCTAAATGTGTTACCTCTGTTGCCAAACCTTATATAAAAAACAAATAATGACTGCACTTACAGCTTTAATATGAACTACTGCAACATCATCTAAAAATGGAGAAAGAGACACTCTGTATATTTCTGTAGCAGGCACACGATATTTCACTTGTAAAGTGCGTTGATCGAGAATTAACATCGAATGTGTAGAAACTACCAAAAGGATAGGAACAAACTGCAAAAATATTACATTAAAAATGAGTATTAGATTTCTATTTTAAAAACCAACCTTTCCGCTAGAACGTGCTATTTTATTAATTATATCGGCAAAAACAACATATTGGTCGTTTGTTTCTAAACATATTTTTTTCCATTGAACATTTTGACGCAACCTAACATAATCGCCCAGAAACGGGTGCGAAACGCTATTAAAAATACTTATTATCTTCGTTCGACTCAATTATAAGTAAATTACCTTCGTGGATACAAAGATTTTCTATCTTTGAAAATAAAACTAGCCGTCACTTTTTCCCTCATGCGATTTCTAGCGGTCTGGTCGTATTTAAGACGATACCTGTAACATCTCCATTTGTGATGAATTTTTCTAAGTAGAGAGTTCGTTTCGTTTAATTTCGAATTACATAAAGGCCATTCTAAGCATACGGGCGAGTTTACGTTATCGGGCAAAATTTGTGATAGTTGTATTAAAAAATGTCTCCTCTACAAAGTTTTAAAGTTTAGTAATTAATTTTAAACGAAATTTAGACAAAATTAAACCTTCCACTGCGTATAGTGCCGTTGTATTACTTTCGCTGCCCATTCCATTTGTTTGCGATGTTTTAAAATGCGATATTCTTCTTGTGCCTAAAAACATATTTTTATAAGAGGCTCGAAATACAAGATTTGTAGTAAAAAGAGCGACGCTAGCAAAATACGATGCGATAAATGAGGATATAAACATACCACACGGTACAAACACCATAAGTGTTTACGACCGTCGAATGGAATTCCCATTTTACATTCCTAGAAACCAAGTTAAAAGAGTTATGTACAAAAAGTAAGAACGGGAAAACAGGTGAACAACAAAATCCTAAAGTAGTTCTGTAAAATTACTCCTAATTTTTCAAAATAAAGAAAAGTGGCTGATGTGGCCGTAACAGGACTTTTTCGTACATGTTAGCTACTTCTACAAATTCTTAAAATATTCAAAAAAACAACAGAAATAGTACCAAACAATAGTATGCTCAGAAGCTCTCCCTGATTTTCAAAATTTTAAATTATACAGAGTGTTTGTATTTGAAATAGGAAAGCTGATCTCATTTCCGGTTGAACCGGAAGTCAAAATGTAAAATGTTTGGTGTCACTAGATAGATAATTTTACAATCGTTCCAAACCACTTAAAAGCCAAACCCGTTACCGGTTAAACGATTTTTACTTTTTTAGTGTATTGGATTCAGAGGAACCCAAAACGTCGAGATTAAGTTTTAAAAGAAAATTTGTCTAAAATTCCGTCAATTTCCTGAACTAAATGTGTAACACAATTTGCACTTATTAACGTGAACCGATCAGTATAAATCTGAAACTTACCCTCCAACTTCTCCAAGCGGAAGCAATTATTGTCTGACTATTTTTCATCTTTTGATATTTAGTCCGTTGTCTAAATCCTCTCCAGTGTTTTTGTATTAACAGAGCCAAATCGTGCAAGCGCATTTTTCTAAAATTTTCAATCTCGAAAACCGTCCTGGGACTTCGAACGAATATCTTGGTTCTTCCAAAAGTAAACTCCGCACTTGGTATTGGTAACGATCGCACGAGCAAAGAGACGCCTTCGACTGCCGAACCTCGCCAACGAGGCCAAGTGTTTCCACACAACATTTTATATCTACATAAAAATTGTGCAAATGGTAAACGATAACAGTAGCCGGTGCGCCATATCTGAACTATCGGTATAAGACATAAATAGCGAACCTAACAATTAAACGTTTATACTTCTTGTGAACTTAAATACGTTTTTGTTCGATTACCTGATGCTGTATCAATGCCATTTCGAAAATGCGTGGTTGTTTCAATTCATTTGGCTTTAAACATCTAATATAATGAGCTTGTCTTTTGCTTAAACTTTTTAGAAGCGCCGTCAAGGCGACGTGTAGTTGAGTAGCCGTAGGCAAAGGTTTTTTACTACTGCAACGCTTGGGGTTGCCTTCGGGAAAAAGCGAACGCATCAGAGGGTGATCACAATGGTACATCGCTCTCGAAATTTCTTTAGGTAAATAGTTTTTATTTTTATCTACAAAACCCTCGATATTATAAGTTGCCGTTCCGGCGTAATGGCGAATTCTGAAAAAAACAGTTGTTTTGCTCAAAAGTCATCGTGTCGAAAGTGCTTACTGAAAACAAAATGGAGATAGATTCGTATCTGTTATAAGACAATGCGAGTGCCCACTGCAACATTGTTCGATTCGGTTCCAATAAACAACGTCGCAATGCACGTGAGGCTCGTTTAACAATGGCAGTAGTCCGTGTTGTTCGTTTTCTAATAGATCACAGATTTTACTACAATAACAGAATCTAGATTAAGCCACAAAATTAGAGTTGTCGACGACCATACCTGTTATTAAAAAATTCTATTCGAGTCCACTCTAACCCTTCTTTAATTATTTCTTCTTGTTCGTCTTTCAAAGTGGAAGCGATGACAAACTGTTGCAACTTCTCGTTACAATAGTTTATCATTAATTGTTCAAACTTATTTTTTTCTAATATTTCAAATCCGTAGAAGTCTAACACACCCAGTACTTTTCTCTTACCGAAATGTTGTGCCTAAAAGTTCAAATATTTAAATAAATACAAAATAAATAAAGTACAAGTAGCTTACTTTAGTTACGTCGTTAATTTTATTAATTAACCAAGTAAAAAGACGACTGTAAAGTGTTTTACACAAAATATCTCTAACTCGTGACGCATCGCACGCATTCAAATCTGCTAAAACTCCTCCTTCGACTTGTCGACAAATTAAAGTTCGCTGTAACCATTTATGTTCTACACCTAATAATTCACACACTTCGTATAACTCTTAAAATGAAAAATAAGTTAGTGGGGATTATAAATTAGTGATTGGAAGGAATCACCATAATCGTTTTTGATAGTACATCCTTCGGTACCATCAATATTGTTACAAGGCACAAACTGCAAGTTTCCCAATTTCAATATAACTGCAATCACTCTAAATATATTTATCGTATCTTCTATGGAAAAACCTAAAACTTCAAAAGCTGTTCTAGTGTATACAAATAGTTTTTTATCTTCTTCTTCAGTTTGTGTAGGTTGGTTGTCTTCGGTAAAAAGAAGGTTGTAATGTTCAACGTTACGTTGCAACTTTAAACTTTCTACAATGACAAACGGTAAATGAAAGAAGGTCTCTATACGTACACTACTCACTTAAAAAATGAATATCTGCACCAGAAAGTAACTGGTAAAAAATATGAAAATTGCGATCGCCTGAAGCCAAATTTGTGGTCCTAGACTAAAAATAAACAAACTGTAAAATTTACAATAACGAGTTTTCAACAAACCTTTTCCAAAAGATCTGTTAGCATGAGAGTTTAAATGAACGTTAGTAACAATGAAATGGAACAATTAAAATTTACTTACAATGCATTACATGACCACCAACTGGATCTCCTTTAAAATCAAATTCTATATCTAAAAATTTACCCTAAAAAGTGGTTTTAGTTAAAAATAATTTTAGAATTCGAGAGCTACTTACAAATCTCGATGCATTATCATTTCTCATAGTTTTGGCATTACCAAAGGCTTCTAAAAGTGTATTTGCTTGTACTAGTCTATCCTTCACGAGTTTTATCTCTTTACTTTCACCCGAAACGAGCACCAAAAATTGTAGAACAATTCTTGCAGTTTCAGTTTTTCCTGACCCACTCTCTCCTAATTAATAACGCCCATTAAAACTAATAAAAATATTGAGGGTATCTGACAAACCTGTGACCAAAATACATTGATCTTCATTTCGATCGTTTAACCACCTATAAGCTGTTCCGGCAATTGCATATCTAAAATTTGAAAGTTAATTCGGTTGGGGTATCGTTTGTAAGTGGTAATCATACATATGTGGAGGCAACTGAAATGGTCCCCTCTTAACGTATGTGTCGGCCAAATCGGCTGAATACAACGCTAATTTTTTGTAAGGATTAATGGAAATTAGCACATTTCCAATGTAAGTATATATGTGATCCCGTTTAAATCGTTGATGTAAATTAGTTACAAAACTATCTTCAGAAAATGGTTCGAGCAGCACAGAATCCCAAACTCCTGTTTCCTGCTCCAAACTGAGCATTGCACCGCCCTTGGCCACCTTGCCGCCAGCGCGGCATTTAGTACGGCCACTTGTATGCACTGTGCACCAGAACTAGGAAATTGATACTCAAAAACTAATCGCTGCTATTAACGATTAATAATCATCTAAATTCATTGCAATACCTGCTTAATTTAAATCTTTCCATAAACCTTCATGTATGTAAAAGCGAAGTATATAAAATAATTTTATGCATGAAGATATTATTGCTTCTTCGAAATCGTTTTTCTGAAATTAAAGAGCGAAATTAATAACCTTATTTTTAGCAAATTTTGTTGTAACTTACTTTAAATTGATAGTTGAGAATTAAAATTACGTTACAATCCTTATAACATCGAACTGCATGATAAGTTCGTTTCTTTTCCTTTAATATTGAAATTTCAAGTTCTGGACATTTTTTTTCTCAACTGTCATATTTACAAACGTCAACTTTGCTTACCTACAGCGTTGCCATTTTACAAAGCACTCGAAATCTACAATTCTAGTTCAAAAGCCGTTTAATTACATTGAAATTTAATAATTGACGTATTAATTTAAATTAATTTCGTAAAATTGGCAATGATGATTTCTCATCTGTCAAGCTGGTGAAGCGCCATGATTGTTGGTATTGATTGACATTTGACAGTGATAGTTACATAGCCTCAAATTTAAAATTAAATTTAAAATTGTTGAATATAATGCGATAATTAATGTGAAAATTGTGTGTACAAATACTACACGATGGAAATTGTAAAATGTGACTGACGAAAAAACACTTATGGATCTTCAAATTGCCGGGAGTATACTGCAACGAGCAGTGGAGTTAGATAATAAAAAACGTTACACGGAAGCTTTAGTTTGTTATCAAGAAGGATTACAATCGCTTTTTAATATTATGAAAGGTATTAACGTGTTTTTAGTATAAATGTATATATAACCTAAATCTCTTAGTTAAAAGTGGAGAAGAACGTACATATTTACGAACGAAGGTTGACGAATATATGAAACAAGCCGAAAAAATTAAGCATATAATAGAAAAATTGAAACTAGAAGGAAATTTTCACGAACAACTAACAATTGAAGAAAATTCTACCGGTCACAGTTACGAAAGTGTCTTTGGAAGGTTTTTAGACGAAGATGTTGAAGTTGTGGAAATTGAAGATCCTTACATACGCATTTATCATCAGTGCCAAAATTTACTTAGGTTCTGCGAGTTGTTGGTTAAAAGATGTAAAAAGTTGCGAAAAGTTGAACTGCTTACTGTGAAAAATAATAACGAGCAAGAAAAGTGGTTAACCGACTTGAGAGATAACTTAAATAAACACGAAGTGCAGTTAAATATTTCTTATTCACCAACTCTACATGATCGACAAATAATGCGAGTATTTAAATTTTGTTACAAATATGTTGAGTAATTTGTAACTTTTCTTGCAGGCTAAGTACGGGCTGGATAATTAAAATTGGACGAGGTTTAGATTATTTCAAACCACCTGTAAGTAAATTTGCATTAGGAGCTTACGATTTAGACTTAAGACCGTGTCACGAAACGACCGTAGATGTATTTCATTCTAATAATTTAAAAAAGAGTTGAGATAGGTACTTTTATTTAAATAATAAATATTTTATACAATTCAACAAGTTAATAAATATTTATATAAATCTTATTGTTATACGTAACTTTCACTTTGGGCAGAATAAGCTAAAAATGAGTCGAGTAGTCGAGGTTCGATTAATTCTTGTACGTCTAAAGTATCGATGACGGCTTTACCACATGCTTCGGCTATTTTACGAAGAGTTGCCTGAAAATTAACGTCATTATTTATTGTTCTATTAAAATAAATGGTTTCAGTCCAGTAGTATACAGGATAAGATTAAATATTAGCGAAGTTAAAACGCAGTAATCCACAATGCTACCAAGTACTATGGGTACAGCTCATATAGTGGAGCAAACAAATTAAAATTTTAGTTTGTAGGTGTGGTCGTCTGTCCACGAACAACTTTCACAGCCAAAGATAAGAATTTTTAATTTGTTATTTTCCTTTTATTGAATTCAAATTTGCCGTAATTAGATGGAATGCATGCACAGAAGCATTGTGGGTTGCGTTTGTTTGAACATTTTTTGAAATAATTACTTTGCGCTTGAAACGTAAAACTTTTTATTTTTTAGTGGTCTAAAGGGTTGTAGTTTTAGGAAATTATCAGCATCTTTATTCTACCGGCTCCAAATAGATAACTTACCAAAGCTGCCACAAGTACTGCGTCACTATTAAAACGTTCTTTATGATCTCGACACAATTTCACCAATCTGCTCACACCATTTAATTGTACAATTTGTCTAGCACCTTCTGGATCACAACTTAGCCGTGATAGTGCAATCACAGATTTCTGTTGTAATCTACTTTCGACGTCGGGTTCGGAATAGTTGCAATGTAAAAAGTGCAAAAGGGCAGCCGGTGCGTTTTCTTCAACTAAAGATTGACGCGTGTTCGACTTGGACGATAGATTAGCTATTAGAGTGGCTGTTTGTTCTAAAAGGTACACAGAAACTAAAGCGTTTCGTTTTTTAATTGCGTTCAAAATCACTCCAACGCTATTTTGATGAAGCACGTATTTGACACTTTTCGGCTCCATCTCCGTTAAATTTGCTAAGGCGGCTGTGCAAAGTAGTAAGTTTTGGCAGCACTTTGTCTTTGTAATAAATGAAGTTAAAGCTTTTACGAGCGCTTTAACGTGGTCTTGTAGTCCTCGCACACTGCGGTTATCTTCTATCCAAGGGGCCGTTATTTGCGCTAATAAGGCAACTGATTCCGATCTCTCTGGTTCGGGGCGTGATTCTTCGCCGATAATTTCGGATAATAATGAAATTCCCGACGAGCTTTCCAACTGACGAATTGCAACGGTGTTGGTGCAAACTGTCGAGAGTGCTCTTAAGATTAAAGATCGCACCGTCGAGCTTTCGCACTTTTCGCAAAGGACACATAATATTTGTATCGTATTGCAAGAGATAAATATGTCGGCCACTTGTTTATTTCTCAAAACAATAGAAGTTAGACCCGTTAGGGCGGCTCGGACGTGGATTTCAGAATGTGGGTCTACTAATTCGTTAACCAACTGCTTGACTTCCTGTACTAAAACTTCCTTTTGTATGACGTTCCATTTGGAACGAAGTTGGTGGAGAATCTTTGGAAAGTCGTCTTCAATGGGACGATTGCGAATATTAGCACACATTTGTAAGACGTTCACATCGGTGTCCGTAATGTAATTTTGCACAAATTCCTCAATGAGTCGTGCTAAACTTTGTCCTAGGGGGCCAGCGTGTTGCAGCTGTTGGTTTTTAATGTTTTCAAACTCTGAACTTATCGTCTCGGAGTCCATTAAGAGTTTTCTCAAAGTTACGGTCATTCTCGCCGCAATTACGGCCACTTTTTGGTTCAAATCTGCCGCGATCGACTTGCACTGCAGAGTTGTAGTGCATTCCGGTTCGCACAGCTCTCGCGCTTCCTGAGACCATTTTTGAACCGAAGAGACTTCTTCGTTGAAATTAGGCACCCTGCAAAAACAAAAGCACACCTTTACGTTTGGTACAAAAATTGGACAATTAATTAATTACCTTTCGTTATCGTAAATCGCAGATAATCTCGAGATTCGTTTGCTTCTTTGAAGTTTCATACTTTTTAAAGTTTTTGGTGTCGATGTTTGCTTCGGTTGGTCGAGCAAGCCATGGAATGCAAATTCCAGCTCACTTTCGCAATCGCTACTGTCGAAGTAGTCGGAAAAATTACGTCTATTTTCGTCAAATTTTAAAATCGCGGGTGCCGATCTATTTTTTTGTAGAGCGTAATTACGATTTTCGTCAGTTTGATCGATTGGAAACGTTTTGGCGCCTTCGAGTAACTCGATATTACTGTCATCTGATTTCGATGTAGGACTATCATCGTAAGCGACCTTACTATTAGTATTCATGTATTGTGATTCAACAGCGACATTGGTAGCTTCTGAATACTGATAAGGTGTTGGTTGCTTTTCCGTGCGTCGTTTCGACATATTACTAAATAAATTGCGGCTAACTTTCAGGGAACTATTTCTAAAAAATCGATGTCTCTTGACGGGCTCGGATTGAATTTTGGCGTGCACTTCGTTTTGCGTGGGCGTCCTCGGCATGTTGTAAGTGGCATTTTTTTGGTTCGTTTCGCAAATTGTTAAGCTTATACTTTTCTTTGGTGTATTTTTGTGTTTAAAATTGACGGATAAGTTTTGAGATTTTATCGAATCTTCTTCGTTTATATTTTTTAAAATATCTTTTGGTAAACATTGTAGAGGTGATTGTCTTTGTGGGGTCGATTGATGCTGCTGATTTTGTTGTTGTTGTTGTTGTTGTTGGGCGGGTATTGGAGGCGAATTTTCCGTATCCGAGAAGCCAGAATCTTGACTACCTGGACTACCCGCTGAAAAATTTCTCACCGAGTCTTCGTGCCACCAGACTTTACTTGGACTTCTTTGAAAGTCGCCCATAATCTGCAACGATTTAAAAAAATTTTATTGATGTTGGCTGGCTGTGAAATATTTGAGAAAAATATCGTGATAGTGCTGATGGGCACACATTTATCTGATCTGTATACAAATAGTGATCAAGAGAGTGGATCCTGGTAGGTATAAAGCAACTTCTTCGGATAGGTATATGGGAAATCTCGTTATTCCCATTAGCCCTTCCTTGTTTAAAAACCAATTTTTGGGCGTAAAGTGTGGGAAACATTTTATTTTTAGTTCCTATGTATTGATCCAAGGGCATATTATGCAATTGTTGGTATAAAGCTGGTCAAAAGTTATATGCGAGGGAAAGGCCAGGTGTTTAGATTTTCTATACCAGCATGGGGTGCTTCTGAGGGTAGCACCCTATTAAAAATAATATGTAAACGCGTGAAAGTATTCAACAAGCGTTCCTAGACTCTCTGATGCATTTGAAGACATTTTTGTTAATGAAAAATCGAAAGTTCGCCAACTAATTTCTTTTAACTGAAATAAATTGCTCAGATTTGTTATTTGTTAGATTAAACTTAGATTAAAATTGAAATTTCCTCTACTAATGAAAGGTTTATATACTGAGGGGACATATCCCTTCGTTACCGTTACAGCAGCTGCGTTTGAAAAAGATGAGAGTCAATAAAGTAAAAGTACATTGTATAGGTATACGCTTTCAGTTGTAATTTTTTCATTTAAAAAAAATCACGTACAAATATTCAAAAATAGTCATTACATAATAATAAGGCACATAAATTTGAATACCTTAACAACTTCGTTAATTTGTAATTAAAGCAAAAGGCGACGGATTTCATATCGTAACGTACTTTTTCTTAACGATTAAAATCAAGATCATCCCTTTTAAATTAGCGGTGGTTGGCGTTCCAGGTGGTGGAACATCTTTGGTGCACGCGTCCATAAAGTACATTCCGCCCTTTTCCGGCCACCAAGTTATATTTACACCGGATGGATGTTTCTACTTTACGCTATATGACTTCGTCCGATAAAAAAATCCAAAAGTGATCCATATGGCCTGTTTTATTTGAATTGCTTTGCGGTGGCCAATAGCAGCTATTGCCAATATTGCCTTTTGAATGCATGGTTATAAGTTATAACTAATGAACTTTTTGGGTACTTTTCTAATCTCATATGGGTCATAAGTACACATCATAGTACTATTAAATCCCAATTTTCTCAATTAAGCTCCATTCTCTACTTTTAAGCTTCGCACGAGCATTTCGATGATAATCCCACGATTCGCGTGCCGAAAAATTGTTGTTAAATAGACCGAATTGTTTGTTTATAATCCCATTTTGTGAAACTTTTAAATCGCCGACGGTGGTAGCAATATTTGCTATTGCTATAGACACACCAGGTGTACGCGTGCCACGCACAAGTCCCGATGAACACATACAAATATTTCACACCCCCTATTTATAATGCACGGTGGTTATGGAAGCAGCTGCCATTTCGTAACCACTCGGTAAACAATTTATATCCTTTTAAATAGAAAATTGTATTTTTGGTGTAGCGAAAATGCGCTCCAAACGAACGCCCAATTTTGAATTCGTTTTAATGCTTCGTTTAGAAATCAAATAGTAGGCAAAGTTGGCCAATGCTCGACACTTTAATTGCCCAATCAAATGAAACCAGAAGCCTTTCCTTGATATATCGATATCGTCTATTTTTATAAACATTTTAACACATGCATCGCTTAAGCTAATTGGGCTTTATTTATAACTCATTTTTTTAAACCAGTCATCTTCATAAAATAAGTTTTATTTATTTTACTTTTATTATTTTTAGTACACTTTGTCAAAGTTATTTGGGCTCCATACATACAGGAAATAACCACTCGATTGCTCTTCCATTTGCCAAAACCGTAAGACATCTAGTTGTCCTTTGGCATTTTACAATAAATATATACAATGTATGTACTTATTGGTGGAAAGTGTAGAAACTTTAAAGTCGAAGTTGCGAAACCCAAATAAACTTGGACAGATTGTACAAGAAAGTATAGTCTTGTATTATCATCTCCAGTTGTTTAGTTGTTTTATTTAAAATTGTAACCTTATATTGTTAACGTTTTACAATCTAAGTGAGCAATGACACGTATTATGTAGATATTGCGTGAAGAAAGAAAAACTCTTTTAAAAGATAAAATAAGATGAGGTCACTGTAAAACAAAAGCAACGCAAAGAATCTCCTTACAATAAAATGTGAAGGTTCTGAATTTTCATAAAAATAAAAATTCGAAACATTTTCTATTTGAAAACCGAACTTCGTACGATTTCCGGTAAAATCGGAAGTGCTACCGTGCTACTACCAGAACGTGCGTATATACGGACTAATTAACACTTTTTTGTTGAATCTTGGGTATCGGTATCATCGATTTGTATCGATAACAACGATACGTTTCGATTCAAATGAGGGGTCTCGTGAAGCAATTAAACCAAATAGTGTGAATGGCAATAACCTTCTGCGGCGACAGAGGCTTCCTGGGACCAAGCTTGTCTTTTACCGAACCGTGAGGCCCCTATAAACGAATTAAGACTATATTATTGTTTTTATAAGTATCGCCGAATTCCTAGTCCAATAATTAGAACCGTCCTTGCGTTTTTAACATAAATTATGGAGAAAAAAATAATAAAAAGGTAAATAAACTTTAATGCTGATATTTATTTTACTTTTTACGACGATTTAACATTATTTGCAAACTCACGCATTAAAAATTCGATCGAATTTTAATTTAATGTTAAATTAGGTATATGAAGAACTAATAAATTAGTACTTACTAATAACTTTATTTTGATAGTTTCGTAGTTTCAGATTGGAGAATTGTCTTATGTATTACTTATTAGCTCATTACTCATCTTATAAGTTAGTCACAATACCTTCCTACGATATCAACTTGATGGGTATTTGTTTACTAAACTTATATCCACATATTCGCTCGTGTACCGTGTACAGGTAGGTATATACATTCAATTATTAATATACTATTAGAGTTGATTAATAAACAAATAAATATGGACTAAATACCAACTTTTTATCTTGCATTCCACGACTCACTGTATCAATATGAAAAGTTATTCATTATTTTATTACTATTACGTTATGTGAAATAATGAAAGAAAAAATATAATTATAAAGAACATAAAAAGTGTAAATATCTCAAAATTTTATCAAAAAACCGGCTTTACTACTTGTAAAATCTAAAAAAGAAAAGCAGGCTACTACTAAAAGTGAACGTTACGTATAGAGATGATGGGTGATAGGAATCTCCTAGACAAAGTAATGGTTTTGTGAGTAAGTTCATGATGAAGATCAAAATACCTCGTTTTATGTACACTAAAAAAATATAAAATTTAATTTTTTGAAAAGCTCGTAAAATTTAGAAATAAAAATTAAGTATGTACTAAACTCGACTAATCCGTAAAAGTTTGATTTTTTGGTGCATATGGTGTACAAACAGTTTAAAACTGCGAGGTCTTGAAACGGCACATTGTCTTCTAAACTCTAAATGGTTTGGGAAGTTCAAACGTCGCACTCAGAGCGCTGAAATGGTATTTAGAACTGGTTGATAGTATCTGGAAGATAGTAGTTGCTATTTGCGTTGTAGATGATTGTAGCCAAGTCTGTTGCTTCTGTTGTACACATACAAACTGATTTAGAGCATACTCAGGCGTAGAAGAGTCACTAAAATTTGAGAGTCGACTCTGAATTCCGACTTGGATCTGGGAATTCCGATTTTCATCTCTGAATTCCAACTTTTAGTTTGATACTAATAACGGAATACTCCGTCCTTAATCTAGAACCCTCGAATTCCTAGATCAAAGTAGGAATTCCTAGATTAAAATCGAGTTCTGATATTAAAGTCGAATTTCGAGATCTAGGCCGGAAATCTGAGATTCTTCTACGACTTTAATTTCTAAATACACCGTCTTTAATCTAGAAATTTAAAATTTCCACATATAGTCAAAACCACGAGAGGTGTCTTATGACTCATCGCTAAAATGACTTAAAAATGACGTATTAAAATATTTTGTTGCATTCCCACAAAGTAATAACAAACTTATAAACATGGATAGCGTGATTCAAGTTACGTAGTTTTTTTGGAATGAGCCATTATAGGACACCTCTCCTGGTTTTGACTATACAAGCCGTAGTTCACAGATTAAAGTCGGAATTCCGAGATAAAGTCGGAGTTCTGAAATAAAACATTAACGTTGGAATTCTTAGTTTAAGCGCGAAATTTAAAATCAAATTTTAAGTGGTTCTTCTACGATTTTAATTTTGCAATTTCGATACTAACAACAGAATATACCGCCCTTAATCTTGAGATTTCAATATTAAAGTTGGGGTCCGGAGATTAAACACTAAAGTCGCAATCCTAAATTAAAGTGGGCAATTTGAAATACAAACATTTTAGTGCTTTTTCTATGACTTTAATTTCGAAACTAATAACGAAATACATCGTCCTTGATCTAACGGTTTCGAGTTTGTATATTAAAGTCGGAATTCTCACACCCAAGTCGTAATTCCCAGATTAAAATCAGAATTTCTAGGTTAAAGTCGAATTCCGAGATTTAAGCCGAAATCCCGATTTTAAAGTCCGAGTTCTGAGATTAAATACTAACGTCGGAATTCTTATTTAAAACGGGAAATTTTAAATAAACATTTAAGTGGTTCTTCTCAGAGTTTAATTTCGAAATTTTAATACCAACAAAGGAATCTCCGTCCTCAATCTAGAAATTTCATAGATTGAAGTAGGAATTCCCACATTCAAGTCGTAATTCCCAAATTAAAGTCAGAATTCGCCGGAATTCCGATATTAAAGTCGGAGTTCCGAGATTTAAACATTAACGTCGGAATTGTAGTTAAAGCGGAAAATTTTTATTTTACATTTAGAGGTTCTTCTACGGCTTTAATTTCGAAAGTAATAACGGAATACATCGTCCTTAATCGAACAGTATCGAGTTCGTATATTAAAGTCGGAATTCCCACATTCAAGTCGTAATTCCCAGATTAAAATCAAAATTTCTAGGTTGAAGTCGAATTCGGAAATTTAAGCCAAAATCCCGATTTTAAAGTCCGAGTTCTGAGATTAAAAACTAACGCCGGAATTCTTATTTAAAGTGGGAAATTTTTTAAAGTGGTTCTTCCTGAGAGTTTAATCTCAAAATTTTAATACTAACAACGGAATACTGGAATACACCGCCCTCAATCTAGAAATTTCAGAGTTTGAAGTCGGAATTTCCACATTCAAGTCGTAATTCCCAAATTAAAGTCAGAATTCCTAAGTTAAAGTTGAATTAGGAGATTAACGTCGAATTCCGAGATTTAAGCCGGAATTCCGATATTACAGTTTGGGCTGAGATTACCATATTAAAGTCAAAATTCTGCATTTAAGCGGGAAATGTAAAATAAACATTTTAGTGGCTCTTCTACGACTTTAACTTCGAAACTAATAATGCGGAATACACCGTTCTTAATCTTGAAATTCTGAATTGTTTAACTAAAGTCGGAATTCTCACATAATAAAGTCAGAATTCCCAAATTAACGTTAAATTTCTTAAATTAAAGTCGAATTCCGAGATCTAAGCCGGAATTCTGATTTTGAAGTCGGAATTCAGAGATTAAACACTAAAGTCGGAATTCTGAGTTTAGGCGGGAAATTTAAAATAAACATTTTAGTGGTTCTTCTACGACTAGAAGATACAGGTGTAGGGAGGTATGTCGCTCATCCTCGCTTTTAAATTATGCCAAAAATAATCATTTAAAATCGGAAGAACTGGCCAACGAGCCTTAATAGACCGTACGTGCGTACGTACGTCTTTATTTTCCACAATTATTACTCAAGTTTCTCAAATGGAACCATCCTGAGACAACAATTACCAACAACGCAAATGCCAAGGAAAATGGATCCCCAGGCACAAGTAGACCAAGTAATTCATGAGTGGCCGTAAGAAACATTGCGACACTACGACATTGCCCGCAGTAAGTACTTACTAACACATTTGATTATCTATTTTTTCTCATAAATTCTAAAGAAATTATCCAATTTGGGCAAATTTTGTTTGTTTGAAATTATTTTTAATAAAAACTAAAACTCACAGACCAAGGCTGTAAGACAACCTTGAATTAAAACAAAAAACGCAATTATTTATAAAGATTGAGTCGATGACAAATATCAAACTCAAATATGGGAAAAAAACTACCTAACTATTAATTTTCAATGGATTACTAATCTAATAGGTAGTTCTATTTTATAATTTACGTAAAAAAAGTAATACCTTGTAATGAATGTGCAGAATGTTTCGCTAGAAACCACAAAAGTCTTGAAAGCTTATTGAAATAGAAATTAAAACCTCCTGGCAATACCGATTACTAAACGCACTACTGATAGGTGTAATAGGTAAATAATAATGCATTATTTATTAAATTGAAAATAAGGAAAATATTTACGCGTACAAAATTGCGAAGCCTCTGCATTTCGTAAAATTATTAAATAATAAACAATTATTTCGTTCCTTTCATTACACTTGAAAAATATTTTAACGTTTGTAACATATAATTTAAAATATTTTCATATACTAAATTTGGTAAGTTGGTACCCAAAATTTGTGTTGAGAGAGCGGATTATATGCCATTCTAGTAGATATAAACAGAGCGCATTTTAGGCTAAATTGCCAAAGTTTCAGAGTTCCTGACTCACTGTCTTGAGTCCTGATTGTTTGGTTTATTTTAAGTAAAAAAGTTCCTTACGAACATATGCTCTAAAGCGCCTAATTTCCGAATTACAGGCTGTCGAAGTTCACAGAGTATGAAAATTGGCAAAAAAATTATTTTTTATAATTTTAAATTTTATTCATATTAAATGTAATAAGGGTCATTCTCCAGAGAAACAGAACTTTGTATTATTTTAAAAACAAATTAATTTAGGACGTGTTTGGCTAAAAACTAAAATAGGTATTACGCAAAGGAATTTTTGTATTTGCTTTAAAATTGCCCTGTAATTGAATACATTAGAAAATCTTCAAAATTATTGGTTTCATGTGGTTTCTAATAGATATTTAAAATATTTGGAAGTTTTACTACTTTCATATATGTATTTATTACCTACTTATCGTTGAGCAAATAAATGAATCATTTTTTGTTCCCCAAAAAAATTAAAATTAATTACATATTGATTAGCTAACGATTAAATACCTGATTTTAAATTACAAAACGGATGTTAAAAATCAAAACACACCTACAATTTGTTTACATCTAACTCTTTTTGTTAAATAAAACGTAGTAGATAAACAAATTATATACACAGAGCTCTAAAAGTTCGGAGCGACCTTGAATCGTCGAAACTAATTGGCCAAATGGCACGAAATTCGAAGAGAGCCAATAATTGAATTTTTGCAATTTTTTGCGATTTTTTCTAAACTTCTGTAACTTTTCTATTCTAAGAAATGGCGTGGGGGGGCCTTTTTTTAATGACAAAAGGGGGCTTCTTGATGTTTTACTTACTGAAGAGCATTGTTTCATGATTTCAAACGCATTTTAAAAGTGAGGGAGCCAATAAAACGATTCTGAAAAAATGTAAAACTTGAATGTACGCCCCCCAACCCCCCTCGTATATTAATTATTTCAGAAAAACATTTAAAGTTGAAATTTTGTCAAGTTTTCGAAATGAATCAGAAAAAATATTCTTTGACAAAATATTTAAAAATTGGCGCCCCCCTGCTGTTTAAAAATGGCCCTGGCGCCATTGCTCCGAACATAAAAATTATATAATATGTTTTTAATGTGCCAAAAAATTGCAAAAATTCCAATCTTTAACCCCTTCAAATTGCAAGGCCGCTCCAGACCTTTCGAGCTCCCTATTTGTAATATACGAACTACATCTTTTTATTCAATGGAAACACCAAAGGAATTCCATTTGCATTACTCGTAATTAAAGGAAAACGAGCCTTTTACTTCTTTTTAGATGAGTAATAGTACAAATCACTTTTTTCTCAAGAACTGAGAGCAGCATCAGGTGGCTGTGTTCGTACCTGACGTCGAGTGTTGGTTGAATCACACAAAAATACGGAAATACAAAGTTAATTGACCGTGACGCACTTTTAACGACAAATGACAGTAATTAAAGACGGTGATTAAGTTTCAACTACCCGTGATTTATATACTGTACAAGAATCAAACGACAAGAAAATGCTTATCCATTCTAACTTTGCTCGTGATGAGCCCCAAACGTAGCGGTTTCCACATTAAATAGTTTAAAGGTCGTTATGCTTCTATTGTTATTGTTGAATCAAAATTTTTCATATCTTCACTTAAAAAATGTAAATTATACTAATAGTACATGATTTTTTAAATTATAGTGCAAAACATTAATTAAAATGCCGCAGTTTAATTTTTTATGTTAATTTTTCCCGATTCATAAAATTGTCTTAACTGATGCGTGGTATATTCTCATAATTATCAACAAATTATATTGAATCGAAGTGATGAAAATTAAAAACGAAACACTATTTATTCGCTTATTCAGTTGTCTTCCGCAAAATTATTTATTATCATTTTATAAGTTTAAATTTATGCAAAATAAAAGAAATTTAATGCTCGATACGCGAAACAGCTTCAAGAATCAAATCGTACATTAATTTGTAGAGCATTTCTAGGACATAAACGCATTTTTTTAAATTTGGACTAGTACGAACGTTTGCATAAGTTTAAACAATTAAATTTACGCACGTTTATTTAAATGATTTATAAAAAATTGCCAATTGTTACTAACCTTGTTGTTGACGTAATTATTTAATCCAAATTATAGTTATTCAACACTTCATTTCACTTTGAAAACGTAAACAATTTTAGTTACGATTATCTAATAAATTTAATCAAGTTTAATGTTGCTTTATTAAATTTGTATTAGAGAATAAACGCGCCAAGTGATTTCAGTTCGTAGTAGGGAAAAAATAAGGAGGAAGGGGAAGTACCATCTTCTGATTGGTGTAGACCTAGCAATAAATTAATTAGGGATTTAAAAATTGTTTAGAAAGATGAATTTTTGCCATCTCTAGAAATTCTTCTTATTTTTAGGCAGAAAAATTAAAATTAATTACCAAAATTTGGCTGTAATTTTGTAGCAATACTTGTTTTAAAATCTATTTAAAATTTTGCGTAGAAGAGATAGGCAACCCAACTAACACACATGTTATAACGTAATTAATTTGAAAGTTAATTAAATTAAACATTTTATTTTCATTTATTTTAATTGATAATACATTTAAATTTCATTATTAAATTAAATTAGGTAATTACAAAAGAATACAATATTTTTTTCATAAAATAATTTTCTATTAATTTGTTGCATGCAGCCGCGCAAGCGGCCATTTTGATTTAACCAACGTAGCGAAGTTCGCAGCATTAAAACTCGTCGCCTTCCCTTTTTGTTTTTACGTTTGTGAAAGCACGGTCAATATGCAAAAGGCATCAAAAGTAAGTTATTTCCATTTTTCTAATCTAATGTGTATTAATAATTTCGTTTTAGCCCAAACGAGTACCTTTACCAAGTGTACAAGTGTTCGGCAGAAAGGTTAGTGTTTACACGTGTTTTTAATAACTTAGGTTATGTTCGATTGTGGTCTTTTTAGCAAGTAATTGGTTTTATTTCGTCTTTTAGAAATCTGCAACAGCAGTAGCTTATTGTAAAAGAGGTAGAGGTAATCTTCGAGTTAATGGAAGGCCGCTAGAACGTGTCGAACCAAAAATGTTACAAGATAAACTCCAGGAACCCATCTTACTTTTGGGCAAGGTAACTTTTTGAATATTTATGTTTATCTGAACTTTAAAGTATGAGTTTACATGATGTCAAATCCCGAAATTGAATTTCTGTGAAATTTTTAATATACGCTCTGAGAACGACTGTTACGCAGCAACTCGATTGTTGCACGATTAAATTCGTATTTCACTAGTTTTTGTTGTAGGAAAAATTTGCTGCAGTCGATATAAGAGTACGAGTCAACGGTGGTGGTCATGTATCGCAAATTTATGCAATTCGTCAAGCTATTTCTAAAGCGATAGTTGCTTATTATCAAAAGTGTAAGTCTTGAAGCTTTCGAGTGCAAATTTCAAGTTGAATTAATTAATATTTTTTGCAGATGTTGATGAGGCATCGAAAAAAGAATTAAAAGATATTTTAATTCAATACGATCGTACATTATTAGTAGCAGATCCTAGACGATGTGAGCCCAAGAAGTTTGGTGGTCCAGGTGCACGTGCCCGCTATCAAAAATCGTACCGTTAATTTTTTATATTTGATAAGAATGTTCTTATAATATTCTAATAAATACCATAAAAATTTTATTCCATAAAATTTATTTTGACGTCGTAACTGTGTCACTTGAATACCTTGTATTTTCAAACCGTATTAAAGTAGAAATGCGATAAATTCAAAAATATTTATTTACCAATTAAATAACATTTACATACGACATAATTCACAATGAAGAACTTTTCTTTTTTTCCCATGCTTTGCATGACTTATGGGCAATTTTAAACAGTTTCCAAATCGCGAGTGAAATTACTTTCTCGCCATATTTCATGAACTGAACCTTTCATTGCCAATAATTAATTAGTTAAACAAAATTTACTCGACAAATTGACCACAACAGTAAGCGACACATTTAAACTAATTCCGTATCAATTTTTGCTCCCATCCTATGTAAAGCAACAATTGTATTGACTGCTTTTATCCAACGTTTTCTGATAACATAACGTTTCAATTTCTTTTTACTAAGCGACGTTTCGAGATGAATTGTAGATTCGTGTAGCCATGGATGTTCCAAGCATTCAAGAGCGGTCAATCTAGCACTAAAATTTAAAATAAAATTATAATTTCGCTATTAAAGATGAGAAACGATTTAAAGAAAGGTTATTCGACTAAATTTTAGTAGAGACTATTTCTTGTCTACCTTAAAATATATTAAAGAATTGTAATAGTAAATAATTTATTATTTTTCAGTTACGATTCTAATAAGATACTTTTTACATCCATTTACAAAACTATATTTACTTACATATCGTACGAATTAAAAAAACAAAAATTTAGTGGTCCCATCCAATAAAAAAAAAAGTCTGCCAACACACAAAAATGCAAGCATACAAAAAAATAGACTATACTCTATCTCACGGGCTTATGTCTCCTCTAGGCACTGAACGCAGCAATAACCATTGTTGGTCTGGGAATTTTAGAATGCTTTATTCTCGTTGCCTTCATCCACACAACACATCTACATATACACACTTTTTCCAAGAGTTATATTTTTTTACTGTTTTGGTTTCAGGGAGAGCTCCTGAGCATACTACTGTTAGGTACTATTTCTGATATATTTTTTAAAGGTGACTGTTCGGGGACATAAGCTCGTGAGACGAACCATACATAAAATGCGTAACATTAATTAATTCCGTTCGGTTTTAAAAAAGGATGAGTTTTTTTATTAATGGAGCGCGATTGAAAGAACATGTTTAGCGAACTTATAGTTCTTTGGCCGAGAGATTCGTTTTCGCTCCAACCGGAGGAAATGGAACAGTGCCTAGTGTTTGATCGTACGGGCGTTTGTGGTCCGTCCCACTGTTCTAATAGCTTTAAAAGCATATCTTTAGTACCGTCCATCGAATTTTCGAACGAATTTGTGTTGAATAGAGTGTTTGTGGTTAGACGCCTTGTTTTGTAACTTATCGAATTGTTAAATGTCGGAAGTTCGGATTGTAATTGTTTACTAAACGAATTAACGCTATTTTTCGATGCGAGTGGCACGTCGCGACTGTTTGGTGTAAGACGAAATTTGGGTCTTCTCCAAGGTGCTTCGCCATTTGTGTTTGTAACTACAAGTTTCGGTGTAGTTTCGTTGTTTGTGTTCGATTTAACAATGCGGGGTGTTTGTTTTGGTATAATAGAAGGTTTCGGTTCTGTATTTGATTGAAATTCCGGCATCGTGGACAAGTGAAATAATTTATCCGTAAGTTTGCGTATTTCGTCTGCAAGATTTAAACGTTCGGCAACGTCTGTTCCCTTTAAAATACAAGTGCTGTCTGAAGATCTTCTAATATGGTCAGCTTGGGGTGGTACCATCAACGAGTCGTGGTTTACAATTGGAAAGGCGTCGTCGACTTCGTCTAACGAAACTATGGAACCGCAAGGAGAAGGCGACATCCCTTCGAGCGAGTGTACCGATTCGGACATGTGTAAATTTCCATTACAGTGAGTTATTAGATGAGAGGGCGCTTCAAATACGTATGGAGAATTTGGGTGATCGTTCCATCTTTCGACAAAGTGCCTTAAGTTGTCTTTGGTGACTTCCATGTTCGTTATATCCGGAGGTGTACGTCTTAACAACCAAACGTGTCTTAAACATTCTTCTGCCGATAATCGTTTGCTGTAAAAGTTTGACAAAGACCCAATTAATGGTACAAATAATTAATGGTATGGCGAAATGTTTTTTTTTTGGTCGCACTCACACCGACAAATCCCAATTCGTTAGTAGTTAATTGATGTTACTTAAATTGGGCCTTTGTCGTAACTTTCACGCTTAACAGGGGAGATAATTGAAATTTTTTTTTCAATGATGCCCAGTTTAATAAAACGCCACTCGACTGAACAAAGCACATAAAATACTTACCTTATGTCTTTGAGTAGTAACTTTTTGATAAAATCGACAGCATTATCGGATATTTCTCTAAACGCTTCGTCTTCGAAATCATATTTTCCTATTGTGACATTAGCCATCGTTTGAACATCGGTAGAGCCCATAAACGGCGATAGTCCAGATAATCTAAAAGTTGGTTACGGTAAGTTTAAAATTGGGCAACAAATGCTTACGTACAGTACATAACAAATAACGCCGACCGACCACATATCGGTACCAAAACCGATTTGGTCAAAATTAACAACTTCTGGTGCGACAAATTCAGGCGTACCGAACAAAACTTGTAACTTTTTATTAGGGTCGTACTTTCTCGCCAAGCCGAAGTCGATAATTTTTATTCTATTTCCCGTCTTGGTTAAACATAAAATGTTCTCCGGCTGAAGAAGACGAATTTAATTCGTTGTAATTGTAATTTGCGTTAAGGACTTACCTTCATATCTAAGTGGAGTATTTGTTGTTTGTGTATAAAAGCCACCCCTTCGCAAATTTGTCGCATGAAAACTGCGCAACTTTTTTCAGTCAAAACGAAATCGTCGTCGATCACTCTTTCGAACAGTTCGCCTCCTTCAATTCTAAAAAAAATTATCGTCACCAGGTCGCCACAGGCAAGTGTGTAAGTGCGACGAGACTCTATGGTGGATTCACATGGCGCGGAATGACGCATCGTGTGAAACCACCATTAGAATAATGAATTCCGATTGCCATCCAAAGGATATTATGTATTGACTGGACGGCTGTGGAATTTAAATTTTACTGAATTTAAGCTCTCTAGCTCACGGACAGCCGGGGTCATAGCTCCCAATTTTAAGAATAGCAGGTAAGAGGTGAGATGTAGTCTCTGGATTTAAAGAAAAACAACACACAAAGGGGGTTGTGTGGGATAAGCATCACAGTTATGCAGTTCTCGCCAAAGAATAAAATAGAATAAATCTTCTCCAAGATATTAGCAGATGAGCTCCAGTCCAATTTAAAATATACTTACAGTTCGAGAATAACGCACATCATTTTACCATTCTCAAATGCGTCGTATATTTGCAAAAGTCTCGGGTGTTGTAACGAACGCATAATATCAACTTCTCGTTCGACATTTCTACGATCTTCCTTTTTTGGAACTCCCACAAACTTAGCTGCTAAATCCAATCCCGACGCTTTTTCCTTACATCTATAAACGGTTCCAAATTTACCTCTAAAATTGAATTTGCATTTTTTTAAATTTCCCAAAAGGTTATCCATGCACTACGCATTTACCTTCCTATTTCTGTGGTTAAAGTGTATACTTCTTTGGGATCGACGCCCTTTCTTATTTGAACGTTTCTATGAGGAAAACTGAGGTTGATTTCTGAAAAATGAGAAAAAAGCGTTTAAAGAAAATTTTCCGAAGAGACTGGAATATCCCCACGATCGCGATTGATATATTTGTAAGCAAATCTCTTTTAAACAATCAACTTAAATAACTGCGTTGTGTTAGTTTTCAATTTGTTTATGTTGGAAAGTATGGATCTGTTTTGTTAAATAGGTGGTATTTTTAGTTATGACACGTAAAAATCCTAATATTTACTTCGGGTTATCGAATAGTAATATTTTACAACCCCATAAGTTCAAGTTTAAGTTCACATTTGTGTAAAGTTCTTAAGAAGTCGATGGAAGACATTTATGATCTTGAATAATCCGCTGGTAGGGTTACGTCCATCAGCTCATAGATGAGCGTAGCTGATGATACTCCAATCTTTTTTTTTCTGGACGACGAAATCCAAGCAGATCTATCTCCATTTGTACTCGATATCTCAAGCAATGGTTACCAGTGCGCACTAGTTCACCACAACACTTTGATCACAGAGAACAAATTAAAATATTCGAAGTTTTTTGTGGACTATCGTCTCGTATAATTAAATACCGGGTGGCCATTAAAACATTACAAATTTACACTTTACGGTAGAGACTCAGCAGGACTCATTTTTGATAGCTTTGGTTAGGCCGTGGTTAGGTATAATAAAAAATGGAAAACGACATTCAACTGTTTATATTTTTAAATATTTTATGAGATACAGCTCTAGCTGCCAAATCTTCAGTGCGCACGCCGTTGAGACATCTGTGGTGTAAATGATTGGTGTGTCATGCCATGACACGTATGACAAGCTACTTAGTTGCCCATAACAGTCGAGTAGGTACTTTATTTGCACATATACATCTTTCAAAACCTCACCGACCTGCGCAGAAAACTAAATTTCGTACAACGCCGTAACCAAAGTTTTACACCAACCTAAACACATGGATTGGGCGTCTCTTTTTACCGCTTTCTCACTTCCCCTTCTGCGCATCTAGGGTCGGTGAGGTTTTGAAAGATGTATACCGTACTTCAATTACTTGATTGTCCCTTTCGTTCCTTATGTCTTAGTCCTTTTGGAAGTCCTTCCGTTTACAACACTTCTGTACTAGTTCTAAAATGACTGCATACGATGTCAAATGTTTTCACTTTTCTCAAAAGAGACTTGCTGCACAATAAATCAATGTTTGATTTGGCCTTTTTATAAGCGAAATGCTCTAGTTTTTGGCAAAAATTAGAATATTGAACAAATTTACGTACCTCCTACCGGATCGTCTTCGTCCACTCGAATCATTCCTATTCTGAAAAAAAATGAGCCATGAGCATCATGCATCAATAAGTTGTTTTAATTATTATACTGTAACTACTGACAAGCCGAATATACGGCCAAATGAAGCTTTCACAGCCCAATAGGTAGGTTGGTAGGTTTTTGCTATTTTTTTCGGCTTTTCTCCCTATATACTTCAACGCGTTCTAGCGGCTAAACCGTTTGTTTAACAAAAAAAACATACATTGAATCTGTAGGAAATTTAATTTTCATTATTTTTCTATATGTACGCTTTTTTCTAAAAGTGCGTAGTTTTTGAGTTATAAGCGATAAACAAAACAACCAATTTTTTGTCCGATTTTGAAATTGTTGTCAATTTTTAACGCGCTCTAGCACCTAAACCATTCTTCTAAGGGCCAAAACCTAAGAGATATAATTTGTAGGAAATTTAATGTAGTTTATTTTCATGTAAAAGCATTTTTTCATAAAGTACGTAGTTTTTGAGTTACAATCGAAAAATCTAAAAAGGAGCAAAACCCACTCTTATCGAGATCCGTGATCTTACACTTCAACGCTGTCTCTAGCACCTATAGCACCTTTTTTGGTTGACGAAAAAAATCTAAGATGCATAATTTTTATAAAATTTAATGTACCTACTTAATTAGGGTATAGGTGCACTTTGTTTTTTAGTTTTAAGCGATAAACAAAAAAGTAAGTTTTTTGGCAGATTTTAGAATTTTGTGTAACTTTAATGACTTCTAGCGTCTAAACTGCTTGGATTACGAAAATCATCTAAGAGACGTAATCTGTATAAAATTGAACTTACTTTACTTTTGTGCAAATATTATGTTCTCTAAGAGTGCGTAGTTTTTGAATTATAAGCGATAATCCCAAAAAACAGTTTTTTGACAGGTTTTGGAATTTTGTTTAACTTTAATGCCTTCTAGCGTCTAAACTGCTTGGATTACGAAAATCATCTAAGAGACGTAATCTGTATAAAATTGAACTTACTTTACTTTTGTGCAAATATTATGTTCTCTAAGAGTGCGTAGTTTTTGAATTATAAGCGATAATCCCAAAAAACAGTTTTTTGACAGATTTTGGAATTTATGTCAAAATTTAATGCGCTCTAGCGCCTAAACTGTTTATTTTACAAATAATATCAAGACACATATATTGTAGAAAATTAAATGAACATTATTTTTCTATAAAAATCATTTTCTCTAAAAATGCATAGTTTTTGAGTTTTAAGCGATAAACAAAAAAATAAGTTTTTTGGCAGATTTTGGCATTTTTGTCAAACTTTAATGCGCTCTAGCACCTAAGCCGTTTATCTGAAACAAAAATCCGAAAAGATATAATTTATAGCAAATTCGATGTGGTTTATATTCATATAGAAGTACTTTTGCCATAAAGTGCGTAATTTTTGAGTTATAAGTGAAAAACAGCAAAAATCCACCCTTCTCGAGTCACCCCCAAGTTAATGCTGCCATTTTGGTGTGGTATGCGGTCGCTTTTATTATTCATTTGCAATGCTTTTTCAGCGTATATCGTTTAGTGCGCTGCCTCCCGAACTGCCGTGTCTGTACCACAAACGCAACTTCATCAGCGAAACAATAGGTGCATTTAGCGGACAAAGCTGCTCAATGTAAGCGGTCATTTATGCTGAGTATATTGACATTCAAAGGCCTAAAATCCGCTAAACTATGTGCTGAGAGCTGAGAGTCAGCACAACAGCACTGTGGAAACTAAATTAATCGTATGCTGACTTTCAGCATACAGTTTAGCAGATTGTAGGCCTTTGAATGTCAATATACTCGGATTTTCTATCTACCTACTGCGGTAATTTTCAAAGAAAACACGATACGTTTCTACGTATCCGACTAACAATGTGACTTTGTTACGAAATATTCTAAATTTACGTTCACACGTATGTTTTTTTTAATTTAAACCTAAATATCCAATTCATGATGGATACGAGATACGAGATTCATATTTGCGTGCCAAATTTTACGCCATTCGCTCTTCATTCAATAATCTATAAACAATTATTTTACTTCTAAATTTATTTTAGGATCCATTTACGAAGCTATATTTATGTGTTTGCTTACAGAAATCATAACTCCCATCAGTACGAAGTAGGTTCGCACGTAAATTTTTTTATAATTCTAAAGTGGGGCAAGTTTCGACAACAAATGGAATTTTAAAGCGAAAAAAAGGTGTAAAGTATACCAAGATTTAAATAATAGAGCAATAATTAACAAGGAGCACCAGTATAATAGTATAAGCAAACGGCTTTGCCAAAAATTTGTAGAATTTCAAAAAAAAACTATTTTAAGTTCAAATTTCTCGTGTTTGGGCACACACAAGTGGTATATAGGTTTAAAAGTTGATTATAAAAATAAACCAATTTAACTAGTTGAAACGCAAAATCAATTATGTGTATAATAAATAATGGTCTGGCTTCCGACAATACGTTTCAAGTATGATCGACCTTTTCGTCTTGTGGCATTTGTAGAATGTCTATTTGGATTTGGACTTACAACAAAACTACCAACGCGCTTTTAGCATCCTGTTTACGTTTCGTACACATTTTAAAAATTTATTTGGATCGCTTCATCAACAATAATAAAAAGTTGATAGGTCTAATGGAAAATAAGCTTTTTGAATTGTGGCCAAATAAGCCAACAATTAAACTCGAAACTTTTTTACCACTTAACGAAATTTTCCTTGGCTTTATTGAGTTAAACATTCCGATTGTTGGCAGATTATTTTTGTAACAACTCGCTTGCCCATGTCGAAAAGTTTCAAGTTCACTTAATTTTGTTCACCTACTCAAACAGTTTCAAGTAAAAAAATCTAAATATTTTGTTAGGTACATATGAGATGAGCAATTAAAGTGCACATTCCAAAAGAAATAAATTTAGTTGTAAACTCACATTTAAGTCGCCTTAAATAGTTTCGTTACTTACACACAATTTTAAAATACGTTAAGAAAGGTCTTCTTACACAACTGTAAATTATTTTTTGAGCTTTTTCTCAATTATTATACCTACTACTTGAAATTACAGACACAAATCCACATAAAGCTTTTATGCAGGCGCCGCGACGTTGATGCGCGCCAAAATAGCACCGCGTCGACCGTTCACGGACATTTATAATCACGTGGTTATTTGGGGGAGGAATTACAAAACATTTAATTCCTTCAAATTTCGCAATTTGTAGCTGTATAAAGTGCGCTATTAAATTAAAAATTACACAACACTTTTATTAATAAATGCATCATCTAACGAGTTTATTGAAGTCGGTTATGCACTCGTGCACGCGTTTATTAGACGGGGAGGCGAATTTTTTCTATGCTCGTCATTAGCATCTCAAACACTTCTTCAAAATATGAACCCTTCAAGAGCAAGTTTGACGTTGAAGTTCGAAGATTAGACTTCTTTTATTACATTTTTGAATTCAGGGGGAATAAACGCGCAAAAGATTTTTTTTTGTGCTTCGTTTACTTTAAAGACGAGGATGAGAGATGAATCGACATATCGGAGATTTCTTTTGAATGAGCAGTCGCAACTTTTTTCTAATTTAACCAATTTTCTATATCTTCCAGTTTCCAAGATTTTAATAATTGTGACGTGATGAGCGTCGAAAAAATATTATTTTGAGATTTTCATTCCTCGGCAGATTAGATATACATAATATAAAGAATTAATTTACGCACTGATGAGCTAATCACTGATGAGTTACAACAACTTTAATTCAAAACTATCATATTATCGCCCTAATAAAGGTACTTACTTATATATTCTTCTGTGTCTTCTCATTTTATATAACCTGAGTTGAAGTGACTAAGTTCAAATTGATAATACAATTAATTGTTTACATAATGTATGCTACCTCCCTACCCAATCTACGAATAAATTTATGACCTTTTTAATTATTTAAAATGCGCTTGATAACGCAATTTATTTTTAAAAAATTGTTAAGAATTTCAAAATAATAATTTAAACTACGCCGTTCGCGCCATCTCTTTGATACTTTTGGAACAACTAATATTTATTAGCTTTCAACTATTTAATGCTTAGGGGCCTAATTATTATAAACGTTGACAAAGTTATCAATGACAAGTTGACAAGTAAACAAAATGATTTGCTTTATAATAAACTTATTTCAATTTTACCTGATTTTACTTTGAATTTAAATTTAAACATTTGTTGCCTTTACAAGTGGACCAACATAAAAAAACTCACCAACTTATCAAAGACGATTGCCTATTGGCTATAGTTCATTAAATACGTTAAAATATTGAAACGTCAGAGCGTGACTCCGTTGGCGACGACGGTAAATACACTAGAAGTCCAACGTTAAGGAGCGGCTAATTTCAAGTAGAAATAACTTGTTATAAAAACGTAAATGGGGTCATTTTAAAAGTTTTTTTTTTTATTTAAAATCAAGTTTTCCGTATGCATTGCTTTTAAACTAAAACAAGATCTAAAAAATTTGACTTTATTTAAACACAATTTGTGTTTTACCCACTTTGCTATCTGCATTACCGACATTTCAAGTGACAGCTTTACCAACGCCGGCTACCGAGACAGTTCCTAAAGATTTTAAAATTTTAAAAGTAACGTAACTGTCAGTGTTTGTATATGTTGAAGTTTGTGTAATCAATTTTAGATTTAAAATTTTAATTAATATCTATATATTATAATATTTTAATATGTCTTTTCAAGTAAGCGTTTAATTTACTTATTCCATTTTAAATATTATCCCAACAAAATATTTATCTAATCAATGAGTTTTATGGATTATTTTTTACTAACTGTTTTAGTTTACACTTTCACCAGGAATGAGAAAACCAAAACCGTTACCTCAACCAAAAGTTGTTGAAAGCGTTCCAATTTTATCGTTTGAGCCGTTCACCCCCAATGTTAAGATATGCTTCGAAAACGTTCCAGTTGGGAAAACTCATGTAGAGAGGTTAATTTTAAGAAATTCGAGCAGTCGAGACTTGCAGGTAAAGCATCTTTTCGTTAAGAACCACGACTTTTTTGTAATCTATGTGCATGTCTATGCATTAAACAGAACCGTTTTTTAGATATCTATAAGTAACTTGCCACCACCAGAGCTAGGTGTAAACTTGAGTTGGAAAAATCAAATTATATTTCCGAATGATGAGATTTTCTTAGAAATATCCTGGCTACCAATCGCCGAAATTGGTGTAAGGCATATTTTAAACTTCGAAAATGATAGAAATGTTAAAAAGGAAGTTGCAGTTATCTTGAAATCGATTCAATCGAAGAAGGTGTTTATTTTTATATTACATAATATACTTACACCATATACGTTTGAATTAAAACTAATTAGTTATGCTCTATTGTAGAAAAATGTAAAACGCACACAAGGCAGACCTACTGTATTATCGAAGAAATTAAAATCATCACCAAAGAACTCTGTGGTATCAAAATTGTATAGTAAAGTTTCTCCTAAAGAAAAAAAATTACCTAAAGCAAATCAGTCTTCAGTTTGCGTTCAGCAACACGTAGAAGGCAAAGAAAACCTAAATCCAGTCGATAATGAATCGTTTTTTATGTATGGTAACACGTCCTTTGGCATGAATCAAATAAATGAAGAAATACGTCGAGGAACTTATGTAATCAAGGACTCCGAGTTTCCAAAAGTGGAAGCTTCGCCCAATATTAAAGCAGTACTAGGACTTGCAGATATGTGTTTTACTCCAATAAAAATTGAACCGCCCAATCATACTGACTGTGACTTTAAATATTTGTCTCCATCTGCTACGTTCAACATAGAGCCTGTCGAATCTGACCCAAATCGTTTGTCCAGTATCAGTTCTAAAACGTATATAAAAGCGAATATTAGTTCGGAGACGTACGTAAAAGATAATTTAAGCTTCGAAACTTATATCAAAGATACTTCAGTTTGCACAATCGATAATTTTCAAATATCCCCAATATGTTCGAGAATCATCACGTCGACTTGTAACAAATCGGATTCGAAATTGAATGCAAATGTTGCCAACGAAACCAACGTTTTGAAAAGAAAGTCGTTGTGGCCACCAGGCGGTTCGCCTCCTAAGAAGCAGTCGGTGAATTCAAATAAATCTGTAATCAATTGCAAACGAAACCCGCAAAATGTCTTCGAGTACGTCGATCCATTTTTATCTGGAATAGTGTATCACGACGAAAAGTGGATTGAGGAACAAGAAGTTATTTTTAAGAAGTGGTTAAATGCTTTATTAACGCCCCCGAGCGAACTAGTCTCAAATACAGACGCACCTGCCGTAGATGTGGTCAAGTTGTGGAAAAATTGTAAAAATAAGCCCATTCCTGCTGCGCCGTCGAAAGAATTAGTTTGTAATAAATATCACACGAGTAGTCGACTGGATTCATTACGAAAATCTGCTCTAGTCTTATATAGGTCGAGTGCAGTTAGTCAAGTTTTAAGTAAAACGATGGAAGTTATAGATAAAAATCGTTTAAGTATGAGAGCCGATCGAAATATTCACTTAGATGTTAACCTACAGTCGACTCTACTGACTTTACTATTGAGTTATAATCCCCTATGGTTGAGAATTGGACTCGAGACGATTTACAATCTTACCATACCTCTAAGTTCCAATTCGGACATTTTGGGGTTGCACAATTTCATTTTACAACGGCTTATTCGCGAGCCGTTTTTGTTGAAGAAGTTCAAATATGTCCAATCTGAAAAATATGGAGTGGAAGTAAAAAAATTTATTTTGAAAAAATTCTTGATTTTAATATACTTCTTGGATGTTGCCAAGAATGCAGTTTTAATACCTCACGACCCTTGTTTATTTTGTAAAAATTCGACAATTAAAGAGAGTCGCGAGATTTTATTAAAGTTTTCCACCGAATTACTTTCGGCCGCCGTGGGCGACGTTACACGATTTTTACGCTTCACCGGCTACATTCTCACTCACAAACAAAAGTACATACACGAGTTTGATTACAGTGTGAACTACCTGGGAGTTGATTTGCGAGATGGAGTTCGTTTAACTAAAATTATGGAAATAATTCTAGTCAAAAATGGTCTGACTGACGGATTACGTGTACCTGCCATTTCTCGATTACAGAAGATACATAATGTGAAGATAGTTTTCAATAGTCTTAAAGAGGCCAGTTTTGATATCGTCGGAAATATCGAGCCAAACGATATAGTCGATGGGCATCACGAGAAAACTCTCTCGTTGCTTTGGCAAATAATCTACAAGTTTCAAGCTCCCATTCTCACTAAAGCTGCTGAGACCATTCAGAAATGGTGGAAAACGTTACCCATTGTTATAAAGCTACGTATTTTAAATAGAAAACGCAACGTGGCTGCGATAAAAATTCAGAAGTGGTATCGACAATTAAGACTTGCGCGTCAAACAGCAATGGAAGCGAGGATGGCCCAAAATAGAGCAAATTACGAAATTTTCATAAGAAGTGTTATTAAGTCACAAAGTTATATAAGAATGCAAATACAAAGACGAAGATACTGCAGATATCGTACATTAGTCATCAAAATTCAGGCGTATTCCAGACGTTATTTGGTGGAACAACAATTAAGAAATAAGTTATTTTCCATCATCAAAATTCAAGCTCAGGTTCGAATGTATGTTACTCGAAATAACTACTTAAAACTGCATGCTGCGGTTATTAACGTCCAAAGACGTTTTAGGGCCAATCGAGCTATGCTTCTTCAAAGAAATTATTTTCTGAGATTGAAAGAAAGTGTCCTCATCGTTCAGAGAATTTTTTGGGCTAACAAACTCATGAAAATTGAATTGACCAAATATCGAGAATTGAAAACAAGCGCAATAGTAATCCAATCACGCTTTAGAGCAAATAAATTGATGCAAATTGAACGGGATCGTTACCAAATGTTAAAAAGAGCTACCGTTTTAATTCAACAATCGTTTCGAGCAGCTGGAGAAATGCGCGAAAAGAGAGCTCAATACAAAATCGTCCAGAAGTCTGTAGTTACAATACAGAGACGGTTTAGAGCGAGCAAATTGATGAAAATAGAACGAAATAATTTGCAGAACCTTAAAAGAGTCACACTAATTATACAACGACGGTATAGGGCACAAAAATTAATGCAAGCTCAACGAGCGCATTATAAACTGTTACAAAAATCCGCTGTTGTAATTCAAGCAGCTATAAGAGCAACGTTTAAGATGAGGCTACAAAGACACGACTACCTCGAAATGAAAAGAGCGGCAGTAACTATTCAAAGGCGATTTAAAGCAAATGCACTGATGAAAATTGAAGTGGCAAGGTTTAAGAAGGTTCAAAAAGCTACAGTAGTCCTCCAACGAGGGTTGAGGGCAGTTTTAAAAATGCGAGAAGAGAGGTCCAACTACTTAAAATTAAAGAATGCCGCAATTCTCATTCAGGCGCGATTTAAAGCAAATGCATCCATGAAAGTTGAAGTTGCACGCTACAAAGCCGTTCAAAAAGCCACACTTACGCTTCAAGAAAAATTAAGAGCCACTTTAAAAATGCGAAAAGAGAGAACTAGTTACTTGGAGCTCAAACAAGCTGTTATTAGCGTTCAGGAGCGTTTTAAAGCAAATGCGTTGATGAAAAGTGAAATAGCGAGATACCGATCTATCAAGAAGGCTGCCGTTGCTCTCCAACGTAGGCGAAGAGCAACATTAAAGATGCGAGAAGAAAGGTCAAATTATCTTAAATTGAAAAAGGCCACTCTTGCCGTTCAAGAGCGCTTTAGGGCAAATCGTCTTAGAAAGGCCGAGGTAGAACGATACGAGAATATCAAAAAGGCCACGCTTGTATTCCAGAGAAGATTCAGAGCACTTTTAAAGATGAGAGAAGAAAGCTTCAAGTACTTGAAATTAAAGAACGCTTCAATAATCCTTCAGAGACGATTCAGAGCAAATAAACTGATGAGAGAAGAAGTGACGCGTTATCAAAGCATTCGAAAGGCTGCTCTCGTACTTCAGCAAAGATTGAGAGCAACTTTAAAGAAGCGAGAAAGAAGATCGCAGTATTTGAAGTTGAGGAGCGCTTCAATTATTATCCAGAGAAGGTTTAGGGCGAATTCCTTGATGAAAGTTGAAATGGCACGCTATAAAAATGTTCAAGAGGCTACTCGGGTACTTCAGCAAAGGTTAAGATCAACTCTAAAGATGCGTCAAGAAATAGCTCAGTATCAGAAATTGCGGAACGCTTCAGTTATCATTCAGAGAAGATTTAGAGCAACCAAGCTGATGGAAGTGGAAATAGCGCGATATAAAAACGTTCAAAGGGCTACTCGTGTGCTTCAACAAAAATGGAGAGCAACTCTAAAGATGCGAAAAGAAAGGTCAAATTATCTTAAATTGAAAAAGGCCACTTTTGCCGTTCAAGAGCGCTTTAGGGCAAATCGTCTTAGAAAGACCGAGGTAGAACGATACGAAAATATCAAAAAGGCCACGCTTGTATTTCAGAGAAGATTCAGGGCACTTTTAAAGATGAGAGAAGAAAGCTTCAAGTACTTGAAATTACAGAACGCTTCAATAATCCTTCAGAGACGATTCAGAGCAAATAAACTGATGAGAGAAGAAGTGACGCGTTATCAAAGCATTCGAAAGGCTGTTCTGATACTTCAGCAAAGATTGAGAGCAACTTTAAAGAAGCGAGAAAGAAGATCGCAGTATTTGAAGTTGAGGAGCGCTTCAATTATTATCCAGAGAAGGTTTAGGGCAAATTATTTGATGAAAGTTGAAATGGCACGCTATAAAAATGTTCAAGAGGCTACTCGGGTACTTCAGCAAAGGTTAAGATCAACT
Source organism: Malthinus flaveolus (assembly GCA_950108345.1). Lineage (NCBI taxonomy): Eukaryota > Metazoa > Arthropoda > Insecta > Coleoptera > Cantharidae > Malthinus > Malthinus flaveolus. The sequence continues at coordinate 19,634,739 of OX467286.1, read as the reverse complement.
CTAAAGATGCGTCAAGAAATAGCTCAGTATCAGAAATTGCGGAACGCTTCAGTTATCATTCAGAGAAGATTTAGAGCAACCAAGCTGATGGAAGTGGAAATAGCGCGATATAAAAACGTTCAAAGGGCTACTCGTGTGCTTCAACACAAATGGAGAGCAACTCTAAAGATGCGAGAAGAAAGAGCACTGTATCTGAAGTTGAGGGACGCTTCAATTATTACTCAAAGAAGATTTAGGGCACATAAGCTGATGAAAGTTGAAGTGGTGCGCTATAAAAACGTTAAAATGGCTACTCTACTTCTTCAGCGAAGATGGAAAGCAACTTTAAAGATGAGAGAAGAAAAGTGTCGGTATTTAAAATTGAGGAACTATTCAATTATCGTTCAGAAAAGATTTAGGGCTAATAAACTGATGAAAGTGGAAATGGAACGCTATCAAAATCTTCAAAGGGCTATATTGGTACTTCAACAAAGATGGAGAGCAACTCTAAAGATGCGAGACGAAAGATTGCAGTATTTCAAATTGAGGAGTGCTTCACTTGTCGTTCAGAGAAGATTTAGGGCAAATAAACTGATGAAGGTTGAAATGGCACATTATAAAAATGTTCAAAAGGCTACTTTGGTACTCCAACGTAGTTTGAGAGCAACTTTAGATATGCGGCAAGAAAGAATCCGGTACCTGAAGTTGAGGAACGCTGCAGTTATTATTCAGAGCAGATTTAGAGCTACTAAGCTGAAAGAAGTGGCAATAGCACACTATCAAGTCATTCGAAAATCTGCTGTTGTACTTCAACGAAGATGGAGAGCGACTCTAAACATGCGAGAAGAAAGACTGCAGTTTCTGGAATTTAAGAACGCTTCTGTTATTATTCAGAGAAGATTTAGAGCTAATCAGCTGATGAAATTTGAAATAGGGCGTTATCGAAACGTTCGAGAGGCTGCTCTGACGCTTCAAGAAAGATGGAGAGCGATTCTAAAGATGCGTGAAGAAAGGTCGCGTTACCTGAAATTGAGAGCGGCTTCGGTTATTATTCAGAAAAGATTTAGAGCAAATAAACTTATGGACGTAGAAATGGCACGTTATCAAAGCATTCAAAAGGCTGTTCTGGTGCTTCAGTGTAGATTAAGAGCAACTGTAAAGATGCGAGAAGAAAGATATCGATATTTGAAATTGAGGAACGCTTCAGTTGTTATTCAGAATCGATTTAGAGCAAATAGACTGATGAAAGTAATGGTAACTCGCTATCAAAGCATTCAAAAGGCCACTCGAGTAGTTCAACGCAAATTGAGAGCTACTTTGAAGATGCGTGTAGAAAGACTCACTTACCTGAAGTTGTTGAAGGCTACAATAACAATTCAAACTCGGTTTAGAGCACGGAAAGCTGTGGAAATTGAGATGAGAAGATACCAAAATATTCGAGCAGCCGCTGTAATAATTCAACGATTCGTTCGACAGACTTTGAAAATGAAAAGAGAAAGAGCTCATTTCCTGAAACTTACGAAAACGGTGGTTTTTGTTCAGAGAAAGTTTAGGGCTAAACAACTTGGAATTGTAGAACGGAATAACTTTTTAAAATTAAAAAGTGCTACTCTGGTAGTGCAAAAACTATTTAGAGCTAAAGAAGACGAAAAACGAAAAGAATTGTTAAAACGCCAAAAAGTGTTAGACGATGCTGCTACGAAAATTCAGGTTAGTCTTTTCATAAGAGGTATAGTTTGGGAAGTTTAAAAAATTTATTACAGGCCATTTGGAGAGGATATTGGGAAAGAAAGAGAAACCCACAAATACAAACCTTACGTGAAAAACTTGTTGTTATTAATTCCGAGGCTTTGCATACAAAAACTTTAGGGCATCGTCTAGAACTAGCAATTAAACTGTTGGCTAACGAAAATGTCTCGGTATTACATATAATTCGAGCACTCGAAGACATTGGTAAGTAATCACTATTCGCTTAGATTTTGCAATTAGCCTTAATTATTTTTTCAGACCTCGTCACACGTACGTGTAAAAAGTCTTGTGTGAAGTTAGCTAAACTTTTGCCTCTACAATTATACATGTTTGTAAATTCAACAAATCGTTCCGAGCCAGAAATGCAAGCCTGTTCGTTGGCTGTTAAGATTCTGATTAATTTATACAAATACGAAGTCACTGCACCCTTTATTTGGATTCCAGACGAGCTAGATAATATTATAATAGCAATGAGCCGTTGTTGCGATAAAGAACATATTTTATTCCCACTTTTATGTACATTTTTATGGCTTTTATTGCACAACGAAGAATATAAAAGAACAATTTGGAGTTTGCCTAATTTGGAAGTGAGAATGGCAGCGATCAGAAGTAGTTGTTTGAGAAAGAAAAAGATGGTCGAGTTAAAACAGTATCAAATAACGCAATATTTTTTGCCGTATTCACATTTATCGCTTCCTTCGCGTGTGCCAGATTGGGGCATAGATCTACCACAACCGAGAACTTTTACAAATTCACTACATGCCTTAAAAAGTCTGATAGAAGTATTTAACATTGATTAATTATTCCTTTACATTACATTTAAGAATAATATATTGTTTTAAATATTTTTTTACTTGTACATAAAAAGTATGTTAAATAAAGAGTAAATATTTGATTTCAATATTTTTACTTTTTCATTTACATATGGCCACATTAGTCGTTTTAGCGTTGCCAGTTAAATAAACAAGTTAGTAACGTATAAGTTACACTCAAAAGTAAATCAGGCGCTCATTTAGACTTTTTAATTAGAAAATATCATGTTAAAAGTAACTTATTCCAGCTGTACATAACTAAATAACTTTACAACAATTAAAAATCGTCCATGTTTAAATCTTCCACAATATCTTCTACTTCATCATCACCTTCACGTTCGGTTGCTACTTGTTCAACTTGTTTCTGTTTTACGCTCTTCCTTTTTCGTTTTTCCTGTTTAACTTCTTGAATTTTTTCTACCTCTTCATCATCATCTTCAAGTTTGATGTCTTCATCCTCAGAGTCGCTAGGGAAGGGATTAGCCGGTTCGATTTTTTTCGTATTCTTTTTGAACTTCTTTAATGTTGGTAAATTATACTCCCCTAATTTCTCATTGTTTGTAATTTGTTTGTTCTTTTTTATAGTTTGTACTTTGTTCCAACTCTCGTAAAATTTATTTAAAGGAGTGCCTTTATTTGAAACCATAGTCTCCCAAATTTTAATTTTATCCAAATCCGTTAAAGTAAAAGTAATAGTTTGACGCTCCGCTTCGATAAAAGTATTGTTTTCTTTTATTTTTTCTAAAATCTGCTTCATTTTCTTAGTGTAATTGGCTATGGAACAATTTTTTAGAAATTGTTTAATCTGAAAAAAATAATCGGTAATGAATTAGTTGAAAAAATCTTTAAATAAATACCTGAAAGACGCAAAACAAAGATAAGTCAGGAAAAGCTATCGAATGAGACTGCGATGCCAAATACTCCAATAAGTTTCCATAAATACAATCGATAGTGCTGTCTTTGAAACCGTTTTCTGACCGTTGAGATTCTGATAAACGCAAGACGCACATGAAGTTTATGGGTTTCATCGAAACTTTCTTATGTTTTTTGTTAAAGTTAAACTCGTTTAGAACCTTAAAACAATACATTAGAGAGGTGAGGTTGGATATTTAGAATTTTACTTACATCTAAAATAAATGGTAAAACTGGCACGAAAACACCGCTCTCTTTCGAGAAGTTGATCAAAATTTGTACTATGTGAAACCTCAATGGGTAATATTCGGCTGTTGGAACGAGTTTAACAGTTCCAAGACAAACTTGTACAAATGGATAAACCAGAGGTTGAAGTTGTGCTTTACCGTAAGTAGCAGATAATAAACTACCCCACAGCTTTAAAGAGTTGACAAATTGCCAGTTATAAACAGTTTGAATGTTTTCCTTCTTTTTCATCATAATAGCGTTACGTAAGTGAATCGCTAACTGTCTTATGTACAAAAACACGTGCTTATAAGAAACTCCAGGATCGAGAGCAAACATTTCCACGAGAGAACGTCTCATGAAGTTGATGGAAGAAATAGTCGAAACACTTACAAACTTTGAATTTATAATGTACGTCATGTACATCGATTTTAACACTGTGTCAAGCATCGTCGTTAACTGACTGTTTGTTATTCTCAAAATACACAAAAACGCTAAAACTCGCACCACTTCTTCTCCGGTGCCCCACAAGTAGATCAGCTTTTTCAACATCAATTTGGAAACGCTCGGAAAAGAAACCAGCAAAACTGACATATGGTGTAAGTGTTTCAACAAGACTGTTAAAATGCTGGTTGATGTAACGCCACTCAAAAGCTAAAAATTAAATCAAATTCAGTAAAACTCGCAAGTAATAACCAAGAAAAACCCACCTTTAGCAAGTTATCAAAGTAACTTTGTAACGAGTGCTTAATTTTTATAAATTTCTTACACTTATGTGGTTGAATTTTATTACTTTTAGTGTCTAAAAATCTCCTAATTGCAGGACTTAACTCCAAAACGCAAATTTGAATAACGGCGTTAAAAATAGACGAACCTAAAAGAACAAATAAGTGAAAGTCGTTAGTATAAAATTACACCTTACCATCAACTTTATATTTCGACATTTCATCTTCTTCGTTAGAAACTCTCAACATGGCAGCCTTAAAAGCTTCGATCACAGATCGAATCGTGTTATTTGTTTTATCTGTATATAGGGCCGTCTGCCAAGTTTTCAACATTTTTAGAGTCACCACTCGCGAATCGATCTCTGTTGGTTTATCTTCGTCCTAGGAATTTTTTGATTAAAAATAAAAAGTGGCTTAATCGTAAATGCTTACTTCGAAGTCACTTTCGTCGCTCGCCACTTCTAAATCTGCGGTAGGCTTATGAAGTTCCTCTACATCTTCATCCTCGCTATCGGAAACGTTAAATTGCAACAATTTTTTGTCGTTTTCTTGCAAAAATTTGTAAAATTCTGGATCGATATTTTTCAATTTACCCAATGACTGTTTGTGCGATTGTATTTCTGTTTCGTAGTTGTCACTATTGCCTTCGTCTAAGCCGTCGTCATCCACCCACGGTGCGTTTTCCGATTCAGAGTTAGGCGCTTCTGGTTCTTGAGTAGAAGGTTCGTCTTCTGAATCAGGTTTCGATTCTTTTTTGACGGTTGCAACTTTAACTGCAACACCTTTATTTTTGTTATTATCGTGTCCATTAAGTTTAGAACCAATTGTTGTTTTGCTACTCTCAACCTGTAATTCCTCTTGTTCTGAGGCAGAATCGTCGCTACTTTTATTTAATGCGGTAGTCATAAAATCGTCAACCGACATAGCAGCGAAGTCTAATTTTGATTTCAAAGTTTTCTTCTTAGCTGATTTTACCTTTTTCTTCGTTATTTTGCCAAGGTTTGTGTCTTTTCGTGTTATAGGTTTGGATTTTATTTTTGCCATGTTTATATTTAGATAATAACTTACAGAATCACTTAAAACTAAAACTAGAATACCTTTCACGTGTAAATCCTAAGTTTCAAAATGTGAGGTTAAGCGTAAATTAAGAGCACGGAACTCGGAACTGCTTCTGATTGTGAGGTTATGTGTATTTACGTTTGCAGGTTTCTACATTTCAACTGTGCCTTTAACCTGTATGTTGTAAATTTTTAAAAAATGGTTACGCAAAGTGATGGTAAATATAAAAACTTCCGCGATTGTTGTGTTAAGGAACTTGAATCTTGTATGGAGTATGTACAACAGTATTCCAAAAATAAAGAAAAAGATCTTGAAGACTTATTAGACATCGCCAAAGAATACACTAATAAGGATATCGAATACAATCGATCCAAACAAGCATCAAAGGACACCGAAGACTACTTTAATGATCAAGAAAATGATTGCACCGAAGATGTCGTACAAGTGTACAAGAGGTGCTTGGAAAAATTGCCAATAGAGTCGTACGAAAACCACCGCATATGGCAAATGTTTAATAAAAACCCAGGTGAAGGTACTGCCGAAATGTCGGATGTAGAAGAAATTCAAGAAGGGGAAACCGAAACAATATTAGAAGGTTTCATCCCGTCGGCATTTGAACCACCAGTTGATCCGATAACCAAGCAAGTTATTAGTGATCCATGTAAAAATAAAAAGTGCGGTCACATTTATGAATACTCGACTGTAATGTCCCATTTAAAGAGAATTAAAGCTAATAAAGTTAAAGCAACGTGTCCTTATATTGGATGCCAAAATAAAAACATGGCGAGTACTTATATAATGAGAGATAAAGTTTTAAAACAACAAATTCAAATTTACCTCGCAAATAAAGGCGATGAAAGTGAACCTGAGAGCGACGAGAATGTCACAGACATTTTATAGATGTTACTTGCAAATTGTATTAGAAGAAATAAAGGTACTTTCTTTACTTTCATAAATTTATGTTTCCATTTTTCATGAAGAGTATAAGGGAGGTGACTCCAATGACTACAGTTTTAAAACCTCTAAAAATTTATAACATTTCAGTTAAATTTTACTTGGAACTACATATTACTTAAAGAGTTTAATTAGGTATAACCATGTATAACACAGTATACAGAACGGCTCATACGCCGAACACCACATAAAGGTATCTACTCTTTCTTTAGATTGTTAAGTATTTGCTAAAACAAACATTGATAATTCAGATTAGAAATTATGTAAATTTCCAACCTTTTTATTCTTAGCCTCCTGTATTAATGCACTCTATCTCTTCCGGACTTAGCGGTTTACGATGAAACCTTAACGGAAGCTCGTAATCATATACATAATTAGCGGATGAAGACTGCTGAGAGTCAGATGAAGAAACGCTTGTAGGACTTGAACTTTGAGACTGTTGATGTTGGTCTCGAGAAGGACCATACCTAAATTTTATCAATGGACAACTCATCTTAGCCGTGTGGTGAATAGCTCTAATTGACACGTTGAACGACATTTTGCAATAAGAAACTGATTATGTAATTACCTGAAATTTAAATATATTTACATCTTTAATAAGTTTGTTTGAAGAACTTACCATTAATAAATAAATACTTATCTTATTATATTTGATGCATTTTGACATTTGACAAGATACACAAATGACATAACTGGTACAGGTCCGGTTTTATAATTTTTTAATTGTTTTTGAATTTAAATTTTTGTTATCGTGTTTTTATGTCAAAAATTCCAGTAATGACGCGTCAATAAAGTCAAGTTATAAAATAAGAAATTTCTGGGCATTTACCAACGTTATAATTATGGAAAGTAATAAAAGCAACTTGGTATGTCTAGACGTTGATTCACTTAAAAAAGAAAATGAGGAAGCACATAACAATTATTTTGGATGTGATCCACTAAATAAATTTATACCATATAATACCACAAGCCGACGAATTTCACCCGTTCAAAAAATTATTACTACCACGAACAAAGTTTGGGAGACAGTAACCAATAGAATAATACAGGTGTTCGCTATTAATATTCTAAGGGCACCGCGTGGTGATTTCACACCGGGATTTCGATGATAAAAATGCAACGTTCAAATACTTTCGTTCATATTTTGGAACCATCGAAATCTCAATGATACATTGTTCAAATCACCACATGTACGCCTATACCTGCATATCCAATAGATGGAGAATTTTGAGTACCTATAACGTTTTCTTTTAGCATGGTGTATGTTTTTTAAATACGTTATTTACTTTTCTTTTTAACGAATGGACATACAACGTTTTTATAATAGCATTTACTGTTTCGATAGAAGTGTTTCTTGTATTAGTATTTGCAATATCAATTATATTATCGTCAATTATAATAAATGTAGAAGAAGCCTGTAACGAAAGAATAAAAAGTAATAGTTGTGATTCAATGAAATAAAATGGTAAGTTTTATTACACCAAAAAAAGTGCATATTATGAATTTCGTTTTAAAGAAATTTTGGCGTCAACATAACATAAGGAGCCTCATTAGGACATTAGTCATTAGTTCGTTATCATTACTCCTAATGTCTAAAATGGCACAGTTTAATAAAACTTTTTAAAGCACAAATTTATTTATTGTATTTAAAAAATAAACATTTATTGCCCTATTAAATTATTTTTCTGAGAAGCAGCGAGCGCTTTTACTTAAAGTACAAAATTTTTAACGGTGCAGGCTGAACGAGCATTACAAATAAGTAATAAAACCGAACGTCTGCTACTACAAACTGGCAGCATAAACTGAGGCGACTGGTGGATTTCTGTTCCTTTTTCAATTTTTCGATTATAGCTCAGAAACTACGCTTTTTATGAGAAAAGTGTATCTAGATGAAAAGAAACTACATCAAATTTGCTACAAATTATATTTCTTAAAGTTTTGTTCTTAGACAAACGGTTTAGGTGCTAGAGCGCGTTAAAGATTGACAAAATCAGATAAAACGCTGTTTTATCGCTTATGAGCGATAGCTCAAAAACTTAGCACTTTATGAGAAAAGTGCATCTACATAAAAATAAACTACATTAAATTTTCTACAAATTATATCTCTTGGTTTTTGTACTTAGACTAACGGTTTAAGTGCTAGGGCGGATTAAAGATTGACAGAAAATTTTAAAATCGGTTGAAACATTATTTTATCGCTCATAACTCGAAACTACGCATTTTTAGAGAAAAATTATTCTCTACAAAAATAAGTACTTACGTTCAACTTCCTACAAATTAGATTTGTCAGTTTTTTTTCCTCAGACCAAACGTTTGCGCTAGAGTGCATTAAAGTTAAACAAAAATTCCAAAATTGCCCTAAAAAACCGTTTCTTTGTTTGTTGCCTATAACGCCATAATACGCATTTTTAGAAAGATGTGTATCTATAGAAAAATATATTACATTTAATTTCCTACAAATTATGTCTCTTAGATTTTTTCGTCAAACGAACAGTGTAGGTGCTAGAGCTGCGTTGAAGTATAGAAGGGTGGGGTTTTGGAGGTCAAAATAAACCAAAGGGACACGAGACAGTTATGTACCTAAAAATTGCATTTCGATCTCGATATTCTCAATTTTTCGAGTTCTATCTCTGAAGAAGATCGAGATTGCCGATCGAAACAATAGTCGTTGAATTAATAAAAAAAAACAATTTGGATAAATCATCCATTCGTTATCATTTTTTAATTCTGTGTAATGTTCCAAAATTGTGTGAAGTCAATTAAATTGATAAAAGAGCAATTATGGGGCTAAAAAAAAGTTGCAGAAGCTACAAAGAAAATTTAAAACTTTCTTTTCTGTCTGGCCATTAAGTATTTTCATAACTACAGAGCTTTCTTTTGCAAATTACGTTAAAATTAAAGTACGAATGATTCATGAAAATAGTAAGAATTAAGGAATTTTACATAAATTTTTATACAGGGTGACTCAGACATGTTATCAATTCATTTCAGAAATGATTATTTAAAAATGAATTCTGTTCATAACGTCGAAGAAATTGAGCGCGGAAAAATCTCCACTAATATTTTCTAGAATATTCATTACTCATTACCTACATATGTTATTCTGGAAAGTTTTTGGAGGAAAATGACAAACTTAAACTCTGGATTAATAAGAAATAGGTAACACTGGAATACATTAAAGTTTTATCAATTTTCTTTACACATCATACGTTCTCTTAAATTTTTATAAGGAATTTTATATCATTTTAGAAACACCTAAATGGCCAATCCATACTTTCTAAAAATCTCCTTAATTGAGTACCCCATTACATATAACCAAAATATTTATGGAATGTTAGGTAATTTACAACCCTTTAAACGTATATAAATTCGGAGCCAGAATGTTTCACCCTCAGTTTTACATCAGCAAGCAAAACCGAATAACATAATTTACAATGGAATTAAAAACTATCTTCAAGTGGTTGGTAAGAAAAACTTTTTTCATTTAAATAACACATTACTATATTTATTTTTGTTATTTGCAGACCTCTTGTGGCATCCTTGCCGTCGCAGCAGCCAGACCAGATTTACAACTCAACGACAACGACAATTATTTAAATCAGCCCAGTTTCTTCAATTCGTTAACTTCGGTAGAGAATAATTTCAGTGACAATGAAGTTCACGAAAGAAGCCCTCAACCATACGACACATACGGACCACCTCAACCTCCTTCCTTGGGAATAACTTTAAATCCAAATGGACTTCTAGAACCTCATTTGGAAATTTTGCGTTTAATCGAAGCGTTCATCAAATTAAAGGGCGAAGTTGCCGGAAGAATTCACGCCGTCGTTAGTGATAATTGGGATCTGATACAAGCCGTGACAAAGTTGATTTTGAAGAAAATTGAAAACTTGCATTCGTTTTCTCTAACGGGCATTTCTGTGCTTAGGAAAGTTTTGGAATTTGCCGTTAATTTGTTTAGATCGTGGACTATTACTTTACCAACAGTTAGTATTAACACAGCTTATGGAAATCCACAACCAACGTATGGAGCACCACCACGAGGAAACGGATATTCTGGTTGGAATAATAAATGATCATTTGTGCAGCTTGGTGTATTTTATTTAATAAATTATTTTTAAATGAATTTTATGTAAAGAAATTGTGTTCGCTTATTTATTTTAAAATAAATTAATAAATTTGAATAAAATAATTTGAAAATTTTTTTAAGTACTCCCCTGTTCAATTGCCGAGTGTTGTTTGTCTTTGTTTAACTGCGCAGGTAGCCATAACGCCTACTTTCTCTCTCTAATTGAGTTCTGTTTTTTGACATAAGACAGCATATTTAGTAGCGATTTTCTTTATTGTATTGTAAACGTAAATTTACCCTTTAAATATGGTGAGTACATTATTTCTATTATTAAAACTACCCTTATTTGATTCATTAAATTATGAGAAACTAATCAAACGCATTTGATGTTTTAATTACCGCAATAAAATCAGGTGTGAGTCAGACGTAACCCATCTTTTTGTTAACGCACGTGCAGTTTAATTAAAAAAATAATTTACCTAAACTTTCTTTAGGTATCGCTAAATCCAGTGCGTGTACTTAAATACAATGCCGAAGAAGAAAAAGCCGAAATTGCTCGATTGTCTAGTTTCGTCGGGGCCATCGCCATCGGAGAGCTAGTTAAAAGTACTTTAGGACCTAAAGGTATGGATAAAATTTTGGTTTCGATGGGACGCAATATGGGCCAAGTTGAAGTAACCAACGACGGAGCCACAATTCTTAAGTCCGTCGGTGTCGATAATCCTGCTGCAAAAATTTTAGTGGATATGTCAAAAGTTCAAGACGACGAAGTTGGAGATGGAACTACCTCTGTAACCGTATTAGGTAAGATTTAAATTTTTTACAACTACTGTTTCTTCAGTGGAAGTGTTTTAGCCTCCGAACTGCTTAAAGAAGCCGAAAAGTTGATTGAGCAGAAAATTCACCCACAAACGATCATTGCCGGTTGGCGTAAAGCGGTGGATGTGGCTCGAGGCGCTCTACAAGCTGCTTCTGCTGATAATAGTTCTAATTTAGAAAAATTTAAGGAAGATCTTTTGAATATAGCTCGTACGACTTTAAGCTCTAAAATTTTGTCGCACCACAAAGAACATTTCGCAAAGCTTGCCGTCGATGCCGTTATAAGGTTAAGAGGATCCGGCGATTTACAGGCTATTCAGATTATCAAGAAACAAGGAGGTACATTAGATGACTCATTTTTAGACGACGGATTTTTATTAGACAAGAAAGTTGGTGTACATCAACCTAAACGTATTGAAAATGCTCGTATTTTGGTCGCTAACACGCCTATGGATAGTGACAAGATTAAAGTATTTGGATCTCACATCAAAGTCGATTCGATGGCTAAAATTGCAGAATTAGAAGCGGCAGAAAAGGAAAAGATGAAAGATAAAGTTAATAAGATTTTGAAACACAACTGCAACGTGTTCATCAACAGGCAGTTAATTTACAATTATCCCGAACAACTTTTTGCCGACGCCGGCGTCATGGCAATCGAACATGCCGATTTTGATGGAATCGAAAGGTTGGCTCTCGTCACAGGAGGAGAAATTGTTTCAACTTTCGACAATCCCGACATGGTTAAATTAGGAAAGTGCGATGTTATCGAACAAGTTATGGTTGGCGAAGACATGTTGTTGCGTTTTGGAGGAGTCGCTTTGGGAGAAGCTTGCACGGTCGTCATTCGTGGGGCCACGCAACAGATTATCGACGAAGCTGAGAGATCTTTGCACGACGCTCTTTGTGTTCTAGCGGCGACCGTTAAAGAATCTCGAATTGTTTATGGCGGTGGTTGTAGCGAAATGTTGATGGCGGTGGCAGTGAGTAATTCGGCCATCACGACACCTGGTAAAGAAGCTGTTGCAATGGACTCGTTTGCTAAGGCTTTACAACAGTTACCAGTTACAATAGCCGATAATGCAGGTTACGATTCGGCTCAGCTTATCAGCGAATTGAGAGCCGCTCATGTTGGAGGTAAATCGACCATGGGTTTGGACATGGAAAAAGGTCAAGTTGGAAATGTTCAAGAGTTAGGTATTACTGAATCGTTCGTAGTTAAACGACAAGTATTGTTATCTGCGGCCGAAGCTGCAGAAATGATCTTACGTGTCGACACAATTATTAAAGCAGCACCAAGAAAGCGAGTTGAAGATCGTGGACATTGCTAATTGCATTGTATTTTCATTTTATAATAATTTTCAGTTTAATTTTGTATTAATTTAATATTTGACTAGCTTTGCAAATAAACACTTAACACACACATATTTCCATTCCTTTATTTACTCACTGATGCGACCAAAATGATACAGGAAGATTCATAAATTATGTGAAAACTTGAAGGGACGACAATTAAAACAGAACTTTATATCAATTATTTTTCTAAAACGTCTTGAGATCTATTATAACAATCGCCCCTTGTAGCCATTATTTATAAAATGCCCTTTATAAAGAAAAACCAATTTAAACTAAGCATTTAATGTACTTATTAAATCGTTACTGGCTAACATTTCTTTTATAATGTCCAATCCACCTATTAAATCTCCATTTACGTATAGTTGTGGATACGTGGGCCAATCAGAATACGTTTTTAATCCTTGACGCACTTCTTCATCCGTTAGAATATCAAACGTGTCGTAAGCAACACTAAAAGCAAATGACGTAAAAAAAGTAGCAAGATCAATGTGGTAAATGGTAACTCACCCAGTCTCGTTTAAAATATTAATGGTTTGTTTGCTAAAGCCACAACGTGGGGTAACCCTATCCCCTTTCATAAAAAGCACGACCTTATGCCTATTTATCAGCTGTTTAAGTCTCTCTTCGAGGGCAACCTTATTATCACCGCTTGGAGGAAGCGTCCTAGATTTCGCGTTAGCTACACTATGTTGTTTAACTTTAGATGTAATTTTAGAAACGTCAGTTCCATCAACTCGATCTACGAGATTACCGGATCGATAATATAACACCGTCGGTACAGCTTCTATTTGGTATTTAAAAGATATTTCGGGTAACTCTTCTGCTTGGCATTTACAAAACTTTGTGTTTGCATAATCTGGTTCTTTGGCCAAAGTATCTAAGACGTCATTTACTTGAGCACATTGCTCAACCCAATCAGCGTAGAAATGAATGATCGTTAAATTTTCATTTCTAGAATAAGATTAGAAGTTTTTATGCAATCATTTTAATGAAGTACTTACTTTATTAAGGTCTCGAATGAACCAACGTTAGTTATTAATTCGGGCATAATTAATTTATTTCTAATTTCTATGTTTTAACTTCTGGGAGATTGGTTCAAATCTTTTTTTTGCATGTAGTACGTGACTTTGAACAATTTACGAATTTATCTTGCCGGCAAACCACTAACATGCGCCAATATAACTTTCAAAATTATAGGGATCTGTAATCTGCACGAAAGCAGTGGAGTGGTGTTGTGTTAGCTGTTCACGAAACCTACACAAACGTTATCAGATCAGTTTTATTACGACTTCAAAATCAAATCAATTTTTAAGATTAAATTGTTATCTCATTACATTTCCACACTGCACACAATATACCCTAGGTGTAGGTGTAGGTGTCTTCTTGGAAAATCGCTAAATCTTGAATCGTCAAATTTGAGAACAAATTTTGTCGTACCTAATTTCATCTCGAGAGGATTCCAGTTCAGATTTTCGATTTTATGGAGGCTTTTACAAAAAAGGGGGGGGGGCAAAAACTTGAAGTTTGGTGAGAAATCTGTAAAAAGAGAGTTTTTGGAATTGGAAAATTTCAACATCTGATTACATAAATACCTCTAAATACTACGCGGTACGCGCAATTGTAATTCCATATTATAATTATAATTTCAGATAGCTGCACAACTGCACATAATGTAGTACAGTCAGAGGTTAATATTAAGGAAAACCTATTGTCGATATTCTTCAATAAATTGAACGGATTAGGGATTAGGTATTATTACATTGCAATTAATTAATAAATGTAGTTATTACACTTAAAATTTATACAGGGTGGTCAAACACTTTATGATTGGCGATTTTAATGAAAACCAATAGAGATAGAAAGAAGTTTCTAGAATATAATTTGTTTATGAAGGTGTCTTCCTCAGCATACAAAGGATATCTTCATTTAATTGTTAATAGAAAAGCACCGGCAACGCCTACCTACTACGATTAATTTAAATGACACCATATCTAAATAATTGTCAATCGATAGAGAATTTTATTTTCTTTACAGATGAGCAATTGGTTTTATCCCTACAGAACTTTTTTTGGAGGGGAAAAGTTAAAGAAATGGTCGGGAAATTGTCTTTCCGGAATGTCCAACAAAGCGTTTTAACATTCCATAAGACAATTTGTTCACTTTTCCCCTAAAAAAAAAGTTGTGTAGGGAGAAAAACAATTGCACATCTGTAAAGATAATTAAATTTTAAATCGATTGACATAATTATTTAGATAGTGCCATTAAAAAAACGTAGTAGACGTTGTCAATGCAACGCCAACAAATTACTATATCCTACAATAGTATATTGCGATATAAGGTTGGTAAGTGCACTATAACAAAATCGAGAAAAAGTTTGAAAAAGCGAGACGAAGTCGAGATTTTTCAATTTTCGAGATTTTGTTATTATAGCACTTAACAACCGTATATCGTATTCTATTTTTCGCCCGATCAAAATATAATAGACAGACTTTTTTTTAAATTTTAAATTAATTTTTGCAAATGTCAAAAATTTAAATGTCAACAAAATAGTGATTTTGCAAGGAGTACCAACTTTACTTACCGCACGGAGTTAGGTTATAACCTTATAACAGCATTGTTTTTACTGGTCTATATGGAAACTATGAAGGTGTTGTAAATTTGATTTACACAGTCGATCAACAAGGCCTGTAAGAACGTTAAAAAACTCGATCGGGCGAAAATTGTTTTATTTCATATTGTACGTGTATTATAGTCAAAACCAGGAGAGGTGTCCTATGACTCATTTCAAAAAACTACGTAACTTGATCACGCTGTTCTTGTTTTTAAGTTTGTTTTTACGGTGTGGGAATGCAACGGAATATTTTAATACGTCATTTTTAAGTCATTTTAGCGATGACTCATAGGACACCTCTCCTGGTTTTGACTATACTACTTTTTTATACGATATACGTTCGTGAAGCGATTATTAAAGCATTCGTTTCGAAATTCCGGACTCAGCTAACATCCAGCTCATATTTTATATGTCACTTCCCGGACTAATGACGTAAATAAATATTCTATCTCCATTGGTTTTCATTTAAAACCGTCCGTAATAAGTGTTTGGCCACCCTGTATGTGGAAGAGTAATGGAAGGAATAATTACAAAATAGACACAGGCGCCTAGGATACATGATGTTTGCGGCCAAAAAGTAACGTAATTGAGCGTTTCAAAATTATAAAAATTTTAAAAGTTAAATATTTTAGTAAATTCCAAGTGTTTTGTACCCCCTCCCCCCTTCACCATCACTGAAACCCGTAAAGTGCATAATATGTCTCCTTCACGATGTATTATTTATTACTTTATTAAATAGTAAATTAATAAACATTTAGAATAACTTTTCACTTTTTACTATAAAACGATTATCTCACCCTTTAGTGATAGTCTTGCTCATTGTTGCCGCACATTTGGAAAATAGTAATTCCAAAAGCATGGTAAGGGTGGCATGCGACACCGTTTTGGTTAATGAAATGAAACTTTTTTTTTGCCTGATGAACCGAAAAAAATGAATAGGGCTTCTTTTTCCAAAAATCTGGGATTTACGCCGGGTTGGAACTTTTGAACTAATATTCTATAAATGTATTACTGTAATTGGAAAAATTATTTCAAATTGTACCAATTTTTATTGGAAAGAGCAGCGTTAGTTCAGATTATTCAGTTTAAACGTCAAATTGTCGTATACTGACGGGGTGACTACGAAATGAGGAGGTAACAGTATATTATAAGTTATAAGAAACGCTTTCTTTTGTTTAGACAATGTCTCCTTACGACCAAAACGACAATTTTCATCTTCAAAACCAAAACAACGCGTTGGGAGAAAATGACTACAAATTGAACACTGGAACTGATTATAGTTACAAAGTAAAACCGTATTGGCTAAACGTGATTGGTTTTGTTCTTCTTCATTTAGCTGCATTGTATGGTCTCTATTTAATGACTTACGCAAATTTTTCTACAACATTAAGTGGTAATATCTAATAAATTGAGCTTAATGATTTTCGAAAATATTTTTTGAAGGCTTTCTAATTGGATTCGTTAGCGGCTTTGGAATAACTGTAGGTGCCCATAGGCTTTGGACGCATAGAACATTCAAAGCCACCTTGCCCTTAAGACTCGCTTTAATTATTTTTCAAACAATTGCTGGACAGGTTTGTAATTATTATTATTTTAATTAATTAATTTACCAAATTGCGCGATTTTAGAACTGTCTCTACATTTGGGTAAGAGACCATAGACAACACCACAAGTACAGCGATACAGATGCAGATCCCCACAATTCGAATCGAGGCTTCTTCTTCTGCCACATTGGCTGGTTGATGGCTAGAAAGCACCCTTTAGTAATAAGTAAAGGAAAGTCGATAGACTTGTCTGATTTAGAAGCCGAAAAATTGGTCATGTTTCAGAAGAAGTAACAATTTGTATTTGGAGAAACTGTGAAGAATTCACAAACTTTCTTTCAGATACTACAAGACGCTTTACCTCATTTTTTCTATCTTTCTCCCTGTGATAATACCGATTTACTTTTGGGACGAAACCCTCACAAACGCGCTATTTATTTGTTATTTCGCACGTTACGTAACACAATTAAATTGTACTTGGAGCGTAAATAGCGTCGCTCATTTTTACGGAACGAAACCTTTCGACAAGTCAGTTAATTTGTACTTTTTGTTGAGCTAAAATAAATCCTTAAATTTTAAGCCGTATGCGACCAGTTGAAAGTGCTTTTGTTGGATTTGTTGCGTTAGGAGAGGGATGGCATAATTTTCATCATTGTTTTCCTTGGGATTATCGAACAGCTGAGTTGGGCTCAAAATTTAATTTTAGTGAAAAATTTATTGACGCGATGGCTGCAATTGGATGGGCTTACGATTTAAGAACTGTTCCGTACAGTATGGTCGAATTCAGATCTCTCAAGCATGGCGACGGTAGTCATAAACTTTACGGAGGAGAAGCTAAACAATTGTTAAATCAACGATCTCTTTAGAGATAGAAAATTCGAAGCAACCATTTAGTAGCAATCATCTGCTGTTAAAAGTTTAATTTTGTGTTTTAATAAATATTTTTATGAAAATGTATACTTATGACTTATGACTTCAGTTATGACATCATAAAAGTTTATCAGTTAAGGTAGTACTACCGATACCACAAGTGTCAAATGTGTGCTTACTGTAATTTGACTTCCGTCGTATTTATATTTGGCAACGCCGCGTAAAAGCAAAAGAGACAAAAAATACCTTTTAGGTTATCGGTTTGACATGTAATGTTTGTTTACTAATGAAATGTCTGAATCAAACTTCTTAAATGGTACAAAACGAATATTTCATTGGAAAATAAAAGAGTCACTGAAAAAAGGTATAAAAAAATGTGAAACAAGTAGCATAAGCCGTATTCTGTACATATTTAAATTTCGCGCGCATCTAACCTTCTTGGCGGCGTTGCCACATGTAAGTTTTTTCTTAATTATTTATTAATTACTCTTATCACAAGCTCTAAAGTTAAGGTTTTATTAATACAGAAAATTCAATTCATTTTTTTCTTTCTATTGATACCAATTTCATAAAAATCTGAACGTCCAATTTTGTGAAATAAAATAAAATCTGTGATTTCCCATAAGGATCAATGTTAAAGGCAAAAATTTTTAAATATTTTTATCTTTTTTTCAGTTCTCTGTAGGCCTCCAAAAATTTACCTGGTTAATTATGATATTATAATGTACCAATATGCCAAGTTTCATTAAATTCTGAACGTTAATTCTAAAACCGGTAGTACTACCTTAATAGTTTAGACGCGAGAGTTAGCCAAATGTGCGCACTATAATTCTTGACTTTTGCGTGACGCCCGCAACTTAGTGAGTGGTGCTCGTTTAATTAAACATTTAAAAGCACTTACTAGCGATCGTGAGGAGGTGGCTGAGCCAGAGAGAGTTGCATATTGCACCCAAAAAGATGAAAATTGTGATCATAGCAGGGAAAATAACTGCCAAGATCCGAGTGAATGCCCTCGACACCAGATTGCCCATCCGAGGCGAAGTAGGTAGTACCTGAGAGTGTGACTCGGTCGAAACGCCAGTTTCAAATATTTTAATAAAGCAAACGACCATTAAAACACAAAAGAAGGTCGCCGCATTCTCTGTCCGTATCTTTATGCCGAACCTAGGCAGATCTAGCTCTTTCAAGAAACGGCTGCTAGCCTCGATGGTCTAGTGCTTGGCTTTATACGCGGCGCCTGTGAGGGCACACTTGCTGAGCTCGGGCTGTAAATTGGCTTTGTAACGGAGAAAACTGGCCATCAAGATCTGTTCTGCATAACTGCATACAGGAAAACATCAGAAGCAAGTGTACTAATAGTAACAGGCAGCTTCCCCCCATCGATTTCCTCCCGGAGGAACGAAAGCGAGTTCAAGAAGGGACGGATAAGCGATACGCGAGAGACCTACTCTACGTTAGCTGGAAAGCCAGACGGGCTAGACCAACATCCTAGACTTAAAGTTTGATCTGGTACGTCAGAGTTGGGTCGAACGAAACCATAGCGAAGCAGACTTTTTCTTGATCCAATCGAAAAGACCAACGATGACGAATTCCGGGGGAGTAGACACTGTAGAGCATTGTAATAGTAATAGATGGGATAGCCGTTAAAATTTTAATAGATAAAATGCTGAGTACTGAAGAAAACCGGAAGATCGTGGCATCCCGTGCCAGAGAAGTGCTGGAGAAGAAAAGAAGAAAGCAAAAAACAAGTATGAGTACCACTACTACAGAGAGTGACCGTTTAAAACGGCCATTTTTAAGATAATTCTCTACGCGGGACCGATGAAATACCGAGAGGCAGTCCCAGGTCTCAGTCCAACATACACGCTAAGGAAAAGAGAAAAGAGGTTTAGTTGATAGGTGACTGAGCAAAATTCTCAGATGAGTCCAACACACTCCTCGGCGTAGATCTTAAGCCGAGGAAGTTCATGACGGATTTGCTAACCCAGCGCCTAGCCTCAATATAAAAAAAAACTATAATGCTTGGCTGTCGCGTGACGTCCGCAACTTAATGAGTGGTCTCCGTTCAACTAATAATTGACAATAAGTTGGTTGGGTTAGGTTAGGTTAGGTTGGGTTGAGCAAAAGAGCGACAGGATGACAGGAAAGGGAGCAGCAATTACTAGCGATCTCCAGAAATCCTCAGCACTAAGTTCTTCGAGCCGAGGACGTACGGAGAAGCAACTCTACACCATGAACTCAACATCACGGCTCTACAACATTCCACATACCTTAGGTACTAACGTATTCCTGCTCTTTTATTGATTTTTTATTATTTTTTTCGTTCTTTGGGATATGTGGAGTATAGAGCCGTGATGTTGAGCTGATGGTGTAAAGCGTACGTCTTCGGCGTTAAGAAAGACGGCGTACAAGATGAGATCGGACGGAAAAAAGAAGAATAGCGAAGAGCTGCTATCAGCCGACATCGGAAGTGAAGAAAGTGGGAATTTGGGTGTGGTTTGGGTGAGTCAGATATAGCACCTAACCAAACCTCACACTACTGTTACAGATAGGCAGTGTCTTTCTGAAGATTGCCTCATCAATTAAACAAAAAAAAAAGGCTAGACTGAGCACGGGGTGGAAAGTAGGTGGTATATAATAGTTCCAATTCGTAAGATAAAAAAGATAGGTTAGGTTAGGTCTACGATTAGTTTCGATCCTTCAGTCTGTAAAAATAAAAGATTTGATGCCTCGTTTTGCATTTCTTGGTGCGTACTATTGATCCCAAAAATTGGAGACTTTTGGTGAACCTGAAATGTTTTATACTGTACGCATTAGCAGAAATAAGCTGCTCGGGCTGCTCCAGAAATTCTAGAGCTTGGAAAATTTGAAAAGTAGGTCGTAGTCCTCATGAATATGGGTAGTATGTCCGGCATGGACCTGTTAAGCTTAAACGTAACATGCATTACATAAAGTTTGCTCCTTGTATTTAATAATTAAAATACACACTTTCACTGTAGCAAAATAAATATTCTCTACAAATTTTATAAGTTCGATTTCGATTGATAATAGTACTTAGTGCCGTGACAATTGCCGGGTTCGTAATAAGTAATAATTTTATAAAGAAATTGATTGGTAATTCTAATTAATATTTACAGTTTTTGCTTTTAATAATAATAACTCAAGTAGTTAATGTGCAAGAAAATTATATGAAAGTTTTACTTTACAATTTGTGATCAATTGCAAAAAGAAAAAACTGGTTTTAATCCGCTCCTGTGCAGCATAGCACGGACATCTCTCTTCTGTTACCAGAAGAGATAGATCATTAGTTGCTTAAAAGTTCAACTTAATTTTGTGCTGATTAACAACACAAAAATCAATTTCATGAAATATGCAGGGTGTCCAAGTAACCGCTCCATTTTTTATAACTTCTACAACAGTAAATTAAATATTTTAGAGCCGCCCCTGCGTCTAAAAAGTATTAGAAATAAAAAAAAAGTTCTTATTTTATTATGGTTGCCTAGGCAACTGATGCTGCTTTTATCTTCTATCATATCATTGTTACGTCGTTTATGTTGTTATGCAAAAATGTACAGGACCGTATCTGATAAGATTTTTCTCGCTTCTTATGAACATTTTACTACATCACCGAGTTCGACTAAAAGTGTTCAAAATAATGTGTAGTATCTCGGGTTTTAAGAAAAGTCCCAACTTAAGACTCACCCTGTATAAATTGTAGATTAAACAAAAATATTTGTTTATAATAGTTTTTTAGCTCTCTTGTTAATGATAATAATATTTTGAAGATTAAAAAGCCAATATAAAAATAAAAATATAATTACGCGTTTCGCCTTAAGGCTTCATCAGATAATCAAATTTTAAAAAAAATTAAAAAAGTAAAAAAACTTTAAAAAATAAAGCTTAAAAATCTGCAAAGGAAATAAATCAAAATTAGGTTAGCGAAATGCATAAATTTTTGATATGTAAACTTACTAGTATAATTAATGGAGAAGATTCTTGAAAATTTTTGAAATTCCCGCGTTTAAATAAATAAAATAGGTTCAAAAATTTTTTTAATAGAAATAAACGTGACAAATTAATTGACGTTTAGATTTTTTTTCCTTTGCAGATTTTTAAGCTTTATTTTTTAAAGTTTTTTTACTTTTTTAATTTTTTTTAAATTTGATTATCTGATGAAGCCTTAAGGCGAAACGCGTAATTATATTTTCGTACGACCGACTCTAAAAACATTCTTTACGCTTCGTGAAGTATCGCCTAAAGTCGGACATTTTGATCGAGTTTGTTTTACATACAAGTATATGATCGTAAAAATTATACATGGACAGGTATATAACCAATAAGATACTTCACGGTTATATACTTTTTGTTTGATTCTGTGAAATTTCAATTTTATTCCACTAGATGGCGCACGCTCATTAGACAAAATTCAAACTTTGAATAATTATTTAGACAATATTGAAGTCGTAAATTAATTACTTATTTAGCAAAATGCAAAATTGTGAAAGTATTAGTTGTACTTATAATTATAATACGAAAGATCAAAACTCAAAACAGTTATTTGCTGGAACAATTTTTAGAAACGTAATTTACGTAAAACATAACCTTACAAAATACAAAAGTTACTAATTTTATATTGCCGTCGTACGAAAAATTTTGTATGTATCTCGAGCAAAATGCGTTTTTGATGTTCGGTCGTCATTTAGCAGCTCAGCTCCGCTTCGCTGCTAAAAATTAGACCTCACATCAAAAACTCTCATTTTACGCTCTAGACACATAAATAACTATTTTATTTTTATATTGGCTTTTTAATCTTCAAAATATTATTAAAAATATTTGTATTCAATAGCAATTTTGTTAATTCATTGTTTTGCCAATAGTCCGGTCAATTTAAACATTCGAAGGTGCATAAAGTCCCAACAAGCGGAAAATCTGTAAAATTGTTCAAAACATAATTATAAATAAAATTCAAAAGTTCCCCATCATTCCCGTGTGTGGAAAAAATTTTATTTGAGGTTAAAGGTAAAAAAATGAGTTTTTCGCGATTTTCAGCAAAACGGTAAGTTTTATCAAAAAAGTACTTCAGACAAAAATTGTAGATCATAAAATTATCTATAAGAAATGTATCAAAACTTTTTTCCTAAGAGCCACCGTTTCTGAGATATAACGATTCAAAAAGTTGTATATATATATATATATATATAACAACTCTAGAGATGTATACGGGGTGTTGCATGACGTCTTGTACAAACTTAAGGGGCATTTTTGTGAGGTCAAAATAAGTCGATTTAACCAACTTACCCTATAGTATATCAAAATGGTTCTTAAGCCCGTGGAAGTGCTTCAAAGTTGAAAAAAATTTTTTCTTTTTCTTTAATAACTCAAAAATGCTTTGTTTGATTTTGATCAAATTTGGTATGTGGGGTCATGTTAAAAGCTTAGTGTACGAAGTACAAATAAATACTCGAGCTCAACTGCAGCAGCGTATTATTGAAGCATGTCAGCAAATAAGGGATAACGGGCTTTTGGTATATAGGGCAAGTTGGTCAAATCGACTTATTTTGACCTCAGAAAAATGCCCCTTAAGTTTGTAGAGTATGTCATGCAACACCCTGTATACGTGACGTACTCATGCATATTATGACGATACAACTTTTACAACTTTTTGAATCGTTATATCTCAGAAACGGTGGCTCGTAGGAAAAAAGGTTCTGATACATTTCTTATAGATAATTTTATGATCTACAATTTTTGTCTGAAATACTTTTTTGCTAAAACTTACCGTTTTGCTGAAAATCGCGAAAAACTCATTTTTTTTACCTTTAACCTCAAATAAAATTTTTTCCACACACGGGAATGATGGGGAACTTTTAAATTTTATTTATAATTATGTTTTGAACAATTTTACTAATTTTCAGCTTGTTGGGACTTTATGCACCACTTGTCTCATTTTTTAGTCTAGATTGACCGGACTACAATAACCAAACCTTAATAATACGAGTTTCGTAGTTTGTATACAATATGCAATAGAAAACCTTATATACAGGGTGGCTGCAGTGCTACTGCATAGGTAGCCGTCTTTATCTCAAAAATGGGCCCAATTTTGGTCTGACGTCACCGCTCGGGCTACAACTTTCACTTTCATGTGAAAATGGCTCTTTGAGCACTTTTTGCTACTATTTTATACCTAACACGGTAACACGCAATCTACTAGGTACTAGGTACGTTATAAAACATTTTACATAAAACAAACACTTTTTAAATACCTAAAAGTTGGGATCCAGGTTCAGAGGGATATTATAAGGAGTATTACCTACCTATTTCAAAAATGGTAATTTGAACGCCATGGTTACAAATGCCCGTCCAAATTACCAATTAATCAAATTATTACCAAGAAATTGATTATAATTCTTTTAAATGCTTAGTAAAACCCTAATTACTAATGACTTCGGGTCATTGTTAAAGTATGCTTTATATTGCATAAGGCATTGTTTACAAATCAATGAATAAACAATTGGGTTAATTTGTTTCTATCTACTGTATAAAAGGTTTTGCTATCACACCCTTAGTATCAGTGCTCTCATTGCTTTTAAAACTGGCTGTGTTTTTTAATAAACGTAAGTACTACTACTTCTTTATTTTATTTTTCTAAACAAGGGTCGACGTTTTATCGTGTATCAGGCATGTACTGCTGGAGAGGTATTTGTATATTTGTTTATCAAAATAATTCCTTCTATTTTTTCCAATTTCAAAAGACAGAAAGGTGTTTGCTAAGAGTGAGATAACAAAACCGAGATCTTGTATTGGATTTACTCCGTAGACGCTTGCACCAGTTCTTTAGATGGGCTTTGGCCTTTTCAGCGCATCTTGATTAATTATGACGCTGGTCGTTTACTTATTTCCATTTTTTATATTCTCGAATCATCGGCTCTTGGATCATCTGGATCTGGATCCAAGTGCAAGCTCCCTGAGCTTAGGCCACTTAATCCGACCCATTGTACTTCCTCCAAGCGGCCTCCTCGTGCCCATCAAATCTCGAGCCATCCTACTTGTAGAGCGAACTACAGAATTCTGGCGGGAGGGATGGTGTTTATTCTGGCCATATCGACCCAGAAGTCCCCATCAGTTTAATTTGAAAAACTGAGACATATTTCTCCAGCGGTAGGCTGTTGTCGAGGGCCAGTTCAAAGATCCCTTTTGATTTTTAGATCCATCTGTAAAGCCAGTTATGTCTGCTTCGATGTTCTCAATTGAATCCACCCGAGTTTGAAAGTCTCTGTAGAATGTATATTTTGGAGAGATGCGGTCTGCATCCACCTCCAAGAGAGGGAGGTTCATGGGAAACTTCTTGAGGACTTTGGTGTGTCCGTAAATTTCATATCTGATGGACCACCAGTCTCCATCCCTACAGCGGTAGGGCTGCTTTTATTGCCATCTCACCCACATATAGATCAAGTGGAGGAAGGCATGCTGAAGGCGTGGTTCTCGTGGCTCCGATAACTCTTAGTTTCTTTTTTCTAGCGAAAAGACTCAGCTCAGTCAATGGAAATCCACTCTTCGTCTCCTCTATCGTATCAAATTCAATTTTTGCGTTGGCAAGTCTAGTCGAGTTTTTGACCTATTTTGAGCTACCCAGCTTCCTAACTGTGTTTATGTTTTGTTGGATTCATCTAAGAAACTAATAACATCTTCTCGCTTAACGTAAATGATAATTTTGTTACAGACCATGGCCCCTTACGACAAAATCAACAACAATAACGATATTTCGATGAATGAAACCGAATTAAACGCCTCTTTGAAATTGCCGACCGAAATTGGAACTGATTATAATTTTAAATCAAAGCCGTATTGGCCAAATATAGCCGGTTTTCTCGTTCTTCATCTAGCTGCTTTGTATGGTCTCTATTTAGTACCTCAAGCAAAATTATACACCCCAATATGTGGTAAGCTCAATTACAAATTATTTTTGATCGCATTAATTTATTTTTATTTACTTAAAGCTTTCTTAACTCTATACTCGTCCAATTTTGGAGTAACGGTAGGAGCACATAGACTTTGGACGCATAGAACATTCAAAGCCACCTTGCCCTTAAGACTGGCTTTGATTATTTTGCAAACAATTGCTGGACAGGTTTGTAATTATTATTATTTTAATTAATTAATTTACCAAATTGCGCGATTTTAGAACTGTCTCTACATTTGGGTAAGAGATCATAGACAACACCACAAGTACAGCGATACAGATGCAGATCCCCACAATTCGAATCGAGGCTTCTTCTTCTGCCACATTGGCTGGTTGATGGCTAGAAAGCACCCTTTAGTAATAAGTAAAGGAAAGTCGATAGACTTGTCTGATTTAGAAGCCGAAAAGTTGGTCATGTTTCAAAAGAAGTAAGAATTTCTAGTCTGAGAAATTGCGAAAAATTTACAAACTTCCTTTTAGATACTACAAGACGCTTTACCTCATTTTTGCCTTTATTCTCCCTGTGATAATACCGATCTACTTTTGGAACGAAACCCTCACAAACGCGCTATTTATTTGTTATTTCGCACGTTACGTAATACAATTAAACGGCACTTGGTGCGTAAATAGCGTCGCTCACTTTTACGGAACGAAACCTTTCGACACGTGAGTCGCCTCCAATTGTTTCGTAAAAAGTTTAATTTTTGACATTTTAGCCGTTTAAGACCTGTTGAAAGTCACTTTGTTGGCTTCATATCGGTCGGAGAAGGTTGGCATAACTTTCATCACGCCTTTCCTTGGGACTACCGTGCAGCCGAATTGGGCTCTAAATATAATCTCAGCGAGAAATTTATCGAATTGATGGCTGCTATTGGATGGGCTTACGATTTAAGAACTGCTCGTTATAATATGGTCGAATACAGGTCTCTTAAATTTGGCGATGGTACTCATAAAGTTTACGGAGAGAAGGCTCGACAATTGGCAACTCAATCATCTCTTAGTAAGGAAAAATTGGAAGATTCGATAACAAACAAACGAGAAATAGTTCATAAACGATCTGTTGTTAAAGGATAAAGTTGGTGCGATTTGTTTGCACGTCAATAAAAATATTTAAATAAATTCGTTTTTCTACTTCCTCACTGCACACTTTTAGTGTGAAAAGTTGTGTTGAGTCTCGTAGCGGTTCTTGTAAAAATGTTTAAGTACTACCCACCACTACATGTTCGAAAAAGCGCTGTAAAATACCTTCAGTTGCGTCATTCTTGTCCAATACCGAACCGCTGAAGCATTTTCAACTATCAGCTGGAAAAATAAAAATTTATTATACAAATTAGAAATTTTCCATTCGTTTCTATTAAAATTAAAATGTGGTCGTCTACATTAGCAAGGTGTGCTATATCTAGTTATTAACGTATACAATTTCTTCGAGTATTTTTATCGTGCCTTGCATACTTTCCTCACAATAATGAAGAAAAATCACAAGTAGTAGCGGTTTTAATATGTAGTATGTACGCCTTATCTATGTATAATGTTAATCCATGTACTTGCAACGAATACTTTCACCAGAGAATTTCTCTCTAGCAAAAACAAACATTGTGTGTAAGTTTTATAAGTTCGATTGACAAAGATCCTAGTGCCATGACAATTTTAGGTTTGTAATTAATAATATAATAATTATTATACGCAAATTAAATATTGGTGACTGATTTTGCTACTAAAACTACCGAGTTAACGAGCTCCTAAAAAATTTAAACTCAAGAAGTAGAATGAAAACTGGCATTCATTCCTCAAACGTCCGAGAACTTAGATTTCAAATTGATCGTTCGTTAACTCGTTGGTAATAATATTGCAATCATACTGTGTACACGTGTACAGTTTAGGGTATTGGGTCCGGAAGGCAACGTGTGCACTTTTACTAAAAAACATTCTAAATGAGTAATAAAGTCGTCTGTCACTTGGGGGAGGCTCGAAAAGAATGAATTTTTGAGCTTTTTTAGTTTCTCGCTTATAACTCAAAAACTACGCACTTTATAAAAAAAAGTGTTTCTCTATAAATATAAACTGAATCGAATTTTTTATAAATTATGTCTTTTAGGTTTTTGTCCTCAGACTAACGGTTTAAGTGCTAGGGCGGGCTAAAGATGAACAAAATTTTCAAAATCGGATAAAACACTGTTTTATCGCTGATAAGCGATAGCTCGAAAACTGCCCACTTTCTGAAAAAAGTTTATCTACATAAAAATAAACTACATCAAATTTTCTACAAATTACATCTCTTAGGTTTTTGTCCTTAGACTAACGGTTTAAGTGCTAGGCCGAGTTAAAGATTGACAAAATTTTCAAAATCGGATGAAACACTGTTTTATTGTTTATGAGCGATAGCTCAAAAACTACGCACTTTCTGAAAAAAAGTTCATCTACATCAAAATAAACTACATCAAATTTTCTACAAATTATATTGCTTAGGTTTTGTCCTTAGACCAACGGTTGAGATGTTAGGACGGGTTAAAGATTGACAAAATTTTCAAAACCGGATAAAACACTGTTTTATCGTTTATGAGCGATAGCTCAAAAACTACGTACTTTCTGAAAAAAGTGCATCTACGTAAAAATAAACTACATCAAATTTTCTACAAATTATATTGCTTAGGTTTTGTCCTTAGACCAACGGTTGAGGTGCTAGGACGGGTTAAAGATTGACAAAATTTTCAAAACCGGATAAAACACTGTTTTATCGTTTATGAGCGATAGCTCAAAAACTACGTACTTTCTGAAAAAAGTGCATCTACGTAAAAATAAACTACATCAAATTTTCTACAAATTATATTGCTTAGGTTTTGTCCTTAGACCAACGGTTGAGGTGCTAGGACGGGTTAAAGATTGACAAAATTTTCAAAATCGGATAAAAGACTGTTTTATCGCTTATGAGCGATAGCTCAAAAACTACGCACTTTCTAAAAAAAGTGTGTCTACATGAAAGTAAACTTCATCAAATTTTCTACAAATTATATCTCTTAGGTTTATGTCCTTAGACTAACGGTTTAGACGCTAGAGCGAGTTTGACAGAAATTCCTAAATCAGCAAAAAACTGTTTTTTTTGTTTACCACTTATAACTACTTATAACACGCTTTTCGAGAAAAGAATGTTAGAAAGAGCTCTTGAATGGGTTTTGTGTAAATAGTGCAAAAGTGGCTTTCCGTTTTACTAGGAACATATTTATTTATATGAAGGTGTTGTAACGTTCGAAAGCGCGGGTTAGCATGTTAGCAATAATTTCATTTTTAAAAAAAAGCCTCACAATAAACATTTTGATGACAATTCACATCAAACCACCACACCCAAGGTCTTTTAAAATTAAAGTATTGCTCAGTAGCATACGAATTTTCTGATGATCAGTGGCTCAGTGGCTGAAATTTGAAATAACTTCCAACATGTTTCTGCACTTCAAATAATTACGCCGTCATACTTCCAATTTCATTTTGTCAAAATCTAGTTTTAGATCGAGAATGACTCAAGAAGGTTTTTCGTCCTTAACTTGAAAACTACGCACTTGATAAGAAATGTGCTTGTATTGAAAATGATCTACATCAAATTTCATACAAATTATATCTCCTAGGTATTTTCTCTCAGATGACCTGTTTAGGCGCTAAAGCGCGTTAAAACTATCATTTTGTGGCTTTTGTGGCAATTTGTTCATCAAATGTAAAATTAAAATATGAATTAGTTGAAGTTTTAATTTCCTTAATACTTATAAATTATAATTATAAATAACGTAGGTATAACAAACGTAGGTAGGTACCTACTATTAATTAACCCTAAAATTCAAAGAAATTTTACCTTGTAGATACATTATTGGTCTATTAAAACAATCCTCAAAATTTACGAACAGGATCTTGTTTATTCATGACCAATGGCAAACAGTGATGAAAATCTTTTGAAGGATAATAAATTCTACAACGCCTCTTATGTACATGTACTATGGTTAAGCAGGATCTATAAGAATAAGAATGGGTAAATTGCGGATGGCTTTATTTGCCTCGAAAATATTAAAACTTGACCCCACACCTTGACGTTCGTCGACCATGAACAACTCCATTTTTAATCAGTTAATCAGTAGATATCGTAACATAATGGAATGTATTTGCATAAAGTTTAACTTTTATCAAGTCAGTCATTGACTTATTGGCGGTACACACCTATAAATATTTCTCATTTGTAAGTTGTAACTGTGTAAAACCCTTCACTCTGCCACAGTAGTTTCCTACTTACAGGAAGTAATTCTAGAATTTATAATACGTTTTGGTACGGGGTACACCCAACACTTTTTCTCAATCGCTTATAAAAAAAGTTGGTAGATTATGCCCCAGTCCAAATAAACTGGCGCATGATTCATCGCTATTGAACATAAAAAGCGTCCTGAAAAAATGTTATCTTTGTTCATCTTCCGTAATAAAGTGAGATGGGTAGCGAGACGCATGAAATGAGTTATGTGCCACCTTATTTGGGCTGGGGCATATCCTCATATTGTCAGAAAAGCAGAAAAAGTTATCTTTAGAAAGTTTATTGTTCTTTTCGCCATACTTCAAAAACTTTTAGAAGGGGGTAAATTTTGTTTTTTGAAGACAGGGATTTATGTAGAAGAGATGGCAACGAAAGCAGCCCTTCGACTAAGGGGATGGGGACTATAGTTTGTCAGATACAGAATTTATGGACACACCAAAATCCTCGAGGAGTGCTTTAAGAAGCTACCTCTCCTGGAGTTGGATGCAGACCGTATCTCTCCAAAATATACATTCAACAGAGACTTTCAAACTCTAATGGATCCAACTGAGAATATCGTAGCAAACATAACTGTCTTTACCGATGGATCTAAAAATCAAAAGAGATCAGGAGCAGGTGTTTGCTTGCCTGAACTTGTCCTCGGCATAAGCCTACCGCTGGGGAGATATGCCTCAGTCTTTCAAACTGAACTGATGGGAATATTATACAGCGCAAACGAAATCCTGAATAAGAAAATATCGACGGACAGTAAAGCTGCCTTGCAAGCTTTAAACGCCTGCAAAGTAATCTCTGGTCTCCTGCTAGAGTGCATATAGCTGCTGAACCAGATATCAAAAACAATGTTCTCACACTCTGTTAGGTGAAAGGACATCAAGAAAATGAGGATAACGAAAAAGCAGACGAGCTGCCCAAGAAACGCTTAAACAGCCTTCCCTGATCTGATCTGCCCTGCCCTGAGCTGATCATCAAACCAGCCGTAACAGCTGTTAATACTCTCCTTAAAAAATACCCATCAACTACAGACTAAAAGATGGACAAGCAAAGGAGGGTGCCGCCAAAGCAAAAGAGCTTTACTGGCTTCTTCCAAAAAGCTGGCAAAATACTGTCTACAGTTGTCCCGAACTAATCTACGAATAATTGCGGGGACACTCACGGACACTGTCGACTACACAAACATCTTCACACTCTGGGCTTGGTAGATAATCTCACATGTCGTGGATGCAAACTAGAAGACGAAACCGCTGAACATGTGCTCTATCACTGTCCAGCTCTAACGTCGATAAGAAGATCCGTGTTGGGGGACTTCTGGCTCGACATGGCCAGAATAAGCACCACCCCTCCCGCCATAATCCTGGAGTTTATCCTACAAGTAGGATGGCTCAAATCTGATGGGCACGGGGCTTAAGGGTAGTACAATATGGGCCCGATTAAGTGGCCTAAGTGCAGAGAGCTTGCTCCCCCTCCTTAAATAATCTAGAATCCAGAATCCAGAAGCCAGGGATTATTTTTGTCCATTTAACCTAGTCTCTATCTCTTACGATTCGATAAACGAGTTTTTCGTACCTTTATACCGAGTGTTCCAAATTTGTCAACCTAGACACGACGTCAATTTAGTATTATTGGTTCATTATCAAATGTCACACAAATTATCTGTCAATTCAGAACTCTTTAATATTAGCAATAAGTCGCAAAAATCGTATGGAACTAAGAAACAAGGTAAACGAAACCACCAACTTACAAAATTAACATAAATTTTCTTCTCTTTTAAGACGAAAATGATAAAAGAAACAATTCGACGGACTTACTACAAGCTACAATTGGAAATTTTGGTCGATGGCAGTTCCGCATTTCCGTATTAATGTCGTTATTAAAATTTCCAATAGCGTGGTTTCAACTAGGAATAGTCTTCCTCGCACCACCTACAGAATTTTGGTGTAAGCCGCCACTTCGGTACAGTTACATGACTGCAGACCAATGGAAATACTTCATGCAACCGACGAGTAGCAAAATTAGGCAACATTACGTAAATATTTAAGTAATTTTACCAACAAGTATCGATAATAATTTTAATATCTTACTTTTTAGTCGACCATCGAGACCGGCTCGTGCGTAATGAGAGACGTAGATTCAGATTCGCTAACCGACATAATGCCTTGCCAATGGGGCTATCAATACAACCGCAGCGTAATCCACTCCAATATTATAACCGAATGGGATTTGGTTTGTAATCGCGAACGTCTGGTGGACCTCGCCCAAATAAGTCTCATGTTTGGCGTACTGATAGGTTGGTAAGGCTAAATTGGTGGCACTGCTGCGGATAGTTACCCCCCAACTTTGTTACAGGTAGCATATTTTTTGGTGTAGCTGCTGATAAGTATGGAAGAAGAAATATTTTGCTCTTGTCGATTATTTTTCAATCGTTTTGTGGGATACTTTCTGCTCTATCGCCGTGGTTTTCGTTATTTTTGTTGAGTAGATTTCTTTTGGCGATGGCTAATGGTGGTACCATGATCACGTCTTTTGTTATGTGCATGGAAATTGTCGGTGGAAAGTGGAGGGCTATTGTGCCGATCTTATATCAGATTCCTTTTGGAATTGGTAATACGATTATGGCCGGTATCGCTTACTTCGTAAGAGATTGGAGAGTATTGCAGTTTACCTTATCTGCTTTGAGTTCTTTCTATTTAACTTATTTATTGTAAGTAACGGAATAGTTCGGAAGAGTTGCGGATAACGGATTTTAACTTAAAACAGCTTGATACCCGAGTCCCCGCGTTGGTTGTTGGCAGTTGGAAGAGACGAAGAGGCCATTAAAATACTAGAAAATGGGGCTTGTGTGAACGGAATGGAAAAACGAGAATTTGAAAGAAGTATAAACGAATATAGTTACAACAAAAAAATTGAAGTAAAAAAAACGGCCGGTTTAGTCGAGCTCGTGAAGACGTCCGAAATGAGAAAACGGTCCTTCCTTTTATGCCTCAATTGGTATAGTATGAATCTTATTAATAGTAATAAGAAATAGAAGTTACAAAAGTTACAACGAAATTAGTTTTTAGGTTCATTTGTGGAATTAATTTTTTTGGATTTACCCAATATCTCGGACAAGTGAGCCGAAATATTTATTTCGCCGTCGCCGTCGGTGGTTTGATAGCCGTTCCAGGGACGGTATTGTGTGTATTTGTGGTGCAAAGATGTGGACGTCGCGTCAGCATAGCTTACGCCAGTTTTTTTACTGCGACCTGTTTTATACTCATTTTACTAGTGCCACGAGGAGTATTCGAACAAGACTGGCCTCGCGTGGGTCTTGCAGCTCTTGGGGTGGTCGGGATGTCTGTGAGTATTGAGGTTAATTCTTAAGTTTGACGATTTTGGACGAAATTATTGTAGGTTTCCGTTCCCGCATTGTACCTTTTTACGGGCGAACTTTATCCGACCATTTTGAGAAATGCGGGCGTTGGAAGTGCCGTAATGTGTTCCAAATTAGGATCGATGCTCGCACCCCTCATAATCGCCCTTGGCGGTTTAGCTTGGTATTTGCCACTTTTAATCTTGGGACTTTTGTCGGCGACAGAAGCATTACTCGTGCTTCCTTTGCCCGAAACATTAAATACGAAATTACCAGAAACCATCTTGGATATTGTAAACTTGAGTGATGAGTACGTGGACTAAAATATTCGCGCTCTTTAATTTTATTTAATACCATTTCCAGCACTTCTACAACTAATACGATGGACGATGATGGAAATACTGTAGACCTGATGAAGGACTCCAAATGAGAAATTAGTAATTGATGTGGACATGCTGTATCTAAATCACACACGACGTAGTTAAGTTTTTCTGTAAATTAAAAATAACGTGTCTTCTTCTTTTGTTTTAACAAACAAATATAATATGTTTTTATCAATT
Organism: Malthinus flaveolus; assembly: GCA_950108345.1. Lineage (NCBI taxonomy): Eukaryota > Metazoa > Arthropoda > Insecta > Coleoptera > Cantharidae > Malthinus > Malthinus flaveolus. Next base: position 19,600,910 of record OX467286.1, on the reverse strand, counting down.
TACATTAAATTGCTTTACAGTGTAGAGTAGAGCAAGCTGTTTCCGAAAAACGTTTAGGCTCTCCTAAAATAATCATTTCGAGACTATCCGTTTACAAATAGTAGTAATCCAAGAGCTGTTTGAACTAATTAATTAATTCTCGGCGACACGAGAACGAAACCGCAGAAACTGGAAAAACCTTAATATTGTTATTTATCTAAGTATCATTATAAAGGGTGGCCCAATAAGAGCAGGATGACATCTCCTCTACTACACCAATGCGCGTTATTATCTCGTCGTTCATCTCTTGAATTGTTGCTGGCTCATTAGCATAAACCTCACTTTTGAGTTAACACCAAAGAAATAAGTTCAAAAGTGTCAAATCGCACGATCTCAGTGGCTAATCAATTGACATTGCTGTTTCGCGGGAACTTCTCGTGCAATAAAGCCATTGTTGCATTGGTTATGTGGCATGTGGCGCCGTCTTGTTGAAACCATATATCGTCCGCACCCATAGCATCTAATTCGAACCAGTAAAAGTACCGTATCATGGTACGATATCGTTCACCATTTATAGTAACAGCATTGCCGGCATCATTTTCGAAAAAAAAACCGGTCCAATAATTCCTCCGGACCAAAAACCACACCGAACGGTGACTCTTTGAGGATGCATCGGTTTCTCGACGATCTCTCTTGGGTGATGGCCGTGATAGCGAAACTCTCTTCGGCCTACCCTAGATAAGAAACTAACTTTTCAAACACACGTTGATTATGTTGTAAAAAAAGTAGCAAGTTTAGTGAGGAAAATACCTCTTGCTACCCCCTAAAGGTACCTCTCTGAACAATATTCTTAAAATTCAATTTGACCATTAAATTATGCATATAAAAATACCCAAACGGCCAAAATTTTGTAATTTTATTTTAATTCGTTCTCAAATTATAACTAAAAAACCAAAATATTTCTCTCATCTTTAAAGGATGAGGATGAGGAGCTCGCTTAGGAAAGATTTTGTGCTATGTGTTTATGAGAACTTTTTTTTACAAATACTAATTAAATAAGTTTGTGTCCGGAATAAAATTTTCAACCTTTGCTGTCAATTATAAAATGCGTTGTCAATGAGCTTCAACTTAAAGAGGCGTGACTTACTCGCACGCAGTTTTATGAAAAAAATCGTTGCAAATTGTACAATTTGTAGCGAGAAGCTTCCTGACAATGGCAGGTAATCTAGAAAGCTCGAAGTAGGTGGCGCTAAGAGTTGGAGTCATTACAGCTGTCATTAACGGGTTATGCTACGTTTAGATACCGTCGTTTCGGCAGTACGGCAATACGGCGTTTTCTGTACTAACCAATCAGAACGCAGAATACGATTTGAGATATTCAAAGACGACCGCGTGAGCACGACGCTGCGTTGACGACGAACAGTTCATCTGGTTGAACTTTCGACGTCGTCGTTTCAGCGTTGTGAGGTTATGTTTGTTGTTTTTAAATTTTTTTAAATATCTTTCAAGTTACTATTATCAATATTCAATTCCGAAAGAAGATTATGAACTATTTCGATTTTTATTCTATTTTTCACCCATACTCTTCTTTTCGTTTTTTTTTTTTTTTATTTTTATATAAATAAGCGCAAATTAATAACGAAGACTTATCCATTTTGTTTAACTATGTTTTATTGAAAATATTAACAGGTTTATAGTAGTTGTTAACTCCTTAACTTAAAGATCCACACGAGTGAATTTGTATTTGCCGCCTGCATACATCGCCATGACGCTGCACTGCAAAAACGTTGAAAATAGTTACCAAAAATCCGGAGTTGTGGCGTTTTGACGTTATAGCTGCGCGCAGTCGAAACGACGGTATCTAAACGTACCATAATGCTACGTTTAGATACCGTCGTTTTGGCAGTACGGCAGTACGGCGTTTTCTGTACTAACCAATCAGAACGCAGAATACGATTTGAGATATTCAAGGACGACCGCGTGAGCACGACGCTGCGTTGACGACGAACAGTTCATCTGGTTGAACTTTCGACGTCGTCGTTTCAGCGTTGTGAGGTTATGCTTGTTGTTTTTAAATTTTTTTAAATATCTTTCAAGTTACTGTTATCAATATTCAATTCCGAAAGAAGATTATGAACTATTTCGATTTTTATTCTATTTTTCACCCATACTCTTCTTTTCGTTTTTTTGTTTTTTTTAAATTTTTATATAAATAAGCGCAAATTAATAACGAAGACTTATCCATTTTGTTTAACTATGTTTTACTGAAAATATTAACAGTTTTATAGTAGTTGTTAACTCCTTAACTTAAAGATCCACACGAGTGAATTTGTATTTGCCGCCTGCATACATCGCCATGACGCTGCACTGCAAAAACGTCGAAAATAGTTACCAAAAATCCGGCGTTGTGGCGTTTTGACGTTATAGCTGCGCGCAGTCGAAACGACGACGTCGAAACGACGGTATCTAAACTTACCATTACGCTACAGGCTGCACGGTTCCCCCCCTCTTTATAACTTGTTAATAAATTAAATAAAAAAATCCGGCCAGAGTTGAGGCTACAGTCTCAGTAGCCTAATGAGTAATCCGGCGCTTGTTTGACCCCAATTTTCTTATACCGAAACTTCCTCCATTCAGCGATACAGCGAGTTTTAGTTAAAATTTACAAATTTGCTGTATCTCTAAATAGAGGAACTTTCGGTATAAGAAAATTAGAGTCAAACGACTTCTTGTAAGAGTCCCTGAAGTTATGACGCATTTATAGGAAACACCCTGTATAGTAAAAATTTAATACAAACTTATTTAAATTTTATGTATAATCTGACCAGACTAAATACGTAGATGAATGGCGAATGTTAATTTTTGTTAATCTTCCATTAATATTCAATATATTATTGTTATTAAAAAAGTGGATTTTTTGAGAACACTATCGTATAATATCAATAATGATTGTTAAGAATAATTAAAAATTCCAATAGTGAACTGGTTTTACCTACGTAAAATCGTTGTCTTGTATCTTGTAATCGAATCTGCATATTATTTGACCTAGAGAGTTATTGAAAATTTTACTGTCTCTTTCTAAAATTTGCAATATTGATAATTGTTTCACTAGACGTTAAAAAAGTTCGGTGTGAGTTCCGACTTCAAATTAAGTATTTCGTAGCATTGTTTCAAAATGATTCTACACGCATTGGCGGCTTTTCAGAGGAGGAAAATTTACAGTCAGCAGTGTTCTTTGAAATTATAAACCAACTTGACTATTTTCACAAAAACTAAATTAAGCCACGCCCCTTTTTGCACGAGGCGCGCTCTTTGCCTCGCTACGCTCGGCGAGTTTTCTTTCGCCTCCTCAAAATTGATGGGCCGCCACTGTTCTACAGACTGAATTCTATTTCATTTTCCGTATGAGGATTTTGCTTATTGTAAGAGTTATAGTCCAGTCAAAATAAATAAAAAATCGTGGAAAGTTCGGAAAAATTCGCATAAAGCTGAAAATTGGTACAGATCTTAAATACATTATTAGAAATGATATGTCAAAAGTCTCCATTGATCCCACTTCTGCTAAAAATTTTATTCAAAGTCAAAAGTCAAAATAACTCGCCTTCTGTAGATCCTACGTTGATGAAGGTTATTATAAAAGTTATAGAAAACATTATTAGCTACAAGATTTGTTATATGCATTTTTCCCATAAGTTTAACTACTTTTGAGATATAGTGCGGAGAAGAGGTTACAGTGAATTTGTATACGGAATGACGCTGTATAAACTGCGGAGTAAGACGCGTAAGTTTTACGAAAGGAATCAGCCACTAAAGTTAACCACTTCTGGATAATCCGGCATTAGATGAGGTTGAATAAAGATGTACATAATTTTAAAATTCTGAAAACGAAATTGGTATTGGTTTTCGTCTTCACCTATTGTAAAGAAATTAAAAAATGCTTTTTTGAAATTGTAACATTTGTGAGAGTGCTACTGAATTTCAAAAGCTTCTTATTCACAACTTAGAGGTACGATAAAGATTTCCTATATCACGTCAGATAGAATAATGATGTTTTCTATAACTTTTATAAGAAGCTTCATCAACGTACGCTTTATAGAAGACGACTTATTTGCACGAAATAAAAAAGGCCACTTTTAAACAGCTCCCCCTCTCCCCTCGGGCACTCTACATTTCGGGACTTTTAGTATGTCATACTGAAGGTTATAACGAACAACTATACTAATTTTCAAAACCCCTGGATGGTTTTCCCTTAAATGCCACCCGTTTGTCTAATTTGACTGCACTAATAGTGAGAGAAATTTGCGAAAGATAGATTTTTCGACCTTTGACTTTGAATAAAATTCTTAGCAAAAGTGGGATCGATGGGAAATTTTTTAAACTGGTATAACTATTTTATTTTGTGATAATGCACCTAACTGACGAATTTTAAATGGTACTCTATGCAGCTTCTTACACCAATAAGAAGAGCGAATTTTTTTACTTCATTTTCATGAAAAATAATTTTTTTCCGTAGAAAAAATTAAAAATAATTCACCCTGTATAATAGTAGGCAATACTTCTTGGTAAAAAATATTTTTCGAACAGCTTAATTTATCATAGTTATCACCGAATTGATTAGCCAAGAAATTATAAATTAATGGTCGATTTATACAGGGTGAATTATTGTTGATTTTTAACGTAAAAAAATAGTATATTAAAGAACGAATTTCATAAGTCACGTATTATAGCACGACTCCAAGTTTAAAATGCGACTGGCGTAGCCAGGAACGTTTTAATGGAGGAGTGCTATAATCGCTATAATGACTTATGAAATGAGTTCTTTATACAATTTTTTCTATTTTGCGCCTTTTAAAGTCCATTTTCAAAGAAAAAAATCAAAATATAAAAATTTAGGGATTTTTGTGATGGTTGGCTTGTTGGCAGTACTAATTGTAAAGTGACATTTCGTAATTTAAAATTCAAATAAATTGTTTTGTAGTTTGAATTGGTCGTTAATTAATTAATTTTAATTATTCTGTTAAAAAATAGAAGATGTTAATTACAAAAATTGTCGTTTTCTCTTTCCTCGATTTGACAAAATATGTCAAATTAAATATTACTACCAACTTCGAACATCAAGTTTTACCAAAATTATTACAGCACGCTATATCTCATTACGACACGCAAATGGATGCTATAATAGCGATCTTACAGACGCAAAATATAAAAATTTTATTTTAACGAAAATAAAGTAAAACATTTGCTCTTCTCTCTACTACTTCTTTCTGAAAAGTCCCGTTATGGCCACATTAGCCGTTTTTCTAAGAGTTTTATTTTTTTACTGTTTTAGATTCAGGAGAGCCCGAAATTAAATTTAAAAAAACATTTTTTCTCGATATTTTTCTTTGTAACTTTTCCAAAGTAGACGAAGTCAACAACAAAGTAAAATCAAGAGCGTTGCAACAATTTAGATTAGAAAATTTCGACTCAAACTGTTCGAGTTTCACCCCAACGGGCGAAAGGCTCATCTCAACAAGTAGCTCGGATTTTATGCAAATTTTCTGTTATAAAATATTTTGCAATAATAAATATTGTTGATTACATGATTATAATTGTGCGTTACGAGTTATGTATGAAAAAAAGTCAATAAACAGCTTAATACAATTATCATTTGCGGAACCGGTTAACATTCTGCAACGGAATTTTTCGACTTAATGAAGCAAGCGGAATTTTTCTCTAAATTATCGATAAAAGAAATTTACCCATCAGACGGTTTTTCATGTTAAAATTAAACGAATCAATTAACTTTTTCAAAAAAAGCACCATAGAAATAGACAACCAACAACCATAGAGTTATAAAATGCCAAACTTTTCTTTCGCATCCCCACATTGGCAAATGCGGAAGACGTAACCCTCGACGGTATACAACATTTTGTCTTTTGTTTAACGAAATGATGAACTTGTAAATTGTAAATAGACATTAATTTTCCGTTTGTAAACAAATTAACAAATTAAATAAAACAAAACGACGATAATAATTTAATTGTGTTGAACTAATACTGTAAATAATTATCTAACGAAGTGGGTCACATTCGTCTACATTTGGTGGAAAATGCATCACTAATTAATTATTAATTACTATAATGTTATAGGTAAGTTGAAACGGAAAAACCACAGTAAGCTAAATTATTTTCGCCAATATACTTACCTATAAAAGAATTAAACCGGTCGTTTAGCTTTAGTTTGGCTCTACAGTAGGTAGCAATAGGATGGTCAAAGTGGACTTTTAAATGAATGAATGGTTTATTGTCGCAAACACATTAGTGTAACTTGATTGATAGGCGAATTATTCAGTTTAGTGGTTTAGTCACAATTTGGTGTTGTTATTGAAAGGATTGTGCACGGCCTTTACTGTTATAATTCAGTGGTTAGAGCGGTTCAAGTGTTCGAGAATTGGAAATAAGGGCAAGAGGGCAAGATCTAAAAAGTTTCTTCTTCTCTCTCATAACAGTAAGTTCAAAAATTTTGCATTTGTGTTAAAATTAAAATTAAGGCCCAATTTGAATTTGAAAAATACGGCCTTTTTGGAACTAAATAGATTATTGCCAATAAAGACGCGAAAGACTCGAAGAGTGGTCTTTAGTGGCACATCAGTTCATAGCTAAAGAGTTTAATTTTGAATTTGAAAAACAAATCGTCGATAATTACTGATTAATTATGAGGAAGTAAAACAATGATTAAGAAGTTTAATTTTTTAAGATAACCTTTTTTGTACAAAATAGAAAGTCTAAGGTTTTTGTCCAAAATTTTTTAATAATTGCAGGTCACTTTTTTGTTTTAATTGAACTTACATAAATGTTACGCGTCTATCTGGGCCCGCTCTAATAGGAGGCGGACAACTAATTTCGTTTTAAAATAAATTTTTATTCGAAACACATCTATTTTACGATTTTTGTAGAATAATTACGTATTAGATCCCCCCTCACCGCAGGCTTGGATTTATCATTAAGCTAGTTAGTCTAAAGACTAGGGCCCTGGGTTAAAAGAAATATTTTTACTTTGTTTCTGTGAAACTTCTTTTTTGGAGACAGTATCAATTGCTACCAAAATTCCCAAACTTCGTTTTAAGCCGTTTGCCATTTTTTTCAACTCATGATACAAAAGTATAAGTATGTACTTACTCAGAAACGAGAGACGAAAATCGTAGTAATTACAGATTGTCCTAAATAGACAAATTACCAACCCCTATAAAAGTTTGTAAGGGGCCTTGTGCAAACTACCATTTTTTAATTAAACATACAGGGTGACCCCGAGTCCCGAAAAAGTCCCATAACTTTTTTGCTATGTGATATATCGACTCGATTTTTTTTCAAAAGGTACGTACAGCAATAATGCATAATTTAAAATTAGTCTCGTTTATATACAGGGTGTCCTAATGTTATAAATACACTAAAGATAGGTTTTTGAAATGGAACCCCCCTTTTTTAATTTTATTTCTGAATTATAAACTAAATTGTGCGTAATATTCATCAAGGTTGTTTTCACGTACCTGTCACAATTTTTGACTTAAGTCACTTTACTGTTCAAAAATCCTAAATTCAAGGTTCCGCTCGAAAATTCCAAACTTCCAAACCGTTTGAGATAAATTGATAATTCTTTCTCCTATGGATTCCTGTAGCTTTGCCAAATCTTTTGGCATGTTTTGGACTATTTCCTCAAGTTTTATGAGGTTAGTGCAATTTTTTGAAAATGCCCACTTAATCATGTCGAAAACTATTTTTTTTCAAATGGCACCCCCTGTATATTATTGCACTAATCGAAAGCTTTTTTGGCAAGCTTTCCAACAATATACTATAAGTATGGTCGAATGTGCAAATTCTGGCTGTTATGATGAAGAAACAAAATTTTGAACAACTTATACTTATAGTATATTGTTGGAAAGCTTGCCAAAAAAGCTTTCGATTAGTGCAATAATATACGGGGGGTGCCATTTGAAAAAAAATAGTTTTCGACATGATTAAGTTGGCATTTTCAAAAAATCGCAATAACCTCATAAAACTTGATGAAATAGTCCAAGGCATGCCAAAAGATTTGGCAAAGCTTCAGGAATTCATAAGAGAAAGAATTATCAATTTATCTCGAACGGTTTGGAAGTTATGAATTTTCGAGCAGAACCTTGAATTTAGGATTTTTGAACAAGAAAGTGACTTAAGTCAAAAATTGTGACAGGTAATTGAAAACAACCTTGATGAATATTACGCAAAATTTAGTTTATAATTCAGAAAAAAAAAAAAAATGGGGGTTACATTTCAAAAAACCTAACCTTAGTGTATTTATAACATTGGGACACCCTGTATATAAACGAAATTATTTTTAAATCATGCATTATTGCTGTACGTATCTTTTGAAAAAAAAAATCGAGTCGATATATCACATAGCAAAAAAGTTATGGGACTTTTTCAGGACTCGAGGTCACCCTGTATGTAGAGATGCGCAATGATTTTACCTTTCCGTTGCTATGTTTGGTTTTCCCGTAGGATAAACTGGTGAGCAGGAATTTATAAATATGTCCGAAACAATGTCAACTCCCTATGGCGACATTTGGTAGTACACCCGGTGTATTTAAACCTCAAGCCGTCTGTGCAATCGGAGCTAACAAAAATAGTTCTCTTATTGATTAGTAACGTACCTTCATCGTACCTTTCTTCGACTTGTTAGCAGTAGGGCGACTCTAAATTTAGCCTCGATGCATTGTAGGTTTCAATTACTTCTGGTTAGGATGCTCATTGTATTATAATGTCCTCTTTGTTGTGGCATTGACATTTATAAATTTCCACGAAGAATAATTCCAACTCTTTATTGCTTTTAGAAATTTGCACGCCAAAGAAAAGTACAGCTTGACCGCCAAAAGGAAAAAAAAAGTTGAACCTCGCGCAGAACTTCTGAGCAATATGTTTTCGCTTCATACCGTATATACTCGTTTTTTCAACCAATTAGAACCCGTAGTTCTATCTTTATGGTATCTCCTAAAAATGCCAGTGGCGTACCACCAGGATGGTGCTCTATATTCATAATATTTCAATAGTAATTATTCCAATAATTTAAATAATTCACTTACCTAGGCACCTAGTGAGTTGTAAGAGGGTTATGTCACTCTTTAAAAATGAAATTTGCATAAAAATAGTTAAATACAATACGCCACCCATATCCGCCACTGTATAGCAAGACGAGTCCTACAAGTACTTAGTATTTTAGGGGAGTGACAGACGTAGCCCTTTCTGACCAAAACTCTGCGCAAAGGTTTAACTTTTTTTTTCTTTACGGCGGTCAAGCTGTAGGTATAATCAGTTCGAGGCCCCACCAAAATTTTTCTACTTACGCCATTTACGAGACTTCCGAGACAAGACACGCTGTATATTTCCAAAACTATGTTTTTTCTATAGTCTGTCTTCAAATTAAAGCTAATAGTATTATAATAGTAATTTAATTATTTATATTATGTTCTTGATTGTTATTTTGTTCATTTGTTTTTCTAAGCTAAGTTCGTTGCCATCCTAACGTTGATCTAGCGTTGGCCTCCTTTTGCCAACGTTGGCCGAACCAAAAACCGCAATCTTGTATTCATCGTGACCCTTCTGAAAATTTTCTTGACTGTTGTAGAAGACCAGTGTATTGTAACCCATGAACGACCAAACTGAAAGTTTTCCGTATTTTTCTCCGAGGAGTTTTCACTCGTACGGTGTTGTATGCATTGCAATAAATTTAAAAACGTACCTACCGAGTAAATAATTTTTGATTTGTAAGATAATAATTAAATAAGTAATAAATCTATTTAAATTTATCTTTTTTTAATGCGTAAGGAAACTTGTAAGATAATTTTTTATCAGTTTAGAAACAATTGTTAAAAATTACTTTACACGTATTTACGAGTTACGCGGCACTCGGGAAAAAATAAAAAATATGAGAGATAGTAGAAGACGTAAACTCGAAAATAAAAGTCTTTGTAAGTTGAAAAATTATACCTGTTATTTTTTATTTAATTAAGTGCAAACTACAAAATTATTAGCAATTATGAACAGTTATACCATAAGAGTTTTAAAATTGTCGATAATTTTCTGAGTTATCATCTTTGACAATATAAATAAATCGACAGCGCTGCTGGAGGATTATTTTTGAAAAAGTTGACACGAAGATGGAAGAAAATTTGCCTAAAATTTTAAAGCTCGAATAATACTTCGCCTTCTTTTACGCCAATAAACACAATTTCTAATATTTACGATTGCGGATAAAGCGTAGTATTCAACTTGCGAGTAATGAGCATAATTACCCATAAGTACCCAAACTATTAGTCAAAAACTAACGAACGATGGTGTGCTCGTAACGAGTCCCAAAATTACATTTTCTGCGCATGACGTCACTGGTTATTTTAAGACTTAAGACCAACCCACCAACCAGCAACTAATCGCTGTAAAGTAAACCTGTTCGTGCCTGTTGATTGTTTTAAAATCTGTTTGTAATAATATGGAATAGAACCAAGCGACGTCATAATGTGCGAGAAAGATAAAACATGCGGGTAAGCACGTCAAACACCACGCAAACTACTTACTTTCGCTCCAGGCTCCAGGAACCCCAGAACTACCTACTTTCGCTCCAGGAGCCCCAAAACTATCCACTTTTGCTAATAACTTAGCTCGTCAATTTAATGGTATCTTGGACGATTCGGTTCCATCTTTTGCAACATAATTTGGAAAGTTTTGATCGTACCTGCTGGACTCTGCAACGGCTTCAAACTCGATTTGCATTTCAGTAGCGGCTTTTCCGAAGAGGCTCCGGAAGGTTCAGCCTCTCTAACCGAAAACAAAAGAAGAGAGAGAACACAACAAATTCACAGTGAATAGTGTTGTTTAAAATTAAAAACCAACTTGAGTATTTTCACAAAAACTCAATTAGGCCACGCCCCCTTTTGCCTGCAGGCACTATTTGCTTCGCTCAACTCGACAGGTCTTCTCTAGCCTCTTCAATTTTGAAATTGATGAGCCGCCATTGCTCTACACTCTACAGGGTGAATTCTATTTCATTTTCCTATGAGGATCTCGCTTATTGTAAGAGTTAGAGGGCTGGACTGGCAGTAGCGACTTTTCCGAAGAGGCTAGGGACGTTCAGCCTCCCTAACCAAAAACAAAAGAAGAAAGAGAAAACAGAAAATTTACAGTGGACAGTGTTGTTTCAAATTAAAAACCAATTTTACTATTTTCACAAAAACTCAATTAGGCCACGCCCCCTTGTGCCTGCGGGCACTATTTGCCTCGCTCCGCTCGGCAGGTCTTCTCTAGCCTCCTCAATTTTGAAATTGATGGGCCGCCACTGCTCTACAGGGTGAATTCTATTTCATTTTTCCTATGAGGATCTCGCTTATTGTAAGAGTTAGAGGACTGGACTGGCAGTGGTGACTTTTCCGAGGAGTCTAGAGACGTTTAGCCTCCCTAACCAAAAACAAAAGAAGAAAGAGACAACAGAAAATTTACAGTGTACAGTGTTGTTTAAAATTAAAAACCATCTTGATTATTTTCACCAAAACTCAATTAGGCCACACCCTCTTTTGTCTGTGGCGCGTTCTAAGTCTCGCTCCGCTCGGCGGGTTTTTTACCCTCCTCAATTTTGAAATTGATGGGCCGGCACTGTTGCGTCTCCAGATCATCAACGGCTATGCCAGTCTGTTCGTGTTTTCCACCACAACATCTACATCTTCTTCACAGTTTGCGACTTTTAGATCCTTACACATTTTTTGAAATTCATCATCTTGCCCAAGTAAATAATAGGTGATAAATGTGGTGGTGAGGTGAGGTGATGATAGGTGACCAAATCCAATATTCAAACTTATAACATGTATTAGTATAGAACTCTAATTTAAACTAAGTTAACGCCCTCGAGCATTTTGATTTTTTACCTAATTTTTGAATTTTTTCAGTGACTTCCGTAAAACACGATGACATCGTACAAAATTCGATTGGTGTTATGGGAAGATGGCACTTATGGGTGTGTTTGCTAATATTCTTGTCCAAATTTCCTATCGCGTGGCATCAATTAAGTATAATATTTGTAGCACCACCTATTACATTTACATGTGCAGATAATTACACGGATAAATGTGCCGCAAATTGCTCCAGCGTCGTATATAATAGGTAAGTTAGCAAAATATTTTGAAAATTTTTATTAACGCGCATTTCAGGCAAATTTAACGCCATAATTAGTATAATTCGACTTCCCAAAAATAAAAAAGAACCCTCAAAGCATTGCACAATTGCGCCATTTTCTTCTCTTTTTGCAAATATATTATTTTAATTTATTGTATTACTCCTAATTTCTGCTTTTTGTTTTAAAAAATTACAAAAGTCGATTTTTAACACGTACGACACAATTTGAAACGCCTGTCTCATTTTCCGACTGAATTGGCGCGACCCCGAGAGAACCACACGACAAGAAATTTAATTTCAATTTTTTTATTAGACGCTTCAGAAGGAACCAACGTTCAAAGAAAGTTAATCGCAACTTAATTTAATTGCGCAAAAAATAAGGAAGAACCCGCTTAGACTACCTACTATTCCGTTTGGTTAAAGTCGTGTATAGTCTCCAGACTCTTCAGTCGACTCGATGAACGCGAAGGACTTTTAATTTATTTTTCTAAGCTTCAAGCCGACCACTTGTGCTTCTCTAATCAATTAGATGGCTGTAGGTGCTCACAAACTTGAACTTGAGCCATATTTGTATTTAACAAACTTTTGGTGAAACTCCACTATGTTTTTAAAATTTCAATCCATTTTCCAATCTTCCAGAACTATTGTGCCCAATTTTGGACCAAAAATGATTTTTTTAAATTTTAGGTCATCCTAAACTAATTTGTTAAACTTTTGACTTTTATTTAAAAGAACTAAGGTCATTAATTTGTTCTAAAACATAATTGTTTATAATTGCAACTCATTTCACAATCGAATTTTTTTGAAATAGCCATTGTTTAACCGAAGGTGAATCAATTATTTATTAATAATTGTAATAGTTAAGTACTAAAAATTAATTGAGAATTTCCTATGTAGGTGTATCTAAAGCATAACTTTTTTCAAACTTATAGCCATTAAGCCATTTATGGATTTATGGGCACTAAAACGAAATTCCTTCTCGTGGTGCGAGCTGCCAGTTGTATTCATCTGGCTGCTTTTCTCTCTGCAAGATTCGACCCTGAACACATCTGTAGTTTGATTGCATTTTGTGCTAAAAACTAAAATTTTTAAAGAAAAACCATATAGTTGAGCTCCACTCAACTTTCACTTTTAATCCGTAATTCCCCAGTAGCCGTATGCAATTAACTGTAGGAAAACCAACCGTTAATTTTGCCATACCTACCCATGTAAATGGATCAAATTCGCCGATTCAACTACATATTAGGTAGCTATTATGGAATAAAAGAATGATTTAATTCAATTTTAATTTATACTTTTGTCTGTCCATAATTAACAAGTTTTATTTGCTGCATTTTTTCCATCAGTGACAATCACTGCAATTTTTACAATTTATCATACCTATTCTTACGCAATTTATTTTAATTTTTATAAATTAATAAAGACATCAAATTATACAATAATTTTATTAACTGTTTAAACGATTCAGTTTGTCTTCATTAAAAATGCAAATTTTAAAAAATGGCGCCACTTTTAGGAAAAGTTGAAACGATTTGAAAAATTATCCAATTTTAAATTAAAATTCGAACAAAGAAGGCAAAAAACGAGTGCACCAACTTTAGGATTAATTTAACAACACTTCTTACCTTGACACGGTCTTTTTAAAAATTGCATAACTTCTCCGGTGTCGATGCCTCACATAAATGAAAATACCATTTCATATACCTACCTACGTATTTGGATTGTTTGACGCAGAGAGTGGTATTTAAGATCGCAAATAAATTAATTGTTTCCCAAAACATGTTAAAAGATTATTGGGTCAAAAATACGTCTGTGTGGCCCCCGAATTTATGAGAAGCAATCTGTTAAAATTTTGAAACGTTGGAAAATTTTAAATAATTTTACCCACTTTTATTTGCATTAATTAATCCGAATTTTTTTCAGAACTATTTTTTCCGAGACTATCGTGACGCAATGGGACCTCATTTGCGAAAAGGCCCATTTGGCCAATTTTGCCCAAACCGTTACTATGCTGGGAATACTCTTTGGCAATTTCATCTTCGGTATATTATCAGATAAGTAAGTAAATTTAGTTAGTTATAGTTAATCAAAAAATATGTTGTTTGAAGTAAATCAACAGTTGCTCAGTTACTCCACATTTCCTCACGTTTATTTATTTCCTTCACGTGTAACACAAATTACTTCATTCGTTTTAAAACCTAATCGCTCAATCAACGCAAGTAAAGTATAACAAACTAACCTTGTCAATTTAAAAATCTGATTAGAGTGTCATAAAACAATTTTTCTATTAAAGTAAAAGAAACCGACTGATGAGACTCCTTAAAAGGGGCGCTACTTTTGGGTTTCTATTAAAAAACGGCTTCTGATGTGGCCATAGGAGTTTTTCATACGCGTCAGCTAATCCTACAAACTTTTAAAATACTTGCAAAGAAATAGTACCTAACAATAGTATGCTCAGAAGCACTCCCCGATTTTTAAAATCTAAAATTATACAGGGTGTTTCTATTTGAAACGAGGAAGCCCATCTCATTTCCGGTCGAATCGGAAGTCAAAATGAAAAATATTTTATCCGCAACCGTTAAAACAATACACTAGGTGTGTTTATTTGTCTGCTCGATCTACTCTAATTGATCCGAAATCGTTTGTTTGCCCTATTCTTTCGCACTAATTTTGCCTGTGTTCTGCTCTAATGACGTCACACTTGGAGCAATTGGAGTGCATAGAGTAGACAAATAAACAGACCTACTCATTACATATTATGACATTTTTGACAAGTAGTAGGTCTGTTTATTTGTCTGCTCGATTTACTCCAATTGCTCCAAGTGTGACGCCATTAGAGTAGGACAAGTAGGCAAAATTAGTGCAAAAGAGCAGGGCGAACAAACAATTACATTTTGCTCTTTTTACTCCAAGCAGACAAATAAAAGGTCTGTTCGTTTGGACTGTCTGAGTTTACTTCAGGTTACTCTAAATCATGTTGGAGTTGATTCGTGTGACGTCACTAAACTGGTCTACTAAAAGAGAGTTTACATTACCAACATGTATTGAACAAATACATTTTTGACAGAACTCAAACAAGTCTGAAGTTTATAATAATGTTTTGAAGATAAAAAAGCCAATTTTAAAATAAAAATATAATTAGTTTATATTATTAATTATAATAATATAAACATTATTATATTCAACAAGAAAGCTAAAAAACTATTATAACTAAGTCTGAAGTTTGATTTTGACAAGTATATATACATTTTTTGTATGCGGTAATGTCATATATGTATGACATATGACATATATGTCAAACATCGGTCAAACATCATAAAAGTATGATAAACATCCTAAACAAGTATAAATTTTGAATTATATGACGAAGTTCATGATTTTTTTAAACTCAAAACTCGTACTGGACCTAATTGTAATTACAATTTAATTACACAAGTAATTAAAAAAGTCGTCCAACTGTTTTATTTCCATTGATTGAAGCGAAATTTTAGACAAACTTTGTATATATTCTGAACATGTATGCAATATGAACAATAATTAAATTTGTCAAACTTGACATTGACACATTACTTTTGTATGGCAAATTGCGGGTATTTGTATTTGTATAGGACATATACAAATGTATTTGTTTGGGACATATACATTTGTATTTTTATCTGTCATACATGTCCTACAATGTATATATTATGAACAAATACAAATGTTGGTAATGTAAACTCTCTTTAAGAAAACATTTTACAAACGAACACTCGACTTCATGATCTCACGCAAAAAAGCAGCGAAAACATTGCAAACGAACAGACCTAAACAAGCCTAATGTGTGTCATAACCTGCCAGAATTCATAACTCAGTTTTTTTAAGCCAGTTGACAGCCAACTAACTGTCAAATTAACTAAAATTCTTCCAAAATCAAATTAAATTCAGTACTACCAACTTAAAATTTTTACTTTTTACTACACCACATTTTGACATTGATAAATGTCACATTAAAAAAATTAATTTAAATCAGTTTAAACACAATTTCTAATATTTAGGGTTGCGTATAAAGCATAGTATCCAACTCGCGGGCAATGCTCATTACTAACACGAATGATTACGACATTCGCCTTCGGCTCATATCGCAATTCATTCTAGTGAGTAATGAGTATCATTACTCATTACCCGCTCGTTGAATAATATATACTATTATATCACTAGATAGACAATTTGACAATCTTCCAAACCACTAAAAATATACAGGATGCTGTACTTAAAATAGAAAACCTTACCCCATTTTCCGGTTAAACCGGATGTTAAAATGTTTTTTTGAAATCGGGGAGAGCTTCTGAGCTTCTATCGTTAGGTACTATTGCTGATATCTTTTTGAATATTTTCAACGCGTATGAAAAAGTCCTGTTATCAAATGAGAGTGTTTAATTTAATCATGGATTATTTTTAGATTTGGACGCCGCACACCATTAGTAGCAGCCGTTATCATCCAAACAATCAGCGGTACTGCCGCAGCATTTTCGCCATACTTCTGGCTCTTCTTAGTCTGTAGATTTATATGCGCAACTGCAACCGGAGGAACTATGGTCACAACTTTCGTAATCGTAATGGAAATAGTCGGTAAGCAACGAACTCGACAACCCGAATCGACAACTTGAAAACTTTTTCTCTTTACAGGAGCAAAATGGCGTACAGCTGTTGGAATATTTTATCAAATACCGTTCAATTTGGGCCATCTCACTTTAGCTCTTATAGGCTACCTCGGACGAGATTGGCGCTACGTCCAACTAGCAATATCACTTCCGTCCATAATATTCATCTCTTACTATTGGCTCTTACCGGAATCTCCGCGTTGGTTACTAGCAGCCGGTAAAACCGAAAGAGCCATAAATATGATGGAAAAGGCAGCTCGTAGCAACAACTTACCGACCGACAAAATAAAAGACGAGGTTAACGCCTATATGAAAAGACCAGATGCCGGCAAACAAGAAACTGGCAAGTTGATGGATTTAGTCCGATCTTCAAATATGAGAACTAAAACAATTTGTATCTGTTTCAATTGGATCGTGTGTGGACTTTGTTTCTTCGGCGTAGCACAATTTATTGGACAATTGGGAGGTGACATATTTGTAAATGTAGCCTTCTCGGCTCTAATCACAATACCCGGTACGTTTTACACCGTTTGGTCCATGAAGACACTCGGTAGGCGTTACACTTTAATAGGAGCCGATCTCGTAACAGGCTGTGCTTGCCTCTTGATAGCGATTGTTCCACCAAATCCAGCTTGGATTAAAGCTACTTTGGGTTGCGTGGGAATGTTTGGGTTGTCGGTTTGTTTTCCTACAGTTTACATTTATTCGTCCGAGTTGTACCCTACTGTTATAAGAAATATAGGAGTTGGCACGTCTTCGATGTGCGCGCGAATTGGTTCGATGTTGGCTCCATTCGTTGCTGGATTGGCAGCAACTCAACCTTGGTTGCCACCCGTTATTTTTGGAATCGTACCTTTGATCGGAGCAGTTTTGTGTTTGAAATTACCAGAAACTTTGGACTGTAAGCTTCCAGAGACGCTTAGCGATGCAGAAAATGTTCCTACCGGTAATAGAAGAACTAATAAAGTTGCAGACGTGGAAAATAATAAAGTGGAAACTTAGCTTTGTACCTAAATATTATTGTGATACTTAGCTTTAATTATAAGTATTAGAATCGTTTAATATTTAAAGTGATTAGTGCCAAGAATCTCATCACAAATGCTTCTCGATGGGTTAGAGAGCTTTTGCGCTTTTAGTCATTCCAGTGCGCCTGTGAACACCTTTTCAATATACTACCTACACACACTGTATATGTAAATATTATTAATTAATATGTATATAGCAACTAAGTAACTAAATTAAGTATTTTAGCTTTTATAACTACCAACTCGTCCAACTCTGTAACATATTGTTGTTACAAGTTCCAACCAAGCTTTGTAACATTTTGTTGAAGCGATACACAAATCGAAGTTGATAACTTTTCAAAGCGAGGCTTGTAATTTATAGTAAATTAAAGAAGTTTTATAAATAAACGTTTTAATCGTAAATTAAATTATCGTGCTCGTCACAAATCAACTGAGGACAGCAATCGGGATAAGCCGCATAATAATTAATTCCCGTAATTCGACATCCTGGAAGTTCGTAATATGTCGGACAACTAAACAAAGGCGCTGTTTGAAATTTTTATAACTAATTAATTTAAACAATTGATTTCTTACGTTACTCCTGAAATGGTCAAGTCTGGCTGGCACGTAATTTCCATGCAATCACCTGGAACAGATATTGTTTTGCCTATCGATAAGTATCCGGTAGGTAATTGAGAATAAGCGCATTTTGTATGGTTTCCTAAAAGGCAATAGTTTATACGACAAAGTATATTTTTATTGCAATTATACCGACCTGATTTTTGAATCGGGTGAGGAATGGCTAACGAATTCGTCACGAACATAAATAAAACAAAAAATTGTAACTGGAACCTTAGCTTTGCAGTGGCCATTAAACGTAGGTATAACCAATCGGAGAACAAAACACACTGAAATTGATTGAAAATATTAACTTTCACAAATATTTATTTATCCGTAAACTTGTAAATACCTAATACGTCAATTCTACAATTTTCTACTGATTACTTTATGCTGCACTTTACATTTCTTAAGACCTTCATATGACTAACTCCGTCCTAAAAAGATAACTTCGAGAAATTATCTAGTAGGTCATCGTGTATTTTCTTTTAAAAACTATATTTTTTGTAAAAACTAAGAATAAAACTAATAAATAATAAAGACAATTTCCTTTTTCTTTAATAAATCAGAAAATATTGTGTTTTGTGTACCTACCTTATAGCACAAGGGCATAATAATGAAATAATAAATTAATTCTTTCATTTTCATCCTCTAGGTACTTATGCTTACCTATTTTAATCTTTATTTTTGTTTAAAAAGAAACATCAAGAGATTAAACGGTAGAAATAACCCACTTCAGTTTGCTAACGTAGTTTTTAAAATTCAAACTTTCCCGCTCGACGCCACCACTAGTGCTTTTCTTGCTTGAACCTAGTGGAATTTACTGGTACACTGCTAGCACTGCTAGAGTGCAGTTTGAGGTTAGGTAACACGTGTTGAGTATTGAGTATTTCTACATGTCAATTGAATTAAAAAAATAGTTTATAAATCAATTATACTTGTAAGATGTCACCAATTCAACGTGTAGTGTAAGTATAAAGCCCCCAACTTCCCAATTTGATCGTAATAAGTTCACTTTTTTTTAGCAAACCGACTACGCGTAAAGGTAAAAAAGTACTACTGAGCAGGGAACCGCAAATTATAGAAGGACCTAAACAAACTCTACTTTTCAAAGGTAGAAACTCGTCGGATACCGTGAGAGGTGTTCTCAAAGATATATTTAGTTTAAAAAAACCAGATGCACATTTAATATCACGTAGACACGATATTACAATATTCGAAAATGCAGCGCCGGTTGAAGAACTTTGTAGAAAACGCCAAACTCCAATGTTTATAATGGGAACACACACAAAAAAGCGGCCTAATAACATAGTTGTAGGAAGAATGTTTAACGATTCCTTATTTGATATGATAGAATTAGGCATCGACTCGTACAAAAGTTTAAGTGAATTCACCTGTCCTAAAGTGACGCTGGGTACAAAACCGTGTTTAATTTTTAATGGGCCCGCGTGGGATGCAAACGACGTACATAAACATCTCAAGTCAATATTTGTAGATTTATTTCATAGAGAGCCCGTAGAGGCTATACGCTTGCAAGGGCTCGAACATGCCATGAGCTTCACCATAAGTAAAGAAGGAAAAATTTTGTTGAGGTCCTACAAAGTTTTGCTTAAAAAGTCTGGATGTACGACGCCTAGAATAGAATTGGAAGAAATGGGTAAGCACAACTTTACATTTTTAAGAACTTGCAAGGGCACTAAGATAAAGTTTTGACTTTGTCATTAATTGCGATGTAACGATAAATAAATGTGGTGTAACCGCTCAAGTCAGCTGTTAGGTGTTGAAAGTAACAAATATAGTGAAGTCGTGTCGCTTTGTCTCTAGCCTCGTCTCTATATCTTTCTACCCTCAGTTGCCCAATTTTTAACGTACAGTAATACATAGCAAATGAAATTAAAGAAAACGTTATGAGCTTCAAAAATGATCTGATGGCAATTATTTTTTTAATAATTGCAAAAAAGTTTTTCCAGTTAATTTTACTGTTTTCATTAGGTGTCATTCTTACTGTGTTTAAAATTTCTAATGCCAGTTGATTTTTCAGGTCCAAAAATAGATTTTACAATCAGACGAAGCACACTTTCTTCGGAAGACCTTATGAAGCAAGCGTGTCGTAAACCTCAAGTTCTTAAGGTTATTAAGAAGAAAAATGTATCTCGAGATGGACTCGGTAATGTACATGGTAATATTCATGTAGGTAAACAAAAGATCGATAGCCTTCAAACCCGCAAAATGAAAGGTCTTAAGAAAACGCAGCAGGAAAGGGTTGCTAAGAAGAGAATCTTAATAGAAACAAATGTTACTAGTAAAAAACGTAAAGTTGAATAGTTATAATTTGAAATGAAAACGCGATTTCATGTTGATAGATTGTTGTTAATTGTTGAATTGTTTGCATGATTATCGACAAATTCTATGCTTTCGTGAAGTCGTGTTTTTACAATTTGAATTGTAAGTCATTTGTATATTAAGTTTTAAATTAAGTTTGTTTTAAGTCTTTTTATTTAAGAATCAGATTACTTAACATGATTTCCTGTACAATAATTGAACGAAAGGCAATACCTAGGAATATTTTGTAAGATTAAACTATGAAAGTTTACCGTTTTATTTTTGTCAGATCGAAATATTACTTAAATACACGAAATTGTGATGCAATTGCTCATTTAGCAATTTAAGCAGATTTAAGAATACTAATTTGAACATGCTCAACACATGAATAAATAAAAGATTGCATAATTGAATAAGCAAATGCATTCAGAACTAAGCAAAAAACTGATTTTTTCGTACACTAATCCTACAAGCTCATAATAGATTACAAAATAGTAACAAATAGCATGCTCAGAATTTATTCCTGATTTCGAAAATGGAAAAATCTACTGGGTGTTTCATATAAGGATAACTAATTCCATTTCTCGCTATCAACTTTGATCCCTTAAAAATAGTCATCTTTGAAATGAATTTAAAAATCGACTAAATTAAAACTAAAGTCGCATATTCTGCCTCTATATTCCCGTTTTTAAATTTTTAAATAATAATTTTCTGTAAAGTTATAATAAAAAAAACTAAAAAATGGGAAAATCCTTATCCAGGCCACCATTTTGAATTTAGAATGTTAAAAAAAATTTCATGTAAGAATTTTCGTTTGGTGCGATGGTGATTTAAGTTGGTAACGAATTAGTAAGATTGTAAGCGTAGCTGTGCGCCGTGCGTAGCCCAAGTTTGTTGTTGACATTCGAATAATTACATATTTACAAAATTTCAGTATAAAAAGGGACTTTGTCTTAATATTATAAAAAGTTAATAATTATCCGTAAGTTTCTTGCAATAATAAAACCATCCAAACTGTGTTTATATAAAATATGGGGATAATCGCAAAAAACCGGTAACTACCTACTAAAAAGTAAAAGATGGATATAGACTTGATTAAGTATTTTACTTTATTATCTGCTTGAAAAATAATGTACGAATAACACAAATTAAAAATGTCGAGTACTAGTTCAACAAATGTAACGAAATTAAGAGGACGACCTTCAAAAAAAATTGTATCATGTACTTGGTGCAACGAAGGAAAACTTCCTTTGAAATATGTTTTGCCTACGACTAATGGTAAAAAGGAATTTTGCTCAGAAACGTGCTTATCTGAATTTAGGAAGGCTTACGTAAAAGGTGCTTGTTTAAATTGTGATAATGTTATACGCGGAAATTCAAATCCAAGCAAAGACTACTGTTCGGTGTACTGTATGAATAAACATCAAAAAAGAGCAGAAATAACGAGCAGGGTAGTTTCAGTCATTCCGCAACCTAGTGTCACCTCTCCAATCGAAACGTCCCCGGCTACATTACAGTACGAAACTTTCATGCCTTTCGATTGGGAAGAATATTTACGCGAAACTAAAAGTTTAGCAGCACCGAACGAGTGTTTTAAACAAGCGGTTAATTTACCACAAAATGAGTTTAAAATTGGCATGAAGCTAGAGGCGCTCGACCCACGTAACGTCACTTCGACTTGCATCGCTACCGTTGTTTACATTCAAGGACTGCGCTTGAGGCTCAGGTTAGACGGTAGCGACAATAAGAATGACTTTTGGAGATTGGTCGATTCGAGCGAAATACATCAAATTGGTCACTGTGAGAAGTCCGGAGGAATGTTACAACCACCTTTGGGTAAGTATTGTATGAGAAAAGTAAGTGCGATCTATTTGTGTATTTGTTAGGTTTCCAAAATAATGCAAGTTCGTGGCCTATGTTTTTATTAAAGACGTTGAATGGTGCAGAAATGGCGCCTTCAAAAATATTTCAAAGAGAACCACCGGGTCCTAGGACGAACCTTTTTCAAATTGGTCAAAAATTAGAGGCTGTAGATAAGAAAAATCCGCAACTTATTTGTTGCGCAACTGTTGGTAACATAAAGCAGGATCAGATTTATGTGTCTTTCGATGGATGGCGAGGTGCTTTCGACTATTGGTGTCGTTACGATAGTAGAGATATATTTCCGGTAGGATGGTGTGCTAAAACGGGGCATCCTTTACAACCGCCCGGTCAAAAAAATACTACGCGAAGGTAAACATAATAGGAAAATTTGAATTTGTGGCATTAACATATTAACTTTTAGGTTTAAAGCCAGATCTATGACGATTATAAGCGCTACAGATGTTCAATCACCTGAGGCCGATACGTCGGCGCCTCCTCCCCCGCCGATTATAATCCACACGAATAAGACTTGTTTAGGTGGGCCACTCATAGACGTACTTCAACTTCCTACGGTGATCGAAGATACTTCTCCTGTTGGAGTTACCAAGAAGTTGATTTCTGAATTGTTAACTGCGTCAAATAAAGCAGAGACAGTGTTGGCTAGATTGGGCGCTTCTCGAGGCGACGAAATGGTTATATCGCACGAAGGAAGCACTTACACGATAAAGTTACCCACTGTACAAAAAGCGTCCGATTTGGAAAGCGTTTTTACTGCACTCGCAACATCTTTGGGTTGTTGTCAACAACTTTTCAGTGAGTTTTAGTTTTTTAGTTTGAAAGTGGTGTGTGAATAGATTGTTTTAGGTTTGGAAACTGCTGTTACGGAGTGTTCTTTGTGCGAAATTAAGCCGGCTAAGAAGCGCAAATTGACACCGGAACAGGAAGCAGCAACTTCGACGACTCCGATCGATAATTTGTTACCCGACACGCCGGTGTCTTCGAATAAGATTCCTACACCGGAATGGGGCATCGAGGAAGTTATACAGTTTATCGAGTCTGCAGATCCTTGTTTGGGTGTTCATGCGGATTTGTTCCGGAAGCATGTAAGTGAAACTGTTTGTTGATAGAAAGATTAGCAAAAAGGCCCATTCGTCCAAGTGTAAGTAAATGCAATTAGGTGCAGGTTTACTCGCTTGACTAAACAATCAACCAAACAGTCGCTTTACTTGAGTGTTTCAACAGTGACTGCTCACCCGTTTGTTTTATAGGATGCAGCATTTTTACAATTTAAGGGGTTGTTTGCTGAAACTGAAATATCTGAACCCCTATTTTTCTACCAACATGAGGCTAAAAGCAGTTGGTTCAAAACTCTGCTATAAGTTAGTCGAGAGTATAACGATCTTCCCATTTTCTAGTTTTTTTATTATAACTTTTGCGATAATTATTATTATAAAAATCTAAAAACAGGAATATATTGGCAAAATATAGGACTTTATAGGGATATAGTCGATTTTTAAAATAATTTCAAAGTTGACTACTTTTAAAAGACCAAAGTAGACTAAAATTTTAAAACGAATTTTTTCAAAATCGACACCGGTTTTGTCTATTTTTGGATATGTTATAGATAAATATTGAAGTTCTTAATTACACGGCTTAATTTAATTTTTTGCTATGCTCTAGTTTCGGAGTTATGATTTTTTGAAAGTCAAAATTTCAAAAATTTATAATTTCTTTTGAAATTAAAATTTGTAATTGCAAGTGGTATATTAATTAATTTCATAAATTTCTACTATTTGATAAAATTTTGGTTTCGATTAATCCGGAAATTAGTCAAGCGCAAGCAGTTTTTAAAACCACCCTGTATTTTTTATGATTTTTTGAAATACTGTAAAATTAGCTGTCTAATGATCATTTTGAACTGCCAACATGCCAAACTTGATAAAAGGTACAAAAGAAATCGTATGTTCAAAAAAATTGTCGAACAACCGGTGTTAAAATTACCATTAACATTTTGATAAACTTTGTATAACAATAAAGCAAGTTAAATGAGCAGAACTAATGTTTTTTAAGTCAACAGGTAGTGAATCATTATTATATTATTATTTTAAAATCTATAAAATAGATTGGAACTCGCTAACGAAAAATAAATTATACAATTTTTTTGCAGGAAATTGACGGCAAGGCCTTGTTACTTCTAAACTCGGATATGATGATGAAATATATGGGATTAAAGTTGGGGCCCGCACTAAAAATTTTAAATCTTGTACAAAAAGTTAAAGGACGTCGTCATAACATGCACTAATTTTACTCTTTTTAAAGATTTACTCGTACAGTCTAGTACAGAAAAAAAAGTTGGTCGTAATTTAATAATTTATATTTTTATTATTCTACAGGTTTTATTTTTTTTGATGGAGATTTGTGGTTGTATTACTTTTGCACCATTTTATGCACTAGATAACAGTACCACTTGTTAATGTTGACGTTACTTACATTAACTCCTACAGGAATGCAAGAACTATAACTAGTTTTATTATCCTTCTTCAATTTAAAAGTAGTCATGTTTTAAACTCTCAATTTAACAGCAGTTTAATGACCAAGTTCTCATCTCGAACTATTTTAGGTGTAGTACAGCCGGATTAGAAAATAGTATACGATTGTTTCAGAATAACTTCGCATCGGATGGATTTTAATGAAGTTTTTTTCTGTTCGTCTTATATTTTTGCTCGTAAGTTTTTAAAAGGAATATGAAGACAACCGTTCAAAAGAGGCGGAATTTTCATTCTCTTACATGACGTTTACCGAAACAATTCTATATTTTTTTCTATTTCAATTGTATTAGTTGGTGGTTTTAGATTCGCTTCGATCTATAATTTTTTTGTGATTTTAAATAATTGCTCGTTGAATTGGGAGGTTGGTGTACATTTTAGATTTCTTACAATATTTTAATTGTTTTACAAAAGCGTTAGTTAAGTTTTAAAAATAAATATCAATATAGTACTATTATACTGTAAATATAAAGTTATTTTCCCACTTACCGTAGGTAACGGAAAGTATTTTGGATTAGACTAGCATTTGTAGGTGTAGCGCAAGAATTTTATATATAAAAAATATATTGCTGTAACTTGTTGAATTTTTAATTTTTGTTTTTTTACGACTGCAATTTTTTCACTTAGACCATAGAATGTTGATTGTGAAATTGTATAGTTTAGTTTTTAAGGGTATCTAAAACAAATAGTCAGGTTACCTACAAAAAAAATTGTGAATAACATCAAATTACTTTGCTTGCTTATAATAAACGCCCTCTTATATACTGTATATGTCTTGTAAAATGATATTTTTGTAGCTATTAACCATTTTAGGATAAGCAAAGTCATGTAATTATGTGATATTACTTTAAAAAAGTATTCTATTCTCTAATTTTTCGTACACATAATATTATAATCTTTTTTGTTAAAATTTCAAAATTAAACTCTTTCTTTCAAAAATAAAATAGGTTACTTGTACTTGTATAGTACAACCTGTGTTTAAGGCACAAATAGCTGTCCCTACTTGGTGAGGGAAAGCAATATCAAAATAAATTTGTTGATAATATATAAGTAATAATCTTGTTTGTTACAATCATTATTAAATATATTTTGCACTTAAAAAGCAGACTGAATTTATTTCTTTGGGTATCTTAAGAGGGGGCAATCGTTGATCAAAATTAATAGGTGGCAGCACGTCCCATTTCTGCTCGTTTTTATTATCGCACACATTTTTAATTTTTGTAGAAAAACACGTTTTTATAGCTTTAACTCTTTTTTTCACTGGTTATGATGCAGTGTGTAGTTTCAAATCAAAATTGCTTTATTTGACTGCTATAAATAATGAGGACAAAGACCCATTAAAATTAGAAGAAATATATTTATAAAAGCGTAATTACAAAATAAGTTAAGATAAATTAGAGACGTCAAACGTCTTTTAACATCAACTTTTATTAACATTATATACAGTGTTTAATAAGCGACCGATTGCTTCACATGGCGTTGGTTCGCCATCACTTTCTTGTTTTAAAAGCTGAAGAGTGGCTCCTAGTCGAGTTGCAAAATCCATTTGGTCAACTGCAGTTCTCGACGTTGCTAAAGCTCTCCTAATAACAACATTATCTATAAACTATAAAACACCCTAGACTATTTTTTTAACTTATTTAAAATCACAATTTACGTGTCGTGTGTCGACAACCTCGTTTTAAGGCAGTTTAGTACAATCTGGCTTTTCATTAAGAATAACTAGGTATAAAAATTATTATTTTTACTTAAACTTGTATAATTTCTCAATCACAAAATTAGCATTCGGTTTAGCCTAATATTAAGTATTTATAAAGTGGCTCAAGCTTGTGAGGAATGCCCAAGGACCTCGGTTATTATCGAGGATATAGCATGAGTTTAAATTTGACAATGTTGCATAAGGCAATGCTGATTAATAATCCGAAGAGAACCTTCAATTATCTAGTACAGTTTTTCTAAGAAATTGAAAAAAGTGATCAGTTTTTTTTAAATTGTTTGAGGTAGCCAAATTTTCATCTGGATTATTAATGAAACTTTGCCGAATTTAAACCAACGCTCTACTGTAATAACAACCGAGAACTTAACATATCCCCACGAATTTTGGGGAAAAACAAACGCTTACTCAAATAAACAAATGACGAACGTAATTAAATTAAAAACGTAACAAGTCATACGTCTTGCGATTCGATTGTCGTATAATGCACCTTTCCAGTAACTACATCCAACCAAGGCATTATCTTAGTTTTAAGTTTCTTCCTGTGTACGTACGGATAAGCGGCTAGTAAGACGACTAGTATAAGGGATAAAATTATAACCAAAACAGTCACGGCGCGTGAAACGCGCGCGTGTTTGTTATCAATAAAATTTCTTAAATTTAAAATATACTTGTTACCCCATTTAGATTGATGGCACTGCACTAGATCCTTATTTCTAATTGTAACATTAGTCTCGTGCATCCACACGTATAAGTTTTTAATAGCCGAATCGCAACGGAAGGGATTTCCTATAATATCGATGACTAATGAAGCGTTTCGTACAGGATAAGTCATTCGATTGAAGGCGTTTAGTTCTTTTTGAGTAAATTTCGTTATGTTGTTGTGCTCTAAGTCTATAAACCTCAAGTTTTTTATGCAACTTATGTTAAAATTCAAACTCGGTAGATTGTTGTCTCCTAAATATAAATCTGTTAAACTGGGCAAGTCGCAAAAGACGTATTGGTCTCGAAAACCTCTAATTTCGTTTTGTTCTAGGTGAATTTTGTATAATTTAGTTAAGTTGCTATTTACGAAGACGTCGTGTAGATCATTGGCTAGTGCTTCGTCCGTGTTATCTTTGAAAGCGTTTGTTAAATGAAGCTCTCGTAAATTGATGAAATTTGAAAATAGTCTCGGATGGTGGAAGTTTTCGTCTCCTTTGTTCGATATCGATAACTCGTTGTGATTTAATATCAGCCTTTCTACGTTTACGACGTGGTGATAAGACTTGCCCTTTATTTCTTGAATTTTATTGTAACTCATATCTATCGTCTTTAAATCGGTCAAATTTCTTAATTCGCCAAAAACATTCCAAGGTAATTCCGGTATGTTATTTCCTGTAAATATCAAAGCTTGAGTCTGCTCGGGTAGCTCTGTTAACATAGCTGTGTTTGTAAAACCGGTACCGGTACAGTTGACTAAATATTGCACTTCTCTATCGTATTTGGCTTTTCCACAAATGCATTTTTGTAACAATGGCGAAGTGCAGTCTCCGTACGATTTTGATAAAGTCGGGTAATCCAAAAATGCGCAAACAAAGACGAAAAGTTCAAAAAAGTAGTTTCTTCTGTAAATTCGAACCATTCTGCGGAAAAAAGCGAAATTAATTCCCAAATTAAAAATTTAAATTTGAAGACAACACTCCCATCACACGCCTTTTATGGGTAAACAATTGAATCACACTTATGTTTAAACTTTTAAAACAAAAGAACATCGGATTTTTGTTAAATGAAAATGTAAACAAAAGCTATCTTTGATAAACGTACCTGAACAAAGTTTAATGAACTGTACGCTCAAAATGTTTATTTTTATTTTTAAATTGTCTAGTTCTGGTCCAATGTCATCGATTTAACGCAATTATAACTTAAGTAAAGCCAGGTTTACAACAAGGTGAACGTTCCTCTCTAGTAGTTGACACCTGAAATACAAGAACAGGTGGTGTTGTAAAGTGGGTTGTCGTGTTGACGATGTAATTCGTTGCTTCTAGTTGGTTAAAGGTTTAAAATACGTTAGCGCAAAGGAACTTAAAAGCCAAAAAATTGGTTAACTTATTACTTTCTTAGTTCTTTTCTTCGTCGTGTCCAATAACTGATCAACTAAGTTGAAGATGAATGAAGACATTAGAATCTTGAGTTCCACAAATAAAAATTTGTCTTTGCAAATTATAAAAATGAAAGTTGCAAACAGAAGGCGACGACTTAGTATTAGCGTCTCCAAAATAAGAATTTAATTACTTACTACTTTCTTCAAAACAACTCCAATTGAAGATTCTGCTCAAGAACTTACTCTAACATCCTAGCACGAGTTCAAACAACTGTCGACGATCTGTTGAGTCTTTCTCGTCAGTTTTCAAATGTAGTTGAAGTGCACGTCTTGTGAAAACGTACGATTGGCAAAGTTCTGCAAACAATTTGCTCATATTTACCTCATTGGATGCGTTTAGCGGACAAAGCTGCTTTAAGTAATCAGTCAATTATGCTGAGTATGAATGCTTATAATCCGCTAAACCGTATGCTGAGAGTCAGCATATGATGAGTTTAGTTAGCAGAGTACGTATCTCAGCGTACGGATTAGCAGATTATAAGCATCTGAATGCCATCATACTCAGCATAATTAAGTGGGAAGAGGCTGAAGCCATTTAGATAGTGAGCGGTTCGAGGAATAATTCTTTGGCCTATTGTCTCTCGACTTGATCATTCATCGACTAGTCTCCCCGTAGTAATCTAAGTGTGACGTCAATGAACTAGTACATAAGTACCCTACCAGCAATGACACTTGTTTTGAGTAATATGGCCAATGGATATTTATAGGTCATTGGATATATGCTTCAGTCAGTCAGTTTTGGTGTATTAGAAAACCAGCACGGCGCAGGGCTTCCGAAATGGAAGGATCTTCTTCTTGAGTGCTTGATGTTGGGATATTTTGTCATCTGGGCAGGGCGTTCATCCCTGTTACGATACCTTGGCCAAATTTGGAATAAATAGTTTGTCCATGCAGCGAATTAATTACTTTTAAAGTCTCTAGGCAGTCTGTTCGTGATTTATGAGATCAGCATTCAGAAACGGCTGCTCTAATCATAATTTTGCAAGGGTTACTTCTTTTTCTAATTGTAGAATCCTAAAATTGCATCAATTTCGCACAATATCCAGTGGGGTAGAATATAGGAAAGTCAAAGAGGATGTCTCTCCCCAAACTGTATCTCCTATAGAAGCCGCTGGAATACTTTTGATTCAATTTTACATTAGTAGGCCCTATTAATTATTTATGGAAGTGTTTTATGTTTTGTAACTGGCTCTCCTCTCTGGGTGTTCAAAATTTGGATGAGTCGGTCGTAAAAATTCCTGTCTGAAATTAGATCAACATGGAGAAAAATACCAAAATACAATAATTACTATAATTAGTTGTAGAAATTCAAATAGCAACAATTAAATTTAGTCACGTTGACGTGATGGTACTAGTAGTTTTGGATTTAGAATAATTTGTGATAATTTGTTCCTTGTTGATGTTGAGCGGTCGTGTTAACATTCCTCAAATTCTTTCAACTGTTTTGCAATAATGCCTTGAGTTAAATAATGTAAATTTTTGTAATTATTTATATTAGTGACATGTTAGACTTTCATTTTGTATCTGTCGCTTATTAGTGCTTAACTGCTTTTAAAATAATTAAAATATCAAAATTTAGGTAACCTAGTTATATTTAACCTCAAAATGCCCGATACGGTTGAAGTTAACGTAGAAAAAACTCTAAAAGGGCTTCCTTTAGAAGAACCAGATTCGGAAATTTGCGACTTTTCGCTAGAAGAACAAAATGCCGCCTTAGAATCCCAAGGTATTGCACCGAGCGTAGGCTCAAATTTCAAACCGCTCGTAGGTGAAACTGTCGTTTACATCGTCGCCGCCGTTCTATTTAAC
The DNA here is from genome assembly GCA_950108345.1 of Malthinus flaveolus. Taxonomy (NCBI): domain Eukaryota; kingdom Metazoa; phylum Arthropoda; class Insecta; order Coleoptera; family Cantharidae; genus Malthinus; species Malthinus flaveolus. The sequence continues at coordinate 19,570,099 of OX467286.1, read as the reverse complement.
GAAAAAGATGAAGTTTTAATGATACAAGAAGCTAAACAGTCGTGTGCCGGAAAGTGGTAAGTACTACTGCTGTTATACTTTCATTTTTGGGCTTTAATGTTGTTACCGTAGGTATTTACCGGCTGGACGCATGGAAAAAGGGGAGAGTATAGTCGAAGCGGCCGTGAGAGAAGTTCAAGAAGAGACCGGCTTGTGCTTAAAGTGTACAACTTTACTAATGGTTGAGTGTGCGGGCGGTTCTTGGATAAGATTCGTAGTTACTGGAATTATTACCGGAGGTAGCTTAAAGACTCCCACCGAAGCCGACTCAGAATCGTTACAAGCTAAATGGATTCCCGATTTAAACGAGTTAACGCTTCGAGCTAAAGATATTACACATATTATCGATAGAGCTAGGTACAGTAGTAAATAACTAGTTTTTTGTTTAGTTTATTAATGGCTTACATAACGTACAACTGATACATTTACCTCTGAAACGTTCAAAATTATTTGTTTGTAGTTTTAAAGAACGATGGTACTTACTTTAGTAGAGTTTGGACCGGTTGGTGTAATTGTTCTTTTGAGAAATCTGTCAGTTCTTCTAGTCGTCGAATCCAACCACATAAACCCACTTGTATTCTTGCAGTCGAAATAATCGCTGCTGCTAATCTCGAAGGCTTGTAAAGTTGCATATAATGTATGTCTGCAAAATGTTTAGTTTGAAGCTTTTGGAGGTCTAGTGGAGTCAAAATAAATTCTGTAGGGAACTGTTTTGGAATAGCAGAATAGCAACCAAAACTTCATTTAGTTTCTCCCTTTCTATCTCCTTATTCGTTTTTCATGGAATTTGGACTCTAGGGAGTCTGCAATTTATTTTATGGGGCGCTTACCGTCTATTACTTGATCCAGTAATATTTTCACCTTTTCTTGTATTTCAAACAATAGCGTTCTGGTGGATTCACTTTCACCGCATAAATCGCCTTCACTCAAAATTGATTGCATGAAATATTGCACGTAGTGGGCGGCAGTAGGTAGAAATAAATACCAATGGAAGAATTTTAAAATTATTATTTCTACCACTTTGTAATCTTCAACGGTATAACAGTATTTTGCTGCCGAGTTCAACTCGTTAAATTTTGGTATTTTCACATTAATTTCTTCAAATTTAGCTAGAAGTTAACTTACAGAAATTATTGTTTTCCATCAAGTTTAGTTTACCTGCTATTAATAAGCACACATTAGCCACCAGGTGAAGTCTGTTTAAGACTATCGAATGATTATCCATAAAAATATCCAAGATGTAAATCGAAAGGTGTAAACAGGAGTAACTCAGCTGCTTTTTAGCCGTATAATCTTTCAAATAGTCTACAATGTATTTCCTGTAAATAATCTGTAAAAGAATTGTGGTAAATTCAATTCAAACTACAAATTGTCTTACTTGTGGCGACTGGTGCAAAAATGGAATCCTCTCCATTTCTCTTTGTTTAATAACGAGTTTGTGATCTTCCACATAATCATTTTGATTACCCAACTGAAACATGCAAATAAGGCCTTTTATCAAAAAACCGTTGGACTTACATTTAGTAACGACTCGTCACTGATCCAGTTCCGATTCTCCATTTCGCGAATTGAATTGTGATTTAATTCATTCAAATTTAGAAGAGACATTTAAAAAAGTGTAATCAAGTGATATCTGTATCACTTTTATTCAATTCCATTTTTATGGTGATAATTTTAAATCAATTCTTTTAAGATACCCTCCAGGGAGATACTACAAATTCTTGTGGTATTACTTTATCAACCAACACCAAATGCAATTTAATTTAAAAGCGCTTTTAATGTAACGTTTTTTTTTAGAGCTTACTTGGCAGCTGTGAAAGTGGGAGATCGTACGTTTCACGAATTATTATTGCCTCGTGGACGACCCCACGATAAATTACTATTACGATTGGTGATTGTAATTAAAAAACGTTCTACAAATAGAGTTCACGTGCTTTTAAGCGAGCGTACTTCGTTTCATTTGCCGGTGTGCGAGATACACCCTTCGAAGTCCCTTCATTCTACACTTAGAAGGTTCATGGTCGAAATATTCGGAGCAGAAGTTGCATCTCATAGGCCTCACGGTTTACTTTCGGTAATTGAAAATTCATTCGTACAAGCATTTAAATGTTTTAAAAACGATTTTTTTTAATAGCTCGAACACGATTCTAAAAGCAATAAAGATGGAATCTGCTTAACCATGTTGGTGGCTTTTAGATTGCCTCTAGAAGAAGTACCAATAATTGGTAAATGCGTTTGGCACGAGACTTCTAAACCACTCGGAGAGAAATTATTAGAAAGAATTTCTGAACGTAACTCCACTATTCCTGTACATGTAATACGATAAATAATATTTAGATCTATTTGTTATGTAAATGTTAAATTTTATTGTTGATTATAAATTATATTATACACTAATACTCGACTAACTCGTAATTTGTAAAATTTTTTACTAGTTTATAGTAGATGTTTTTATTATATTTACAACTCACGATTATATAATATCAGTATTTTAAATTATATCATGCATCGTAATTTTATAAATTGTTTCATTAATAAAAATATAAAATTTTAATCTTGTTACTTGTTACCAAATTATACCAAGAACTATTTTGTTTGTAAAGATTTGTTATAATTTTAAATTTCTCACCAGATAATTAAAAATTTCGATTCTGTTTTCCGGGTTTGCCGATGTAAAATGGGCCTTGGATGTTGGATGCCGCGAAATATATTACATGAAGAAAAGTGGGATTCATAAAAGATTCGCGTGGTGGAGACGCGAGCTGTGAACCTCGCACGGAATTTCCATCAGGTTACATAATATAATCTTGTAATTAATTTATTACGCATCCTAAAATTATAATTCATACACTATTGGAAACACAAAAGACGGGCTTAACTTTTATTAAGAATAGTATTTTTTTTTCAACAAAATCGCTTAAGTAATTTTTGTTTGATGGCGTTACATACTGACCGATTCACAGACCGACTTTTTCTAATAGTTTTAGATTCAGGGTGATCCAAAACGTTGAGAAATTAAACTTTAAAAAAGTTTTTTCGATCAAGCGAAATAAAACAACTTTGGGCCGTCTTTGGGCATGGACAAAGAAAATAGTATCTTGTAGTAAAACCACATTCATGGACTTCAATGCTTGTTGGCCTCGACTACCGTCTCGTCCAACAATTTCCCTCTAATTGGTGTCCAGGAATGTTTTGCTTTTACTATTATTAAATGCATAATACTATTTTGCATTTTTAGAAATTTACTGTAATTTTAAATTTCCCGCAAAAAAATAAAAAGATTGCAATTGCATTTATTTATTTTTGTTGTGAATCCTTGGTTGTGGTAACCATGGCATTTCTTATGTCATTCATTTTAATGACATTTTATTAAAAGTAAAAAGTAAACAAATAAATTGAACTTAAATGATAACTATCTAATATTTTATCGTCGAGCCACATTACTGATTCATAAATGTATACAAGCGCTAATATTAAATATTAACACCAGCAGCATCCATCGTAAGTAGTACCTACTAAAGTGGAACTACTTCGAGTTCTAAATACAATTTGTAGATGGACAAGTCTCTACGAAAAGCAGATCTAAATTTTAATATTACAAAATTATTAAATGGGCGAGAAGTAAACGTAGATTTTGGAAAACTTCTACAACAGCGTACTCAATTTACGGAATCGTGGATAAACAGACTAGGTTTAGAGTATGAGTTGAAAGGCCATCGTGGTTGTGTCAATTGTCTAGAATGGTCGGCAGATGGACGGTATTTATTGCGTCAATTTATCTTGTGTATTATGTATTACTCGTGTTAATTTTACAGACATTTAGTGTCCGGTTCGGACGACACCGATATAATCATATGGGATCCATTTACACATCGTTTGGTTACTAAAATACCAACTACACATATTGGAAATATATTTTCTGTAAAAGTAAGCATTTTACACAAATGTATGGAACAAAATTGTTATTTGCATAATTTAGTTTTTAGGAAATGACAGTTCACTTATAGCCAGTGGAGCTGGTGATTGTAGAATTATCGTGCAGTCCGTAGAACAAACAATAATACCACAAACACCTCATTTAGATTGTAATTGTCATTTAGGTCGTGTTAAACGATTAGCAACGTCCCGCGACGAACCCTCGTTATTTTGGTCTGCTGGAGAAGACGGCATAGTTATGTATGTGGAGGAAATGACGAAGTAGACTATTAATAGTGTTTCTTGCAGCCAATACGATTTACGCGAATCGCACGAGTGCTCAAAGAAAAATAAAGTTTTGATCGATCTCGGTTGCTCATTAGAATTAAAATGTATTACGATCAATCCGGTTAAGTCGCATCTCGTAGCAGTGGGTGCTAATGATTGTTTTGTTCGTTTATTCGATAGAAGGATGATTAAAACTACCGATTTTACCGTAACCGTAAGTTTGAATTTCTGTACTTGTAAACTACAAGGTTATAGCCATTATTTACACTTGTGGCGACTCGAGACAAATGTGGGCGCGTTTACACACAGGGAAAAGTAAGGGCCCGAGAGACTTGTTCAAGTTTTTCCATTGGTGACCCTGATGCGACAAATGAGTCAGCAGTGCTTCCATCCACACAGGCATTTTCGTTGCTCTAGCTGGGGGGTTCCTAACGACGGCCCTGCACAGCGACAAGCAAGGATTTGAGATAACTTACAACTTCAAATGAACACGAGTATTGATAAGGTTACAGTTTAAAGTTACTACCGACCATATCAATACAGATAAATTTATCTATGGGTAATTAGACACCTGCTCTGGAGACCATACAGTGGTCGAAACAGCTGTCAGCAAATTAGTTGTCAAAATTAGTGTTAACAATGGCTACAAGGTCAATCTTCAGTTGATAAGGTCCAACTAAGTTGGCACATAGTAAAACCCACGCATGGTCTCACTATTATTGGTTGTTTTAGTCTCAAACTGCACGCGAGACACGTTACAAAAGTGGAGTTCAAGAACAAGATCCTCGATGTGTACAATATTATGTACCGGGCCATTTATTGAAGGATTTGAATTTAGAAACTAGTTATAAGTTAGCTGTTACTTATATTGCGTTCGATTCGTCCGGTTCAGATATGTTGGTGAATATGGGCGGCGAGCAAATTTATCTATTTGATATCGATAATCCCAGATACGCTAGCGAGTTACAGATACCAGATAGTTTTAAAAAAAGAAGGAAGAGTGCCGCTTACTGCCCTTGTTGTAATAAGGTACTCTTGAATTATTTAAAATGCGAATTTCTAATTATTTGTAAATTTTATCGACAGAATCGTGTGATAGAAATTTCAAGTAATAGTGATTTTAAGTGCAACCAACACATAGCTAACAAACCTTGTGCGTGCGCCTACATAGAAAGGGGGCAATTGATTTTTCAAAGAAAATGGTAAAAGTATTTTCAATTTTGATAAATTTCAATTGTGGGGCTATACTTTTAACATTTCAGGTCGGGCGACGTTTATTCTGCAGCTAGAGATTATTTACACGTAATCAAATATTGGCCCGATAGTAAAGATGCCTATATTGGTTTAATACAGTGCTTAATATCTTTAAATTGGACCGACGAAGCTTTCAATTGGTTAGAATTTTTTAAACAACAATTTCCAGAAGTTGCAGATACTTTAGAATATAAGGAATTGCATACAGATCTTATCGATTATAAAAGTAAAAAATCTAAAGATGACGAAAATTCCAATGTTAAAGAATCCAACGGTCGAGAGAGCCGAGAAAAAATTAATCCTCGTGACTACGAGTCTAGATTCTTAGGTCATTGTAATACAATTACAGATATAAAGGAAGCCAATTTTTTGGGTAAGTACATATCAAGTTTTTAGAATCTTAACTTTAGTTTTTCTGATGTAACACCCGGTATTTTATTAGGCCAGTTTTTGAAAACACCCTGTATATTTTATGATTTTTTAAAATGTTGTAAGATTAGTAAGTTGTCTAATGATACCAAACATGTTAAATTTTAACTTTCGGTTTAACCGGAAATGGGGTTCAATTTTTTATTTTAAATACAACACCCTGTATATTTTCAGTGGTTAGGAAGATTGTAAAATTAGTTATCTAGTGATACCAAACATTTAATATTTTGACTTTCGGTTCAGCCGGAAATGAGATTTTAACTTTCCTATTTCAAATATAAACGCCCTGTATAATTTTAGATTTTTGAAATCAGGGAGAGCTTCTACCACTGTTAGGTACTATTTCTGATATATTTTTTAATATTTTCAAAGTGTAAGAAAAAGTCCTATTGTTCTTGAGTATCTTATACCTGATTTTTGAGAAATAGAATTCTTTAAAAATTTTGAAACATGCTATTTTATTGTTGTTATCTAGGTAAAGATGGCGAGTTTATTTGTGCCGGCTCGGACGACGGTATACTATTTATATGGAATCGTAAGACAACTAACATTGCAAAAGCGCTTATGGGCGATACGTCGATCGTAAATTGTGTACAACCACATCCGACTGCCTGTTTTATAGCTACAAGCGGTATCGATCCGGTAGTTAAGTTGTGGTCACCAAAACCGGAAGTAAGCGTTACCTTAATAATAATTTTGCTTATTTTAAAGCTTGTGTTTCTATAGGAAGGCAGTTCAAATATTCATATAGTTACTAATCCGTGGCCAGCTGTAGAGGCAAATCAACAACGTATGACTATGGATCCTTTCGAAACAATGTTGGCCAATATGGGCTATAGAATAAGTCCCGTAGATGGACAAGATTCAGCTACTTGTCGAACTAGTTAACCTACTATTTTCAATTTCATCTTAAAAGTCTCGTTCAACTTCTTACTTTAAGTTGCAGTTTTTATTTTTATTTGAATTAATATTTATTTATACTCAGAAATTTGTACAAATACATATATATTAAATTCTATTATTGTACATAAAGTAAAAAAAAAGGAATGATAAATTAGTTTTATATAGAAAATCAATTTAGTGGTATCTTAATGATCCGCTAAATGAAGAAATGTTAAATTAGTATGCAATTATGAGATACTTTTTATTTCCAATTTTTATCTTAAATTTATTCGATTATTATTAAATAAAATTAGATAATTATTAATACACCTAACTGAAATTGTAAATTTTTATTAAAAGTAAATTTTAATACATATTTATGTGTACCTAATACTTTAGTGTTTTTTTCTGTCTTACAAATAGTACCGTATTTTCTTGCTTGAGACTGTCTTACAAATAGTACCGTATTTTCTTGCTTGAGACTTTTTCAAGTACAGTACAACTCGGTTACAACGAATTCCAAGGGACTGCAAGAATTCATTCGTTAGATTATACATGAAGGGAGAAATTTAAATTAAATACAAAACTACCAATATTTGTAATCTTAGGTATCTGTATTGAGTAGTGAACATTGAAAACCATAGTCTTTGCCACTCAACGTATCTTTGGAAACTGAAAACTTTTCGTTTTTGCGATTCAAAGTTGGAAGTTTCAATAGTAATAAAACTAAAATTGAGAAAGCTGTGCTATCAGCCAACAAAAGTTTGGGAAAACCGATTGCAAATACCTTTCATCAAGGTGATTTCCATTATTTAACACTTATTCAAAAGGCGCATAGCGCATAGTGCAATTTACTAACCTAACTTTTAAAATGTACTAATGACGTTCATTTGATAATCAATTACTTACAGATACTATATACAGTACAAATTCTTATTAACTTCTTCAATATAAATATCTTTTCGTCTTTTCAACTTCTACGGACTTCTTGGTATTTAAATTTAAATTTTGACATTTGAAACGTTCTTTTGGTGTTTTTAGCTGTTTGTGGCATTACGTTGGCACTAAGTACTAATAATCTGAACCAATCAACACCTTCACCTTGACAAAATTTCAAATATTTTACGGTCATTTTCTGTAACGTATTTTTGAGTGACGGTTGTAGTATTTGTGTGTCGTTTAATAATTTTAAATTAAGCCGAAGAGTGGCATTTTAAGTAATTTAATTGACGAGTGTTGAACGCGGTTGTTAAGAAACTATTATAATGTCTCATAATACGTAAGTATTAATTTTAACCAACATCAAAAGATCTTCCAAGCAGTTCTAATCCCTCATATATGAATTTTTTTATGCTAAAGTTCTTAATTTACCACACCTGTATCGGCAATGTCGATAAGATTGAAATTCAGATTAAATGTATTCTCTTCAATTCTTAACAAGTACAGCCGTTTATGTTTTACACTTTTAAAAGCGATCGACTTATCAACTTTTATAGTACGATACCTACACAAGATAGTAAGTAATTGCTTTGAATGAAATGTGTCACTTGTGTGCATTAATCAAGACCTTCAGTGCAATCAACTTAATTCTTTCAACTCAAATACATTCAACAAAATGTACCTGTAAAAGAAAAAAGATGGCCGTGAGACATGCAATTTTATCTCGGGTTTCATATTTAAATGACGAGGGAAACGATGCATTCTAAATCATTCGTAAAGACTGCTATTACGAAGATTCTCATTTTCTCAGTCAAAATTTTGAGGTAACACCCTCAAAAAGTGGGAATATCTTGTTTACGGAAAACCCTAGAAGAGAAGTGTTAAGTTCGTAAAAGATTAAATACAGATACATAATTTTAGACACCCATTCTCTACTAGGGTCAAATTTTTTCCCCTCGCAGTAACTGCTTTACTTTTTCCCTCAGTTTGAATTGTTGAGAAAAAACCTTTCTCTTGATAGCAGCTTCATTTTTACATATTTTATATAAGATGCTAAAAAGCACAAATGTTGTGAAGTCTTTTCTGTTGTTCATTTTCGTTTTTCCACAGATCTGTAGCTGAAGAACCATGGGTCCAGGCATTTCGTAAAGAAATTATAGAAACTAGCGAAAAAGATATAAATACTTGGTGTAATATTGTCGTGAAAACAGGATTAACTAAATCATTGCTCGAGCAATGGACCAGTATATTCAAAACTCAAATCCAAGAAGTATACCAAGAAATGATTGAAGAAGCCCAGGCCAATCAATCCACTTTAATTAATAAAATAGAGACGTTATTAGAAAAATGCGATTCTTTACGTCGTGAATTGCGTTTGGAAATGCCCGAATACGGATCCGAAGGCTTGACTTTGTACGAAGAACACCAGTTATTGGTTCAGCGTATCGATGAGTAAGTAAAATCGTAGTAAATTTGGAAATTACTGATGAAATTTAAATTTAATTTGGTCGCTTTTTCTAAATGAAATCTTATTTTACAGATACGAAAAAACATTAAGTAAAAAGAAACAAGAAATTTCTAATTTACTGCAACAACAAAACGCTTTGTGTTGTGCTCTCGGTTGGCAGCCAAAACAAATCAACTCTTCGCCGTTACCGTCTGCTCAAGAAATCGACGACCTCAGGAAATACATAGAGTCGATGGATTCTATAAAGTTCGAACGACTAGAAATTTTTTTAAATCAAAAATCCGAAATTTTAACCCTGAGCAAAGAATTGGCCTACGAACCAAACTTAGATTTTCAGAAGAATGTGTTGCTGGGCGACGATTCCGATTTTAATGTTACAGACGATAACATGAGGGAGCTTGCAAATTTTTTGACTTATTTAAATAATCTACACGAATCCACCAAGCGAGACATCTGCGAGGCGCGAGAAAAAGTTCAAGAGTTGTGGCTTATTTTAGAAATCGAGCCAAGTTACTTCGAAGAATTTTTGAAGATACATACTGGCGATTCTCTTAACACTTTAAACGCACTACATAATGAAATTAAGAGGTGCAATGTTCTAAAAATTGCCAATATACAAAAGATTGTTAAACGCTTAAGAGAGGAATTGGTCAAACTGTGGGATAAATGCCACATAACCGAAGAAGTTCGAAATTTGTTTGTGTATTTTACATACGATCACTATACAGAAGACTTGCTAACTCTCCACGACCTCGAAATAGAAAAAACAAAACGATTCTATAATTCTAATATGTAAGTTTATAATAGTTGTAAACTATTTTTTGAGTGGATTGTTAATTATTGTACCTTTTAGAGAAATATTCACATTATTGGAGAAGCGCAGAACTCTGTGGTCCCAAATGTTGTCGTTCGAAGAGAAAGTCACTTCTAAAGACAGATACAAAAATCGAGGTGGACAACTGCTCAAAGAAGAGAGGGAAAGAAATACATTATCAAAACAAATACCTAAAGTTGAGGAGAAACTGATTGTTTTAGCTAAAGAATACGAAGAACGCAATGGGAGCCCATTCTTAACATGGGGTGAAACAATCCAGTCCATCATCACTAGAGACTGGGATCAACACGAATTAGTAAGATTTTCACAATTAATTGTTATTCTTTTCATAAAAAAAAAATTTATAGTCACGAAAAACTAAGCTGAACGAGCTAAAACAAGTAAGAGATAAAACCATCACGCCGGGAAAATCCGTATTAGGCTTGACTACGTGCAGTAGCACGCAAAACTTAGCTAAGCTAGTTACACCGGGTACAGGCACGAAAAGGAAACTTTTAACACCGGCGTGTTCTTCTAAAAGGCCTAAAAATATCTTGACTTCCAACACTAAACTGAACGGTAATTATTTTTGTATTTTTTATGTACGAGCTTTTACAATTTGTGTCGTCAGTTCCCCAAACAGCACCACCTAAACTGGCCCTTAATGGCAGGACAATGTTAGCGCCAAGATTCTCGACCGAGAGAGCTAAACGCGAAGCGAGGCATAGACGTTTATCACAAAAACAAACCAAAAAAGAAAATGTTCGTAAATTGGATTACTCCTCATTCGAAGTAAGATATTTGTGATACGAGTTTAAGTATTGCAATCTTTTATGTATTGGGATTTATTTTGGTGACGGTTAACCTTGTATGTTAAGTACAAATTGCACAAGTTTAATAGATAAAAATTTTGATTTTCAGAAAGAAATTAGCGATCGAAACGAGTGTCGTAGCACACTTTTTAGAACAGAGCCTCCATTGGCCATGCTCTTACCTCTTACTCCGACGGCCTCTGGTAATAACGATCATTGTAAGACACCAACAAGTGTTCAAATGAGTCCACGGCACCGGCCCAAGCTTTCGACTGCGCCCAGCTTAAGGTTATTGTTTTAATTTGTAATGGGAAAAGACTTTGTGGAAAGGACTTTTCTCTATTTATTCGTTCAAAGAGTATAACTTTCTTTATACATTATTAGTGATACTAAAAACTAACTTTTAAAAAATTACCCTTGAATTTTTATTTGTTTGTCATTTTACTCAAATGTATTATGTTTCTTTCTTATTTTATGTTTTGACTTCGATATTTTTTGTTAAGCAGTTGTAAACCGAACTTTCTCTAGAGAAATTGCGTAATTTGTGTTCCAATCATTTTTCGCTCTCGATGGTATAAAACAATCGTTCACGTTGATACCAGTCATGATGAGTTATGCAAACTAAACATACAATAATAGTAAATTTTACGTTATTTGGTTTAATATAAAGTTCAAATGTCATAGTTTATCGATGCAATATGCACTTGGTAGATACACACATAATACACTATCAAAATATTACCACAAACGTCACGACCATTTAAACTAACCTCATCAAATTACAATAACCGTTGGGATTTTAAAGTTACGAAGGAAAGTTTTATTTAATAAATAACTCGAAGGAAGACGAAAATGTACTGCAGTGTCAGTTATTTATTGTAAAAGTGTAACCGGAGTAAGAAAGAGGAAACGTTTTAAACGAAAAATTATATTTGATAATGTGTAGTGTAACCGTAGACGTATTTTTTTATTTATTTATTAGATAAGGGTTTTTTTAAATAATTTTAAAATGTTTAAAAGTTTATTGTTTTATATTATAACATTTATTAAGCACAATATAACATGTATATATAGTAATAATCATAATCTCATACAGGGAGATTTACTAAATCTGATTTCTTAATTGACTCTGTTTCATTACCGGCACATTTTTCTCATTATTTAACTATTTTTATTTTGATATTAGCATAGAAAGTTTTCATAAATGTTTATTTATTAATAACCACACGAATGAAGTAACCTTAGAGAACAGAGTTTTTCAAGAAATCCCCTGGAGTCGTGCTATATTTTAAAACTTATAATAATTAGTATATTAGTGTCAAGTCTGCTTAAGGCAATTATTAGAGGTATAGATTTTGTATTTGTTGCAATATTATATTTCTATATTAAACGGATACTTTTCCATAATCTGAAGAACATCGATATTTTGTTTAATAGACTCTGTACACATTAAGATAAGCATACAAGTACACCTCGATGCCATGATGTATGTTTTTTTCCTGTCTTCCGAATCTCCGACATCAAAATCGTCTTCTTCTATCACGATAATAACGACCTTAAATTCCAAACCTTTAACTTTCAAAGCCCAAGTAATTAGAAAATCGTTCACTTCCTTATCACTTAGAAATTTCTCGACATCGCCGACTCCTCTAGGTCTGTAGCCGTTTTCGACAAAATATTTATCGATCTCCTTATTGATTATATCCGTCTTGAAGTTGTCGTTCATTAAAAATGGTATGATGCAGAGATCGTTTGGTTTAAATCCTTTTGAGGCGCAAAGATCTATTATAACTTTTGCTGTTGCGTTTTGATATTCGTCTGATGCGTACTCGTCCGAGCTTACCCAAAATATAGGAGGCCCTTTGATGTGGTGTCCTATACAAATATCCGATAAATGCATGTCGGCTAAAGCCGACTGAGGTATCCTAGGCATTGGATTTGAATAGTATTGTTTAAATATGTCAAATATGTGAGTTGTCGTTCGCATAACTTTATTGAGAATCATCGTGGAGTGCTTTAGAACAGACGGAGAATGTTTCGGTAAAAATATGGATGCTTGGTTTATATCGACCATAAACCACAATTCGCCCCATTCGTCGGAAGCTTGATTAGTCACAGTCTGGCATTCGGTGAGTTGAAAGTTCGTCAACTGACTGTTCCGGCAAGTGACAATCGTGCAGTTCCCATCGTGATAACGCCGATAAATTGTGGAGAGAGTTCTCGAAATTATAGAAGCATCAAAAGCGAGACAAACGGCTTCTGACTCGTCCATAAAAATATGTCTGTAGCTTCGCTTGTTTCTCAACAAAAATCCAGTTTGGGAAATATAAAAACGGGCCGTATCGACGTATTTATGTATTCCCAAAAATTTTAACTTCAGTTCAATTTCTAATCTAAAACGTAACGGTTTTATTTACGTTTATGATGAGTTTTATTCATTTTTACTTAATTCCTGGCCAGTAGCAAATGTAGAGAGCTCGATTGTTTTCGTCTAGTAATCCCAATTCGTGTAACTGTTGCAATTTTCTTAAAACTAACAAAGTTTTACCTGTGCCAGCGGCTCCGTGAACGACCATTGGACCACGTCCTGGTTTGTTGCACAGATCGCTCGACAGGAGATCCAACTGCTCTTGAGTTAAAAACGCCAACATTCCTTCGCTAATTTCGTCAACCAATACACCGCAACTTAGGATTAGGTACCTGAAAATGTTTCAATTCGGTCAGAAGTTCTCTGATCAACTATCCATCAATTGGATATTATAGTTACCTATTTAATAAGGTGTAAAAGTCCTTTTCTCCAATTCTACTACCGGAGAAAACGTTACTTTGAAACCACTTATCGAAGTTATCTTGATCCATCAAATCTTTTTCGAACAAATGAACATTAAAGTCTTCCTTCCATCGTTGAATAAGGTTCTGTTTTGGATCTCGCGTCGTTTCGCTTAAAAATGGCCACATGATGTAAGATTGAATTGTGTTATTGTTTGTATCGACCTCTAGTATATTTTGTAATATTTCCATGTGATCTCTTAGCTGGTGTTGCGCCGACCTCTTATTGTTTTTGATGGCTTTCGCGTCACTGATTACGTTTACGTTTTCAAGTGATTTGCTTCCATCGTGAGTTGATTTAACTTCAGATAATACCATAAAATACTTTCCTGAAAATAATTTAAAGTTAGTCGTTAGTCGAGGGCACGAGGGTTTAGGGCTTAGCAGGTCCCTGGGTCTTGGTGGTCCAGTACTACGGCACTGGACTACAAAGTTAAAAGATGCAGATTTGAATTACGAACCCACTACATTAGCATAACATTTTTAGACCTCAAAGTGCACTCAGCTCTTGAAACTGAGTATACGAGTAGTGCTGACCACATTACCTTCATTTTACAATACCGGATCCACACGTGCAGCAACCTTACTACTCGTATCAAACACTATCAAAAGGAATTATTATTTCTAGAAGAGTTAAAGTTGTTTTCAGTAAGCACCAGTAACAAGAATTACTTTTAAATTAAGAAAGATCAGAGGTGAAGAAATAACAGTGAGAATGAACGGTCAGAATGCTTTTCAGACTGTATGTGTCAAATTTGGTCAAATTCAAATTTTGCTGAAGTTTGACCGGATAAAAAAGTGTTAAAACGCAACCCACAATACACGTGTGTATAGATGACAGTTAATTTTACTACCTTGTATCAAATTTTCATAAATGAAACGCCAACTTCAAGCATATCGATGCACACTATTGGTCAATTACAGCGGTAAATTTAAATTAAATATAACGCCGTATTCATAAATAATTTTTAATATTGGCAAAAAATAAGCTATTCTGGAATACACACTTGCATTGTGGGTTGCGTTGTTAAAAATTTAAAAATATTTTTTCACTAGTTTATTGCTGAACCGTGCCGCATTTTTAGCTTCCAGGGGTGAGGGGTTCAGTGATGTTTTTAAATTTAGAAAATCGGAAGACAAGGGCCGGAATATTTGGGAGAAGCTTTTGATAAAAATTTGATAGCTTTAAAATACGAAAAGTGTGAGTTTAGCACAAGATCCAATCAATAGTTCGCAGATAATTGAATAGAAGGTCTTATGAACAACAATAATTGCTGCGTTGCTGTGTAGTGCCACAAAAGCGCCCTTTTGTCGGTTACTAACCTTCAAATTTTGCAAAAATAACAAAGTCGTGCTCCCTAATCATCAATTTGCCAACTCGATGATTTCTCGAAGAGTGTCCAGCATAAGTGGCCGAATAAAAAAATATCATCCATAAGCCTTGGATATCTTTCGAGTAGGATAAATCGCATAATCTTCGAAAAACAATTTCTTCGGAGTAACTCGCCTGTTTTTCTCCACGCTTAGAAAACTTGTTAGGTACACTGTATACGGCATTCTTACCATCGCGAACTTCAGGGAATTCTCGATGTATGTACCTGTCAATCAAAGAAAAAAGATATTCTCACGATGTATGAATTGAACATGAGGTTGCTTCATACGTTGCGTTGCTATGCAGCCAGTACGACGAGTAATTACCTACATCTTGATTATAAAAGATCAGGTTTAAGAGTTCTTTATACTCATCAAAAAGTATCTATGTTGTCGCGGTATTTTTATTGTTTTTTGCACTTTTTTAAATTTTAATTATTGATCAATTTACTCGGAAACTCGAGTAGTAGTACTAGTTTAGGTTTTGACTTCATTACGGAGGTTCTTAACCTTTTTTTGTGCCATGAACCCCTTTGGCAGTCTGGCAAAATTCTTCTCCATCTCCAGATAGGCATTGGAAGGACGTACCTATACACTTCAAGTTAAGAACCCCCTCTTTAAAAACATTTTACCATACTTAACAAAAAAAAGAGTTCAACGATTTATGGATTTGGTATTTGATTCAGAATTAATTATTTATCCTCCGATTAAAAAAATCGTGTAGGTAATTGAAAGTGCAAGAGAGAAGTTATCTCTAGCTGATAAACAAAATTGAAGTACGTAGTGGAGTGCCTATAAGCATGAAGCGACTTAATTTAAAAATTAAAAGTTAAAATCTTACTGATTTAAATACTCTTTGACATCGACGCCGTTATTTTGAGACGGTAGATAGACGCGATCTTTGTAATTCGGGTCGACGCACTTCATTTCTTTTAAGGTGGATCAGCCTCGAGGCCAGCCAGTGTTCTTACACATAATATCCAGTTCTTGTTCTTTTAATCTTTGCCACACCGATATATTTTCTCTTTCTATAAATAATATTAAAAACAATTTATACATTATCGAGTTATCTCTGATAATTCACATGTGAGAATGCAGGATGTAGGTGATACGAGTATGCATAGTTTTATCAAATTAAAGTAGTACGTCATAAAACGAAACCTCGTAAAAAAGATAGATCGTACGGGATGGGGCCTTGAATTTAAAAAAACAAAAAGTATCATTAAAGCTACATGTGAGGCATTTAAAATAGGGTGCGGCCAAAATATTTATTTCTCAAACTGCGGAAAGGTAGTTTCAGGAGGAGGTCTTCAAAATCGACCAGTTATGCTATGAAATCAGTAGTGCGACTCACTCACAAAGGAATTATTTTGATTTAAAAGAAGAAGAATTTTATGAAACGACTCACATTCGAATTTACAAGTGAAACAAAGACGATTTTCAAATTTTGCAAGCTGTAGAACCGGCAGATCAAGCTTCTGTTTTGGAAAGAAAAACTGGAAGGAAGCACGATCTGTAATAGTGCAAATTAAGAACCTCTGATTGCTTCTAAAAACTGTTTTTTTGAGAAAATAAATTTAGCTCGCCAATTCTTTACTGGTAACTTATTATTTTGTTATAGAAGTGCAAATAAAACTTGCAGGGATCTCGCTAATCTTCTGTCTGTCGCTCCAATTTTAATATCTATACATATATAGTATATCTACCACCGAAGCAAGTAATGATGTAATTAACCACATCCTTTAAATAATAGGTTAAACTTCTTATTTTGGGGCAGACGATAGTGTATATTGTCTAGTATATTTTATTAATTAAGTGTCATCGAACAGATTTGGCGACCGCACTGTATCGTCCGAAGACCGAATTTTTAACTTAAAAGGCGTCTGTCACCACGAAGGCTGTACTTAAAATCGTCTGCCACAGTATATTTAAAATCTCCACCAAAAATGCAATTTTTAGGTATATAAGTTTTCCGTTACCACATGGTTTAGTTTGGCGGCCTAAAAACCCACCCTCTCGAAGCACTGTACTTGAACGCGCTCTAGCACCTAAACTGCTTGTTTTAAAAATAAATTTTAAGAGACGTAATTTGTAGAAAATTTATTGTGCATTATTTTTGTATAGAACAACTTTTTTCTAAAAGTGCGTAGTTTTCGAGCTATGTGCGATAAAACAAAAAAAGAGTTTTGTTGGAAAAATTTCAAATTTTTAGCAAACTTTAACGCGCCCTAGCGCCTAAACCGTTTATCTGAGGAAAAAATGTATGAGATATAATTAGTAGAAAATTTGATGAAGCTTACTTTTATATAGATAGACTTTTCTCTAAAAGTGTATAGTTTTGAAGTTATAAGCGAAAAACTGAAAAAAGAGCATAGCCCACCGTTCTCGAGCCGCCTTCAAGTTTTAGTAGCTTAACAAAATTTTAAAAGCCGTAATTCAAAAATAACTGAAAATCAGATGGTTTGTTGTTTGTCTTTTGTTTTTTTGTCTTTTATTTAAGTGTAAATTAATGAGTAAATTTTTGGAGGCCCGTGGAGATATTTTTGAGAATTTGTTGTGAAATTTTAAAAGGCTGTAATTTGAAAACAAGCAAAAATTGAATAACAACTTGTTTTATATGTATTTACGTATAGAATTAATACGCTTCTAGTCTAGAGTTCGGTGTGATCCTCCTGACTGCCCGACTCACCCTGTAATTGCACTCTGCCTCTTGGACACGCTACGTCAGACACTAAACTTCAACCTAGAACCTAAACTGCTTGTTTGACGAAAAAAATTTAAGAGGCGAAATTTGAAGAAAATTTAATTAAAGTAATTTTTTTGTAGAAACATTTTTCTCTAAAAGTGCTTATTTTTCGAGTTATAAGTGATAAAACAGTCTTCTGTCTGATTTTGAAATTGTCAAACTTTAACGCGCTCTAGCGCTTAAACCGTTCCTCTGAGGGAAAATCCTAAAACACATAATTTGTTGCAAATGTGATGTAGTTTATTTTTATATACAAAAACTTTTCTCATAAAGTGCGTAGTTTCCGAGTTATAAGCGATTAAACAGTATTCTGTCTGATTTTGAAATTGTCAAACTTTAACGCGCTCTAGCGATTAAACGGTTCCTCTGAGGGAAAATTCTTAAACACCTAATTTGTAGTAAATGTGATGTAGTTTATTTTTATATACAAAAACTTTTCTAATAAAGTGCGTAGTTTGCGAGTTATAAGCGATGATCCAATATTTTGTCTAATTTTATAATTGTCAAATTTTAACGCGCTCTAGCGCTTAAACCGTTTGTTTGAGAAAAAATCCTAAGACATATAATTTGTAGGAAATTTGATGTAGCTAATTTTTATATACAAAAACGTTTCTTTAAAAGTGCGTAGTTTACGAGTTATAAGCGATAAAACAGTATTCGGTCTGATTTTAAAATTGTCGAACTTTAACGCGCTCTAGCGCTTAAACCGTTCCTCTGAGGGAAAATCCTAAAACACATAATTTGTAGGAAATGTGATGTAATTTATTTTTATATACACAAACTTTTCTAATAAAGTGCGTAGTTTCCGAGTTATAAGCGATGAAACAATATTCTATCTGATTTTAAAATTATCAAACTTTAACGCGCTCTAGCGCTTAAACTGTTCATCTGAGGGAAAATCTTAAAAAACATTATTTATAGGAAATCTGATGTAGTTAATTTTTATATACATACATTTTTCTTTAAAAGTGCTTAGTTTGCGAGTTATAAGCGATAAAACAGTATTCTGTCTGATTTTGAAATTGTCAAACTTTAACGCGCTCTAGCAATTAAACCGTTCAGCTGAGGGAAAAATTTTAGGAAACATAATTTGTAGGAAATGTGATGTAATTTATTTTTATATACAAAAACTTTTCTAATAAAGTGCGTAGTTTCCGAGTTATAAGCGATGAAACAATATTCTATCTGGTTTTAAAATTATCAAACTTTAACGCGCTCTAGCGCTTAAGCTGTTCATCTGAGGAAAAATCTTAAAAAACATTATTTATAGAAAATCTGATGTAGTTAATTTTTATATACATACATTTTTCTTTAAAAGTGCTTAGTTTCCGAGTTATAAGCGATAAAACAGTATTCTGTCTGATTTTGAAGTTGTCAAACTTTAACGCGCTCTAGCGCTTAAAGTGTTTATCTGAGAGAAAATCTTAAAAAACATTATTTATAGGAAATCTGATGTAGTTAATTTTTATATACAAACATTTTTCTTTAAAAGTGCGTAGTTTCTGAGTTATAAGCGATAAAGCAGTATTCTGTCTGATTTTGAAATTGTCGCACTTTAACGCGCTCTAGCGATTAAACCGTTCATCTGAGGGAAAAATTTTAGGAAACATAATTTGTAGGAAATGTGATGTAATTTATTTTTATATACAAAAACTTTTCTAATAAAGTGCGTAGTTTCCGAGTTATAAGCGATGAAACAATATTCTATCTGGTTTTAAAATTATCAAACTTTAACGCGCTCTAGCGCTTAAGCTGTTCATCTGAGGAAAAATCTTAAAAAACATTATTTATAGGAAATCTGATGTAGTTAATTTTTATATACATACATTTTTCTTTAAAAGTGCTTAGTTTCCGAGTTATAAGCGATAAAACAGTATTCTGTCTGATTTTGAAGTTGTCAAACTTTAACGCGCTCTAGCGCTTAAAGTGTTTATCTGAGAGAAAATCTTAAAAAACATTATTTATAGAAAATCTGATGTAGTTAATTTTTATATACAAACATTTTTCTTTAAAAGTGCGTAGTTTCTGAGTTATAAGCGATAAAGCAGTATTCTGTCTGATTTTGAAATTGTCGCACTTTAACGCGCTCTAGCGATTAAACCGTTCATCTGAGGGAAAAATTTTAGGAAACATAATTTGTAGGAAATGTGATGTAATTTATTTTTATATACAAAAACTTTTCTAATAAAGTGCGTAGTTTCCGAGTTATAAGCGATGAAACAATATTCTATCTGGTTTTAAAATTATCAAACTTTAACGCGCTCTAGCGCTTAAGCTGTTCATCTGAGGAAAAATCTTAAAAAACATTATTTATAGAAAATCTGATGTAGTTAATTTTTATATACATACATTTTTCTTTAAAAGTGCTTAGTTTCCGAGTTATAAGCGATAAAACAGTATTCTGTCTGATTTTGAAGTTGTCAAACTTTAACGCGCTCTAGCGCTTAAAGTGTTTATCTGAGAGAAAATCTTAAAAAACATTATTTATAGGAAATCTGATGTAGTTAATTTTTATATACAAACATTTTTCTTTAAAAGTGCGTAGTTTCTGAGTTATAAGCGATAAAGCAGTATTCTGTCTGATTTTGAAATTGTCGCACTTTAACGCGCTCTAGCGATTAAACCGTTCATCTGAGGGAAAAATTTTAGGAAACATAATTTGTAGGAAATGTGATGTAATTTATTTTTATATACAAAAACTTTTCTAATAAAGTGCGTAGTTTCCGAGTTATAAGCGATGAAACAATATTCTATCTGGTTTTAAAATTATCAAACTTTAACGCGCTCTAGCGCTTAAGCTGTTCATCTGAGGAAAAATCTTAAAAAACATTATTTATAGGAAATCTGATGTAGTTAATTTTTATATACATACATTTTTCTTTAAAAGTGCTTAGTTTCCGAGTTATAAGCGATAAAACAGTATTCTGTCTGATTTTGAAGTTGTCAAACTTTAACGCGCTCTAGCGCTTAAAGTGTTTATCTGAGAGAAAATCTTAAAAAACATTATTTATAGAAAATCTGATGTAGTTAATTTTTATATACAAACATTTTTCTTTAAAAGTGCGTAGTTTCTGAGTTATAAGCGATAAAGCAGTATTCTGTCTGATTTTGAAATTGTCGCACTTTAACGCGCTCTAGCGATTAAACCGTTCATCTGAGGGAAAAATTTTAGGAAACATAATTTGTAGGAAATGTGATGTAATTTATTTTTATATACAAAAACTTTTCTAATAAAGTGCGTAGTTTCCGAGTTATAAGCGATGAAACAATATTCTATCTGGTTTTAAAATAATCAAACTTTAACGCGCTCTAGCGCTTAAGCTGTTCATCTGAGGAAAAATCTTAAAAAACATTATTTATAGGAAATCTGATGTAGTTAATTTTTATATACATACATTTTTCTTTAAAAGTGCTTAGTTTCCGAGTTATAAGCGATAAAACAGTATTCTGTCTGATTTTGAAGTTGTCAAACTTTAACGCGCTCTAGCGCTTAAAGTGTTTATCTGAGAGAAAATCTTAAAAAACATTATTTATAGAAAATCAGATGTAGTTAATTTTTATATACAAACATTTTTCTTTAAAAGTGCGTAGTTTCTGAGTTATAAGCGATAAAGCAGTATTCTGTCTGATTTTGAAATTGTCGCACTTTAACGCGCTCTAGCGATTAAACCGTTCATCTGAGGGAAAAATTTTAGGAAACATAATTTGTAGGAAATGTGATGTAATTTATTTTTATATACAAAAACTTTTCTAATAAAGTGCGTAGTTTCAGAGTTATAAGCGATGAAACAATATTCTATCTGATTTTAAAATTATCAAACTTTAACGCGCTCTAGCGCTTAAACTGTTCATCTGAGGGAAAATCTTAAAAAACATCATTTATAGGAAATCTGATGTAGTTAATTTTTATATACATACATTTTTCTTTAAAAGTGCTTAGTTTCCGAGTTATAAGCGATAAAACAGTATTCTGTCTGATTTTGAAATTGTCGCACTTTAACGCGCTCTAGCGATTAAACCGTTCATCTGAGGGAAAAATTTTAGGAAACATAATGTGTAGGAAATCTGATGTAGTTTATTTTTATATACAAACACTTTTCTCATAAAGTGAATAATTTTCGAATTATAAGCGAAAAACCTAAACCACACCCTTCTCGAGCCACCCACAAGTTAATACTGCTACCTTGGAGTGACAGGCAGTCGGTTTTATTACTCATTTGCAATGTTCTTTAGGCCTGCATTGTCAAAAATTTTGTAACTTCGTTTAGTAAAAGTGTTCGATGACTATAATACTGCAGACTGAAGGTTGGATCGGAGCAAACACAAATTTACCACAACTGTGCTATATTTATGGATAATCGGTAGTTTTAGGAAATTTTTATGACATATCGTACAAACATTCCATCATAATTCTTGTGGTAAACTAATATTTACTCTGTTACATAATTGATTAACATTGATTAAGATACTTATTATTAGTGTAGAACTATCAAAAATATGACTTATCAAGAAGGTGGAAGAATCTAAAAAGAGTCTAAGTCTATTATAGTGAGAACGCGTTATAAGACCGGACAGTATAAAGTGGACAAAATACAACGTACCTTGGAGACCAAGGCTATTTGAAAGAGACCCTCCGAGACTGGCACCATGGATCAAGAGATAGATATAGGTACGTTGGAATAGAAGAAGCCAGAAGAAGTCTACTTCCACAGGAGTGGATAGCAAATGGTCGTTCAAGAAGTAAAGAGTTCTTTTCCCCAATGAACTAAACATTTTGCAATTAATTTTGTCAATTGTTTTTGTTGATGATTGTTTTGAACTCTGACAACACTGTTTCGAGCAGTAAATTTGGTCTTCGTCGGAGTTAAAAGCTTCAACTTATTCCAAAATAATAAAAATATGAAGCGGCCCAATAATTTTATTTAAGCAAAAGCGAACGAAATTGAATTATTAATCTTTTGTATGTAACTTACATATTTTTGTTTAAATAATAATCCTTTTAATTTGAACTCGATAGACACAATGCAAAACAACTCTTATTGTAACCCAAACACTTCAACGAGTTGTCTCTAATTAATAAAACAAATATATTTATACTAAGCTCTAATGTAAAGAACAATGACGTTACTTTAATACCAATAAATAAATTTCAATAAAATGTTTTGCGGCTTTTTTATATCCGGATTATGACGATTTTCGTCCGTACGATGAACGATAATAGATTTTGTAAACCGTGCGGGATCTCCCTGAAAATTAATAAACGCGTTTGTTTACATTAATTATAAATACGCGATAATGCAGAAGGTGTAAATTCCCAGAAACGCCATTATATCTTTATATTTGTTTAATTTAACCACAATATCTATTAAAAGAACTGCAATGGCAGCGTACTTTCGATATACGTGATTGGAATAGGAAAAAATTGTAAAATTGCTTTTTGAGCAAACGCATACCGGTAAGGCATCATGTACAATTTGATTGTACAAGGATCATCAATTACTGCAAGTTCGAGTAAACTCTTTCCCTTGTATGGTCAAGGAATTACTTTTGTTTTAAAAAATTCCCATTAAGTGCCACCCAGAGATTCGGTTGCCGAGAAGTTTAGTATCGAAGAAGGAAAAACTGCACGAAAGCCGTTGCTCGTGGTTTGGTTAATAAATTTGATTTCAATGTCGCCAAAAGAGTACGCTTTGAAATATAAAATGGTCATACATATTTTTTATGGCAGTCGTCGGTTAAGACTTGTATTTATATTGAGTCTATTGAGTGATGGGCATCGGATGATATTTGCATCAGATCTTACGCCCCAGGTGGAAATCCACTTTGTTGCTTTCAATCATCGATTGATTCTTTTTCATCTTCCATTGTTCAGTATTTCAGATGGTAGTTTTGTTATTAGACGTATTTTTTGTTCCGCACTCTAATATACAGGGTGACCCCGAGTTCCGAAAAAGTCCCATAACTTTTTTGCTATGTGATATATCGACTTGATTTTTTTTTCAAAAGATACGTACAGCAATAATGCATACTTTAAAAATAGTCTCGTTTATATACAGGGTGTCCCAATGTTATAAATACACTAAAGTTAGGTTTTTTGAAATAGAACCCCCCTTTTTTTTATTTTATTTCTGAATTATAAACTAAATTGTGCGTAATATTTATCAAGGTTGTTTTCAAGTACCTGTCACAATTTTTGACTTAAGTCACTTTCTTGTTCAAAAATCCTAAATTCAAGGTTCTGCTCGAAAATTCATAACTTCCAAACCGTTTGAGATAAATTGATAATTCTTTCTCCTATGGATTCCTGAAGCTTTGCCAAATCTTTTGGCATGTTTTGAACTATTTCATCAAGTTTTATGAGGTTAGTGCGATTTTTTGAAAATGCTTATAATGAAAAGCTTATAACTATAAGTATGGGTTGTTCGAAATTTTGTTTCTTCATCATAACAGCCAGGATTTTTTACATTCGACCATACTTATAGAATATTGTTGGAAAGCTTGCCAAAAAAGCTTTCGATTAGTGCAATAATATACAGGGGGTGCCATTTGAAAAAAATAGTTTTCGACATGATTAACTTGGCATTTTCAAAAAATTGCACTAACCTCATAAAACTTGATGAAATAGTCCAAGACATGCCAAAAGATTTGGCAAAGCTTCAGGAATCCATAGGAGAAAGAATTATCAATTTATCTCGAACGGTTTGGAAGTTATGAATTTTCGAGCGGAACCTTGAATTTAGGATTTTTGAACAAGAAAGTGACTTAAGTCAAAAATTGTGACAGGTACGTGAAAACAACCTTGATGAATATTACGCACAATTTAGTTTATAATTCAGAAAAAAAAGGGGGTTCCATTTCAAAAAAACCTAACTTTAGTGTATTTATAACATTGGGACACCCTGTATATAAACGAGACTATTTTTTAATTATGCATTATTGCTGTACGTATCTTTTGAAAAAAAAATCAAGTCGATATATCACATAGCAAAAAAGTTATGGGACTTTTTCGGGACTCGGGGTCACCCTGTACATAAGAGGGGGGGGAGATTTCAATGTGTTTCAGGTTTCAGAACGACCAAACGCTAAGCTCATTCGCAAACGATGCAACTTCATCAAATCGGGCAGATTGTGAGTCATTTTATGCGGGTGGTCCCTGGTCCGGGCCGTTTGCTTTCAACGATCTATGTCAAGTCCAAAAATTAAACCAATCTCTGATTAATAAAAGTTTTTATTTAGACGTGACTACGCTAGAGGTCGCTGCGATCGACTTTTGTTTTCTTCTGAACGACTCATGGACGAACTCCCAAACTCTGAATTTTACTTTTTTGTTGGCTTCGTCTACTTTGAAAAGTATTATAATCGCAAAAAAAATTTATTTTGACGTTTCGGGTTTCCCTGAATTCAAAACAGTAAAACAATAAAACTCTTACATATTAGAGTCTGTCTGTGTGGAGTGTGGATGTGCGTATGTAACGCCGTCAAACAAAAGCTACTGAAGCGATTTTGTTGAAATTTGGCTTCAGCCACTTTAACAGAATTTAATTTAGAAAAGCTTTTAAACGAAATCGATGCAGTGTGACCCAAAATAAGAGGGCTATTTTGATCGCATTTTGGAAAATGTTGACCCAAAGTATTTATACTTGGCTATAATTTAGTGCACATTGGGAATAATTTTAAAAAAGCATCACTTCAAGTTTTTAAATTCAAAATGGCGGCCAGTATCACAATTGCCCCATTTTTTACTTTTTTTATTATAACTTTGGAGATAATATCTATACTAAATTTTTAAATGGAATTTTCTCAAAATCAGCTCTGGTCGTTTTGTCTATATTTGGGTATGCTGTAGGTATTGAAGTTCTTAATTAAACACAGGTGTTTGGTTTATTTGTTATAAGCAGATCCGAAGTTATGAGTTTTGAAGGTTACAATTTAAAAAATTTATAATTTCGTTTGTAATTAAAATTTGAAATAGCAAGTTAGTATATTAATTTACTCTATAAATGTCTATTATTTGCTATAATTTTGGTTTAAAAGACACTTTCGATTAAACCGGAAATGAGCCAAATAAATTAAAGTTTTTGAAACACCCTGTATATTTTATGATTTTTTACAATATTATAAGATTAGCTATCCAATAATACCCAACACGTTAAATTTTTACTTCCGGTTTAACCAGAAATGGGATTAGCTTTTCTATTTTAAACACAACACCCTGTATATTTTAAGTGGTTTAAAAGACTGTCAAATTATTTATCTAGTGATACCAAAAATTTTAAATTGTGACTTCCAGTTCAACCCATTTCAAATAGAAACACTCCGTATAATTTTAGATTTTTAAAATCAGGAAGATCTTCTGAGCGTACTATTGTTTGGTACTATTTCTGATACATTTTTGAATATTTTAAGAGTTTGTAAAATTAGTTAACGCGTACGACAAGGCCTGCTATGGCCGCACAGCCCGTTTTTCACTTTTATTATAAGAAATGCAATGTTCTAATAATAAAAGATGGCTGTTAACCTGTTCGTGCGTGAACTGTACAGGGTGGCAATTTGAAAACCTCCCACCTCCAATATATTAGTATAAAATTTTTGATTATTCAAGGTCAAACGGCTTAAAAACGAAGTTCCGGAATTTTAATAGCCATTGATAGTGTCTCTAAAGAAGATGTTTCACAAAAACATGAGATGAAAATTAAGAATTCAATTACTATACTTTTTAAAATAAAGAAACAATATTATGAATAGTTACGGGGATCCTTTTACCCAGGGCCCTAGGCCAAATTCAGGTCTGATAGGACCCAATTCAAATACTGAATTATTTTACAAACAGTTTAATTTTGATTTTAATATTCTTCTTAAGCTTTTTTTCGGGAATGGGGACAAGATGCAGAAAAGTACTTAAAGTGTAAATTATTTCGCATTTTTTAAACCTCTGAAAACTGGTAACTGATAGCTAGTGCAATATTTGGATGGCCACTCGGGTGAGCACCGCAACTTAAAGGGTGGGCAAGTTCCCACCCTGCCCCCCCCCTGGCGCCGTCACTGCAACCGATCATCAACTCAAGTAGGGGATTTCCAGAAATGCATTTTTCGACGAATTTTCTTCAAGGTGTGTGCAACAAAAAGAACATTGTAGTCGGGGAAGCACCGATGGCAATACTTTGCAGTTGCTTTTATAAGTGGTTGGTACGTTACATCAGTTTACCTATAATAAAAAATATCGATATCATCCGTGAGACTTCCAAAAAATGTTTATTTATAGCAAAAAGGGGGCCAATGCAATAAACATTTAGATAACATTATCTACAATTTTCAGAAATTAAGATAATAAATTAAAACTAAGCTTAAAGTAAACTAATATAAGGTAGATAATTTTCCAACGTAATTTTCAATAATTAGCCTAGTCGTCTTTAGATTAATTAGTGGTTAATCTCTTGGGGTTACTACGTTTCTTCAAACCAGCCGAAGGCCGAGTAACTTCTAAACCACTTCCCACTTCCTCTTTTTCGTACAAATTCAAAATTTCGCCTTTTCGGATTATTTTCGCAAATTTAAAAATAATTTTTGTAGAAACACGTCGAGGTCGAGGAACTCCTCAACCGCTGGCCATCGAATATACGCCAACGGTGGTGGAGTTACCATTCCTCATAGTGCGTCAAGAAAAAATTTCAAGCTGCGCTTCTTTTCATTTGCTTCGGAATTTTCTGCTAAACTAATTGGAGATTTTTTAAAGCTTCCTCGACCAATTATTTTTTAATCGTGGGAATGGCTGAAAACAATAAAAAGTGTATAATTAATCGTTCACATAGTATAGTCATTAGTCATTATCTTAAAGACTAAAATGGTTGAAAAATTAAATTAATGAAATGTTCATTTACATAAATTAGTACCTACAACAATTTTGAAGCTTTAGAGAGGTAATTTTAAAAGCCTTGTTGGGCACATTTTTACTCTTCTTGAGAACTGAAGCGCAAACTGGGCGAATCTCAAAATTGGGTAGTAAAAAAATGAATTAAAAAACAGGCTGTAATATATTCAATTTATAAATATTTATTTAAAGTCGTTTATAATTATTGTTATGAAATAGAAATCCACGTTCAATGTTAATTTGAAATCGATTATGTAATTACTATGCGGGATCTTGACCATGTATACAGAAAAATTTTAATTTAAATGGAATGTAGGTAGGTAGAAGCAGGCAATTTGAAGTGACGCCACCACAGGAAAATCTGGAAGAAAATATGAGACGGCCACATTATTGTCAAGTGTCAAGAAGTACGACTGGGTATTACAAAATTATGGAACTTATACACACAGGGTGGCCCAAAATAGTAATTACATCCTTATTGGCCCAGCCAACCCTGGAACATTTTCAGTTAGATCAAAATACTACGAAAACTCATTTGAAACGGTAGGCAACACACCATACACGTAATACTTGAGTTATAAATATAGGACCACATCAATCTGCGCTAAAACAAATGAGCAAAACAAAAATTAGCTTTTGAAACTATTCCAAGTTGCAAGTCAAAATTGTTACCACGCGTAATTAAGATCGTGGGAATTGAATTTCGTTTTTAGATTTAACGTTAGTCGTGTACGAGCTCCTACAATTTGCACATAAATTTTTCTTGCGCCACCTTTAGCCGACAGCAAATTTCGTTACCTTAAAAGCCGACTTAATTACTCGATATTGATTTTACTAACAAATTAGTAATCTAATCTAATCTAAATTGACGGGTCTTGTGTGTTTACATTAAGTTTGAATTGCGTGGTTGGATTCAAAAACGTATCCATGCGTACGAGCGGAGGACGCGAGTGCGAATAGTAAAAACAAGGCACACTTGACCGTGTAGTCGATTAGGCAAATGTTTTTTAACACCAACAACACCATTTAGTTTATATGTAACTGTGTCAAAAATAAAGTTTATTGCTCAAAATTAACGAAAAACATGACATGAGGTCCCTTATGAATTCAAAACAGGTGCAGAATCAAGGATTACCTACATCATGAGGCTGTAGCCTTCCCCTTAAAAACTTTCTCAACTTAATTCTTGAACTTCTTAGTTCGCAATTTGATTTATATGCATAACGACATTGTAAATGTGCGCGAATTGTGGCGGTTACATAATTCATGATTTCTTGGGCGTCTCGCACTCGTAATTATTTCGTTTCTTCCAACCTTCGTGGGAACTGAACGAGTTCAAATTAGGGCTCGTTAATTTAATCGAGAGTTTTGCAATTTAGCTGTGAGGGTTTTAAAAAATCGCTATAGTAGTAGGTATCTGCTTCTCTTAAAAGGTACAAAATGCTAATAATACAGCAGCAGTTTTCTAAGATTCTGCTCTTCATGAGCTGGACCGCTGCACAAGTCGAGAATTTGACTTTGGTGGAATTCGAGGTTCGTGGGTTGAGCGTTCTACAACGGCTTTTGGCTAAATTTCCAAATTTGAGGGCTCAAGCCCTCCTTTAACAATTTGTGTTCGAATTCGGTTCAGAAATTAGTTCCTGGTTCCCTTCTCATCACTCAGATATTACTTACTAAGCTTACTTCGAGCATTTTCATTTCGTAATCAATACCTTATAAGCTAAGTCTACACTTGTTTTTCTTCGACAATCTTCAAAATTTCATCTTCGAAACATACGCTCATGTCACGTCACATAATATATCAAATAGGTGTAGTCGAAAACAATGGAATGTTGCTATAAAACAACATCACTCGACGCATCGTGAATTGATTTCAAAACTTACGATTACGAAACAACGTGATGTGGAGTGTGTGGTACCTGTACCACCTATATCTATTTAATAAATATGTATAAGTATATATCAAATGTTTGTTTATAAATTATACCAAATAGTTAATCTTAGATCTCGTTTGACGAGCCTCCGCGCTCGATGGTTGTTGTATTGCTTGAACGTGAACTTCGTGCCATTTACCTCGGCCATGAAACATGAAGGCCGTTCCCCTCGGATCCTTTCTAATAATCATTTCATCATGCGATTTTAATAATGTCAACTAAAAAAGCGTATTTAATAATATTATCACCGATGATAAAAATGTTACGAAACTTTTTAAATGGCCAACTTCCTAAAGAAGCAAAAACAGACGACTCGAAACGTGTGCGACGGTTTATGTGAACTTGAGATTTTTAAAAATGTTCCTTCTAGTGCTTTGGGAAGACCAAAGATCGAAAGATGACACTCGATAATGTTAGGTTAGTCCATGCTCTTAAAATAATACGACGCTCTCTCCAAGATGGCTATTTTGAAGTGTTTGGCGGTAGGACAGACCTAAGCTTTGAGCTCGGCATGTATATCCATCAACCTCCCAGACTCCCAGGCGGAGATTTCGCAATTTGCACATATTATGTTCCAGAATAAATCAGGTATGAGCTCGCCTATGCCCTAGGGTCCTAGGTAAAGCAATTCACATTTATTCCGACTGCCAGACAGCTCAGGGGAATCATTGTGAACTTTAAGAAAACGTCTAATACGAGAAGGGTCCATTTTGGCTCTTTTTTCGTTTTTTCGCTTATAACTCGAAAACTACGCACTTTAGGAGAAATGTTTTTCTGTACAAAAATAAACTACTTTAAATTTTCTACTAATGATATCTCTTAAGATTTTTTTCTCGGAAAAACGATCTAAGCGCTAGCGCGCGTTAAATTACAAAAACTTCCGAAATGAGCCAATACATTTTTTATCCTTCATAACTCTAAAATTACGCACTTGTGGAGAAAAGTGCTCGCTGCTCTGCAAAAGCTGCCCATCTGACTTCAAATGAGTGTACCGGTTTGCAACCACAAGTGCAACAATTAAAACAGTCTGTCAAAATATATTACATAAATTGCAAAAAATGAAATTTTTTTTATTTTACCCCCAAAAAACCACACTTCATACTTCAAAGCGCTCTAGCACCTAAACTGTTTATTTGACGAAAAAAATTTAAGAGGCATAACTTGTAGGAAATTAAATCTGCTTTAATTTTATATCAGTTTACTTTTTCGAAATGTGTGTAGTTTTCGAGTTATAAGCGATAAACAAAATGCATTTTTTTCAAAAAGTGTGTAGTTTTGCAGTTAAATGCGAGAAACTGAAAAAATAGCAAAATCCACCCTTCTTGAGCCGCCCCCAAGTAAATGCTGCAACTTTTGAGAGGTAGGCGGTCGGTTTTATCACTTATGTGCAATGTTCTTTTAGCCTGCATCGTTCAAAATCGAAAATGTTGTATTTTTCTATTTCGGCATTCTGCCTCCCGGATACTCGATGTCCAATAAACTTCAACGCGCTCTACCACCTCCTCTGTTTGTTTGACGAAAAAAGTTTAAGGGGCATAATTTGTAGAAAATTAAATTTATCTTATTTTTACATAGAAACACTTTTCCCCAATAGTGTATAGTTTTCGAGTTATGAACGATAAAAAATGGTTTGGTCGATTTTGGAAGTTTTTGTTAATTTAACGTGCGCTAGCGCCTAAATCGTTCACCCGAGGAAAAAAAATGAGAGATATTATTTGTAGAAAATTTAATTTACTTTATTTTTAATAAAACTTTACTCCTAAGCGCATAGTTTTGGGGTTATAAGCAAAAAACCCCCCAAAAAAGCCAAATATCCACCCTTCTCGAGCCTTCTTAAGTTAATGCTGCCACTAGACGGTAGGTTTTATTATTGATTTGTAATGCGCTTTCATCCTGCATAGTCAACAATTTTGTACTGGTAAAGTTATGGTTTAGTAAAAGTATTTGAAGCCTCCCGGACCCGGATTATAAGTTAGAACCTGCAATGCCCAACTCTGGAACCTGAAACACTGCAGTTGGTACCCAGTCTTTCAGAATGACAGAATTGAAGGAAACAAAACCGCGAGCCGTCTGATTTAAGTGCGAGGCTCACTTCTCAAGAAATCTGGGAAGAAGAACAGTTCGTTAAATGCAACAGAGGAGCAAATACTGTTCAGTAGCCTGGCGATTATCGCCACTGGAGTATGTTTTTACAGCCAAGAGTCTAAGCGCTCCGGCACGCTGGCGAACGATTTGTCGCGAGCGAAAAGTCGTTGACGACAGAACGACAAAAATAAATTCAATTTGTTGTTACGTGTTTATTTTTTGTCGCTCTGTTGTCCAGAACTTTTAGCTCGCGGCAAATCGCTCGCCAGCGTGCGCGAGCCCTTATACATAGCGTCACCTCTGGGAAAGTAGTATCAGCTTAGTGGTTCTGCTCCCGCATTCAACAGTACCTACATCATTATTATAAGTCGCTTACTACTTTATGAACTTCTTCTAGTTTTTGATGCCTAAACGCCTAAACCATTGGCATAATCACGCAAGTGTGGTAAATTCGTTAATTTAATCTAAACGACCCGTGGTGAGTGGTGATCAATTGATCACTCATCTATATCCTCTATTTCATTTATAATCTTTGTTGACCATGAGTTTTTAAAATTGTAATTAATAAAAAACTATTAATTATTAGATTAAAGTGTTTCGTGATTAGTGATTAATTGCTATATCTGCGAGGCGAGCCTTTAACAGGTTTTCGAAATTTTTCAAGTGCCAGCTACGAGACTAAACATCGACTCTCATTAATTAAGCGATGTCTTAAAATAATATCTGCTTAAATTCGTCTAAATTGTGTCAAAATGTTCGAGGGCATCGATGAAAACAACATTCGGGGCTCCCTAGACTCGCAATTAAATTTATAAAAAAATATTTTGGATTAAAAAAAATGTTAACAAATACAGGGTGTTCCGTTTAAAAAAGAAAAGTTGATATTTCCGGTAAAAGCGGAAGTGGTACAATATTTTACTAATAATTATTATTATATTAGGTACCTATATAAATGGGTTGAGAGAGACGCTATCTTCTGGGGCATTTTCATTCCAGCACGCCTCCGAAGGAAGCAGCAGCCGCGAACGTCATCCTTGTGACAAATTGAAAAGTAAAACTACTTTTTACAATAATTAATACCCCGACGATATTTAATACCTCGTTAATGGTAATCGAAGACACGAGAGAAAATAATCTGTAATCAACCTGCTGAAATGCATACATCTAATCTTTAACAGCCTCAAGGTCGATTTGTTAAAGACTCCATTAAGCAATGTGCAATGTCGTAATATATTCTCAAATGCTACGCTATACGGCTATACATCTTTATAAGAGCTAGAAATAATTTTCGAGTTACATAATGTTTGAAATTTACAAACGGCTTTGTACTTGACCTAACATGAAAAGTAAAGGTGACTTATTTATAAATATCAAAGCGATAAACAATTTTCAACCTTCTCGATTATGTTAATGGTCAAATTAACGAAGTCTCGTTCAATTTTTTTAAATCAAAAAAAATTCTAAAAAAATGGCGGTAAAATAAATACTCGCATGCGCGCCCAAAATTGTTATTTTTGAGTCGCACATGCGCCTCTTTTAGTATCAAGGGTAGACGACGACGCGAAACCGCGACGACGCCCTTCTCTGCAATTTATGTCAGGTTATTGCCTGACACGCCTGACCTTGAGAGGCCAACCCCACCTGACAAGTGTCTCCGCTCTACCACATTATTATGCTAATCAGAAAGCCGATAAATTAAACTCATTTTAAACAAAAATTCGACGCGAAAATTTTGGAAAAAGAAACAAAAACTGTTTTCCAAGTTACGAGTTTTCCGGTGCCGACGAACGGGTATTTAAAAAGAATTTTCGGTTTACCCTCGAAAAGGCAACTTACCTAAATGCAGGTGTATTAATAACCATTAGACTTGAAAAGAGAACCGTCACTTTCACTTTCGACGTTATTTACCGTTTACAAAAATGAATGTGAGTTATTGAAAAGAAGTTAATCTAAGCAGATTGAACACCAACTTGACTAACCGTCGACTGGCCAGGTATTCTGATGCCGGCTGGGTATGCAGGGGGGAGGACGATATAGAAGAATGAAAATAAAAGTAGCGTGTGGTAAAAAGTCAGGCGGCCAGAGACCGGTTTGTTGCCTTTGTCAGACGTGGCCTCGGAGGCCGTGCCGATCATAGGTTATTATAATTACCGTACGTACCTTTTATACATCGTACATCTACGTGCACTTGATTTTTATTATCAGCGAGCAACGCGTCCACGCCTTTTTCGTCTCGTCTTCACGCTTCGTCTGAAAATGCTAATATTTAAACAGTCCAAGGATTTTTCAACGGGTAGCGCTTTTTTTCACAAATTCTTGAATTTTCGTTAATAGTTCGAAAAGCTCTAAAAATAACGTAACTTATGCCAAATATTTTTATTTAATTTATTTATAGATGCTAAAAGTTGTTTGGTTAGATTCTTCAAAGTTTAAAATCTTTAAATCCGTACGTAAGGACGTAAACTTCGATTAACTGAATTTCTGGTGATTTCAACGCAACGTCGAGCTACAAACCCGCGGTCAAACTTGGGTAGTAGCAGCTACCTTCGAAATTCAACTCTGTTTAAGCCCTTTACAAAAATTGGAAATGTGCGTTTTATGTTTTATCTGTCTCATATATGTAATAACTCGTCATTGTTTGTTTCTTTCATTAAGTTACGAGTTTAAAAGATCAAATTTGCAAAACTCAAACCTCAGCATCTCGCGTTAAAGGCTAATAAGGGGGATTATCATATTATTGTGATAACTTACGTATTTTATAAAAAAAGCGCTTTAGTTTAACCTTTGAGTTGATATTTTATTCATTCATGGATATGTACCTTATAGTTTTTTAATTCCACATTAACCGCAAAACGCAGAACTAATTTCGCAAGTTTAATGTGTTCACACAGTTTCGCAAAAAATGCCGATCAGATTAATCATAATATATGCACTTGAAATATTTTTATTTTATTTAAAATGCTTTAGCATTGCGAGTTTTAAAAAAATCTCAAATTTCAGGAAAAATTGAGCTTATTCTAAGAAGTTCGCCTCTTTTCTAAGAATTTTGTTAAAAATCCAAGAGCTGGAAATTACTCTAACGAAATGACGATCATATTTTTTGAATGACTGGAATAACGAACAATCTCTAACGAGTTCAGGTATACACGTGAAAAATTAAAAAGTTGAGTGCTTCCTCTTTGGAAATCGTCTTCGGCACTACTCTTCTACAGCTGCTGCTTTTAATAGGCGTAGGTTCTATAGGTATTATTGGTATTATACTATTACAAGGACCATAGAGCCGTTAAATAATGTTTGTGCCTAGTGCCTGTAGGTACTTCAGATTGATGAACATACTGAGATCGCAAAATATCTAAACAGGGCACTCCAGAAGCATCTCATTAAATCGGTGATTTAGATCTGGATTGCTTAGGCCTCTTACTTCTTACTCGAGCCCATTTCTAATACATCTACACATCCTTCAAGTAGCCTCCCCGTGCTCATCAAAGGACAAACTATAGAATTCTGGCGAGAGAGATAGTGCTTATCAGTGGCAGCTTTTCAGAGGAGGCTAATATAGCCTCCCTAACCGAAAACAAAAGAAAAAGAAGAAGAAGAAAGAGAAAACAGAAAATTTACAGTGAGTCAGTGTTGGCGAAAATTAAAAAAAAATTTAATTTTCACAAAAAAATTAGGCCACGCCCCTTGTTTACGATAAGATTTTTGTATCTAAGATCCATCTGCTCTCCCCTCTGCACCGAGCCTTGGCCATATCACAGGTTAAAGAAAACAGACTGATTGGGATCATCTCTCACTTCATAACAAGTCCATTAGCCACTGCGACACCAACCTCATCAAAAATCTTGGAACTTCTGCCCGCAGTACCAGTATAACCTAGACTGGAAGACTGGTGACGGTTCGGGATCAGAAAACCCTTCACCCTTCCCCCAGCAACTTCTTAATCGCTTCCGGATCATCCGTTACGACCTATTACACACCAGGTTTACCATGATGGTGTGCTGAGTGCTCGGAGAGAAACATTCTTACCATACTCCAACAGCGGGACTGGCGCCAATAACAGGGATTAGGTAGATTGCGGAAAGCACTGGGTGGTGCCCATGTGCCTAATCATTTATAGCATGACTACTACGGAAGTATTAGAACTTCCTACCAGAAATCGCGTCTTCCCGTTACTATTTAAACTGCAGATAAACTAGTTCACAGCTCCTCCGGTGGGGAGACTGCATCAGCCAATTGATCCGAGGATCGCGTATGACTCCGCCGAGAGCTTCACTGTCCCGATTTAGCGTGAGTAATGAAACAGTCCATAGACCGCATACGTAGAGACACTCTACTTTCAGTTTTATACGAGAGAACCTAACCTTTTTACCTGCATCCTGTCAAGTACAGGATAGGGAGAAGTACCCTGCGCCCTGGAAGTACCAAACCAGCCCGAAAGAACACGCCCCTTTAAAGAAATTCACCTACAGCGCTTTCTTGGCCTCGCTTCGCTCGGCGGTTTTTCTTTAGCCTCTTAAATTTTGAAATTGATGGGCCGCCACTGTCCCCCAACACATCTTGTCGACGTTAGAGATGGGCAGTGGCAAAACACATCATGTTCAACTGTTTCGTCTTCTAGTTCGCATCCACGGCATAATATGAGATTATCTACTCCCTACATCCAGTGTGTAGGAGATGCTTGTGTAGTCGACAATGCCCCGTGAGTGTTCTTGCAATTTTTCGTAGATTAGCTCGGAGCAGCTGTAGATTATATTTTGCAAGCGTTTAGAAAGAGCCGGTATGGTTCGTGCTATTCATCTACTTCTTCTTCTTTTTCATCTTTCAATCTGTAATTGATGGATGTTATTCTTCAGGAGGGCATTAACAGTAAGTATTAGTTACAATTGTTTGAGGATTGACTCAGGAACACAGAGAAGACTGTTGGATCATTGCTTAGCCAACTCATTATTCATCATTTTTCTTTAGCCCAACAGAGTATAAGAACATTGTTTTTGGATATATTATCTGATTCAGCAGTTCTATGCACTCCAACAGGGGGCCAGAGGTTACCTTGCAGGTGTTTAAGGCTTGCAAGGCATCTTTACTGTCCGTCAATACCAGTATTTTCTTGTTTAGGATTTACCCATGGAACTAGCAAATAAGTGGAATGGTTATAAGCCAATTTGGGGGTATCTAAAGGGGAAAGATGGCACCCAACTTTAAAATGACACTTCAATTAAGGATCAGCTGAGCTGAAAGGTATATTTTAGAAATTTTGTCCACATTGGCTTCGTTTTCAGCGATCACCATCAACGGAATAACTTTTCAAACTGAATTAATACAATTTTAGTTGCTAAGCGTAAATTAGAAGAAAAAAGCTTCTAAATATTCTAGACACGTGTAAAAGAACTAAACGTTTTTCCAAAATTGGCACATGTGATCTTTAAATTAAAATGGCAAAGTGTTAAACCTACCCAATTGTTTTCTTCAAATTTGTCCATAGTCCATAATCACCTTCAATTTTTGATATATAACTCAACAAATTACCATTTCTGCTTGAAATTCTCCCAAAACTTGAAACGCCTAGTATAATTTTTACAAAACTTATGTAAATTATTTCAATAAGTTGATTAATTTATCATTATAAAAGTATTATAGTCAATTAGAAGTATGATTTTAACCTTTTATAAATTAGCCGAAAAGCGCAAATGGAAAAAAGTAGACCAGACCAAAGACTAATAAAATAGTCGTCTTTTTATATAAAGATCGCTTCGGAGATGGTTTTTAAATACAATGATCTGTAGGTACAGCATTCTTAGTTTATTATAAAGGTTAATGAGCTTCGTACAGAATTTTCAACTTTTTCTTTTTAAATACCAGTTTAATAATAAAAATAAATAATATCCGGTTTTTATAAGAAATCACAAATATAAACACAATATTGTATAATAAATTAGTTTTTTATTTATAGCGTCGGTTGCATGGATTTATATACGCTAAAGGAGGTTTATAATTACTGGGAGAACAAATCGGCGCGTTTTAAAATTTATGTGACCGCACGTTTACCACTGTTTGATATTTATGGATTATTCCGGCAATTTTGCAGTTATACTTAGTTGATTGAAGTTGTTGTTAGTTGTTAGAAGTAAGAAGTGAAGAGACTTCTTCTCGGAACGTCATTCTAGGAATGTCAACGTCTTGTAAGGCCCTCTGAAGCTTGTTTGCCTCCAACATTTTTCTTCACTTTACCCTGTTTGTACGCCTGTAGCTATTTGCTATTTTAGTTTACATACAAACGACTAGGTTATGATCGTTGTTGAGAAGTTGACTCGTCAACTGATGCCTCTTTTATAAGACGCTCATGTTTACCACTTTTCAGTGCGACTATAAAGAAACTGGTTAAATGGTTAAATGGGTTGAAGCTTCAGACGCTATTAGAATCTAGAACCGCCCAAGTTGCCATGATGGCAGCATTTTGAAGTGTATTTTATAGATTCCTGGGTCTCGTGGCCGAAATAGGATGTGTCACTGTGGATACCCAAGTAAAGCTCTTTTCGACAAATTCTAGAATTTTTAGACTATAGACAAATTTCAACAACAGAATTCAAGGCCCTGCATTCAAATGGATCAAATCATTTTTTCGAGAACGTGAACAATACGTTACGATTTAACAAGAACAGAGTTATAATAAGTATAGGAGTCTTACAGGACATGTCGATATGAGACTGTACCAGTTTGTACTCGACGTTAACAAAATGGACACCTTGGATCATAGGTTTCAGACTGGCAGAGTGTTCTTGCGTGGAAAACAAGGCCGGTGGGATTCTGAATATTTCGCTAGTTTTTACTACCTGTTAGACTCAAGTATCAGAATCCATATTAAGCCAAATATTTGCAACCAGCCCATAGCCCAAAATTAAAATGAACTTTATGATGCTCGTTCTGAGTTTGAGCGAGCCACAGTATGTATTTAGAATGAGTGTCTTTTAACTGGAAAACATACTGCAAGCATCTGATGGTAAAATTGAGCTCGTTATATTTTTAGTTTATGAATCTGAGGACAGTTCACATCTGAGTACAAAGGACTGTAAGTGCTTCTGGGATGATGCAGCCATCTCAAATCTCCAATGATGCATTTTAATGCCAAAGAAATTGTTAGAGCACTTGGTACAATTTCACGTAAAGAAAAGTTTCTAGACT
Organism: Malthinus flaveolus; assembly: GCA_950108345.1. Taxonomy (NCBI): domain Eukaryota; kingdom Metazoa; phylum Arthropoda; class Insecta; order Coleoptera; family Cantharidae; genus Malthinus; species Malthinus flaveolus. The sequence goes on along the minus strand of OX467286.1, from coordinate 19,531,247 downwards.
TTAAGATTTTGACTTTGCCTGGTTTGAATATACACGGTGGAAACTTGAATCTTGATCTTAGGATTTAAGATGGAAAAACAAACTTCAGTAAATATTGGCTCCCCTTAACTATTTTACGGCAAAATACCAAATAAAAAGTTTTTAAAAAATAAAAAGCTTCTTTTAATATAGTTATAAGATTTTTAATTAATTTATTTTTAAAAATTATTCAGTTAATAACCGTTTTTATATTTTGCGTCTGTAAGATCGCTATTATAGCATCCATTTGCGTGTCGTATTGAGATTTAGCGTGTTGTAATAATTTTGGTAAAATTTGATGTTCGAAGTTGGTAGTAATATTTAATTTGACATATTTTGTCAAATCGAGGAAAGAGAAAACGACAATTTTTGTAATTAACATGTTCTATTTTTTAACATAATAATTAAAATTAATTAATTAACGACCAATTCAAACTACAAAACAATTTATTTGAATTTTAAATTACGAAATGTCACTTTCCAATTAGTACTGCCAACCAGCCAACCATCACAAAAATCCCTAAATTTTTATATTTTGATTTTTTTCTTTGAAAATAGACTTTAAAAGGCCCAAAATAGAAAAAATTGTATAAAGAACTCATTTCATAAGTCATTATAGCGATTATAGCACTCCTCCATTAAAACGCTCCTGGCTACGCCAGTCGCATTTTAAACTTGGAATCGTGCTATAATACGTGACTTATGAAATTCGTTCTTTAATATACTATTTTCTCGTGTTAGCCTTAATTTCAACGCACGTCAGATTTTTTTGTTATTTATTTTGTAATAGTAATTTGAAATGGATTATCAAGGCTAACGCGAGAAATGGTTATTAAATGGACACTATAGAGAGGACCTATAGAGAAGACCTATAGAGAGGAATCCATTTCAAAGTCCCATATACATACATTTAGGTGCCCTTTACATTCTGTATAATACGTAAAGTGTAAAGGATACTGTGGGAAAAGAATGAATCTTCTCAATACATTACGTTTTAGGAAACAGCACTGAGCTACTGAGACAGTCTACTCTGGGTCCCCCACAGGAAAAGAAGAAATGATATAAATTGAATAAAAAAAATTACTTTTGATTTAATTTCGATCGGGAGGCGAGGGAGAGACTGGACCGTTTCTGGTTACGGCCTTGGCACCAATGAGAATCGAAAACCAGAAACTCGTACCCGTACCCAGGTCTTAGGTCTTATCTAGATATAAGTTTGTGACCCATAGGTTAGGATCTACTATCAAGGAAGGAAGAGGATCAGCAGGGTTTACTCATTTCCCCAAAATATTTCCAACGATTCAAAAAATGCAAAACAACTTACAGTTTAAGTACTTTTCTCCATCTTGTCCCCATCTCCAGTAAAAAGAGTTCAATAAAAATCTTAAAATCAAAATCAAACTGAGTGTAAAATAATTATGTGTTAACAATTTAGCCCCATCAGGCTTGGATGTATCATGAGGTTCGTAAGTTGAAACCTATAACGTCCCGAGTTGAAAAGGGACCTTTAATTATACCACAATATTGTTTGTTCATCTTAAAAAAATATAGGTAGAAGTTTATGTGCAATATATTTTAAGGAGACACTATCAATCACTATTAAAGTTACTGAACTTCATTTTAAGCCGTTTGACCTTGAACAATCAAAAATTTTCGTCTGCTGCGCTGTTTCATTTCTGACTCATGAAGTCATGAGTAGGGCTGGGCGAAATTTCACAATCGACAATCGAGTGTTTAAAAAACATCGATTGTCACGATTAATCGATTGATGGATTAATCGGAAAATCAAACAATCGATTAATCGATCAATTAATTAATCGTACAATCGATAAATTGGACAATCGATTAAACGGACAATAGATTAATCGATGAATCGATTAATCGATCAATCGGATAATCAAACAATCGATTAATCGGATAATTGGACAGTCTGACTTTTCAGACGAACTTTATTATTATTAATAATTTAATACTACTTAATTTGTGGTTTATACAATGTAGTACCATTGAGTATATAATAACACTGCGTTGTAGTACGTAAAGACTACGAATACCTACTAAATATTCAAAATTGAAAAAATGGCTCTATCAGGTTCAAGTTTAGGCAATGCATTCTTGACATTCACAGTTACAGTGAGGGTGTTTTTAATTTTATTTTTTCGATATGTGATACGGTTTTTGAGCTATTGTAATAGGATAACATTAACGTGGAGCTCACGCGGAACCCCCCTTTTAGTCTTAATAGATGAGACCCTAGAGGCTTATTCGACCCATTTGTCCATTTAACCAACTCTATCTCCGCTAATAAGCGAGATCCCTGTACTGGACACAAAATTTGATACATCCTGTATAGACGTTGGCAGTTGTCTATGTAGCAGATGGTTAATCAGATTGTTTTTATATTTTTCTGCATCTTCTTGTTTTTATTAGTTTTTTTTAATTCTTCTGTCTTCCTATTTCGTTTAAATTAAATCATTCTTCAACATTGAATCGTTTCTATAGAGCTTCTTTTCTTTTGCCATTCTAGTGTTCTTAGTCCAGTGTTCAGTGTTCAGTCCAGTTAGCTGAGGTTGTAGCTAGAGAAACGCAAGAATTAAGTGTTAAAAAATTCGCAAAATTAACTAATGTAAACTTCGTATTTTCGTATTCAATTGTTTACGGAAAAGTAATGTTAATTTGTTAATTACGCTATAACTATGTATATTATACAAGCACAATTTTATCACATTTGTTATCAGTCTATGCTTATAAAATGTGATGCTGCTAAATTAATATTTTTCTCTGTGCTGTCAAACAAAGGCAGTGCTAGGAGAATTAATACTCTTCATGAATTGCTTCCACTGAACGTCCGTTTACCGTTTACCTACTGTTTATAAATAGTTCTAATTATTGTAATTATTAAATCTCTAAAATCGTAGCTCCCTCACATGTGAGTATGTGAGTACTCGTCATAGAGTGGGGTCATTAATTCCATATTAGAATGATAGTTTATCGAAGACGCACGAAAATTAGTCAAACTATTTATTTTAGGAACAAACACGAAAAATGGGTAATAGGTCACTCGTGAAAATATTTACAAGGAATTTTTTTGTACGCACTTTGTAGTTCTATAATCTCTATACCAAAAGGCGATGGAATAATAAAAACAATGAAAATATAGAAAATACGTTCGTATATAAATAACGTCATTATTTAACTCAAAAACAAATAAACATTACTATTTTTAAAAATTAACAAACAAATTTGGAAAGTTTTATTTAAAAACATTTGTAGCTATGTATTAGATAGGCACGTGAAAAGGTTAATAGTTTCTAATGAAAAGAAAACCCTCATGGATGTTAATGAAAATATATCATTATCATTATCAGCATCAAATAGTTCAAAGCACAACAGACACGATACACAATTTAACTGGATATAACCAATTGAAGGCCTTTTTTTGTATAATAATCGGCCAATGTTTAGGTTATATATTTAGTAAATATAAACAAAAATTTATTGATTAAAGTATCACAAATCGAGTTTGAACCCGTTGCGTTGATTAAAGTCGCATAAAATTAAAAACGAAGTAATTAATTAAAATGTTAAATTGTCGTAAGTAAAAATTAATTTTCCTTATCGGAAACGGAAAACACTTTAAATAAAAAATAAAATTTCAGCGTTTGAAAATCATTCGAGTGTACTATGTTGGGCTTCGCGTTTCGAAAAATTTTTAAGTGAACGTTTCGGTGATAACCCGCCCTTAATAATTATAATTTAGTTAATTTTTTGCTTTGTGCTGCTTTGAAAAGCTTGTTTAGAAAAATAAGTTTTTGAAATGACTTACGATCGCGCTACAAAGAATTGGTACAATACTTTCAATATACAGGATTATAAGGTAATTTAAATTTGTTATTAATTATCTAATTTTAATTTAACTACCAAATTAAGAAATAATAATTTTTGCTGACTTTAATGGATTTGAAAAACAGATATGGTTGTCGTTGACACACAGGCAGGAAACAGACACACTGCCACTGCCACACGATAGATAAACGCCCTACTGCTGACAAACATACAAAAGCTTACCTACAAACAGACGGACAGACAAACAGACAAGCATACAAACAGATAGACAGATAAATAGACAAGCATACAAACAGATAGACAGATAAATAGACAAGCAGATATACAGACAGACAGAACAACAGGGAGACAGGCAGACGAAGGGGCAGACACGCAGGCAAACAGACGGACAGACAGATATGCACACAACAGACATACAGGCAGGTGGGCAGACAAATAGGCAAGCAGACAGAAATGCACAGAACAGACAGACAGGCCGGTGAACAGGTTAACAGGTAGGCAAACATATACACTGAAAACACACAGACACACAGACAGACCTACTTACTAACAAACACAGAAACTTACGTACCTACTACTAACAGACAGACTGCCAAACAGATAAACACCCTACTGCTGGCAGACATACAACAGCTTGCTTAGAGACAGATAGACAAAGAGACAGATAAACATTCACATACAGACAGACAGGCAGGTAGAGAGACACATAACAGACAGACAGACAGACACGCGGACTAACAGATAGACAGACGGGCAGGCAGATATGCACACAACATACAAACATACTGGCTAGCAAATAGGCAAACAGAAGACAAATAGACAGGCAGACCCACGGGGAGACAGACAGACATATTTACTGCCAGACAGATAAACGCCCTACTGCTGGCAGACATACAACAGCTTAATTAGAGACAGATAAACAGGTAGACAGATAAACATCGAGACATAAAAACAGGCAGGCAGGTAGAGAAACACATAACAGACAGGCAGACACGCGGACTAATAGATAGACAGAAGGACAGTCAGATAAGCACACAACAGACAGACATACGGGCTAGCAAATAGGCAGATAGGCAGACAGGCAGACAGGCAGACAGAAGACAGACAGACAGGCAGACACACGGGGAGACAGGTTGACCTTCTTACTGGCAGACGCACATAACTTACTACTCACAGGCAGGCTGCCAGACAGATTCGGAACCCTATTTTATTAACGGATAGAAATGCATACCTCTAGTTCTAGTTCAGACTCAGACAAGCTCACTGACCCACGGGCTTATCAACCCCCTAACAGCCGGGAATAGAGGCATATAAGAGACAGCAGAGCAGCGGACTGATAAACAAACAGAGGGGCAGGCAGATAGGCACACAGACATACAGACAAAGAAGCTGGCAGATCGGCAGACAGGCAGACAGAAAACGCTCTATTGACATACAAAAGCTTGCCTAGAGACAGATAAATAGGCAGACAGATAAACATCCAGACTTACAGACAGACGAGCAGATAGGCAGAGAGGCATATAACAGACAGACAGATAGATAAACGGGCAGGCAGATAGGTACAAAACAGACAAACAGACAGGCTAGCAGACAGAAGACGGACAAACACACAGGCAGACAGGCAAACTTACTTACTGACAGACGCACAAACTTACGTACTACTAACAGAGAGACTGCCAGACAGATTAGCGACCCTATTTTATTAACGGATAGAAAGACCTGACCTACCTCTAGTTCTAGTTCAGGCTCAGACAGGTTCATTGAGTACTACTACTGACCCACAGGCCTACCAACCCCTTAACAGGTAGGGAGAGAGAGACAAAAATTTGCAAATTGTATTTATTGGACATTTCTGCGTAAAGTGATTATTTCTGTTTCGAGTAATAGTATCTGGAAAACTACTGTTATAAAACAATAAACTTTTCAAATGTAAATGTCGTTAAGTTTACAAACTTAATGAAATTGTAAAAGATTTAAATTAATTGGCTTAATTAGAGATTAATTATGTTAACATTTCATCAAGGTAATAATATTTAGTAAACCTACAATAAAACGCGAATTCTCTAAATTTAGTATAAAGTCAAAAATAATCTCTTTTTAATAATTAATTTTTTGAAGAATAACCTTTTTACTAATTTGTAATTAATCCCACACTTAAATAAAACAATTACTCTAGTATTTGAAAATTTGTGATAAGGAAAATTATTTATTTATCTAATAATGTGTAATCATCATTGCACCGTCAATAAAATTCTACTAGACCCGTGCCATTATAGTTAGTAGGCTGCCCTTGCTCTCAAAATGGAAGGGGTGAGTTTTTAACAATTAATTAAAAATCGCTTTACCTATAGCAGGGGCTCGAAGACAATTCTAGGACACTTTTCGTAATAAAATTATCGTAAACTTGGCCTTGAAAAGGCTTTTAAAATGTCCAAATCATCGATATTTTCAGTTAGAAGCAATAAGTGGCGGGGGTGCTTTTATAAGTTTTTTAAGAAAATCTGAGTATTTAAAAATATATATCCAAAATAGCTATAAACTACAGTTTTTCCATTTCAAATAATGGCGAAAAAAGTACTGCAATTAGCGATCGTACTCTCACTATACTCTATTCCACAAAGATATGTCAGAAAAAAACAGAAGAAAGGAGGCGGAGTTAAAAATAGAAAAAGCCAACTGATTGGTATAATACGTTCGATAAATTTCTTTCAAATCGCCGTAATGGCTCTAAATGAGTTATGTAGAAGAGCTTCTCTCTTCTCACTTCTCACCATTAACAACAAATCCTCCAGTAGATCCGGGATCTGTTGATGTGATTCTCTTTGAAATGTTATAACCCCCCCAACTCGTATACAGTGTGTCCGGGGATAGGTAGAACACGGGCGATCTCGCTTATTAGTGATTTTACCAAAAAATGTTACTCTTTCTAAAAGTTTTTGCTTGTTCCAAAATTAATATTCACAATTTCATTTTTGCATATTTTTATACAGGGTGGTCTTTATTAGCGTTTCTTTAAAATTATACATCAGTAAACTACTCTTATTTTAAGAGGAAAATAAAAAAGTCATAACAAAAAATTATTCCTACGCCGATTTCTTATTCAGATATAAAATTTGAAACCGATACGGCACTTTTCATATTTTCAAAAATTTCGATGTAACGATGTTTCAAGCTGCGTATTTTGAATTTCGCCAAGGAATTGTAAGGATGTATGAATGTAAGGAGCAGTTATATTGAGTAGTAATTATTATTTATTTGTTTGTTTTGATATCTAATTAAAAATAAAAATTTTATGAAATTGTTAATAAAAAAATGTTGAAATCGTTTAAAAATATTAAAAGTACCGCATAAAAAACCACCCTGTACAAAAATCTGCAAAAATGAAATTGTGAATATTAATTTTGGAAAAAGCAAAAACTTTTACAAAGAGTAACATTTTTTGATAAAATCACTAATAAGCGAGATCGCCCGTGTTCCACCTATCCCCAGACACACTGTATTAATAGTCCAGTCAATGGGGGGGTTTTGCCCTACAAAAGGTGGTGTAGTTCTGATTTTTTAATATGTTATTGGATTAGGGGCCCTGATGAAAAATCCAAGTTTTCGACCTCGAGGGGGATCCGCGCGATCCGCCATCTTGGATTAAAGGTATGAAAAATTGGTTTTTCCGATTTAACTTCTTAATGGTTGATCCTACGACAAAACTGTCAAATCCAACTTTGGAGAGGACAAAATTGCCCTACAATATTTGTGCTATTCTTCCTATCTGGCACGGTTTCTGAGATATAAGCTGGAGAAAATCGCTCTTTTTAGAAAAAATTAATTTTTTTGGTAAACTTCGCTTGGAGACTTTTTTAACGTTCATTTGAGAGAAATTTCTTTGAAATAAAAGTTGTAGGATTTTAAATTGCCTTCAAACTGAGTGTTTCACTGATATTTTAGCTCAACCCGATCCAAAGTTAGAGCAGTTTTATGATAACCTATAAATGTCGAAAAATGAGTCATGAGTGTTTGCAGCTCGAAGTTTTTGTTACAGCCCCCCCCTCATGTCAACCCATAACAGTTTCTCTCACATTTCAACATCTATTCAATTTAAAATGCTTATGTGGGGGGGGGGGGTAGAAATGTTGAGCGAATTTTCTCGTTTATATTGCCAACAACCTGTTTCATATTTATGTCGACAATTATCATGGGAGGGTAGTGTTTAAGAAGAGGAGATTAGGGGGGGGGGGTCGACCTCATATAACATTAAAATCGGTTCAGAGGGTTGGCAACCACACGCGTTCAAAGATTGCGGTAAGTAAGGGCCCCTAACCCAATAACATATTCAAAAATCAGAACTACACCACTTTTTGTAAGGCAATGGCCTGTTTTTCTCCCCATTGACTGGACTATAATTTTAAAATGTTAGAATTGTTCAGAATATCATAACAGGTGCTTTTTAATATTTTAGCTAACCGAAATACCTACTTTTTGTTAATTGGGGGAGGGGATATAAATATTAAATATTGTTATGCTTTGTGCGTTTGGCAGTTTTTTACTATCTAAATAATTTCTAATTATAGAATCCCACTAATCTAAATCACTCAAATCGTTTGATCTCTTTCAATTTATCTTTTGCACTTTAGTACATACATGTTAGTGTAGCTACTTCATAAAGCATTTTTGAGCTTTGAAACTTTAACATAAGTATATAAGCTCTTTTGAAGCGCATCCTGGCTCTACATTTTTGTGTTTTAATGTTATTTTTCTATGGATGCCCTTCCTCTTATACTAGTGAACAGGAATCAGTAAAAACGTCTAAAACAATGTTAAATCCCTATGCTCGCCTTAGTTGGTTTACACTCGGTAAAAAGGGAATCTGACTCGGATGCGGTGTTGCGAAACCTTGTATTTACGCAATTAATTGATAAAATCAAAAAACGAGCTATTCTGCTATACCAGCCTATACTAATATTAATTATTGTTCACTAAACACTTGCTTTGAAGGATGCTGAAGTCTCAAGTATCGTAAAAGATTAAATACAGCACTTAAACAAAGTACTAAATGCAAGAAATTACACGTTGCCGATGTATTATAAATTACATGTTTAATAAAATTATTGCATTTACTTAAATAATTACTCTCAATTATTTCTGTTTATTGATTTAAACGAAATGTTCCACAAAGGCTTACTTTTGCAGAAAATTACAGGCTTTTCGACGTCTCGGCGGAATGCCTACCTATAATGGGTACTTTTTATTTTTTTGTAAAATGATTTTTATATGTTTAAAATTATATGTTAGCACTGATTTACTAATTGCATTACTAATTTGCTATTATGACGGGCATCAACACTAATTTGAACTGATGCCCTAAAGATGGCCAATGGCAACATCGACCTTTTCAGTTGTTTAAACTAGTAATTTTGGTTCTAATGAGCTATTTTCAATTTCAGGCGCACGACAAGTTAGCCAGTTCCACAGTCTCCTCTCCAGTATATAACAGTCAAAGCGAGCTACTCTCCAAAAATGACACAAACGGTACAAAAGGACCCCAATATATGGCAGGTTTAATAGGTAATTACTCAAATTTTGAGCCCGACCCAAAATATTAATTAATTTTTTTCCAGCCACATTTTCTGTTGTAACAATGGGAACAACGTTAGGCTGGACTTCGCAAATATCGCAAAATATATTAGACGGCGATTTGGGATTTCCAGTCACAACAGATCAATTAGGTTGGATTGGCTCGTTAATGGCTCTCGGTGCCGCTTCCCTATCTCTTTTTTCTGGAATGATATGCGACTTTCTAGGTAGAAAGACTAGCATGCTGATTTTAATTTTACCAGTGACGGTCGGTTGGAGTTTAATTATATGGGCTCAATCGATCCCGATGGTTTATGCCGGAAGATTTTTAACCGGAATGTCTGCTGGTGGCTATTGTGTCATGGCTGCTATTTATAATAGCGAAATTGCGCAAAAGGACATTAGAGGCGCTTTGGGAAGTTGCGTCCAATTGATGATAAGCGCCGGACTTTTGTTTACCAACATTTTGGCAAAGTTCTTGAGCATAACTCATTTTACAATCGCGTGTGCGTGCATTCCAATAATTTTTGGAGCGATGTTCATATTTATGCCAGAGTCGCCTTACTATCTGCTAATGAAGAAACGCAACTCTAAAGCTCGTACTGTTTTAGTGCGTTTAAGAGGGGTTAATTTCGACGTGGATAAGGAGCTTAAAGAAATGGAGAGTGGAATTTGGGAAAAACACTCGACTAATGCGTGGAACACTATTAAAACTTCTTTGAAAAAGAAGTCTACGAAATGGGCGTGTGCTATCGGTTTTTCCCTTATGTTGTACAAAACAACTAATGGAGTTGATGCCATAACAGCTTACACTGCGACAATTTTCGAAGGTGCCAATACTGGAATCGATCCTCACACAGGAACAATTATTGTATCTTCGTTTCAATTTGGTGCTGCTATTTTCCAATCGATGGTTGTCGATCGAAGTGGAAGAAGAGTATTACTTATAGTTTCGGGAATTGTAATGGCCGTGTGTTTAATAACAGTAGGTTTAGTGTTTACCCTAACAAAAAGACAACTTATCTCCACAGAGTATTTTATATACGTAAATTATTTACCGTTAGTAGCTTTAGTTATTTTCATAGTAGCATTTTCATTCGGCCTAGGCCCTATACCGTGGCTAATGTTAGGCGAAATTTTTCCACCAGAAATTAGAAGTTATGCCGCTTCTACGGCTACATTTTTAAGTAAAGTTAGTTCTTTCGGAGTGACAAAGGTGTATTTAACGATTGGAACTGCTTGGGGCGAAGACGTTCCATTTTATATTTTCGCTCTTATTACAATTTCCTCTGTTTTCTTCACATTCTTTTTGGTTCCTGAGACGAAAAATAAATCTTTCGATGAAATTCAACAGTCTCTTGAATAACATTCTCATTCAATTCTCTTTACCTTAATATCTTAATGTTCAATGGATAGTTTTTATTGCCAACGAACTTCGAAAATCTTATCAAAGTGAACCTAATTTTAAAAGTGGGTGGTCTTTGTAGTTGTTCTATTGGTAATATGTCCACTAACGAAGCTAGGTAATGAACTGAAACTATTGTAAGAGAGAGAGTTTCTTATCTATAGGTCAATTGTGGATTTTAGAATAGGTCGCAATACAGCAAAATATATCTTTTTTAAGAGATACAGGGTGTCACAACGTAATTTTATGTTTTTCTAGAAAACTGTTAATTTTGGGAACTTTCAACTCCTTTTCATCGAAAAAAGTAGTACTTACGTAGGTACCTACGCTAAAGTACTAGTTAAAAGGTAAATTTGTAAATTATTAATGTATTGCAGCCACTGAACTAAACATAAATATTATTTATTTATTTATTTAATACTATTTATATTAATTTATAAATACTTATGTTTAATTTAGCGATTTCGGCGCAATTAGTGCCATCTATGAGTAATCGACTCTACCACGAAAGTAAGACATGGCATAGTATTATTTTAATTTATTTTGTATTTAAATGATTTTTGTAGATGTAGTTTATATTGTTAAAAAAATAAATTAATTTTTTATAAGCGAGTAATTATTAAAAATAACAAAGTTAGTTACTTATTAGTTTGGCGCTTCCTATACTTCGAACTACGAAGGTTTGGCAACACTGCAAATTCAGTCTGTCAAACATGATCAAACGCATTTTCTTCCCTTTTTGATGTTTAATTTTTGAAAATTACATTACTTAATTTTTTGATTAATTAGTGGTGAAATTAGTTCGTGAACATAATGGAATTTGGTGATTTAAAAGACGACATCAAAATTCAAGAACAACTAACAAAGTTCAATGGTATAATAAATAAGTTGGATGAAATGCTTGAAAAAGGGACAATTAATGATAATGAGCAATACGATAGGTTGACTACGAAGGAGAGAGTAGATTATAACTTGTTTATGGCGTATAACTTAAATACACTTTACTTTTTATATTTAAAAAGCATCGGTCAAGATCCTAGTCAAAGTGAGGTTAAAAATCAACTAAATCGAATACGGCAGTACATGATTGAAGCTAAAAAGGTAAATACTTGCCGTTGTAATTTAAAGTTTTGTTTATTGATTTTAAATTTATAGGCGCACGAAAGGAATACAATTCGCCCACTATTAAATGTAGATGTTGCCAAAAGATTCATTAAACATGGAATTCCGCATTCAAGCTCTGCAGAGGGAGAACCGGCTAATAAGAAAAAAAAGTAATGTTTAATATTAGATATTTTAATAAAAGTTTTAAAATATAGGAGTTTGAAGGAAACTCACGGCGTAATCTTTTTCGTATATTTTGTACACTGTTAATTTAACTGTTAAATAAACTAATTGTAATTATGTTGATTTAAATAGAAAACTCATTTACATTTTACATATAATTTTTATTTTGTATTTTTAACAATTGGGAACGCACAAAACTGATTTCGGTCCGAAATTCGAAACTGACGTAAGCTGTCAAATGTCAAATCTGTCAAATACTTCAAATTCAAGAATTGAAAATTATAATATCTTTTTAAGTTAATATGGCTTGTCCCGATATTTTAGTTATAAGAACTGACGTAACAAGCGTTAAATTATTAAACAATAATATATTAGCAGGTGAGTTCCCAAAATTAGCAAAAATTCTAAAAATTTTAGGTTATGTTTATGTTGTGCATGTTGCCTTTTTTCCAATTAATGAAAATATAAATTAAAATTAATTTCAGGCATTGGAGGATGTTTACATATTTTTAATAGAGCCGACGCTAATATTAAAAAAATAGTCAAAATATTCGAAGGCCAAAAAATATACGGTATTGTACCAAATACGAGCTTGACAGAAATTTTGATTTACGGAGGAAAAGAAATCAAAATATTTAAATTGGATGGAGATTTTAATTTTAACGAAATTCTCTCTTTTACTTGCAATGACTGGATTTTGCAAGCCAAATGGGTGGACGGCGATAAAAACATTGTTACAATATTTATGCACAATATAATAATATGCTGGACAAGACAAATGGAGCTTTTACATAAAGTTATTTGTGAAGAAAAGTGCATATTGTATAGTGCTCATCTAGCTTATGATACGTGGGACGATTTAATAGTGCTCTCGGGAACCGTATTTAGTGAAATTTTAATATGGTGGCCAGCTAAATCCACCAATAAAGAAGCATCTCGAGTCTTGTCTCGACTTACTGGACACACCGTCAGTAAATATTTTTAAAATTACATTTAATTTGAATATTTTTCTTCTAGGGAGTAATATTTTCAATCGATTACAATGTGGTGGCAGGCTACATAAGCTCATCTTCGGACGATAGATCAGTGAGATTATGGCAAGTTGCACATAACGACCTGCTAGTTGGATTAAAAGAGTCAAGTATAAACATATACTTAAAATGCTCGCTATTTAACCACTCTTCGAGGGTTTTTAAATGCAAATTATTGGAAAAATGTGTCGTTAGTGCAGGAGAAGATTCCTTGATAAATGTCTGGGATTTACACGGTAATCTGCTTAGGCAGATTGATGCTCATCAGAATGCTTGTGTGTGGTCGATAGATTGTAGCGAAAGTGACAATTTAATAGTTAGTGGAGGTGGTGATTGTGGTGTCACGGTGTTTCCTTTACATTACACGGTTTCAAGTAGAGACTTGGAATTTGAAAGTGAAGAAACTCCTAAGAAGATAGCTATTTTAAGTAATGGTGATGTGGTTAGCATATCTGAGCAAGGACATCTCCAATACTACTGTTTTGAAATAAACAATTGGAGCACTATTAAACAGCACGTTGATTTAATAAGCTACGCTTTACTTGAAGTTTCGCCTTGTAGAAATTTTTTAGCACTAGCAGGTTAGTCAATTGGTTCTAAATTATGTCGTTAATTAACTACTGTTTTTAGGATTGCAAGGCACAGTACACATTTATAAGAAAACAGTCAAAACCTTAACAAATGTATGTTCTTATACACTTCGTAGAAGGTCTAGAATATTTGCACTGCACTGGTTATCGAGCACAAATTTCTTAACTTGCAGTTCTGAGGGTGTACTTGACTTATGGAAGTTTTACGAATCTGCCGTTACTTTAAGCATGCAATTTACTTTACCTACCAGTAAGGAAAGGTGGACAACAACGGCGTGCATATTAGATGATGAAAGTATCGTAGTAGGAGATAGAAAGGGAAATATATTTTTATACTCGATATATTTGCCAGATCCTATTCAAATTATTAAAAAAGCCCACAACTACTTAGGAATCACCAACTTGCACTTTAAAAATAACGAACTGATATCTTTAGGTGAGCCCCAATGAAGTGTTCACTCATTTATTACAACAAGTTTTGTTTTAGGAAGAAATTCGGTTGTCCGAACGTATCATTTTGATCAAATTGAAAAAAATTTGTATTTTGTAGCGTCCGATAAACTTCCTTTTACGTGGCTGTCGAAATTTTACCAAGACGACAATTGTCAACTAATTCTCGCATTTTTAAGCACCGAATTTTTAATTTGGGATTATAGAAGGCGAAGAATTTTAGCGCAATTTCCATGTGGAGGTGGGCATAGATCGTGGGATTTTTACAAACAAGACAATGTCACCTTTGCTTACATCAAAGATAAACGAGTAGTTACATTACAGTTTAATTGGAACTCGCTGTACCCAAAGGACTTAATCGATGGCTATCATGTTAGTGAGATAAATAGCGTGCAGTGCTTTAATTTCGTCGATAACACCATTGTTGTATCTGGAGGTGAAGATACGACTTTGAGAATATCTAAGTTCAGTTTCAACGGCCCTAGTTTTACAAATATTTGTACACTTAAGTCTCATTTATCTAGTATACGTTCGGTAACTTCTTGTAATACTTACAGTGGTTTTGAAGGCCACGATTATTTAATCGTTTCAGCTGGTGGACGTGCTCAAATAGTTCTGTGGCAATTGAGAGTTTGTATTATTTCGGGTATAGTTTGTAGTGAAAAGTTTTCGTATTACGAGCAAATTGTAAATAGTGATTCTGAAACGAGAATAATGGATTTGTGCCTTATTGAATTTATGAAAGGCCCTTTGTTAGTGGCTGCATGTTCTGATGGACTACTCAAGTTATTTTTAGTCGACAAAGCGCGGTTTAATTTAATACACGTTGGAAATATATTTTATGCATTGAAATGTATCTTGAAAGTAGCTGAAATTAACGTTATAAACTTTGATCTGGTTATTTCAATGGCTACCGATGGTCAAGTAGTGTTTTGGAATATTACAGAACTTCTAAAGTGTATCATGTATGGCGAGAAAGATATAATTAAACTTCAAAAATTAATACCTTTAAATGCCACCCACTCTATTAAAGTGCACAAATCTGGTATAAATAGTTTTAATTGTAAAGTGTTAGGCAATAAATGTAAAAGCTGTTTAATTTTGACCGGTGGAGACGATAATGCAATAGTGTTACAGTTGTTGCAAGTGAAAAAGGATAATAAATTAGCAATTAAGACACAATCAAAATTTTGCAACGTCTCTGCACATTGTGCCCAAATTACCGGAGTTGCTATTTTTGATGACGTATTTTTGACTACTTCCATCGATCAAAAATTAAATGTTTTTGCATGGCATATTACAAACAATAAGCTCAATTGCACTTTTTTAAGAACATTTAATTCGTCCGTCGCCGATATAAAAGGTATGCAGTGCTTCGCAAAAGATGAAACAACTTACATTTATTTATATGGAAAAGGTGTAGAGATCTTGAAGTATTAGTAGTACAGGGTGGACAGAGTCCGATGGTTCTTATGAAGAAATCAATAAATATAAGAGATATTGATCATCGATCTCTTTTTTAAAGGAACTCGATGGCGAAAACCTGAATTTGCGATATTCTTTTGTTTTGGAGCTATAAGCCAAAGATACCTCAGTTGTTGTGAAGTTACAGAAAATTTTTTAAGGGCAATAAAATGAGCCGAATGCATGCGCCATCCATTTTTCCATATCTCTTATAAATAATAGTTATCGATTTCTCCATAAAAAGCATCAAATTTTGCCCACCCTGTACATGTACAGAAAAGTAAAAGTTCGTGTGCAATTTCTACTGCACTATTTAGACCTTGATTTGATAGTAACAAGAGAAAGAGAAAGTGTTTATTTTTATTAAAAGTTTTTATTAAAAAATCGTTTTTTTATGCTTAGGTAGACCCCCACAAGTATTTGTAGCTAAAAATAGTTACGCCACTGTTTGAAATAGTTGAAAATACTTGAAAATAGTTTCGTACACCTGTCCCACAGACCTGCCCCTATTATTTTTTAAATGGAAAATCATAGGCGTCCTCTGTATATTTGTAATTTGTGTTTTTGAATTTTTAAACAAACTTAAGCTTAGTTTATCTCTGATAAGTCCATTATCAAAGACGTTAACTGATTATTTTAGTAATAAAAATAACTGATATTAACCGGCAATGATTTCCAAATAACGTCTACCTCACACCGTACGCCTATGGTTTTGGGATTCCAATTACAGTGCGTACACAAACAATGGAGTGAATTTGTTTGACAGCATGGGAATTTAAAAATAAAATGTAATCTCAGGTGAATTAAAACAGGTAATTCTGTATTAAAGCAACAATATGTTAATTATGTTCCTTATAATCAAAGTGATATAATATTTTTGTTTAAATTATTGTGTCGCTCTTTTGTGGTTACCATAAATCTCTTCCAAATCCAATCTTTATAAATTAAGCAAAATGCCAGTGTTAGGAAAAAGTCTTTGTTATTAATTAAGAATAAAATGGCAGCGAGTCAATCCGAAATTGAAGAATTTTTAGCTGGCCCTTTAGTTAGTTGGGTAAGTGCCATTAAATTAAAGACACCCAAGCAGTAGGTTTAATTAACGTGATTTATAGCTTTCAACTTGTATTAAAAATGCTAATAGTCTTCAAGTTTATGAAACTTTCTTTGATGGGGGTCCAATTAACGAAGTTTTACTTCAAATCGATCCCGAACCTGCACAACCGATACCCACATCTGTGACTTCGTTTCAAGGACTAGGTATTACTGCGTCTCGAATTAAAATATTTCATTCTATTATAAAAAATATTAAAAGTCTCTATGAGGTGAGTCTATTTTATTTAATGTTAAAAGGTGATTAATTGGATTTATTTTAGGACGAACTGGGACAGATTGTTGTTGCGCTTCCAGATTGTGTCATATTGGGACGGACTCCGGCTTCTAAAGCTGCCTTAGAACAGTTACGTTTGTTATTGCTTTTATTGTTAGGCTGTGCGGTTCAAGGGCCCACTAAAGAATATTTTATTACTCGAATTAAAGAACTTCCTCTAGATGCACAGCACGATATTGTCGAATGTATAAAACAGGTTAATTTGTAACTTGGTTTGTTTAACACTTTCTCACATTATAATTTTAGGTGACCGAAGATCAGAATGTTGTTTTGACATTAGAATGGGCCGATCAAAATGCCCAAAGGTTATATTCGCACGTTCGTACGCTTGTGACTGAAAGGGATAGTTTGCTTCAGCAATGGATAGCCGAGTTAAGTCAGGATCCTAGTGCTTCCACCGGAAAAAATGTTATTGTGGGTGTCGAATCGAATCATATGGCCGTGGAGCTTGCAGATATGAAAGCTCGTCTTCGAAAACAAAGACAAGAATTGTAAGCTTTTTGTTAGTTTTTAAAATTGCCCAATTTAACTTTATGATTTAGGGAAGAAAAATCTGAATTTTTAGCAGAGTGTCGTGAAGAATTAGATCATACAAATATGCTCCTTGCTAAGCTAAAAACTGAGGTACCGATGTGAATTTTAGAGTGCATGTCACTTATATTGGAGATTTTTCAGAATAGCGAGTTATTAGTGGAAGTAAGGAAAGCTAAATTGTACAGAGATGAAGCCGATGCCATGCGAGAACGAGCCGAAAGAGCAGATAAATTAGAAAACGAAATTCAACGATATAGGGAACGATTAGCCGATGCCGATTTTTATAGAGTTAGGGTCGACGAGTTACGAGAGGACAACAGAGTGCTTTTAGAAACCCGTGAAATGCTCGAAACTCAGTTAGCTCGAGCCAGACAAAGAGGGGATCACGTTCTCGATTTAGAAGCCGAACTTTTGACTTACAAGCAGAAGATTAATGATATTACTTTGGTGAGAAATTACTTTTAGTGCGGAAACTGACCCATGCTCTGCTGGAGAGTTTGCGTATAGAGAGTTTTATTTTAGGTATTATTAAATATGTGTCTTATGATGTTTTTCATCTTGGATACATGACCCCACGACCAAACTTACACGAGCGCGGCAACATTTAATTTGACTAATATATTCAAGTTTGGTATGCAATGAAAGCTTTTATTCATAGCAATGCAACTAATTACATTTTAATTGCTTATACAATGTGTCCCACCAACTCACCAGTACCAGAATACGCGAATTTTCCAACAATATGGGCCGGCCTCTAGACTTCCTATTAATGTATTCTGTATTAGTGACTTAAAAATTGATCTATTGCTTCCTCACTTAAAATTACTTTTTTTTAGGAACAAGACTCTGCTAAGGAAAAAATACAAGAACTATTGGAAGAAAATATTCAACTTCAGCATGTAACAAAATCGGCTCTTCAAGAGACAAACACTTCTGTAAAAGAATTAGATTCTGACCATGAAGAATCAAATTCGGGTGATAATAGTTTATCGGAACAATTGACGAATAATGCTCAAGCGCGTGCCTTAAAATTAGAATTGGAAAATCGCAAATTGCTCTCTATGATCGATTCGTTGAAAGAAAAAGATTTTCACGAAACATCCATTAAAATTCTCGAACTCGATAAGGAGAAAAAACGTCTCTCATTAAAATGTAGTCAATTACAAGATAGTGGCGATCGTTTAACGCAACAAAACGCCGAATTAGAAAGCATATTTAAAAACGCCCTGCAAGAAAACCGCAAGTTGCAAGACAGTTTGGATACGGGTAAAATGATAGCCGACAGGCAAGTCCAAGAGTTGCAAAACGAAAGGTTGAAAATACAAGAGTTGGAAAAAAATATGGACATTTTAAGTAAGGAAAAACAACGAATTCATAGTTTATGTGATAGTATTCGTAAGAGAGCCGACGATGCCGATAAATTGTTGAATCAAGCTTTGGAACAAATCGTTTCTCTCGAAATTGAGGCCGAAAATGGAAAGAAATTCGAAAACCTCCACAACGCGCAACAAGATCGAATTGCGTCGTTGGAAAAAGAACAAACAAATTTGCAGAAAGAAGTCGTTAAACTGAAAGAAACAGTAGAGGTATTTAATTTAAATTATTAATTTAGGACTTTATTTAGTTGGTGTTTACTTTAAATTTACAAAAATATATTTTTTACATTTTCTGTTTAGATAAAAGATGTAAATTTGGATCAGTATTTATTAAATTGTCAAAAACAAGATAAGGAAGTGTTGCGACTTCAAGAAGACTACAAAGGGGCTTTATTACAAATAGAAAAACTGCAAGAGTTTGAACAAAAAGCGCAAGAATTAGTATCTCAAGCTGCCGTTTATTCGGAAACAATTTCGACTCTTCAAAAAGACTTAATAGCGGAAAAAGTTACAAACGAAAAATTTAAAACTAGTTTAGAAAAGTTAGGATTAAATTTAGACATTTTAGACAACGATATAAATGTCGTCGTAGAAAAAATGCTAATGAATCCCGATTTGGTGAGAAATATTACGAGTTTGTTGAAAGTCGAAGAGTCTAAAGAAATCGAAAGTACTTGTAAGAAGTGTCTCGAACCTAAATCTAACGAAGACGTTAGCGAAGTCTACAAACAGACCGAACAAGTTGTTTCGAGTATTAGTGCCGAGTGGAATTTGCAATGTGAGAAGTTGGTTGCAGAAGTTAATAGTTTGCAGCAGTTAAATGAGACGTTACAAACTGATAATGCAAAAATGCAAGTCGATATTGCTACTCTCACTTCTCAAATTAATACTTTATCGAGTCAACAGACTGCTCTTCAGTTGGCAAATAGTCAACTTGTGGCCGAAAAAGAAGAGGTAAGTTTCTAAAATTAATTTGAAGCTTAACAAGTTTGTTGAATGGCTTTAGACGAGATATTTTTCTGATTTCGAGTCGGAGCCTCACCAGAAGATATTTTTGGGTGATTCACTGACGCGGATTTCTTAGATAAGTCTTAATATTATACAGGGTGAGTCCAAAATAGCGGATAAGCTCTTCAGTACGTTATAGACTGGCAAAGTGTTGTCGTCATAAACATGGTCGCCGACCATATGATGGGTAAAAACATTAGTTTGTTGCCATAACGTTAACACGTGAAAATGTTCATCATAAGTTTATCGGCAATTTTAGAATTATTTAGTGATGAGATTAGTGTTTTCAAAAAAGCAGAAAACTGCTTAGATAGTGGGCACTGCAAAGAAATAATTTTTGATGGCAGTTTGGGTTTCCCGTCTACTAACATGTGAACACCCTGGGCAATAACAATAAGGCATTTTGAATTAAATAATTAACTTAAAACTGGAATAAAAACTTATGTTTAAGCTGTGCAACGTATACGGTGAAACTGGTTTGTTTTTACCCATTACCCACATTGGTGACGTCACACTTTTCCAGTCTATAGGAGACGGATATTTGAACTAAAGAAAAATCATAAAAAAATCTATCTGGTATATTTTTGTAGTTATTAAAGAAGAAGTAAATTGAGATTTGGCAACATGGTACGGATGTTAATAATCGATGACAGATAAAAACATAAGTGACATAAGTCATCATAAGGGTAGTTTCAAAACATCGTTGCCACATATTTTTTTTAACAACGATACAGAAATTTCGATATTCAAAATTAATTTTACAGGATAATAAGATGTTATAGGAGCATTTGTTTTTGCCTAATAATTAAAAAACACGTGAATTACTAGCGGAAATGATGAAAAGTTTCAAAATTTGGCAGAATTCGGAGTTGAGTTCTCAACTTAACTTCTTCATATCTCAACAAATTAGCGGCTAGGAATTTTTTTAGCATTTTTTCTTTACTTCAATTATTATCCCCTAAAACGTACTGGAGAGCTTATTACTGACGAAGTCAACGAAAAAGTAAAAGAAGGGGCAAAAATATCAAGAAAGTCAAGAAAGTCAGCGGTGGTGAATCACCTTGTATTTATTGGGAACAAACTATGGATATTGAAATAAAATTTTGTTTCACAGGTTTTTGAAAAATTATTAATTTTTTTTACTTTGAAGTAAAAATCGTATTGGGAAATATAATCAGGTTTTTTTTATACTAAGGGCTATGTACTAATCGAATTTTGAAAATTTAATTTGTTTTTTAAAAATTAAAATAAACTATTTAAAATAAACCGTATTATCTATATCTGCTATATCTTGTCACCATATTTTACTTTTAACATAAAAGTTGGTTCAGAAAAATTTGTATTATTGAAATTCAAAGACAGCCCGCTATGCACTTTTTAAACAAATAATGTATAAAATAATATAATTTTATTGCAGATGGCCAAACGACAAGGAATAAGAAATACAGAACACGACACTTTGTTACATGACCAAACGATACTCCGTAGTTTACACGAACAACTTTACTCAGAATATGAAGAACTCAAAAAAGAGCAAGATCAACTTAAAAAAACAAATCGCGATTTACGATCCGAAATACGCACGTTAAAAGAATCCAATGTGAGTTTGGAAAAGAACGCAAATATGTTGGAGCTCGAAAAAGATGCACTCAAAAACGAATCGAAAACCCTCGTCAATTTAAGAGCCGAACATTCGAAATTAAAAGACGACTTTAGAAACTTGTTTACTAGCAATACGTGTTTACGAAACGAATATTTCGTCCTACAAGAAGAACATAAAAAGTTACACTCAGAATCCGGCAAACTAAAGCTCGGAAATACAGAAATGCAAGGCGAACTTAGCTCACGTTCTGATTTAGTGGCCGGACAACAGTTAGAAATTGAAAAATTGGAACAAAAGTGTGATGTGAGTTTTGATAATTTAAAGTTTGGTGTTTTATTACTAATTTTTTGTAGATGTTGTTAAATATGAATCATTCTTTAGACACCGATAGAAGGGCTTTAATGAGTTCTGTATCACAAATTTTATCGCAATATCATTCTTTACTCATGTATTCCTTACAAGACAAGCAACAATTTCATTTAGAAGAAAAACAGTTTACAAATGATCTGAACGACTTACGTAGACAAAAAGAGAAATTAGAAGAGAAAATTATGGAACATTATCGAAAATTAGACAATGCTTCTACTAAAAAGTAAGTTGTTCTTTTGTAAAGTTTAAAAATGTGTTACAAATTGCATTTAAAGGAAAGGTTTTGGGTCGACTT
Source organism: Malthinus flaveolus (assembly GCA_950108345.1). Taxonomy (NCBI): domain Eukaryota; kingdom Metazoa; phylum Arthropoda; class Insecta; order Coleoptera; family Cantharidae; genus Malthinus; species Malthinus flaveolus. The sequence goes on along the minus strand of OX467286.1, from coordinate 19,509,016 downwards.
TGGTGAGAAGGATGCGAAAGGCCGGATCGGACATAATTAATAAAGTTCCTAGTAGAGTAAGTGCATTTTTTATTGCTCAAGCTCCAAGCTGTGAAATAAACATATTTGGTTTAGAATCGTAGATCTTGGCACGAAGATGGACGATTAACCCAGTCGCAAGCTACATTAGCTGTAGGTTCGGGCGAATCTGCTGGAAACGACTCTGATAACAGTGTAGATGAAGCAGGTCGTGCAGAGCAACCTTTCAAGAGATCGGCTAGTAGTTTGCACGGACACAAACCGCGAGAAGAAGTAACACTGAGGCGTTCTCATCGAGACTTGGCCTCCAATCGCAATAGTCTTGCAGGTAAATTTGGTAACTTTTATTTTCGACTATTCTCATCCCCTCGAGCAATTTCTATTAATAAAATAATTGTTTATAGGTGATCAAGTTTATTCTGCGCGCGACCAGGGAAGTCCTTTAAGTTTGGGCTCGATCGGTTCTAGAAAAACCGTCTATTTGTCCGACGACGATCCATCGGCATCTGTGGCAAATAAAAATGCGCCGCCTATGTTAGTTTATAACAGAATATCTACGCACATAGGCGAATCTCGTCCAGTTACTACAAATATTCAACAGCCGACAAATTCAAATGAAGAAGCAGCTCCTAGAGATATTGCCACAGATAAAGAAAAGGGAAAAACAACTAAGGATAAAGCTGTGTGGTATGAATATGGATGTGTATAAAGTTGAAGCACAATTTTACCTACTTACTATTAATTTTAAGTTTTATATAGCACTGTGATTATTTTTTACTTATTTATCACTGAATTGGGACGGTACCAATACCTTTGGTACTCGATCAGTTTTTGAATTTGTATTATGAGCTGTCTTCTTGCTAAGTTATTTATTTGATATACATCATATTGCAAGTATTTTATACTCTTTTATTGTAATTAGAAAAATGTCCAAATATTTTAAGCCTTTTTAATGTAATTGCATAGAGTAGGAACCTTTTATAAATTTTAATAAATACATTAGTACGTATATTTAAAAAATACGTTTTTGGAAAACAACAAAAAATGCTAGACAAACCTTATATTTAACATTTAAATTTGGTGTTTCGGTGCACTAGTTCAAACGAATGCAAAAAGTGCCTTAACAAAATTAAATTAAACTTAAAATTGGAGCTTAATTTTAGATTTTAATCTTAATACTAGTAGTAAGTGTAAAAAAATATCACTTCTAATCAAATTAAACGATACTATTCATAAAATAACAGCCATTAACGTAATCACAGGGTGTAGTCGTCTATTGACTCAAAATAAATCCAGTCCCACCTACGTTAATACTTGATCCTACTGCAACATGTTTCGGTAACTGTGATACCAAGCTCTGAAAAAACAAGTTTTAAATAAGATTTTTTTCAAGTTAAAGAATAGCAACCAACCATAGCCTTCGTATCATTGACTTTCATATATCCGATGCTCATTGATTCTGTACTATGCCCCCACAGCAGAGTTCCTTCTCCATTAGTTGTAACATGTAAAACTAAGGCGCCTCCTAGTTTTTGTTTAATTTGTCCTAAATGTCTCGAATCTACACAAAATAACATCACACACCGATAAGACCGGACCGCAGCTTAACTTACTTAAAAATTTATCGTTCATCGTGTTATAAAGTCCAGTTATTGGGCAGGTTTCTTTTTTTAAATCAGTCCCAATCTCTTTAGCTAGTTGAGTTTGTACCAAATGTTCACCACAGCCAGTTGTACAAACCGCAACGGACGATTCTGTGCTTGGACTAAAGCTATCAGCCCATATACCACTAGCATATAAAGCTGCTTGACCTACTCTTCCAGGTCGTTTCAATAATAGTCCCCCTAAAATGTCATTACAACAAGGATGTACAAGTTTGAAAGACATACCCGAACTACATGCAGTGGCTACATGTCCACTATCGTCGACACAAACAGCACCAACTGTGTCCAATGAACTTCCATTAGTGATTTGAGCATGTTCCAACAGTCTTTTATACTTCTTGTATTGCTTTAAAGCCTTTGTACTGACTAGATCTTTATTTCTCACCACCGTCAACCCGGCCGTTTTGGCATGTTGTAAACCGCCTTTACCTACTAATAAAGAAGGAGGAATAAGCCCCATGGGCAAACCTTCGGCCTGTTTGACGCATATATCGTAAGCAAGCTCAATCGGATTTTTGACTTGCTGAATAGCACCACAACCACCATACAAAAGTGTTTTTCCATCCATAATGGCAGCATCTGTTTCTACAATTCCATTTGTGGTCAAATTTGATCCATAACCGGAATTAGTAAGTGGGTCGTTTTCTAAAACTGAAATTTGAATTAATTTATATTTCTTTTTAAAAAAGTTGTTAACTTACTCAAGACTGCGGCTTTAGCAGCTTGCATAGAATTACCTCCTTGCTTTAAAACTTCGATACCAGCCTTACAAGCAAGTTTAGATAACTTATTATATTTTTTATAAAACTTTGGATTATAATGTCCTGCACCTGTACAATTTCAAAAGCGATGTTTGTTTACTAAACTTCAATGTTTGGTATTATGTACTTACCACAATGTACGGCAATAAAACCACCAGCCATTTAAAAAATATACTGTACACGTTTAAACGACTGATCGAAAATAATTGATTTTAATTAAATTTTCATTACAATTTTTAAGGTTATGTACAATTCCTTTATGGTTTGTTGGTTTGTTTTTTATTTGAATTTGTCATGTATCAGTCAGCGCCACAAGCGCCAAGCAGATAAACATAACCTCAAAATATTTAAATTTTTTACTTTTGCGAGCAGTGCTTGTGCACGTTTTCAATTGTTTAGTGTTTAGTACTTGAAAATGTTGAAAATGGAGCAATTCATCTGCGATAATTGGTGGAACGACTTGACAGAATACGAATTTCAAGAATCGTTCCATATGAACAAAAAGACCCTAATTAACTTGCAAGCCGAAATTGATAATTGCGAAGAGAGCAAAGACGATGTTGTGAAAGAAATTGATAATCGAGAACAAGTTAGCGACGATAGCATAGACCCAACATTATTAGCCTGTGTTTGGTTATTAAGCAACACGAAGCCCTTCGGAGAAGCCGAAGAGTATTTTAATATAAAAGATTTAGAGACAGTTTTTGAGAACTATCTGCCTAAAATTATAAAGCTAGGCTCGTCGTACATAGTTTGGCCGACCTTAGAAGAAATTCAAGAAGTAGCATTGAATTTTAGTAGAAAATATGATTTTCCGAGCATCATGGGAGTTGTTGGAAGTTTACACATTGAGGTAAATATTAATGAGGATTTGTATTACAACGAGGCGATGAAAAAGCATACGATTGTACTACAAGTGGTTTGTGATAGTAACCTTTTACTACGAAACGTTTGTGTGGGTTGTCCAGGTGGAAAGAGTGTTAAAGATATATTAGAATCGAGTCCTTTATATCAATTACTTAGTGATAAGAATAGTGTTTTATGTAAAAATAGGCTTCATTTGTTAGGTGGAACTCAACATCCGCAACTGGACACTTTGCTTACGCCTTATAAGTATGTCCGAGGAGTAAAATTGAGTGAAAATCAGTGTAGGTTTAATTCTGTACATAATAGGGCAATGCTTGCGGTCGAAAAGACTTTTATGTGTTTAGAAAATAGGTTTCCACGTATTAACTGTGTGGATAATTTGAGTCCAGAATTTGCGTCACTTATAGCGAGTACTGTATGCATTTTACATAATTTTACTAGAATTTGTAATGATAATTGCGATTTATATTTACGGAATGGGTAATTTGTATTTGTACTTTTGTACAATTTTTAAGTTGCAGAAATCTATAAGGTGGTCGCTGTATGTTGAGGTTTGTTTCTACGCTAATTTGCTGTACTTCTCTTTTGCAGAAGAAGAAAGAAGATTAGTACAATATTGTATGGGAAGCGGGTATGTCGCTCGGTGGTAAAATTACGATACAATTTTTCGCGTTTTGAAAAGTTTGAATTTTTTTCGAAATTTTTCGTAAGTTGCGAGTGATGGCCCTTTGGTGAATTAATCGAAACTTTTTGCGTGTGATTTAAATAAAATTCAATTAATCGGATTATTGTTCTTATTATGTGAGGTACGTAATATTAACATTTGTTTACATCTGCAATTTTAAATATCAACACACTTTACATGCGTTTTTTAAAGAACGCGGATGTCTTCTTAACATACGAAATTTCGTGAACTCGACCAATTTTGTGCTAATTTTTAATACTTTTCTGTGAATCATAAATATCGCTATTGGCTAAGAAATACTTTTATAAAATATTCTTTTGGAAATTTTCAAAGAGTGACATCAAAGTATATTTTAATTGGCTTTCGATAGAAAAAAAGGGACTTTTCGATATCACTCTGGTCGATAACATTAAAGTAATATTTGATTTTAAAAATTGCCTTAACTTGAACATTTTTTTGTGCCGTTGACTAACTGAGAATTTTTATATTTATAATTATTTTTTGTATAATTACGATAATTATAAAATAATAATTAAATGGTTATTTTGTTATTTAATTAGTTCCCATAATCTATAACAAAAATTTAAATTTTTAAAATGTATGATATCGATAATCGTATTTTTAGAAATATCGATATTGGGGGATTAAAATTTTTATCTCTTTTAAAACCGCGATTTCGAGATACAATAAAGATATTGTTACTACAGTCATTAATCAAACTTTTATAATTGTACAATTTTTATACAGCTCGTCCTAAATCGAAACTCATCGGGGCAATTTCTGAAACCGTAGAGATAATAATGCCCAACTTTGTGCTTTTTTAATTTTTTGAAACTCTAAATAGTATACTAGACCCTATGTATAGTAATTTCGCTAGGTATAGTTCTTGGTGACTTCACCAGCAGAGAGGTTACAATAGTGAATAGAGGATAGAGGCCTCCCATAGAGAAGTCAAGTAAGTATGTAATTGTTGAAATCTGCGTATACCTGCATTGAAAGTTCGGGTCTCAACCAAATTTAATTTTTTGAATATAAAATGTGGTTGTATTTGAAAAGACAACATCTGGGGGTGTCAGGCAGGTAAATATTAAAATCCTTAAAAGCTCCAAACAGATTTCAACAGTTACCTACCTACTTAACTTCTCTAAGGGAGGCATCTATTCACTATTGTAACCTTTCTGCTGGTGGCGTAACAAGAACTTTACCTAGCGACTTTACCATACTTCGTACTTATTTAAAATCGTACCGTTCGTCTTTTGTGCCTATATTGAAGTTTCTGAAATTCTAATATCGAGAGTATCAAATCCGTGACATCCTGTATAATGAAAATGTATTTATTCAAGTGGAAGGCATGTGATTGCCCCCTTGTTGCCTCTCTAGAACCCTCCAAGATATCGACTTCAATTGTATTTTTTAGAGCTCAACCCGAATGTCTCAAAAATGGACTTCTAACATATTTCGAAAAATGTGCAATTTGTGAGCCAAAATGTGCTTCCGTCTCCGTGAAAAATAGTTGGACGTATGAGTCGAAATCTTTTATTTGGTCTCGGAAATTCTTCGCATTTGTGTACATAAAATAAAAGTATGAGGTGTTCTAAAGCACCGGATAGTTAATTTATCACAGTACTTGTAGTTTAATCACTGTCACTCACTTCTTATATTTCACAATAGCAGTTTAATCACTGTCACTTACAGGGACGGATCAAGACCTTTACAAGCACTAAACACTTAAAAGAGTTCGGTGCCCTCATAAATTACAACTAATTCAAAATAGTTCCGAGTTTAAACTCAAATAAAATTTGTTTTTATTAATTCAAGTCCAGCAATATTGTTTCGATTGAAGAAGTCGGGCTTCTTCAGAGTTTCGACTCGAGTTTTAAGTCGCAAAAGACTTGGGTCTACAGGATTTCCTATAACCCATACTAACGCAGTGTTATTATATACTCAATGCCCATACTGTAGAGCTTATCCGTAATTTTTGAAGCGCCCTGTATAACATAGGGAGTCTATTAATTTAAATTTTAGGACGTTATTTATAATAGTTTAAGATGGGCAAATTTATTCTAAACGGCCCAAAACTTTAAATTACAACGTTATTAAAGGACACATATTCGTCTCATCTTTAGCCTTTTGATTAAATGTAATTTCGCTCTAAAAAATTGAAATTGGAAACTTTCGAAAGAAAAATTGGGCGTCTTAGAAATTCTCGCACACATAATATTTTATAGCTTTTGAATAAATATTAAACACCTGTAGTAGTTAGTAGGTAGACAGTAAATGTTAATTAATCGACAGGTTTTGTAAATTTAAGTCGCAAGTTGACCTAGGTCCTCATTTCTTCGAGCCGTCGAGTTTACAGTCGGTTATGTTTATTCAGATGAGAGTTGTTAAAATTTTGGGGGTCAAAAAAACTAAACTAGTATAGTAAGGTAATTTTTCGATCGAATTGCATCTCCTTGAATTGTATAAAAAAGTTAATAAATAGCCTTCTAAATACTTACAATGTGAACGTATACGCGCAGGAAACGATTTAAATTGAACAAGCGATTGTTACGGTTGAAAAGCTCTCTTTAAATTTTCATTTCGGCTACATGTTATACTCTCACGTTATAGATTTTGGCTAAGTCCCTTTATTAATTCATAAGCATCCCTTAACTGGTATACAATTTTAGAATTAATTAGTGTCCTTTAACTATGGGCATATTACTTTTTAGTTGATACTCACAAGTTTAATAATGTCCTATTAAAAACAAAAATCGTCCTTTGTGCTTAGAAGCTCGAAGAATTTTAATATTTTTATTTTATCTCGAGTTTGTCGGCAAATTTTCTTTTTTCTTATAAAAATTAACGTTCAGTTTACGAGTTTACCAATTTAGTTTTAATTTTAATTGCTATAAAATTACATAATTTGCTACCTACACACAGTTGCATGTCTAAAACACATTAGTAAGTTCATAAAATGACATCGATAACATTAATTTGTGGGAAATTGTTCGAGAGTGGAGAAAAGCCATGCAAATGGGACTAGTAACCTATTTATAAAATTATTGCTCGCATAGTCTTATTGAACGCCCAGAACGTGCCCAGAACGTGCCCATTTTTCCAAGACGTAAGTGACACTCGATGGTAAAATAGCTATTTAATTTTCAGATGATAGTCGACAGGTCGACACACAGTATACCGTGTGCAAAGTCGGTACGAGTGCGGTACTTGTTTATTTGAACGTTTTCTTTTGCATCTTTTCCCGAAACTCTTATCTCTGCGTCGAAGGAAATTTTTCTTTTGTTTAAATTTTCAATTTGTTTGAATTAAATTTTTCATTATGCACGATTTTAAATTTATTCCTTTTAATTTATAAAAGTAAAACCCGAGGGATTTTGTTGAGAAGTGAAAAGAGAACGGTATTCAAATTTTAATCGAAGTAAGAGAAAATGGTCGCCTGCTTACCTTAGAAGCCTCTCTCGGAGAAGGAAAAAAACACAAAAATAACGTTATTTTTTTAAATTCTAACCTTTTGTTGATTTATCCCTTTGTTTGAATAAGAAAAATTGTGCCTGTATGACTGTATAAAATCAATTCAACTGGTTGAAACCTTCTCGTAAAAGGTGCGGTAAAAATTTTCGAGTAAAGATTTGCCCAACCAATTGGTAGTACGTGCGTCAATTTTTTTATCGCCCAATGAACAAATGGGCGCACATATTGGCGATTTATTTTTAGTCGTAGGTCCAAAAATAAAAATAATTGTTTGGTTAAAATCGCTCCCTTTTTTTGATTTTATATTTATACCTCTCGTTCGGAAGCCATTACGGTTTCTGTTAAGTACGATATTAAATTTCAAAAGTTGTTTATACTACATTTAGAAGTTTTCAGTGTAAAAAAGGACGTTCTTAAGGTAAACTTAGTTTGAAAAGTAATTTGGTTTCGAATTTACTATGTATGAGACGATTTTTTACAAGACTTTTACGTCAAATTTGAATTTTAATGTAATATTGTGTTTGTAATGGGATTTTAAGTCGATTAAATAGTGCGGATTTTTCTTTTAAAAATTAAATAGCAACCTAGTAAGTTCAATGTACTAATGGTTTTGCACGGTTTTACTCATATTTTCAATGTAAACTAGTTTACAGTGGCAAAACATTTTTAAAACGTAATATAAAATAATAACATGTATTTTATTTATAATAATTTTACGTTAGAATATCCCCTTTTCCTTTCTTTTTTTTAATGTAGGTGTAGGTAACCGATGCATGTTTTACGGATTTGTTTTAGAGAATTCCGAACTTACAAGTTGTAAGCCGAAACTTTATGTTCGACTGCAATACTTCTTTAATGACGCAAAATACAGAAAAAATCGTAAGAAATTTGAAATCGAAAAAAGAGCTTTGCAAATGAATAATAAAACCGACTGCCTGTCACTCCAGCTGGCGAGAAGGGTGGGCTTTTCTATTTTTTCGACTTTTTGCTTATAACTCGAAATATACCTACGTACTTTATGAGAAAAGTGCTTCTATATGAAAATAAACTACATCACATTTCCTACAAATTATATCTGTTAGGTTTTTTCCTCAAACAGACGGTTTAGGCGCTAAGCGTGTTAAAGTTGGACAAAAATTACAAAAATCAACCAAAAACATGTTTTTTTTGTTTATCGCTTATAACTCGAAAACTAGGTACTTTTTGAAAAAATGCTTCCATGTGAAATGAAAATTAACTAAATCAAATTTTCTACAAATAATATTTCAAACAATTTTCCCTTGAGATAAACGGCTTAGGCGCTAGAGCGCGTTAAAGTTAAAAAAATTCAAAAATCGGCCCAAAATTTGTTTTATAGCTTATAACTCGCAAGCTACGCACTTATAGAGAAAAGCGTTTCTATTTAAAAATAAAGTTAATTCAATTTCCTACAAATTATATTTCTTAGATTTTCTTTCTCAAACGAACGGCTTAGGCGCTAGAGCGCGTTAAAGTTTGCCAAATATTCCAAAATCGGCCGAGAACGGTTTGGTTTATAACTCGAAAACTGTTTTTCGGTTTATCGCTTTGAATTCGAAAACTACGCACTTTTAGAGAAAATGATTTGTATAGATAAATAATGTACATTCCATTTTCTACAAATTATGTGTCTTGGATTTTTTTCGTAAAACGGGCAGTTTGGGCGCTAGAGCGCGCATTAAAGTTTGGCAAAAATTTCAAAATTTGCCAAAAACTTTGTTTTTGGTTTATCGCTTATAATTCGAAAACTACGCACTTTTAGAGAAAATTATTTTTATACAAAAATAAGGTAAATTCAATTTTAAACAAATTATGTGTCCTAGATTTTTTTTGTAAAACGGACAGTTTTGGCGCTAGAGCGCATTAAAGTTTGACAAAAATTTCAAAATCTGCCACAAACTGTTTTTTTGGTTTTTCGCTTATAATTCGAAAACTACGCACTTTTAGAGAAAATTATTTTTATACAAAAATAAGATAAATTCAATTATCAACAAATTATGTGTCTTAGATTTTTTCGTAAAACGGACAGTTTAGGTGCTAGAGCGCATTAAAGTTTGACAAAAATTTCAAAATCTGCCACAAACTGTTTTTTTGGTTTTTCGCTTATAATTCGAAAACTACGCACTTTTAGAGAAAATTATTTTTATACAAAAATAAGATAAATTCAATTATCAACAAATTATGTGTCTTAGATTTTTTCGTAAAACGGACAGTTTAGGCGCTAGAGCGCATTAAAGTTTGACAAAAATTTCAAAATCTGCCACAAACTGTTTTTTTGGTTTTTCGCTTATAATTCGAAAACTACGCACTTTTAGAGAAAATTATTTTTATACAAAAATAAGATAAATTCAATTATCAACAAATTATGTGTCTTAGATTTTTTCGTAAAACGGACAGTTTAGGCGCTAGAGCGCATTAAAGTTTGACAAAAATTTCAAAATCTGCCAAAAAACTGTTTTTTTGGTTTTTCGCTTATAATTGGAAAACTAAGCACTTTTAGAGAAAATTATTTTTATACAAAAATAAGATAAATTCAATTATCAACAAATTATGTGTCTTAGATTTTTTTCGTAAAACGGGCAGTTTAGGCGCTAGAGCGCATTAAAGTTTGACAAAAATTTCAAAATCTGCCAAAAACTTTGTTTTTGGTTTATCGCTTATAATTCGAAAACTACGTTCTTTTAGAGAAAATTATTTTTATACAAAAATAAGGTCAATACAATTTTCTACAAATTATTTCGCTTAGATTATTTTCGTCAAATGAACAGTTTATATGCTATAGCACCTCGAGAAAGGTGCGTTTTTGGGACTCAAACTAAACCATTTTGATACCAAAAAATTGCATTTGTTGTCTCGATTTCAAAAATATATCGTGGCAGGCGGTTTTAAGTATAGCCGTCGTGTTGGCAGACGCCTTTGAAGTCTAAGAGAACCCGCCGGACCGAATCAGCGAGAAAATTTTGATACTAGTGCGATTAAATTTTGATTCTCATTTCTACATTTATTCCGAACCGAGCGATCAATACGACACTTTATCTCGAAGGCTTAGGAGTGTTTGTCACATGATTGCGTGTACTTTTATTTTCTTCATTTCATTGCACTTTCGTGTGAAATAAGTACATCGGGACACCGTATATTCGCATTATTTAAACTCTTCTAAGGCTTCTCGATAGAAACTGATTTTGATTAGATTTATCTATAGCCTCGGGTGAAGCCCTGCATTTGATTTGTTAATTTGTTCGTGTATGCATGTGCATACAATTGCATACGAACTTGTTTTTTTGTGAACTTACAACTTACAACAGTCGCTAACAACTAAGCGAGTTTTCAGTCGAGCGTTAGTTTAGTTAAATGTCTACTCGAAATTCGAAATGTGTAAACTGTTTTATTTAATCTAACTTAATGTTTGTGTTTAAATCAATTTCACTTAAAGTTAAGTTCTAAGACATGTAATGTACAAAGTGTATAGTAATTTAGTTTTAGTTAAAATTTACTAATTGGCTTTAAAAACGCAAAAGATTACGGTAGCGTTTTAAGCGTCTTCGAAAAGGGCATTTTAGTTGTTGTAACCGAGTAATCAGTAAATTAAACGATTTGTCCCCTTTTAAGTATATATTTCCCTCGACTAAAGTGGTTTTACTTTAACGAAAAGCCCACGCTATTTTCACCAACTTGTACGGATCTATTGTGTGAATTAAGTAAATGTTAAATGGTTTTTACTCCGTGGAAAAGCGTTGGGGTTAAATGAATTTTTGTCTTTGTTAACAAGTATTGAGGGATCAATACTCTACAATGTTTTTGGTCACTAATTTTCTCTAACTGCGAATTCGAGTATCTTCGTTCGTTCTGGTGCCCTACTTTGCCGTTTGTTCTCAACTTAACCGCAGGATGACCGAAGAATCTTAAAACTGGCCCATGGCGTCCCGCTTTGGCTTGGCCTCGCACCCTCTGAAATAAATTAGGAATTTGTAATTAAATTGCATCGGTTCGCTCGCGCGAACGTTTATCAAAATCCGAGTCTCTTGAATGGGCGTTATACTTTATAGTTAACAGATCCACCTGCTCTGCACCCTGTACCTACAATTAAATATATATACCAGGGTATAGAGAGCAGACTGTTATGGTTAATCGCTCTTTAAAAAAGCTTTAAGCCACTGCGAATTCAAACTCACAAGAAGGTAACCCTCTGTGGACCAATGTAAGAGTGTACATGCTTAAGGCCACCCCTCCACGCGCCGCGGAGCGGAGCGACGCTACTGTCAAGCGGACGCGTGGAGAACAGAACCGTCTTCACTTGCTCATTATGCCGTGATTGTTAACGGTTAGAGATCGGGAAAGCCTTCGACCTACCGCCAGTCAACCACTAAATCGCTTTCGGGTCACCAGTTACGATCTGAAACAGACTAAGTTAACCTATACGTCGCGACATGAGAGATGGTCCCAGCCCACTCGCCTCTAACATCACCCGGACACAGATAGCGGAGCCTGAGCCTGAGCCTGCAACAGTGGTAAAGGTAGATTGCGGAAAGCCTCGTATCAGAACTCACGTCTTCCTGGTTTCTACAGATAGACTAGTCGACAGCTCTTCCGGCTTGCCGATGTAGAGACTACAAATGGCTCCGCTGAGCCTACGCACTGAGACTACGGGTGTAACGTCATGAAACGCATCCGTTGGGATTGGGATCCCTCTACTTCCAGTTAAAATACATCTGTGCTCATCCGTTACCTGCATCCCATCAAGCCTAACCCTGTTCACCTGCTCACTCTGCCGTGATTGGTAACAGTTCGGGATCGGGAAGATCCTCACCCTACCACCAGTCGACCACAAAATGGCTTCCTGATCAATTTGGGTCTCCTTCGGAGTCTAGTCTCGTGTCTCGTTAATGATCTAGCCCCAGAGTCCTCGGATGGTTGGGTTGTTATCACCAAATGCTGCCTTGTGGAACGTGACCATACGATGGCCCCGAAGAAGTGCAACCCCAAACCCGAGTGTTCTGTTTCATTCTTTGTCACGGTTGCTAGACGCACAGATTGATCCTGTTGCGCTAGTATTATTCTGGAGACGATTATTCCAAAACTTGAACGCTCAAGAGGTCAGATTTGCATGGAAAGATACTTTAAATAGTCTCCAGAATGAGCCCTTAGAGTTTGTGTAGCTCTTAGGAGACATTGTGCATCACTCTAAAAAATAATTATTAGTTGTAAAAGGGTAATTTTACGCCGGTAGATTCTACATTAACTTGCAGAACGTTCCTTTAATGACTTGTTAGTCGTTGTTGTCGAGATTGCGAGTAGTTATTACGGATGTTAATTTTCACCAGGATTGCTAACAGTCTCCATAACAAACTTTTCTTATACTTCAGTTAATATACACTTCTTTTGGCAACTTTAATACGAATTTCGCAAGTTTGGAAGTTTGTAAATTTGAGACAAACTTTTGTTCGTTTTTTTATTAAAAGAGCAAGAAGTTGATAATTTATGTGTTGAGCACACAACAGCAGCACATAATACGTACGTAAGGAAAGTTCATTTTGTATAAACGAGTTAACTACCTTCATCACTTGGGGGGTCGATATTCGAGCACACCAAACCTCGTTTACGAGTTTTAATCGTGGAGGGTTGGTTGCGGTTACACAAATATTTGTACTACAAAACTAGCCTGTCATTTGCACTTGCTCTAATCTAATTTTACTCTTCCTTATATTTTTCTCGCTTCTCAAAACAATGCGGACGAGCTCGACGTTTGTCAACTTGTTGTTGTTGTTTTTTTTATTAAACGACTGTTTTTGTAATTGTCAAAGACAGGAAGAAGAATTCTAAAAGTGATTCGTCGTGGTTTGATTTGTTTAACGTGACGAGAAAAAGGAAAGGAAGCGGATTTTCAGTGACCCGAATTTTAAACTAATTGAGCATTGGTTAGAAACGTTGATGCTTGTTCGTAAGCTGTAATGGATAAAATGTGACAAATAAAGGAGGAGTAACTGGAAATTTAGACCGAAATTTTATGTTTACCCGAGGGCAGAATGACAAAACTTGAACAATAATTTTCTCTGCTTTTGCTCTAGTTTCTAGTTCTTAAGTTTTCGTGTCGTATTTTTTGTCCGTTAAATAAACTTTAAAACTAAAACCCACAAACTAGATGGGATTTTGTCTTGCATCGTAAAGCGAGTTGCTGATGCTCTATTAAAACCTTTAAAGTATATTTAGAGTACATCCATTGCTTGAAAAAGAACGATTTCATAGTGCTTTTGAACTAAATAACTTCTTATTTAATCACATTTCATATTTCATTAATGTATTTATCTCTACTAGTACATATTATTCAAGAAAGTATCGATATGTCGTTAATTTTATATATTTGCAGTTTGGTAACGATAACCAGGAATATCATTAGTTCGATCTTTGTTTAGGCATCTTAGTAGTCCTCGGGGACTTTTAATATTACAGTCTGGAAGAACATTGCAAATGAGTAATAAAACCGACCGTCTACCAGTTCAAAGAGGCAGCATTAACTTGGGATTGACTCGTGAAGGGTGGATTTTTGCTCTTTTTTCTGTTTTTTGTTTATAACTCGAAAATACGCACTTTATGAGAAAAGCGCTTCTATAAGAATATAAGGTCCATCAAATTTCCTACAAATTATGCCTCTTAGGTTTTTCTTCTCAGACCAACGGTTTAGACGCTAGAGCGCGTTAAAGTTTAATAAAAATTACAAAATCGGCTAAACAATGTTTTACCGTTTATAACTCGAAAATACGCACTTTATGAGAAAGGCGCTTTTATAAGAAAATAAGCTCCATCAAATTTCCTACAAATTATGCCTCTTAGGGTTTTCTTCTCAGACCAACGGCTTAGGCTCTAGAGCGCGTTAAAGTTTAATAAAAATTACAAAATGGGCTAAACAATGTTTTACCGCTTATAACTCGAAAACTACGCACTTCTAGAGAAAAGTATTCCAATACGAAAATAAAGTACATTCAATTTTCTACAAATTGTGCCTCTGTGATTTTTTTCGTCCAATGGTCATGGCTTAGTTTGACCCCGCAAAACGCACTCTTCTCCAGACGCTATACTTCAACGCGCTTGGTATCTAAACGTTCGTTTGAAAAGGACAATCTAGGAGACATAATTTGTAGGAAATTGAATGCACTTTGTGTCTTTGTGTAGATGCGCTTTTCTCTAAAAGTGCTTAGTTTTTGAGTTATAACCTATACAAAAGTTTTTAGCCGATTTTGGAAGTTCTGCCGAACTTTAACGCGCTCTAGTGCCTAAGCCTTTCGTTTGAGAAGGATAATCTAAGAAACGTCATTTGTAGGAAATTGAATTTACTGTGGTTTTATGTAGGAAGGCTTTTGTCTAGAAGTGCTTAGTTTTTGAGTTATAAGCCATAACACAGTTTTCTGCCGATTTTAGAAGCTTTTGTCAAACTTTAATGCGTTCTAGCGCCTAAACCGTTGTTTTGAGAGGGAAAATCTAAAAGACATAATTTGTGGGAAATTTAATTTACTTGATTTCGATACAGAAACGTTTTTTCTTAAATTGCGTAGTTTTCGAATTATAAGCCATAAAACAAGTATTCGGCCGATTTTGGAATTTTTGTCACACTTTAACGCGCTCTAGCACCTAAACTATTCGTTTAGAAAAGAAAATGTAAGATCCATAATTTGTAGGAACTTAAATTGGGTTTGTTTTTATATAGAAATATGTTTCTCTGAAAGTGCGCAGTTTTTTAATTATACGCCCCAAAACAGTTTTGACCGATGTTCATATTTTTGTCAAACTTTAACGCGTTCTAGTACCTAAACTGTTCGTTTGACAGGGAAAGTCTAAAAGACATAATTTGTGGGAAATTGAATTTGCTTTATTTTTATATAAAAACGCTTTTCTCCAAAAGACGTAGTTTTTGAGTTATAAGCCAGAAAACAGTTTTCGGCCGATTTTGGAATTTTTGTCAAACTTTAACGCGCTCCAGCACCTAAACTATTCGTTTAGAAAAGAAAGTGTAAGAGACATAATTTGTTGGAACTTAAATCGGGTTTATTTTTATATAGAAAGATTTTTCTCTTAAAGTGCGCAGTTTTCGAATTATACGCCACAAAACAGTTTTGGCCGATTTTGATATTTTTGTCAAACTTACCGTTTGTTTGCGGAAAAGCACGAAAAAACCTAAGAAGTATAATTTGTAGAAAATTTGATGTAGTTTATATTCACATAAGGGCACTTTTCTCATAAAGCGCGTAATCTTCGAATTAGAAGTTAAAAACCAAAAAAAGAGCAATAACTCTGCTGCCACTTTGGAGTAGCAGGCCGTCGGTTTTATTGCTCATTTGCAATGTCCTATGAGACCTATTAAAAAATTACTTTTATTCACTAAGTCTACCAATGCCAAATTATGAATTAGTCGGTAATTTTCTTCAAACAAACGCCAACTATCGATAAATGATCGATTATTCGATAAATTAGCGCATCCCTAGCGAGGGTGTTTATTTCGGAACGCGGTACCTAACTTTTAGTTGTTTACCTGCTTTTACTCAAATTAATTACTTGTTTAAACTGTAGCGAAACAAGTTATAACGAAATTGAGGGTAAAAATTAACTTGGCCCTCTCTCCCCAAGGTTTATATGTGAATTTTAAACGTGATGAAGTTATTAACCGAAAGCGTTCCCCATACTCGTACTCATTTCCCATTATGGTTGTTTAAAACTATGTTTGTCACAATGTTAAATTTTAACGTAACATACATGCAAATTTAATTAAGTTCAATTAAGTTTACCAATCCCTTTCTTCAGTTATAATTAATATTGGTGTCGCCACAGGAACTCTCTAGTGCAGTACCTGCTACGGCACCCGAAAGATGCCTAACAGCATAGACTTTAAATATTACGAAGTGGGAAGTTTGTGCTAATTACTAATTACTTACAACGAAGCCAAACAAATAATTAATTCAACTTTCAAGTGCACCTTTTTCCGATTGCCCCGCGTATATTTTTAATTTCCAAATTTTTGATTATCTTCGCTCTTGAGGGATTCGAACTAAAAACTTGGTAAAATAAAATAAAAAACTCTTGCAAATTACAAGTGTTCTGCTTACTTTTGATTAAAAACAGCCCAAAACGTTATTTACGATTTGTAAAAAAAATTTAATTTTTGTTTAACTTTTGCAAAAATTTAATTACACCCTTGGGACGGCTACGTCATCAAATCGCAATTTAAATAAATTTGTTCCATTTTCTGTTAACATGCGGAATTTAATATTTCGGCAATAATAGTTTGTTAGAGACGAGCTCCTTTTGTAATGTTATCTCTATTGAATAAATATCAAAATGACATACAAGGGTTGAAAGTTGTGTTGGAGTGTAAAGCAATATATACGCGCTCCTATCTTAAACCATTGGGTCAAAACAAATTAAGAGTGTTGCCTTTCATGGCTGAGTGAAGATTATCTTGTAGTTGAATACTCTGCCAGTGTAATCTCTCCTTAACGGTTATGAACATTGCTTTTTTAAGGCTTTTTAATTTTACATCGATGTAAATTGTGTGTAAAATGGGGCTAGGAGTGGCTTTATTATCTAAAAAGAATGCAGGGGTAGTAAAAGGATAATTTTTCTACTTATTATTCTAATGAAAAGTGGTTATTTGTATCACAAGGCCAGAAACTATTATCGAAAGTTTGTTTTAATTGACATGACATTAATTTTTGAGTACTAGGTATAGGTTTTTTTCTGTTGGAAAATGTTGGTAACATTTGAATATTGTACAATTATTTTTCTTTTGACATTTGAGCATTTGACGTTTATTACAACATAAGTTTCAATTTAAATACATCTTTTTAAATAATAATAGGTATGGACACTGGATACATCTGCGCATATTAGAGAAGTAGCTGAAAACATCATTAATAATAATTTGTTGCCGTAAAAATCTTCCAGTCGATATTAGAAAGAATATAATTTATTTTTCGTACGACCGACTCTAAAAACATTCTTTACGCTTCGTGAAGTAACGCCTAAAGTCGGACATTTTGATCGAGTTTGTTTTACATACAAGTATATGATCGTAAAAATTATACATGGACAGATATATAACCAATAAGATACTTTACGGTTATATACTTTTTGTTTGATTCTGTCAAATTTCAATTTTATTCCACTAGATGGCGCACGCTCATTAGACAAAATTCAAACTTTGAATAATTATTTAGACAATATTGAAGTCGTAAATTAATTACTTATTTAACAAAATGCAAAATTGTGAAAGTACCTATTAGTTGTACTTATAATTATAATACGAAAGATCAAAACTCAAAACAGTTATTTGCTGGAACAATTTTTAGAAACGTAATTTACGTAAAACATAACCTTACAAAATACAAAAGTTACTAATTTTATATTGCCGTCGTACGAAAAATTTTGTATGTATCTCGAGCAAAATGCGTTTTTGATGTTCGGTCGTCATTTAGCAGCTCAGCTCCGCTTCGCTGCTAAAAATTAGACCTCACATCAAAAACTCTCATTTTACGCTCTAGACACATAAATAACTATATTGACATTAACAGTTTACAGAATAAATAAAACAATCACGCCAACTAAGAAAGCCTAAAATCCCTAAACCTAGTATAATTTTTTCTGTCCATTTTTGAGATATGTAAACTGTAGGTACATTGTCGGACGCGGAGTTTCAAAATATTCATTTAGAGCTTATTACATTAAATTAAAGAGAAGCGTTTTAAATTGTTTTTTTGTACTACTCCAAAAGTGCGTAGTTTACGAATTCTAAGCGATAAACAAACAAAACACTTTTTTAGAAGATTTTGGAAATTTTGGCATACTTCAATGCCCTCTAGCGCCAAAACTCTTTGTTTTACGAAAAAATCTAAGGGAGATAATTTGTAGAAAATTGAATTTACTTTATTTTTGTATGAAATCATTTTCTCCAAAATAAGTTTAGTTTTCGAATTATAACCGATCAACCAAAAAAACAGTCATTTGGGTGATTTTGGAATTTTTGTCAAACTTTAATGCGCTCTAGCGCCTAAACCGTTCGTTTTACCTTAAAACTCTTAGGGAGATAATTTGTAGAAAATTGAATTTACTTTATTTTTGTATGAAATCATTTTCCCCAAAATAAGTTTAGTTTTCGAATTATAACCGATCAACCAAAAAAACAGTCATTTAGGTGATTTTGGAATTTTTGTCAAACTTTAATGCGCTCTAGCGCCTAAACCGTTCGTTTTACCTTAAAACTCTTAGGGAGATAATTTGTAGAAAATTGAATTTACTTTATTTTTGTATGAAATCATTTTCTCCAAAATAGGTTTAGTTTTCGAATTATAACCGATCAACCAAAAAAACAGTCTTTTGGGTGATTTTGGAATTTTTGTCAAACTTTAATGCGCTCTAGCGCCTAAACCGTTCGTTTTACCTTAAAACTCTTAGGGAGATAATTTGTAGAAAATTGAATTTACTTTATTTTTGTATGAAATCATTTTCTCCAAAATAAGTTTAGTTTTCGAATTATAACCGATCAACCAAAAAAACAGTCTTTTGGGTGATTTTGGAATTTTTGTCAAACTTTAATGCGCTCTAGCGCCTAAACCGTTCGTTTTACCTTAAAACTCTTAGGGAGATAATTTGTAGAAAATTGAATTTACTTTATTTTTGTATAAAATCATTTTCTCCAAAATGTGCTTAGTTTTCGAATTATAAGCGATCAACCAAAAAAACAGTCTTTTGGGTAATTTTGGAATTTTTGTCTAACTTTAATGCGCTCTAACGCCTAAACTGCCCGTTTTAGAAAAAAGATCTAAGACACATAATTTGTAAAAAATTGAATTTACCTTATTTTTGTATAAAAATAATTTTCTCTAAAAGTGCGTAGTTTTCGAATTATAAGCGATAAATAAAAAAAACAGTGTTTTGGAGGATTTTACAATTTTTATCAAATTTTAATGCGCTCTAGCGCCTAAACTGTTTGTTTTACGATAAAAATCTAAGAGACATAATTGAATGTATGTTATTTTTGTATAAAAAACATTTTTTCTAAAAGTCCGTAGTTTACGAATTATAAGCGATAAACTGAAAAAACGGTTGCTTGGCAGATCTTGGAGTTTTCGTAAAACTTTAATGCGCTGTAGCGCCTAAACCATTTGTTTGAGAAAAAAAGCTTGCAAACGTAATTTGTAGCAAATTTGATGTACTTTACTTTTATATAGAGCACTTTTTTCAAGAAGTGTGTAGTTTTGAAGTTATAAGCAAAAAACCGAGAAAAGAGCAGAAACCAACCTTTCTCGAGTTAATACTGCCACTTTGGAGTGACAGACGGTCGGTTAGACGGTTTTATTACTAATTTGTTTTTAGTCCGTGTTTCTTCATATTAAATAGGGGTAGGACTAAGAATGGGTTATCCGAATGAAAAATTTTACGTGAATATTGTTTTACTTGAATACTATAAATATGACATGAATTACAATAGGATAACAGCAGAGAAGCGAGATTTGGCATTGTGGCAAGTGATCTGCTAGGAGCTACAAATATACAGTGTGTCCCAAAACTACGGAGACTCCTAAATGACCTTGGAATGGTTGCACACTGCACATATCACACATCGCAATGAAACTTGAACGAAATCGTATAATACCTTATATATAATCTCATTACCAAGGTGGACGATTTTTATCCAAACCTAAGGGCGAGTTATAAATCGTAAATAAACAGAAAAAGAGGGGGTCTATCTTCTCTCTCTTCTACACTCATGAATCTGAGATCACGATTGCAAATTTCAAGTCAACTATCTATCTACTTCGCCTTCCGTTATTCTTGTTTCTTGCGACTTTTACAGCCACGTCGTTTGTGTACCCTAACCCCACTTTCGGACGTTTGAGGCAACTCAAACTTCTCGCGGAGAAGATTTTGAGTTTTTTTAAATTACCAACTACTATATTGTTCATATTTTATGCATTGCTCATTGCTAATATTCTCGTTTTTCACACGATAATAAACAGTAGGCATATGCAATTGGCTACGTTACTGTCGGCGTTAAACATAAATGTTAGGTATGAAAGAAATGAAGAATTCACTCACGGCAATTATGACAAGCCTTGTTTTGGAGTTGAAAATAAACAATTTAATAATGATAGCATTGCTCGGAATAACGTTATTATGAATTACAAATTCGTTGGATGAATCACAAATTAATTTATTCGTACGTTGCGACAAAATAATGTATAAAAAATTGTAGGCAGGGAAATTTTAGTACAAAATTTAATTTTTTCCTGAGAGTTAAATTTACGCGTTGTACTACAACAGGTAAAATTAATTCTCTTCACTTCATCTGCAATTTAATCAACTGGTGTATCTACTACACGGTTTTACATAGTTAATTTAAACTTAAATCTGCTCTACGAATCGTGTGGTAGCATTAATGTGCTGCTACTGTTTGTAAGGTAATGGCATGACAGCTTGTACTATGCTTTCTTGTTGTAGGCTTCAGTTATTGTATATTTTGTTCTTGATTTTAGTGTGGCATTTGTATGTGGGAGTAGCTAATATTGTTTTTGTATTAGAAATATGGATTATGTCAAGGAGAACAATGCGCAACTATTTTTTGTCACACTTCTTTGTTTTTTAAAATGAGGAACATAAATTGGCATTTTTTAAAAATGAGTGTGAAATGAAAATAGTCTCTCCCTTTTTAACCAATCGGAAACAGAGAGTATACACAAATAAAATTTCGTGATAGTGTCAGTTTTTTAGGCTGAAAACGGAGGAGAAACCCAGATTTTGCATGAATAAATAACGATAGGCTTTATTCAATGTTGTGGAATTGTTATACGCCTCTTATCGATGTTGGTATATCACGATAATATAGTAAATTATGCCAATATTACGATACGAGTTGGCGGGAAGATTGTCAAACGCTTACATTGTTTTACCTACTTTCATGAATTAAGCAAGAAAATAATAGAAACTTAAATTTTTCGCGTTGCATTAAATTTTTCAATCTTTTGTTAATTTTAAAACGATTTGTTTGTTTTGACAAAATGTTTACATACCGGGTGTAAACCACCACAGGTTAGCATAGGGATTTAACGTCGTTTCGATCGTTTTTGCTAATTCTAGCTCACCACAGCTTATCCTACGGTAAACTTTGAGTATCAATGGAAATTTTGTTCTAAAAACTACTCCACCGTCTCATTAAAGACTCATTTTAAAGCACTAAAATTTAGCTCTTACGCAAAGATCTTCCCACTTCTGCGCCGAGATCGAGATAAATTATTTTTAAAGTTTTCGAGCTACCAACAAAGTTATCGCTTGGGATTGTGGCGTATTTAGGATTCTGTTGTGGACGTGTTTAATGTTTATTTCTTCGTAGAGTTTCAAGTTTCGGGAACTTCCTTTCTGTGCACAGTGCACACTCTGCATAGTGATGTCATTTTGCATAATACAATTTGGCGAAGAAGATTAATCCGAACTTAATATTTTAATTACGTTTTAGTTACCGAACCTACAAAAAAGCTGGATGACTCGGCTGTACGCTGTAATTAATAAACGGAGTACTAATTGGGTGATTGCTTGAAAATACGTATTTGGTACATATTATTATAAATAAGTTATTTCATATTTGCGGGAAGATTCTCGTGGGGTTTCATAGTAATTAAGGTAGTAAGATGGTGGTTTATTTGCGGAACGTTACATAGATATTTATTGTAGCTCTTAATTAATCAATTAGTAGGCACTTCTAATTTGTACGAGTGAAGCAGTTTAATAAAATTAAAAAATAAATCTTCATTGAAGTTTCTGTTTTTGAGAGCAACGATATAATCTTCCTCGCCGTTCTGTAATAGAACCGATCGCTCGAAGTGGCGGGCGGTTCGAGAAGGGTGGGTTTTCGCTCCTTTTTCAGTTTTTCGCTTATAACTTCTAAACTATACACTTTTGGAGGAAAATAGTCCTATATAAAAATAAAGCACATCAAATTTCCTACAAATCATACATCTTAGATTTTTTCCTCAGGTGAGCGGTTTAGGCGCTAGACCGCGTTAAAGTTTAACAAAATTCAAAAATCTGCCAAAAAACCGTTTTTGTTTGTTTATCGGTTATAACTCGAAAACTACGCACTTTTAGAGAAAAATAGTTTTATATAAAAATAAAGCACATCAAATTTCCTACCAATTATATATCATAGGCTTTTTTCCTCAGACGAGCGGTTTAGGTGGTTGACCGCATTAAAGTTTGATAAAATTCCAAAATCTTACAAAAAACCTGTTTTTTTTTGTTCATCGGTTATAACTCAAAAACTACGCACTATTAGAGAAAAATAGTTCTATATAAACATCAAGCACATCAAATTTCCTGCAAATTATACCTATTAGGTTTTTTCCTCAGACGAGCGGTTTAGGCGGTTGACCGCATTGAAGTTGGATAAAATTTCGAAATCTGACAAAAAACCTGTTTTTTTTGTTCATCGATTATAACTCGAAACCTACGCACTTTTAGAGAAAAATAGCTCTATATAAAAATAAAGCACATCAAATGTCCTGTCAATTATACCTCTTAGGTTTTTTCCCTCAGACGAGGGGTTTAGACGCTATATCGCGCTAAGATTGATAAATTCCAAAATCTAACAAAAAACCTGTATTTTGGTTATCGGTTATAACTCGAAAACTACGCACTTTTAGAGAAAAGTATTCTTATACAAAAATAAAGCACATCGACTTTCCTACAAATTATATCTTTTAGGTTTTTTACTCAGACGAGCGGTTCAGGCGGTAGACCGCATTAAAGTTCGATAAAATTCCCAAATCTGCCAAAAAACGTGTTTTTTTGGTTTATCGGTTATAACTCGAAAACTACGCACTTTTAAAGAAAAATAGCTCTATATAAAAATAAAGCACATCAAATGTCCTGCCAATTATACCTCTTAGGTTTTTTCCCTGAGGACCGGGGTGGTGTAGCGCCTTACATCGTGGCATGCGGATGGAAAGGTCGCTGGTTCAAAGCCGACTCGGCCGACTGACACCTCTGGAGTGTTTCTATGTGTCAAATGCCCCTGGTCCTGGTGGTTCGGAACCCACCTAATGCTGTAGGTCCCGTCTGCTAATAACCATAGTAGTTGATGCGGACGTAAAATACCACATTAAAAAAAAAGGTTTTTTCCCTCAGACGAGCGGTTTAGACGCTATATCGCGCTAAGTTCGATAAAATTCCAAAATCTGGCAAAAAACCTGTTTTTTTGGTTTATCGGTTATAACTCGAGAACTACGCACTTTTAAAGAAAAGTATTTTTATACAAAAATAAAGCACATTCAATTTCTTAAAAATTATGTGTCTTTGATTTTTTTTGTCAAACGAACAGTTTAGGTGTTATTGACGTTTAGTGTATATTGGACATAACATGTCCAGTGCCAGCGCCTCGAAAAGTATGGGTTTTTGGGGGTCGAACTAAACTGTTGGGCATTACATGAAATATTTATATATTACAAAATTGCATTAAGTGCAGCCTTCGTAGTGACAGAAGCCTTTGAAGTCAAAACTTCAAAAAATGTTGAACTTTTTCGTTTAGTTAAACCATAAAACTACAAACTACGCAACGAGTCATTCCGTATTTCCGGGTTAGTAATTAAAATTTGAATTTTAACTAAAATTAAATTGGAATGTTTACTAAAAAAATGATATTAAACAGGTATAAAGGAGAGTGCGTTTTTAAAAAGACCAAAACGGCTTTTCAACTCTCTCTGTAACTACGTCTAATACTGTTAGAGCTAATGATTTATTCAAAAGGGTCACCACCGATGAAGAAATTATCTTAATAAATTTAACGCGAAAAAATAATTTAGTGTTTTAATTTCTCGACGTTTAATTAATCAATTAGAAACGGCATTTTTTTGTTTTCGCGTATAAAATGGTTAATTTCATTTGATTTGTGAATAATTATTTATCAATTCCGAAAAAGTTTTCTCTACTACTTTAAGTTTTGCGTCTAGCCATAACTTCGTTATGTTTTGTAAATCGAATGCAAACTGTTAAGTATCTAAAGTAATTAATTTAATTATTATTGTTAATTGAAAATAAGTTTTCCCATTTTCTAAATCCGGTCTTTTCGTAAAGCATTTTAAAATCGAATTATAATTTCCTTTTATATGGCAGACTACGAATATTTAAATAATGTGTAGTTAATTTAAAATAGAAGTGTGGGTAAAGTAGAGCTCGCGTAAAATAATTAAATTTTCTTCTCCATCCGTCTCCACCTATCGGACGATACAGAAAAGGCGGGGCTCTTTTAAAATTGTAAATAACTGAGCGCATGAGGGGTGAATGAGGGATTTGACTTTGTATTTTCGGATACAAGCTTCACCACTCTTAACGCCACCCTGTATAGTTGAGAAAAGTTTACATACTTTTTTTTCCAGTAGGTACGTACTATTACAACTTGAAGTTAAAAAAATTAATTTTGTAACTCATTTGCGTAGGAGCTGAGCTTACTCCTCTTTTGATTATTTTCCGAATTGTTCGGTGATATAACGAAAAAGAAAAACCGAAGAAAAACTCAAAGGAGTTCTTATTTTTTGTTTAAAAAAAATCGCCCACTTTTCTTCTTAGATATTATACTTGCAATAAAATGAGAGATCGATACACAAAGCGAAGTTTCTTTTGATTTTATTGGCAAGTGGCACTTTTTGGTGTCGAAAATACACAACTATTCAAACGTGTGATTGGCATACCCCTACGTGGTACATTTCAAACTGTTTTCCATACACTTATCAAGGCAAATCGTCGGTTAAATTTCAATTTGCACATTTCAAAATTAAATGTACGACTCGAAAGCATTTTTGCGCGAGTTCCTTCATATTTTTTTATTTAAGGGTATTCGGTATGAGTAAAAAAATTTTTAATCTAACTCGCCTGACCCTTTTGGTGACTAAACCCTGCTGCCGTTTTGGTTAACGCGGAAGGAGAGCAAGTTAATTGCGATCACTCGTGTCGACTAGCGGCATAGTTTGTCGTAACAACGTACCGAGCACCCTTAATGTACTTCTAATAGTACTGTCGTTTCTATTTTACTCAATGCAGCGTTTCTGAAACCGCGTGGTCTGATGACAGGATCCACAGTTATTTTTATTACCAACATAAATTTAATGCGCCCGAGTATCTGCTCTCGTTGGCGTCGTAAAAAGGTTACCTGTTATCTGCTTACAATAGCATTTATAATACAATACGAGTGACTTTATTTAGTTTTAACAACGTCTCTGCTCTTGTGGGATTGGAAATGAGGAATATAAATTGTTGTGCATAGGGAAATTGCATTGAAAATAGCGCAGCTATGCTGATTGTGCAGTGTGCAGGGCCGAATATTTTAAATTCCGAGTTATTCTTCGATTAATAGTATATAGGTACAGGGTGAAGTAAAATCTAGTACCTTAATATAGCCAACTATGTCTTATAACACCAGTACCCAAGTATTAATTATCAGGGAAGGACTGCCTAAATTTAGTTTCTCTGAATGTAGAGAGTGGAGAGGCGAGGGTGCACACTGTACAGTGTACAGGTTGCTCACACGCATTTGGCGCCTCAAAAAAACTAATGAAACAAGTTGACTTCGTATATTCGTTTGAAGAGAAGAATAAAACGGAAGATTCGAGAAGGGGAAGCGCTCGCGAGATAAAATTCTATTATTTTATGAACGGCTCAGAAATGTTATTTTCATAAGCGAACTTCTATATTGGAATTTCGATGTTTAATTTAAACGAGTCAATTGTTAAAATAGAATAACAGTTTTAATTAAATCGAAAAGTATTAAATGTGAGCTTTAGATATAATGAAATTAAATTTAATTGAAATGCGTTTTTTGAAACGGCTATAAAGTAAGTAATGCATTGTATAATGGAAGGCGAAGTGTGGGAGTTAATCAAAATCCTAGCAATTGTTCTTGACAGCAGTATTGTCCTATTCAGTTTTATCTTATTCTTCTTCTTCGGTATTGTGTATAGTGTAAGTAAAGCTTTTCTATTATTTTGATAACGTTTTGAAATTTATGTTTACCTATGGAACTACAGACACTTTAGACGGATGCACTATTATTAAAAAAGAACATTCTGTTTAATTTTCCAATAATCATTATAGTTTGGTTCACTTGTAAACTTGTAAATTAGCGGGCCGACCCTCGTTGTAGAGGCTGGGCAAAATTCGATGGTGCTTATGGAGAAATCGATAACTATAGTCTATTCAATTTCAAGATGCAGTGGACATAAACAAATACACGCAGGCTGTACGTGATAATTGCGGGCACATGAATGGGCTTGTAGATTGAACAGAGGCGGATTTAGGTAGTAGTGGGTACTAATATTACAAAAAAACGTTTTTTATATTTTTTTGTTCTCTAACCGCTGGTCTTTAATCTTAAAGGGTTATATACAGACACAAACATTAAGGGATATTAAAGGGGGTGTGACCTAAAAATAAAAGTTATAGTACGAAAAATTCTAAGAACAAATTTCAATATCGCACATCACTAAGACAAACCGTTTTGAAGATATAACGTTTTTAAGTATACAGTGACGTCATACCGACATCGGCCGTCAGCGTACCTAGTCGTATTTGGTCGTATTCACAACACATTAGTAGCACAAGACAGTTTGTTGATTTCTATTTCATTATTTATTTTTCTAGTTACCTAGGTGTAAAATAACATCCCCCTAAACTTTGTCGGTTCATAGCTTTCCATAAGAGAAAAACATGTTCCACGAGTTAAACTCCTATCTAAAACGGTTCTTCCGATATAAAAGAAATACTTGCTGCAGAGCTGTAACTCTGGAATGGTGCACTTTTGCATATAGGTAAATTGAATTATATCGGTCTAATATCCTCTCGTAAGTTTACCCTAAAGCGTTGTAAGGTGTTTTTGCAGACACCCTGTATATCCGTGAAAAATGTTTTTTGGTCACATCCCCTTTAAAAAACTCTTAGGGCAATTTTCGACAAGGGATAACTCAGAGAAAAATGATCGTACAGAAAATGACAAAAAAAGGAAATTGTAGCCTCAAGTGTCTAGTTTTCAAATCTGGACTGTAAAAATTTTTACCAACTAAAAATAATTTTTCCAAATTTTTCTCGTCTTTGAAATGGTCTGCGATTTTCAAAAAATATTTTTTTGTAATTTTTTAACCTCAAAGTGTTCCTAAAACCATATTGAAGTCGAGAAAATGCATAAAATATGAAAAATTTCTTGTTACGGTGTTTTTTATCGAAGCGATAAATTTAAACCTTCGGGGCGCTAAGAAAAAAAAATTGCAGCGCTTTGCAACTTTGAAGGTTTTTAGGGACACTTGAGGTTAAAAAATCACCGACAATTTCCTTTGTTCATCCACTATATCCAAAGTTATACCAAATTTTCCAAATATCTTTAAATTCGCAAATTTTCAACTTTTCTTCAGCCATCATCATCGCTTTAAAAAAAATTTTTTTATCAATCGCCATCGATTGTGTCTTATAGAGAATATTTTGCAGTTTCCAAAACCCTACCTTCATTTTCTGTACGAACCTGAGTTCCCGAGTAACCGATTGTCAAAGTTAAAATGGACTTTTTTGCTTTGATCGACGATTACTCCGCGGCAAATCATCATACGGAGCACGTTAAGAGGTCAAATTAAAGCTGATTGAATTGTCTAATAGAGCTTTATGGTCGCATGATGAAAAAAAATTTTTTGAAGTCCACAGACCATTTCAAAAACGAGAAAAAATTTGGAAAAATTCTTTTTAGTTGGTTTTCGAATGATTACGTGAAAACTACCCACGCTAAAAAATTTTGCAGTCCAGATTTGAATACTAGACACTGGAGGCTACCATTTCCTTTTTTGTTCTTTTCTGTACGACCATTTTTTTCCGAGTTATCGCTTGTTGAAAATTGGCTCAAAATATGGAATTTTTTTAATATCTTTTCATTTTAGAAACAATTTGAAATGAAACATTTCCATCACTAACTAAATAATACATCAAAAAATTCTCACTTAGTACGGCTTCGATGTTTAGAAGGCGGGACTAATGCATGCAGCCAATTCCAATCGAGCACGATGCTAACATGCAGTGATCACGCAATGATCACGGTTGTCATTTACTACACCTTAATTTTAAATGAACTATAGAAAAGATATGGAAAAGTGGATGGCGCATCCTCGTTCCCTTTTTTTGAGAGGAAACCAATGGCGAAAACCGGAATTCGCGATCTTCTTTTGTTTTGGAGTTATAAGCAAAAGTTCGATTTTTCAATTTTTCGCGTTATATGCGCTTGCTACAACTGTAGCACTGTGCTACAGCTTCCAATTTTGGCGTTTTTTCCTATGCAAGTGTTTTCTTGTGTTCAATGGGTCAGTGGGCGAGGCTTGGGGCCTTTGAGTTTTATTTATAAATTAATTAAAGTGCACCGTTGCATAAATAATTTATTACGGAAAAATTAGTTTTTTTTATTGAAACCGATTTGTATAAATTGGCATGTTGTGATCCGCTTAAGTGTTTGAACTAAAACTTTGGCTAATATTAATCTGGTTTTAATCATAATCACTGATCTAAACTAGTTTTTTCAAATGTTCTATTAAATCGACAGTTGGCAGTGCCCCGGGAAGTTTTTTGTCAATTTTTACGCTCCCGGAATTTAAACTTTTTTGCATCTTTAATCTTTACCTACTTATAATGACGTATAATATCCCCCCTCCTAATCAAAAGGGGTTGTTCGCTGAGCCATTCGACTCCATTCATCAGATAGTACGTGTGGAAGCACTGCGTTTCTAACTAGACGCTCATATCTACTGATAGAAATGACAGCCACCATGGTGAGATTCATGCTTAATTTGGGGGGGGGGGGGGTGCTAATTAATGATGATGCAGCTGATATTGCGTGTGGGCACTCCGCGTCCTTGTCAAAATGCCGAACCACGTGTTTTTGGCGAGAGCACTGCACCACTCCTCATAGATAGCAATCCGGAGCCCGGACATTGGAGGTTTATTTCCGAACAACCCTCGTAAAAACAAAAATGGGGGTTTCATTTCATGTACGTTATGAAAATTGCTTAGATATTCCTAGAATATTTCACTACATCCGAATTGGAATGTTAAGTGAAATAAATATTCAACATTTATGGCATTACCTCGGTTGGAGTTATCATTTCCTATTTTCTAGTCGCAATGTACATAAAGAATCAACTAATGACTTCCTTAAATGATCCTACGTATACGTATTTACGTAGTGCGAATAATAATAAAATTAACAACAGGAGAAATTAATTTGCAATAATAGCTCGAAGCTACTCGGAGGTTTTGGATGCCAAGGCCTCTCGTTAATAAATTGTTAAACTCTTGTAGAATTTTGTTAAAACTTGATGCTCGAATAAAATAAATTTTACTCGAAATTTACGTCCGACGTATATTTATTTTGGATAAATCTTCACATTTTATTCATAGTACGAATTTTAGTGTAGAAATATTTGTCTTGTGCAAACAAATAAAATATTTTTGATGTTCGTTTCTAGAAAATACATTTAAAAGTAATGGATTATATGGATTACGAGTTATTTTTAAACAAATCCTTCGATTTAAAAGATTTTCAGCTTTGTTGTAGGAATTTAGTAACTCAATTTTACTTACGAGGGAGGTTCAAAAGTGCTCGCACCCACGGTCCTAAAATAAGTTTCAAAATGAGCTCAAATTCGTGAAGTAGACTGTATAACTGGAGTCATAGTCTGTCTCACCGAGATAGGTCGCTACGCGACCGAATAATCTCAAACGTCCCCGACGTGCCCTTCTCAAACTGTCTCGCTTTTACGAAGCGCGTTATGAAGAAATGTTATTCTAGATTTTTTTGCTTCTTTTAGCGAGACGAAATTACCCAGTAAAGTTTTCACATCGCTGTCCCATCTTGTAGATAAACTTTGGATAAAAATGACGTTTTCGTCCGATATGTTGGTATTAAAGAATTCCAATCTTTGGTTAACTGTTTGGGATTATAAATGATTAGTGCTGAGCTCGAAAGCTAAAGACATTTTTCAGACTCGTTAGATCGAGAAAAAACATTTTTATACACTCACAAACGATATATCTGGAGAAAGTTGGAAATATTCGTGACCTTTCGATTCGTTGAAAGATTATCGGTATTGATGAGATTAAACGTTTTTAAAGTAGCGCCGTATAAAAGACAATAATAATTGATTATCTTTGATATCGACACATTTTTTTTATTATTTAATTTAATCGGCTGTATAAACATACAAAGTTTGGTAAAATAATCCCCCTTCTGATACTTTATAAATAATTCATCATCACAGTATAAATATTACAATTTGCATATCCAATAATCAATGTTGGGTTTACTAAAATGCCAATGAATTAAATAAAAAGTACCTCAATTAATTATTAATTGTTAAAACAATCGGCGCATTCTATAAATTCGTTGACCAAACAACGAATTGATTTGATATTAATTCGATTGACATTTTTGTTTTGAGGGAAGAAAATTGGAGGGGAATTGATCGAATTTTCTGTAGACACTAAAAGTATTTAAGTGCTTAATAAATCAATGCTGGTTTACTACATATACAGGGTCTTAAATAAAAATTTCGATGCTCGCGATAAATCTTTTTTTGCCAAAATGAAGTTATCGATTCTGTTACAGTAAAAATAAGGAGACATTGTTAATTTTTGATTGTTTGTATAGTTAATACGGGCAAATTAAAACTGCGGTGGAACGAACCCACTTTTGTTTTTGTACTTTCCTCAGCCTCGGAGGCTCTTTTTGTCAATTAATGGATTATTTGGCGATATCGTGCAGAGTTTATAATGTGGAGTTCTAATTTCAAATAAAATCGGTATCCAAAACAAGTTACGAAGAAAGCGATTAAAACCCCAAATGCGTACATTGAGCCCGATATGGAGTCGCCAAAAATTCGATCATTAAAACGACACGAAAATTTAAATAATATAAATTTATACGAATTAAATTTTGCTAATTGAATTTCTTCTGCCTATATTCAAATTTATAAAATAATTTCTTTTGAAACGCGACCCTTAAAATAAGCAACTCGAACTTTTTACTCCATCGCTTTGATTTCCAAATACCTGACTTTCAACTGTCCTAATTTATTATTTCCAATTATACTTTGTACCGACTGGAAGTCACGACAAGAAACTCGACAAAGTTTAATGCTTTTTGTACTAGTTCTAAGCAGTAGAGTAGTGAATTAATCAAATGCCATCACTCAATTTACTAACTCGATTAATTTTTCTTTTGCAGTGATTTTTAAGTGAAGCGCATCTCAAAAAGTGCGGCAGTCATGCTTTTGCAATCGACACCATCTTCAATAACTGAATCGGAATCGAGTATAACTAATGAACAATGTAATGGGGTGAATCACGAAAAGACGCCAGAAACTGCAAATACTCACATATTAGATTATGCTCCTGCACCAGGATGGACAACTCACGTCACTAAAGAAGGGAGGATCTTCTATTGCAAGTAAGTTTTATTTAATTATCTTATTGCTCTATTTAATCGAGAAATTCGGGATATCTCCAATTTACTATACGTTCTCAAACGGTTCTTAAGCGTCCATTTTAATTAAAAAAACATCTGTCGTTCATTGAAAAAGTTGAGAGAAACTAAACTTTGCGTGCCGAGAGGCTCTCGATCTGAATATATTATTGAAGTGCTAATGCCTTCGGAATGGTTTATTTTAGGGCTGCTCACCTTTATATATTTTTTGTTTGTTTTAATTTCATGAGAAATGTAAATATTATGAAAAATACCTAAGTATAGGGCGCTTCTTCTGAAAACGCCGAGAAAAATATAATTTTCTATATGAGAAAGAACTTGATCTAAATTATAAATTCTAGTGCTAATATCTTCGGAACGGTTCGATTTAGAGTTATAGAACGTCCTATATTTTCGTCTCTCTATTTAATGAGGAATTTAAATTTTATGAAATATATAGGCGGGGGGGGTGTATTAATGAAAAAGTAGAGAAAATCCTATTTTCTATTATGAGAAAGCACATCATCTAAATATTATTTTCTAGTGCTAATATCTTCGGAACTGTTTGATTTAGAGTTATAGAACTTCTTATATTTTCGCATCTCTATTCAATGAGGAATTTAAATATTATAAAATATATAGGGGGTGCCCTATGAAAAGTCGAGAAAAATCCAATTTTCTAAAATGAGAGAGCACATCATCAAAATATTATTTTCTAGTGCTAATATCTTCGGAACTGTTTGATTTAGAGTTATAGAACTTCTTATATTTTCGCATCTCTATTCAATGAGGAATTTAAATATTATAAAATATATAGGGGGTGCCCTATGAAAAGTCGAGAAAAATCCAATTTTCTAAAATGAGAGAGCACATCATCAAAATATTATTTTCTAGTGCTAATATCTTCGGAACTGTTTGATTTAGAGTTATAGAACTTCTTATATTTTCGCATCTCTATTCAATGAGGAATTTAAATATTATAAAATATATAGGGGGTGCCCTATGAAAAGTCGAGAAAAATCCAATTTTCTAAAATGAGAGAGCACATCATCAAAATATTATTTTCTAGTGCTAATATCTTCGGAACTGTTTGATTTAGAGTTTAGAGTTATAGAACTTCTTATATTTTCGCATCTCTATTCAATGAGGAATTTAAATATTATAAAATATATAGGGGGTGCCCTATGAAAAAGTCAAGAAAAGTCCAATTTTCTAAAATGAGAAAGCACATCATCTAAATATTATTTTAAAGTGGTAATATCTTCGGAACTGTTTGATTTAGAGTTATAGAACTTCCAATATTTTTGCAGCTCTATTTAATGAAGAATTTAAATATTATAAAATATATAGGGCGTGTTCTATGAAAAAGTCGAGAAAAATCCGATTTTCTAAAATGAGAGAGCACATCATCTAAATATTATTTTCTAGTGCTAATATCTTCGGAACTGTTTGGTTTAGAGCTATAGAACGTCCTATATTTTCCCATCTCTACTCAATGAGGAATTTAAATATTATAAAATATATAGGGGGTGCCCTATGAAAAGTCGAGAAAAATCCAATTTTCTAAAATGAGAAAGCACATCATCTAAATATTATTTTAAAGTGCTAATATCTTCGAAACTGTTTGATTTAGAGTTATAGAACTTCTTATATTTTTGCAGCTCTATTTAATGAAGAATTTAAATATTATAAAATATATAGGGCGTGTTCTATGAAAAAGTCGAGAAAAATCCGATTTTCTAAAATGAGAGAGCACATCATCTAAATATTATTTTCTAGTGCTAGTATCTTCGGAACTGTTTGGTTTAGAGCTATAGAACGTCCTATATTTTCCCATCTCTACTCAATGAGGAATTTAAATATTATAAAATATATAGGGGGTGCCCTATGAAAAGTCGAGAAAAATCCAATTTTCTAAAATGAGAAAGAACATCATCTAAATATTATTTTAAAGTGCTAATATCTTCGGAACTGTTTCATTTAGAGTTATAGAACTTTCTATATTTTCGCAGCTCTATTAATGAGAAATTTAAATATTATAAAATATATAGGGCGTGTTCTATGAAAAAGTTGAGAAAAGTCCAATTTTCTATTATGAGAAAGCACATCATCTAAATATTATTTTCTAGTGCTAATATCTTCGGAACTGTTTGGTTTAGAGCTATAGAACTTCATATATTTTCCCATCTCTACTCAATGAGGAATTTAAATATTATAAAATATATAGGACGTGTCTTATGAAAAAGTCGAGAAAAATCCAATTTTCTAAAATGAAAGAGCACATCATCAAAATATTATTTTCTAGTGCTAATATCTTCGGAACTGTTTGATTTAGAGTTATAGAACTTCTTATATTTTCGCATCTCTATTCAATGAGGAATTTAAATATTATAAAATATATAGGGGTGCCCTATGAAAAGTCGAGAAAAATTCAATTTTCTAAAATGAGAAAGCACATCATCTAAATATTATTTTAAAGTGCTAATATCTTCGGAACTGTCTCATTTAGAGTTATAGAACTTGCTATATTTTTGCAGCTCTATTAATGAGGAATTTAAATATTATAAAATATATAGGGCGTGTCCTATGAAAAAGTCGAGAAAAATCCAATTCTCTATTATGAGAAAGCACATCGTCTAATATTATTTTCTAGTACTAATATCTTCGGAACTGTTTGATTTAGAGTTACAGAACTTCCTTTATTTTATATTTTCGCATCTCTATTTAATGAGGAATTTAAATATTTTAAAACATATAGGGGGTGTCTTATGAAAACGACGTGAAAAATTCAATTTTCTATTGTGAGAAAGCACATCATCTAAATATTATTATCTAGTGCTAATATCTTCGGAACTGTTTGATTTAGAGTTTAGAGTTATAGAACTTTCTATATTTTCGCATCTCTATTCAATGAGGAATTTAAATATTATAAAATATATAGGGGGTGCTCTATGAAAAAAGGCGAGCAACATCCAATTTTCTATTATGAAAAAACCGAGGATCTAACTATATTATTCTAGTGCTAATAATACCTTTCGGGCAATTTTCGAACGCTAAACAGTCAAGAAAAATTTGCTTTCGATAAATTTCATTTGGCGCCTTTTTAGAATACCGATAAACGGCAATTCCTCCCTTACATTCGATAGACTTGCCTTTTCCATTACCTACTTAACTATTACTGACAGATGATACTAATTTAGGCCTACGTCTATCATATAATTTTTTACGTGATCGATTATTGACTTAGTACTGCCTACTGTCTAGGAGTCTAGGTCAACTATTCACGTATAGATGTTTGTTGAAAAGTTAATGCTTCACTTGTTTTTCAATTGATCGAAAGGCCTACACGGAAAAGAATTTACTCGAATTAAAATTGAAAGGATATCTCGAATAGTTTATTATCTGCGAGAAACCGCTATTCGTAAACGTTATTTTCGAATTTCCACGCTCCAGAAAGGTGGGCTCACTCGCTTAATTAGCAACTTTTGAGTTTGAATGATCGTTTCAACATTGATTTGTTGCCTTGTGGGGAGCCAATTTTCTAAAAGCTTTTCGTAAAGTATAGTTTTGGATACGACGTGAAATGTGATTAAATAAAATTTGAAAAGTAGATAATTGTTTTAGATAAGTAATAATTGTGTAACTAACCGATTATTATACGCAAGGACCAAAACACGTTTTGAATCGTTACTCGAAGCAATTTTCACGTTGGGCGAAACGCGAGCTACATTCTGGATGGTTTTGTTTCAATTATTGTTCGTAATTCGTAAGAACATTTCGTGGGTTTTGCTTTTATTTGTTTACAACAAAAAAACTATTTTGTGTTTGAGTCTTCGTGTGCAGATAAGCTCTGCCTCGAGCCAGTTTATAAGCTCAAATATTAATATTGTTTTTAATGAGAATGAGGGTAAAAAAATTTGTATAAAATGCTCAATATTTATTTAAACGATTTCATAAAATTTCTCTCAATTTACTGAACACGTCTGTTATGTGCGTTATTTACATACATCCGTATTTGTAGTTATGGCTGGGTAAAAATACTCTTCGTTATTCGGCTCCTATTACGAGATATTCTTTTATACGGTAACCATAGTAACTTGCTAAATGGTGGTAGTTCTATGCAAATTATATTCATGAACCGTGAATAGAATAAGTATTTTTTTAGCAAATTGTATAATTTATAACATTATTTGGATTAATTATTCTAATTTTATGGATATCTCTTTGTCGATCCAACGAAAACGTAGCTTTTTAAGTCACTAATTTAACCTTGAGCGTTATTAACAGGTTTTTTCAATTTTTCTTTTATTTACATCTAAATATTAATCGTTAGCCATTAATCAGAAATTCTGTTTCTTTAGTCCTCGAAAACAAAAACACGGAGTTCGGGAGCCAGTTGCACTATTACTAAACGATAAAGTACACAATGTCCAACCGTCTGCCACTTTTAAGTGGCAGCAACTTGGGCATGACTCGGAAAGGGTGAATTTTTGCTCTTTTTTCGATTTTTCACTTATAAGTCGAAAACTACACACTTTATGAGGAAAGTGCTTCGATATGAATTTAAACTCTATTAAATTTCCTACAAATTATACTTCTTAGGTTTTTCTCCGCAGACCAACGGTTGAGGCGCTAGAGCGCGTTAAAGTTTAACAAAAGTTTCAACTCGGCCAAACAACTGTTTTTTTGTTTATGGCTTGTAACTCGGAAACTACACACTTTATGAGAAAAGTGGTTCTATATGACTATAAGCTCCGTCATATTTCCTATACTTTGCACCTTTTAGGTTTTTTTCCTCCGCTAAGCGGTTTAGGCGCTAGAGTGCGTTAAAGTTTAACAAAAGTTTCAACTCGGTCAAAAAACTGTTTTTTTTGGTTTATGGCTTGTAACTCGGATACAACACACTTTATGA
The DNA here is from genome assembly GCA_950108345.1 of Malthinus flaveolus. Lineage (NCBI taxonomy): Eukaryota > Metazoa > Arthropoda > Insecta > Coleoptera > Cantharidae > Malthinus > Malthinus flaveolus. The sequence goes on along the minus strand of OX467286.1, from coordinate 19,472,106 downwards.
CGAAAGTAGTTCTATATGACTATAAGCTCTATCAAATTTCTTATACTTTGCACCTCTTAGGTTTTTTTCCTCTGGTGAGCGGTTTAGACGCTAGAGTGCGTTAAAGTTTAACAAAAGTTTTAACTCTGCCAAAAAAACTGTTTTTTTGTTTATAGCTTGTAGCTCGGAAACTACACACTTTATGGGGAAAGTGATTCTATATGACTATAAGCTCCATCAAATTTCCCATACATTGTACCTCTTAGGTTTTTTTCCTTCGGTTAGCGGTTTAGGCGCTAGAGTGCGTTAAAGTTTAACAAAAGTTTCAACTCGGCCAAAAAACTGTTTTTTTTTGTTTATGGCTTATAACTCGAAAATTCGTTTCGAGTTTTTTCGTCAAAAGATCAGTTTATGTGCTAGAGTGCGTTGAAGTATGGCACCTCGAGAGGGATGGGTTTTTGGGGGTCAAACTAAATTTCCACCGCTCTAGCGCCTAAACCGCTTATCTTTTATCAAAAAGTGTGTAGTTTTGAAGTTATAAGCGAAAAACTGAAAAAAGGCAAAATCCCACCCATTTTGAGCAGCCCGCCCACAAATTAATGCTGTCACTTAGGAATAATATACGGATGCGTTTATTACCCCTTTTTAATGTTCTTTCAACCTGCGTTGTTAAATATTTTATGCGTTTGTACGTTGCCTCCCGGACTCACCTAAACGAGCTCTGAGTTATTACTCAAAACTAATTGACTGTAAATTCAAAACTAAGCCATGTGAGGAAGTATTGCAGCGTTGCAGGGCGTTCACTGAGGCACTCCATAACACCTAACTAGGTTTTCTAAAATACAAGTCTCTTTTTGGGGAACTTTTTAGATTAGTACCTGTTTTTTACAAATTTTTCTCTGGCACTTTGTTTCGACTTTCAAATTTTTCTTCAGGTCTAATTTGAATATATCGTTCCATAAGCGACTTTCTGGAGCCTTTGTGCGTTTATTCTTCTTTTAAGGGCCCTTTAAAATTGGACCGTACCATTAACTTTATCTAAAAACTTGATCTCGCAATAACACCCAATTTATCCTGCTCTACGATGTATAACCTTTGAGCCTTTTATTCCAATCTTAATAATAAATTTTGTTATATCAAAGAACAAAATAATTAAGTAAGAAAACGAAGTTGCAGTTGAAACAAATAAAATAAATGAACGAACATTTCCATTCTTTGTTATTCGAGTCCTCTTCTTTTGGAGGAAATAAAAAATGAGAAAAATGTACTTTTCAAATAAATGGCTTTTGTTGAAATATTTTGCTTTTTTTTCTTATATTGAAACAAAACTAATAGGAATTTTGATAAACTTTTTCGTGCCGTTTTTTTGTAGCAAAAGGTTCTATACAGTAAATTGATCGAGGATGATGAATTGATGGCGATAGAAGTTTTTTTGGGGAAATTCGTTTTATTTATTCGTGTACAGATTTAATAAAACGGCGCAAAACAATTTATTTTGTTACTTTTTATATTAAGAGAAGGTTTCGAAGTGACTGAAATATCTCATAGGTCGAAGTTTAGAGCTTATTAGGAGGCCATTTTGATGTTCTCTTTAAAATTTGCCCTAAATTGTTTAATTACGGCTTTTTTAGCGATATTTTGCATTTCAATTTAAATAGGTGGGCCAATCAGTACTCAGGGTACTGTTCTAGCTGCTATCGCAGCGCCATCATTCGGTCCAGATTTTAATGAAATATACGTATATAAGAAGTTCAGTTTAGAAATTTCGAATTTTTTATCAATTTAACCGCACTGTGGGTCACGAAACAAACTTTCGGGACGGAGTCCCTAACCTTGTCGTCCTTTTTGTGGGTTTGCATGATAGTTTTTGGACTATTTGTCGTCTCCTCTGTCAACTATGTTTGGCTACCACATCCGTAATACGAACGAAAGAGCTTGATTGATGAAAAACAAGACTCGCACCGCATTGCTACGTTTAATTAATGAGGTTTTTTGTTGTTTTCATTTATTTAGGCCCTTCAAGTACTTGAATTTACTTAATTGTTTGGTTCCGCTTAAAGCTTGCTTCGGCCTTAATATAAATTACATTATATTCCTCTCTGGAGATTTTGAGCAATATTTTAGGTGGGCGAAAAGAGAGAGAAAAAAATCCTCGACGAAAGTTGGTTTTAATTAAATTTTAATAAATGAGTGTGACGTCACGTTTTCAAATTAATTATGTAAATCTCTTTGGGAATTATGAGGAAGATTTGGCCAAAAATCATGAGATGTTTTACCATCTTGTAATGAACAAAAAAAAGTTTTTATCTTTTTTACATACAATTCGTTTACTAAAATTCGCGTTTTTTTTTGTTTTTTGTCAATATTACAACGTCTACTCCTTCAGAAATGTAGGACAGATAAAAAGATTTGAACGCAATTCTTCTTCAACGACCTTTTGTTTATTTTTCTTTTTTTCCGAAATATTTTAAGATTTTTGCACAAATAAAGGGCAAATTTTTGTTTAATAAATCGCCCGAAAAGAGAAATTAACGCGTTTTAAAGGGGCAAAACTTTTGGGCAATGTTAAACATTTCGACTAACAGTACATTATAAGTGAATAAGATTAAATCTAGATAATTAAAAGAGGGACTAATGTGTCGAGTTGAAAAGTTAAAATGGATTACATCAAAACTTTCAACGCCTTTCTTTATCATTTTAAAACGTAATTTATTTCAAGTAGTTTTTTATCTTTTGTTTTTCTTTTCAAATTTTATTTCCGAAACGACTGAAATTTGACACAATTTTTGCTTTTAAACTTTTATTCTGAAAGCTTCCAAAAGAAGGGCAAGTTTGAAACAGATCTTTGTGGCTCGGAGGGAAAAACACAAACTTTTGTTTTTATAAAAGAAAACTACCAGAGTACCAACCCCGCAAAATTGGTGACGCCCCATTTATGGGTGTGGGAATCAGTGCGAGCAGTGATGAAACTAATCTACACTACACTGCGTTAATAACAAACTGGAATTAGACTGATCTGTTTTCAGACTCTTCGACTCCATTTATGATTTGCGTCATTTCTCTACTCCGAAACCGAAACTACTCCGATGTGCTTTTAGGGGGTTCAGGCAATACTCCCTCTAATCCAAAATCTAAAAGAACTTTGTTAAAACTTGGATTCGAACACGTATGTGTGTGTGCGCCTAAACGGTATAATTTCTGATTCAACCCCTTCCTCTGCTTTAAATAGCTTTCCGAATCAACAAGGTGTAAAATTAAAAGCAAAGAAAATATTTCATCTTTTTTTTTTATATAAATTACACCGGCTGTAACAAAGCAAGCGTAAAATTATAGCGTAAATAATTTTTATCCAATAATTAAATTACAAAGCTTTGACTAATAAAGGTTAGGTCCAATGGGTTTTTGTATTTTATTACTTGGTTCGTTACAAAAAGAATCAATCAACCCCCATAGAAAATTAATTTTGATAAGTTTGTAAATTTCAGGTATTAATTTTAGTACTATTTAAGAGGTGATTGGAGAAGAACAAAAAAAAATGCGTGGATAAAACGGCATGGAAGTTTGTGGTGCATATTGTGATTTTAATAGGAAGTCTGTGGAGACTATACAAACGTGAGTTGTCTATTATCGGCTTTTAAATTTTCCGCGATAATTAAATTCTTTTGTTTGGATTCTCGCATTGTGGCGCAGTCGTAATGATTAGTTCTGAAAAAATTAACGCTTGATAGAAGAGTAATTTAAGGGAAATTTATAAAAATTTCGAATGGAAGCAAAGCGTGTTTGTGTATATCCACGCAAATCTTATAGTCTGTTGATACTTTTCATGAATACAATTACTTTTTTCATACATGTTACATGAGGATGTTGCAAAAATGACAGAAATGCGTTGTGACAACCAAAAAAAACAAAATAAGATACGTCGAGAAAAAAATTTTTAATGGAAAAATAATCCGCCTAGTACATTTCAAACCGGAAATAGAATGTTGGCAAAAGTGTTGTACGAGACGATTGTAGAAAACTACATTTTGAGAGGGATAATGTTTGATAATAGTAAATGTAACATTTAGAATAAGTTTGCTTAGGCGAAACCTCAAATAAAAACACTTAAAAGCATAAAATGTATGTAAATTCTTAAAAGCGTCACTTAACCACCGCATTCAAATTTAAACAGTTGCTCATTTTATATTTACTCAAGTTTAAGGATCTTCGTAAAACGTGGATGTGAATAAAATATTTATTTTCAGTAACTAAAGTAAATAAAATTTAATTCGTCTTGCACTAAAAGATACGGATATATTTGCTTGTAAACTTTTTATAGTAGTACTACTCTCTAACTGCCCATCTGTCTGTTTTTCCAGTCTAGCGAATTTGTCTCTTTAACTGTCGGAAGCTCTGTCTGACTGTTTATCTGCAGTTCTAGCGATGTGCCTGTAAGTTTGCGTTGGTCTACTATAGTAGTAGGGCAATGCGGGTGCTAGACCAAATCGCGGATTATACAAATTATTCTAGCTCCCGCATTGTCTTACCACTGTACCTACCCTGTCGCGTTTGGGGGCTGTTTGCCTTTCTGTCAGTCAATTTATTGCTTGGAAACGGTTTTTCTGCGCTACTATCCCAAATAGCCGCTGTCCTCGAAGAGGTATAGGACAGACAGCAGGAGCCTCCTAACTTAAAACGTCAAATAGATTTGTGCAGATTATACAAACTGATCTAGCTGCCGCATTGTCCTACTACTGTCTACCTACCCCTGTCGCGTTTAGGGGCTGTTTGCCTTTCTGTCAGTCGATTTATTGCTTGGAACGCTTTTTTTGCGCAGCTATCCCAAATATCCTTGTCCTCGGAGACACATAGGACAGACAGCAGGAGGCTCTCCTAACTTAAAACGTCAAACCAGTCCTTAATAGGAAAAACCTGAATAAGAAAATACTGATATCGGCGGACAGTAAAGCTGCCTTGCAAGCCTTAAACACCTGCAAGGTAGCCTCTGGTCTCCTGCTGGAATGTATAGAGCTGCTGAACCAGATATAAAAAACAATGTTCTTACACTCTGTTGGGTCAAAGGACATCAAGGAAATGAGGGTAACGATAAAGCAGACGAGCTGGCCAAGAAAGGTTCAAACAGCCTTCTCTCTGGTCCCGAGCCAATCATCAAACCAGCCGTATCAACTGTTAATACTCTGCTCAAAAATAATACCCATTAACTACAGACTGAAAGATGGACAAGCAAAGAAGGGTGCCGCCAAAGCAAAAGAGTTTCCAAAAAGCTGGCAAAATACTGCCTACAGTTGTCTCGAGCTGATCTACGAATAATTGCAGGGACACTCACGGGACACTGTCGTCTACACAAACATCTTCACACTCTGGGCTTGGTAGATAATCCCATATGTCGGGGATGCGAAATAGAAGACGAAACCGCTGAACATGTTATGCTTTGTCACTGTCCAGCTCTAACGTCAATAAGAAGATCTGTGTTGGGGGACTTCTGGCTCGACATGGCCAGAATAAGCACCACCCCTCCCGCCAGAATTCTGGAGTTCATTCTACATGGGGGATGGCTCGAGATCTGATGGGCACGGAGAGGCCGCTTGTAGGTAGTACAATGGTCCCGATTAAATGGCCTAAGTGCAGGGAGCTTGCTTAATAATCCAGATCCAGAAACGTTAAACCAGATACATAAAACACATTTATCTACTACCTAACTCCCCTGCCTCACTGTTTCCGTTTTCTTCTCTGTTTTCCTCTCCCCCTTCCTCTGTTTCCGTTTCCCTCCCTCTCTTCTGT